>CM019828.1:110421310-111621310 GCA_009763385.1 Coix lacryma-jobi var. lacryma-jobi
GAGCTTGGCCCTTGCGAGGGATTCCTTGCGAGGGGCTCCAACGAGGACTAGGGGGAAGCTTGCGCGCTTCTCGATACCTCGGTAAAAATACCGGAGTCGTCGACGGGAGTTTGCATCTCTATCACACTCTTTAGCTTCCGCATTTATTGCTACCTTGTTTATGTGCTTTACCTTTCCTAGTTATACTAGTTGATAGGTTTGGAAACTAGGTTGCATAACTCCTTTTGCGGTAGAGATAGCAAACACACTAGCAAAACCTTAGTTGCACATTAGATAGTTTACTTTCTTGCATAGGTTTTGACTAGGTGGAAATTAGAGGCCATAGTTTAGAGTAGAAGTTTTAAGTTGCCTAATTCACCCCCCCCCTCTTAGGCGTCACGGTCCTTTCAATTGGTATCGAGCCGGTTGGCTCTCTTGTGGACTCTTGGCATCGCCTTCGAGCCGACGCCCCTAAGAGAGGTTGGGATGGATACCTCTAGGCCTCCACACTTTGACGGCACTAACTTCCCTTACTATAGTGCTAGGATGGCTTGCTTTTTAGAAGCCGTTGATCTAGGTGTTTGGAGAGTCACCCGCGACGGGATGAAACCCATTAAGAATCCCGAGAAGCCTACCGCGGGTGATGAAAAAGAAATTCATCTTAATGCTAGAGCTAAAAATTGCTTGTTTGAATCTATTAGCATGGATGTCTTTAACCAAGTTTTTACTTTGCAAACATCTCATGAAATTTTTAAAGCTACATGAGCTCCATGATGGTACAAGTAATGTACGTGAGCAAAAACATCACCTAACTAAAACAAGCTATGATTCCTTTAAAATGAATGATAATGAGCTTGTTCGTGATATGTATTCTCGTTTGAATCTAATTATCAATGAGCTCCATTCTATAGGAATTACAAAGCTAGGTGATGCGGATATTGTGAGGAAGATCATCTCCGTGCTTCCAAAGAACAAATATGCAACCATCATCACCATCCTCCACAACATGGAGGACTTGAGCACCATGACCCCGGCCATTGTCATTGGCAAATTGGTGGCATTTGAGATGTCACGCAAGATGGGTCAAGAAGAAGCCACTTCATCAAGCAAAGACATTGCTCTCATGTGAGCACAAAAAGATGAAGGGCAAAAAGCAAGTTGAGACAAGCTCAAGCTCCTCAAGTGAAGAAGAAGAGGATGATGAAGATGAAGAATCAAGTGATGATCAAGCCTCCACCTCATCCGACTCCTCCTTAGATGAAGAAGAAACAATCAAGCTTATGAAAGGAGTGAAGAGGATGATCCGCAAGCTCAATGTCAAGGGTGTGCCCATCACCATAGAAGATTGCCTCTTCACCAATCAAAGAAGAGAGCAAAGAAAAAAGGGATGCTATAGATGTGGCAAGAAAGGGCACTTTGTGGAAGATTGTCCAAAACAAAAGCCCACACCCAATGACAAGAAAAAGAAGGGATGCAAGGCCAAAGCTCTACCACCATCAAGACATGGGATGATTCATCAAGTGATGATGAAGCCCAACACAAGAGGCATGGCCGCAAGCACTCATCATCAAGCTCCTCACGTATGTGCCTTATGGCACGAGGTAACTCAAGCTCTATCTCTAGTAATAGTGATAGTGATAGTGATGATGAGCTACCTTCTTATAATGAACTTGTGCAAGATAATCTAAATATGCTAAAGCTTGTACTAGCCAACAAAAGAAAATAATGCTTTAAAAGAAAAATTAGATAGTTCTCAACAAGCCTACAATGCTATGCTTGATCAATATGAAACTTTTCAAATTTGAATGTTGAGCTATCTAATAAAATTGAGAAACTTGAGGCTAGTGTAAGCACATATGATAGCACAAGTAATGATGAGCAACTTGCTAAGAAAAATGAAAAACTAAAAGCAAAGTTAGCTAGCACACAAGATGCTTACAAAAGTTTGCTTGCTAAAATGGAAATTATGTGCAAACATTGTGATGAGCTAACTAACAAAGTTGCTAATCTTGAAACCATCGGAGCAAACCCCACCGAGGCACCTAAAATTGAAAATCAATCTTTGATATGCCTAAAAAGGATGCCTCTACTTCTTGCATTGATTTACTTGATTTAGACTCACCCATGTGCAAACAAGCTTGTGTTGAGAATGTGATTGTAGAAACATGTACACAAGAAGTTGCAATGGAGAATGAGCTACTAAGCAAGAAGTGGCTCGCCTCACCAAGGACTTGACTCAAGCAAAAGGCAACAAAGCAAACCCGAACTCATCAAGATAACACCGTCAAGGGAGTGAAGAAGCTTGATGAGGAGCAAACCGTGGTTTGTTGTTTGCCACAAGGAAGGCCACAAGTCCTATGAGTGCAAGGTGAAGCATGGGGGAGAAAAGAAGAAAGAGAAAAACAAAAAGCAAACAAGCAAGCTCTCCAACACCTACACCAACAAGGTGAACAAGAAGGCCTCCACACCTTATCTTTGAAGAAGAAGAAGAATGACAAGGTGGTGGCCATCAAGGTGAACAAGCAAGCCAACAATGGGGCCAAACGCATTTGGGTGCCTAAGGACATTATCTCAACCATGAAGAGCACCAAAAAGGTTTGGGTCCCGAAAGGGAAGTGAGTAGCCAATTGGCTACGGGGAATTTGGAGACTTGGCAAAGTTTTGGGTGCATATCATGGGGTGCATCACATTGGATCATGTCATTGCCAAGTATGTTAGTGGGTACTATGGACCCAAGTTCCCCCCCATGTTAGGTAACTAGATTTAAATTCTTGCAATTACTTTTAGCATCTAGTTCCTTCATTGCCTAGGTTTGCATTGGTATTTCATATCTTTTGTCATGCAATTAGGCTTATCATATGGTAGTTTGCTCGGTTTTTATCCTTAGAGCAAACTACATGGTTTAATTGGTTAGAAGCAGCACATAGCTTCTTTTACTTTGTATTTATCTTATATGTGCCAAAGTCCAAATTATAGATAAACTACCCCAATTACCATCTTCAATTGTGTCACATTTTGTGATGTCAATATGAAAATGGTAGTTTGACCTTACAAGTCAATGTGCATGTCTCCTACAAGTATTTCAAACTTGTATGCACACTTTTAGGGGGAGTTTACTCTACAATTTGGAAGCTTTGAGACTAACACTACTTTCAAGTTATCATGTGTGTAGTAGTCTCATTGCAAGGAAAATGGAGTTCCGGAGACAAGCATCATGGTGATAATCATTGTATCTACATGTGGTATTCCTAACCGATATCATTATGTTGATTTCAATTTGATACTCTTATATGCTTTCTCCACATTATATAGATTAAACTCCTTTGTGCTTAATTTGCCTTATGCATATGCTTTGCCTTACATATGTATGCATATACTTAGGGGGAGTTTTAGCTTATATAATGTTTCCTCTCTTGAGCTTTAATGTCTTCCTTTTCGGTGTTTGATTCCAAAGGGGGAGAAATGTGTAGGGACCAAAATCAAGCCCAAACTAAAACAAACAAAATAACCAAAATCAAATTTTCAAAAATTCTATGGTTATTTTCATGGGAATGGTTCAAAAAGGGAGGAAGTGATTATGGAGTTAGGGGAGTCTTAATCCATAAAGTCACAAAGAGGACTCTATGGCAAGGGCAAGATATAGATTAAATATGTTTCAATTTGTATCTTTTAAACATCATATGATCTTGCCTTTGCATTGCATCCTAGCAAGTAGATTGCATTTTAAATTTGTATCTTTATTTGCTTGTTTTGGTCGTGTTGTCATCAATCACCAAAAAGGGGGAGATTGTAAGGAAAATGGACCTCGGACCATTTAACTTCGGATTTTGGTGTTTGATGAACAACATAACCAAATTGGACTAATGTTTGCAAGTGTTTGTTTTGTAGTCCAATAGGGTGCAAATGTGACTTGGACTAAGGCGACGTGGTGATCCGATGATCAACACCTCAAGCAAGACATTTGAAGCTCAATAGAAGACTCTCAAGATCAAGCAAAGTCCAAGCACAAAATGGAACCAAGACGGCGCAAGAATCGCGAAGAACTAAAGAAAAAGGGAGTGACCGGACGCTGGCCAGATGCGTCCGGTCAGCATCACCAGCCGGCAGCGTCACGTTCGTGTGACCGGACGCTGGACAGTTGCGATCGGACGCACCGATGCTACTGTTCCTCAGCGCGACCGCGTGACCGGACGCTTCAAGGACGATCGGACGCTGGACTCAGCTGAGTCCGATCGAATACAGAGAGGTTCCAGAGGCACAAAATGTGACCGACGCGTCCGATCATGTGACCGGACTCATGCAGAGTCCGATCAGTGCCTGTGCAGGCGGCCAACTAGCCGTTGCGAGACCGGACGCGTCCGGTCAGGACGAGAAGTGTGTCCGGTCGATGGCAGAATCGCCCATCTTTGCCCAACGGCTGTATTTGGATTGGGGCTCTATAAATACCCCCATGGTCGGCCAAAAACATGGTTGGAGCTCAAGGAAGTGTACCAAGTGTATAGACACATACTTAGTTGCTCTAGCCACCAAAGTGCTCAAGTGATATACTAGGTGATTAGTGTAGGTGCTTTGCGAAGTGCTTAAGCTAGTTAGACCACCGCTTGGCGCTTGCTCTAGGTGTTAGGCCTAGTGTTTAGTGAGGTTGAAAACATCTTATCAACCGGTGCTTGCGCGCACCGTGGTTGTACATGGTGGGGCTTGTAGTCTTGCGAGATCACACCAACCGAGATTGTGGTGTGGCCGCCTCCGTGTACTGAAGGGAACAAGGCTCGCGGCGGTTCGCCGAAAGCTTGATAGTGAAGACGGCGGAGAGCATCCGGGAGAGGCTTTGCCACGAGTGGCTTAACCGGAGACCCACTTGCGTGGGGAAGGCCCGGAGCTATCCACGGAGTTATCCGACCGGGAGCATGGCCCTTGCGAGGGATTTCTTGCGAGGGGCTCCAACGAGGACTAGGGGAAGCTTGCGCGCTTCTCGATACCTCGGTAAAAATACCGGAGTCGTCGACGAGAGTTTGCATCTCTATCACACTCTTTAGCTTCCGCATTTATTTTGCTACCTTGTTTATGTGATTTACTTTCCTAGTTTATATGCTAGTTGATAGGTTTGGAAACTAGGTTGCATAACTCCTTTTGCGGTAGAGATAGCAAACACACTTAGCAAAACCTTAGTTGCACACTAGATAGTTTACTTTATTGCATAGGTTTTCACTAGGTGGAAATTAGAGGCCATAGTTTAGACTAGAAGTTTTAAGTTGCCTAATTCACCCCCCTCTTAGGCGTCACGGTCCTTTCAACCCTGATTTGAAGAACAAAATCGAGGGCAAAATATATGTATGCCAGGATCAATTTTCTTACATATATCGACATCATAGTAAATATCAAAACAATGCTTTATTAATATATCAAACTTTATTACAAAAATAACCCTCAGGTCCAAAAGAAAAGTACAGACTCTCAAACTAACTCTAATGTAGACTCGCAGAAACTTGACGCCATCTCCAAAGGAAGTTCGACCGGGGGCAGCACCATCCTAGTACAAGTCGTTTGGGTCGTATCCACCGTCTTCTGGGTACTCCAGCTCCGTGTCGTAGATTCCAACTTCTGGGTGGGGGTAGCAGGGGGAACAAAGAGGAAGGGTGAGTACATCGAAATGTACTCCGCAAGTGTAGGAAATATATGCCATGGGGCTAAATCAAAGGTAGGCTGACTCTCTTTGACACGAGCGCCTAAAGCTGCACATCCTATTAAATCCTATTAATCCTATGCACCTATTTACTAGGTTATAACCTCAGTCTCCAAAGAAAAGTAACCACACTCGGAGTCACACCGAGCAAAACCACACTCGGAGATCCACCGAGCCACCGACACTTGGAGTCCACCATGCAACCACACATGGAGTCACACCAAGCACAACCCACACCTAAAGTCCATCAGGCCACCCGAAACAGTAACCAAACCACCAACTAATCTCCAAGGTGCACAACGGGGTTGCAGTACAAGGCCGTTACAAAGAGTCCTCCTATATGTATTAGTTCTCATATGTCATGACATAGAAGCTACCCTTCCGTAATAACACCAGGTCTGCGCCCGAGCCTGGGAGTCGGTCTCCCGTACTAAGCAGTATCCTGCGTAGAAGAAGTCTCTGTACCCATGTCATATGAGACTAATAACCACATAAGGCTTCTCTAATTAATTAGCCAGTCCTAGAGCCATATAGGTGTTGACATCTCTTAGCATCACTTCAGATAACAACGCTAGAAATCTAGGTAGACAAATCAAACAGCATTACCTTTAACAGCATTACTAGAGACGTGGATTGTATTTATGATCTTACCTTATAAAATATGAAAAGAGATTATCCGAAAGCGCACGATAAAATACATCCGCTGTGTAGCATTTCACCAAGGAGAGTTTCCAAGGTATCATTATTTATATTAGAGCCTTTTCACCTCATGATTTAAGAGAGTGACATGAGATAAACATCTACAACTATAACCACACATGTATGATTATGATAGAGTTCCACTAGATCTACTCATCACAGGAATCAATCATTATGATAATTAAGATAAATGAAATAGAACAGAGTAATCCATAATATAGAGTTTCCAACAGAGCATCCCATCCAAGGTTAGATCATAACTGGAACTAGAAAGAGACATATTAACTTCCTAACATGGTTCTAATTATAGGTCATAGACACATCAATTAGTGCAATTATGTTAGAATCATGGATAGAATAACTTATATTTATACGCAGGAGACATCACGCATGAAGGATCAGATCTAGAGTCTATCCCCTCTGGGTGACCACGTCTTGCTAGTCCTATATTCGGGGAGTGGGACTACAGAGGTCTCAACGAGGCTATAAAAGTCACCCTCGCGAACTACCACTTGCTAGCCCGGAATATCGGGTGCATTCGCAGGTAAACAACGTTAATAAGCACCATGCTTACACAATGTTGACCACTCACCCCGCAATCGATAGAATGAGCGCTATATGAACAAGAGCATAAACATAGAGATACCCTAGCTATGCTAGGCATATAATCAAGTAGAAGATGACAATTATAATTATGAACACGAAATAGTAACAAGTCATGACATGTATCACTAGAACACAAACTAGAAGATGAATAAGAATCAGAAGAACAATTAGAAGTAGATTAGAAGCACAAGGATGAATTAGAAAGGTAATTAGAACTAAATTAGAACACAGATATGAACTAGAAGAGATTAGAAGATGAACTAGAACACAATTAGAACAATTAAGAACAATGTTGATACAAGAGAGAAGACAAGGCTTAATTACCTAGCTCCTCTTGACTAGATCCAGAATCTGAGCTTCCTCGACTCTTCTAATTCTATTCTAGCTACGCCCTTGGATGGTGGAGCTCTTGGTTGTCTAGGCAATTTCTAAACTAAATGATTGAAGACTAAATTATGAAGCGATGATCGATGCCTCCAGGAGGGGGGGTCTAGGGTTTCTTATATAGCCCAGTGGGATGAACCGCAGCCCTCAGCTCAAACCGACCTTGAACAATCGTCGAGATACGTCGAAGAGGTCGATTAGGTCACGTTCCACGAAGACGGGCCGTGGAGGAGCCTGGCCCAGGCCGGCCGGCCCCACCTGGCAGCCCCCAGGTGGTTGCTTCACCGAGATGTCTTCTGGCACCTTCCTTACTCTCCCAGAGTCCTTGTTCGATTGGTTTGCGCAACGAGTCGTGACGTAGTTGGATTCCTTGTCGTCTTCTTCCTGTCTGGTCCCTGGATAATTCTGTATTCTGTAGCTGATGGATCTTGTATGTACACCCCTGATCTTGTATGGATAATGCTTCTAGGAGGTTCCAGAGTCTTCCAGGTCGTATTCATTGAGGACTCTCGCTCCGGGCTCCTAATATGGCAAGTGGTATGTCCGTTGCGATCGTGTCGTCGAGCTCATCACAATGGTGTGCTCTGATTCTTCACTTGAGATACTTTCTTATAATGAAATATTGAATATCCTGCAAAACAAGTGAGAACAACACAACTCATGGAACTCGTTAGAATATAGCTATACTCTTTGGATCATTGTGGGTCAATTTATGGGGTTAGTTGTTGGTTTAAAATAGGAGTTATCAACCGTCACAAGTTCCCCAAGCTTAACCTTTGCTAGTACCCTTAGCAAACATTATATGATATATTTATGATGGCTCAGAGTTGCTACTATGGTCTAACGCCTCAAAAGTACACCTGTGTTCAAACAAAATTTTCCCCCGAATTAGAATCAATCGTTTTAACTTTCAAAACTTACCTCTTACCTTTAACTGTGGTGCTTGTAGCTTTTCACTTGGGTCTTGAACAATTTAAAAAGGAGAACGATCAGTTAAACACTATGTCTCAAGTTCTTCGATCTACCTTCATTCAAGAATTTTGTAAGATTTTCAAAATAAAACTCAGAGATTCCTTCATATGATCCTTTCAAGTCTCTCATCTGTGGTATTTGTGGATTTCTCCAAGGCAGTGAATGTTGTACCTTCTCTCACCCTATAACTAATAAGATTTTCTGGAGTTCATAGGTGGGAGACAACCTGTACATACTTACATAGCATATGTTGCATAGTCAAAGCATGGATCCAGAGAAACTTGGCATACAATCAAATCAAGATGTGCATATGTGTGGACCTATATGTGGAATGGATGTGTATGGTGGAACAGTGGCGGTAAACAAATGTGAGGGTGAGAAAACACAGTGATGACGATGTAAGGATAATGATGGATAATGGGTGTAGACCTTTGCCTTACTTTACTCCTTATGAAGATACTTCTCTCTTTTACTTCTCTCTTATGAGGATAATGGCTATCATTTTCTTTTTTTTCAGGTGGGTACCGAAATACCCCTAATTCTACTATCGGACACTTGTCCATTTCTGCTTTTCTCTTTTCTCCCCTTTTTTAGAAACTCTTGCATAGCCCATGCATCCTTTTGTAGTACAATATTTGAAGAGATAACAATGATGACTTGGAGCATTAATAAATGACAATGAAGGCATAAAAAGGTCACATGGATGAAGGGAATATTTTTGGTTGTTCACTCCTAGGGTAGAAGTGAAACATTTTTTAGTGGGATCTAAATGGAAGGCATGTTGTTGCGTACTCCCAGTGTAGAAGAAGCATATATGGGTGGAGTGTACGTGATCTTGATTTTAACTGTATAACGAGTCCTTTAAGGGTTTAAGGGTCAACATGATTGACAATACTCAATGCATATGCAAGCTGTAAATATAAAGAGTAGACTTCCTAGTCTATCATGCATGTATATCAGGTTGTAGTAGGACTTTCAAACACTCATCATAAAGGATCTCATCATGTAGTAATTTTAAGTTTTCAAAAGATAAATCTCTAGAACTCTAGTATCACTAGGAACAAGATAAATAACTGTTCAAACCTTTTCATATCATACTCGTCAAACACCTAGACTTAGGTCAAAACTTTTGCAACCACAAGTTTTGGATTCAATGTAAATTTCATGTTAAAACAATCTCATCCAAAACTCGGAAAAATTTAAGACTGAACACTAGGCAGTTGAAAAGAATTACGGTAGAGCAACTATTCATCATGTCCATCCAAATTTTATTTTATTTTATTTTCCTAGAGCTCAATTATTTCAGGGCAAGCTTTTATCCTAGATCATCATTGTTCTTTTATTGACTCTAATATTAAACACACACTCTCTAATATATAAGTTATAATATAAAGACTAATAAAGATATAATATATAAAGGCTAATAATAATAATAATAATAATAATAATAATAATAATAATAATAATAAAGACATACCTTAATAGCGAAGATAACGGAGGTGCGTTTCTCCCAAGCTAATCCCTTCGATAGCGTCGAGCCATCATGTGTCTGAATATTTTGTTCTTTCCTTTTTAAGGGTGAGCCTTCATGTGCTCACATATTTTTTTGGGGTTTTTATTTTTAAGAGTGAGCCTTCATGTGCTCACATATTTTAGGTGTTTTCTGTTTTTATAAAATTTGAATATATATATATATTACCTCGGATAACGGGGGGGCCTTTTCTCCCAAGCAACATGCTTGCGTGTTCGTTCTCTTGGTAGCGTCTATGTACTTCACTCCCCTGGTCCTTAGTGGAAAGCTGTTGCTTGAGTCCCTCCCGAGTGGATGAAGTTATCTGGCCTTCTCATTGATTCCTGCTAAACTCAAATAGATAACAAAGCTCGTGGAACTAATTAAGCGTTAGTTCTAAAACCATCGAGCTTCATAGATGTTTAAGCAAGCATGATTCAACAAGAGTTTAATATTTTTGGATTTTCTATTTTTATATGCAAATGCAAAAAGCAAGAAACATTTTTTTTGCCTCCACAGTAAACAGTTGAACTTATTCACATGGGGCTTTAGGAGTTTTTCTTTTTAGATGCAACATGATTATTTTTATCTTCTTTTCTAATGTAATGCAAAAATTAAAATGCTTATGGATAAAATTTGATGATGCAATGATTAAATATGATGATGCAATGAAATGACTATGGATTAAATATGATGATACAGAAAAGTAAATATGAGGATAACTACCGATTTTACCTTTTGGCGAAGGTTCAGATATTAAGGTCCGACGAACCGGACCTTCCCTTGGTTCAGACCTTCCAAGGTGTGTCAGACGTTTGGTAAGTTGTTTCTGATTGTTCCTCTTTAGGTGCTGACTTTTTCTTCCATACTTTCTTCGTTTGAGTCTTTACTTCGTGTTGTTCACTATCTTGAGGTGTCTTTTCTTCTTTCTTTTCTGGGATAGTGTCACTAGCTTCTTCTTTGTGATTGGCCTCTCCATTCTTGATGACTTGTCTTTTTTGGCATTGAGAGTGGCGTCTTTCAATTCTACTCTTCTTGGGTGCTTCCTTAGGTATGTAGTTGATGAAGTAGCATCGTACCTTCTCTCTAGGAAAGTGAAAATGGATTTCCCCTAGCATAATGTAGATGATTGCACTTGTAGTGTACAGGAACAGTCTTCCTAGGATGTGGTGGACATCATCGTCTTCTACCATGTCGAGAACCAGAAGTCTGTGAGGACTTCATGACCTCTAATTCTGACTATGCAATCTTCCACTATTCATTTTGGAAATCGGAACGTTTGGTCTGCTAGTTGTACCTGCAAGTATGTTTGGCATAGTGGTGCATCACGAAATAAATGTTTATATGTTACCATAGACATTATGTTGACACTTGAGCCGATGTTGCAGAACGTGTTGTAGAATGTACTCTCCTTGATCATGTAGTCGATGGCAGGTACTCTTGGATCGTACATCTTCTCAAGGCGTAGTGCAGGAAGTGTGGGATCTTGTGGTGGTTCAACAGTGTTGACCATCCACACTGGTTCTTGTTCTTGTGGCTTCATCTTGTTCCTCCTCCTTCTATTGTTCTTCTTCTTCTTCGGGGCATCAGGTGCATACTCGTACTTATATGGTGACTGTGGGTGTACTCGAGTCTTGAGTGTGCGATTCTTGAAACTGAATCTCTCCTTCCTATTGTTGATCGTGAAGCAGATCTTGACACTTTCACTGTTGATGATGGCTTTAGTTGTACTTAAGAATAATGGTCTTCCCAAAATGATGGGTGCTCTTTCATCTCCTCCTATTTCCACTATCACGAAATCTACTAGGACAGGTGATTGTCCAACATGTACTTGAACATCTTCAAGAATTCCCTTGGGGTACCAAAGTGTCTGATCTGCAAGCTGCAAACACATGGTTGTGTACAACAATGGTTGACCATGAATTTTGTCATAGATTACCTTGGGCATAATGTTGACACTTGCTCCAAGATCACAGATGGCTTCGTCAAAGGTATGGGGTCCAATGGTGATAGGGATGATAGGTCTCCCTGGATCTCTTTTCTTCTCGGGCAAATTCTCATCTCCCCATCCTCTATACTTTGGTCTTGGTGGAGCTGTGAAGTAATCTCCTGCATTGAAAATGTCTACAAGATTTACAGTCTCTTATTCTTCTGGATTCCCCAGAATCTTACCTTTTTCGGTCACACGTACTGAAGCGGCAAGCTGAGAAATTTGTGATTCTATCATCTTATTAAAGCTAAGCTAATTCTTAATAGCAGAAGTAAAGCTTTCCATTCTATTATTAATGGTTTCAAATATTTTATCATTGGAAGCTATCTTTCTGGACATATTATCAATAACTTTATTTTGACTAACAATCATTTTCTTAAAGGCGGTTGGTTGAAGTTGTTACCTTGGTAGTTACCTAAGTAGTTACCTTGGTAGTTGGGCCTCTGTTGCTGATTCCACCCTTGATTCTGTTGAGGATGATAGTTGTTGTTGTAGTAGTAGTTCACATCCTCTTGGACTTCAGGGCAATTGCTTCCTGTGTGGCTAGTGCCTCCACATTCTTCACAAGTCATGCGGGAATCTTGGATGTGCATGACTTCCTTCTTCTCATGATGTCATTCGTCAAGCTTCTTTATGAGTAGGTCTATTTGAGCAGACAGCATGTCTACTTCCTTGAGTTGATGCATTCCTCCTCTCTTGTTTGGTTGAGTGCGTTCTTCGTTCCATCCTTGGTTGGAAATTATCTTCTCAATAAGAGCTTTTGCCTCTTGAATAGTGAGTGACAATAATGGTCCTCTAGAAGCTGCATCAATATTATCACGGGCACTCGAAGTGAGCCCATGGTAGAATGTCTGCATAAGTAGCCAATTTTTCATCCCGTGGTGTGGGCATTTTGATATGTTATCTTGCAAGCGTTCCCATGCCTCAGGGACAGATTCATCATATTGCTGCTGAAACCTTGAAATCTTTGCTCGTAGGGCATTCGTCTTGCCTACAGGAAAGAACTTTGTTAGGAAAGCAGTGGAGCAGATCTACCTTGTAGTGTTTTTGTCTTTGTTGGCGTAGAACCATTGGTTCGCTCTTCCCAAAAGTGAGAATGGGAATAGGCGGAGGTATATGGCGTCCTTAGTGACTCCTTTCATAGTGAAGGTGCTGCATATCTCCAGGGAGTGTTGGAGATGGGCACTTGCATCTTCATGTGCTTTCCCACAAAACTGGTTGGCTTGCACCATGCTGATCAGAGATGGCTTAAGTTTGAATCCCTCGGTTCCCACATTGACTGTTGGTCCAGTCCTGATGTTGGCAGTGGTTGGCGCAGAGAAATCACGCAGAGTCTTGTCAGCCATGCCTTCTAACACTGGTGTTGAGCTTCTTGCTTGAGTGTGTTCGGTTAACGTGGTTGGAGATTTCCTGAGCTTGGCTTTTGCTTTGGCTTTTCGGATTAAAGCTTTAGGATCATCAACGTAGTTTTCTGGCCGATCAAATCCAGTCATACATCACCCTGCAATAAGATATTCAAGAAATAGACAAAAGATAGGGTGAGCCTGTTTGAGTGAAGATCAATAGTGTGTCTCGATTATCATAAACATGTGTGTAGATTTTTTCCTAGGTATTCAACTTATATCCTATTATCTCCTGGTCTTCTCTTGAGAAACTTAGAAACTAGGTAAGATGGTTCCGACAATAGGATTTCCTTATTGGATTTCCCAAACAACGGGGAATGTGCTTTGGAATCACACATTTGGATCCCCGGCAACGACGCCAGAAATGCTTGTTGACATCTCTTAGCATCACTTCAGATAACGGCGCTAGAAATTTAGGTAGACAAATCTATCAGCATTACCTTTAATGCTAAGCTGTCACCACTAGCAGCGACACTAGAGATGTGGATTGTATTTATGATCTTACCCTTATAAAATATGAAAAGAGATTATCCGCAAGCCCACAGATAAAATACATCAGTTGTAGCATTTCACCAAGGATAGTTTCCAAGGTATCGTTATTTATATTAGAGCCTTTCACCTCATGAGTTAAGAGAGTGACAGGAGATAAACATCTACAACTATAACACACACATGTATGATTATGATAACAGTTCCACTAGATCTACACAACACAGGAATCAATCATATATGATAATTAAGATAAACGAAATAGAACAGAGTAAACCTTATAGAGTTCCAACAGAGCATTCCCATCCAAGGTTAAATCATAACTAGAACTAGAAAGAGGCAGATTAACTTCCTAATATTGTTCTAACTATAGGTCACAGACTACGTCTGTGAACACAAGGTTGATATGTGCCCTTGTGGTTCCCTTCCTGAGTGATGAGTGATCGGTCAACGGGCAACATGTCTCTTCGCTGTGTTGATGTGCAGGTGTTGAGCTCGGAGATATTGGTCGAAGGTGAGGTGAAGGTAAAGTAGAGACATGTCGTGCCGACGGACCGGGAGCGGTGAAGGGCAGACGTGAGGCTTGGAGTGATGGACCGGGAGACCTGAGGACCAGCTGTGGTAGCTGGCATGTGGCATCAATAAGCAAGAGCACATGGGGATGTGCGGTGCATCGGCCAAGTCGGGAGAAAGGTGATGGCGTCGTGACACTTGGCAGGAGGCCGAGAAGGAAGGCGAATGCACTGTGCCAGGCGTGGAGGCTAGACATGCTCCGGCATCGGTGCTGGAACTCGAGGTGTGCGAAGCACATCCCGCCTATGGCGCGGGTTTGGTAGTTGAGCCTCTAAAAACTACCCAGGACGTTTTTCGAGTTGGGCCACAAAAATCGGGCTGGCGGGTTTCCGAGTTTGGGCCTCAAAACTTGGTGAGGAGGGTTTCCAGGTTTGGGCCTCAAAACCAGGGCTCACGGGTTTCTGAAATTGGGCCACAAAACTCAGCCGGAGGACAGGTTTCCCTATTTCAGCCTCAAAATCGGGGGGAAGTCCAAAAAGGACGGTCGATGCAATGCGGCGTGGAGAGGCTAGCGCGACGACGAAGCTATCTACGAGGAAGGCGCGGCGGTCGACAGGGCGGCACGTGGTGGCATCCTGAGGCTTGCGTTGAGGCGAAGCTAAGGATGAGGAAGGCGCGTGGCCGTCGGATCGTCAATAAGCAGAGTTGGACCGGGATACCCCTAGGGTTGGCCGCTTCGCTCTTGTATCTAGGGGTAGAAGGAGACTATTGTTTTTATGCTATAAATAAGAGAGGCGCCCCTCCTCTCTCTCTATCCTGGCAGCCATTTGTTCCTGAGCCCTCTCTCTCTAGCCCCTGCTTAGGTTCTAATCATACCTCGTTGAATGTGATCCGCAGAGACTACTGAAAGGACCGTGACGCCTAAGAGGGGGGGGGGGGGTGAATTAGGCTACGAAAAACTTCTACTCTAAATTATGGCCTGTAATATCCACCTAGTCAAAACCTATGCAAGAGAGTAAACTATCCAATGTCCAACTATGGTTTTGCTAGGTGTGTTGCTATCTCTACCGCAAAAGAGTTTTGCAACCTATGATCCAAACCTATCAACTAAGCTAGGAAAGGTAAAGCACACAACAAAGGTAGCAAGTAAATGCGGAAGCTAAAGAGTGTGGTAGAGATGCAAACTCCCGTTGATGACTCCAGTATTTTTACCGAGGTATCGAGAAGCGCGCAAGCTTCCCTCTAGTCCTCGTTGGAGCCCCTCGCAAGGAATCCCTCGCAAGGGCAAAGATCCCAGTCGGGTAACTCCGTGGATAGCTCCGGTCCTTCCCCACGCGCAAGTGGGTCTCCGGTTAAGCCACTCGTGGCAAAGCCTCTCCCGGATGCTCCCCGCCGTCTCCACTATCAAGCTTCCGGCCGAACCGCCGCGGGCCTTGTTCCCTTCGGTACACGGTGGCGGCCACACCACAAACGCGGTTGGTGTGGTCTCGCAAGACTACAAGCCCCTCTGATGTACAACAATGGTGCACGCAAGCACCGAGTAGAAAGAGGTATGCAAACCTCACTAAACACTAGGCCTAAACCTAGAGCAAGTGCATGAGCGGTGGTCTAACTAGCCTAAGCACTTTGCAAAGCACCTACACTAATCACCATGTGAATCACTAAGGACTATGCATATGGAGGCACTAATATGGTGTAGCAACACCCTTGGTATGTTTCCTCACTCCTCCACACCTCATTTGGCCGGTTAGAGGTAGTTTATATAGGCCCCCAATCAAATAGAGCCATTGCGGGGGGCTGAAATCAGCTTCCTGTAGAGCATCGGACGCTACAGTGATGGCATCGGATGCGTCCTATGCTCATGTGATGAGTAACCTTTGGAAAATGAGCCGTTAGACCTGTTTTTCGGGGGCATCAGACACTACAGTAATGCATCGAACGCTGGCATCAGACTCTACCATCACACTGTTTATTCTGGGCTGATTTCGGAGGTCATCGGACGCTGCATCGGACGCGCGTCCGTTGCTCTGCATCGGAGCGTCCGTTGCTCCATTTTTAGAGAGACAGACTTTCGTATTTTGGGCATAACTCTTAGCTCCGAACTCCGATTTTGATGATCTTGGACTTTTCGGAAAGCTAATGAAATTCTCTACAGCTTTATGCTAATTCCATGTCAGTTTGAGAAAATCCAAAATCATGAGATAGTTCCAATTCAATCAGCTTTTGTCTCGGCTTGAGCGTTATTTTTTTTTGCGTCTGGCCCTCTATTTCTTGTGTCTTGGACTTTGCTTGATCTTTGTAAGCCTCCAATACATATTGTAGGGTCTTGCTTGAAGTGTTGATCACTTGATCACCATATTGCCTTCGTCCAAGTCACATGTGCATCCTATTAGACTACAAAACAAACACTTGCAAACACATTAGTCCAATTTGGTTATGTTGATCATCAAACACCAAAATCCAAAGTTAAATGTGTCTATGTCCATTTTCCTTACAATCTCCCCATTTTTGGTTATTGATGACAACACAACCAAAGCAAGCAAATAATAGGTACATAATTTTAAAATGCAATCTACTTGCTAGGATGCAATGCAAAGACAAGATCATATGATGTTAAAAGATACCAAAATGAAAATACTTTTATAACTTATCTTGCCCTTGCCATAGAGTCCGTTTGTGGCATTATGGATTTAAGTCTCCCCATAACTCCATAATCCACTTCCTCCCTTTCTAGGACCATCCCCAAAATATGAAACTTCCCAAATTAATAACCACAAAAATTTTGAATTTGGTTATGGTTATTTATTTTGAGTTAGGCTTGCTTTTGGTACTTTAAATTCTCCCCCTTTGGAATCAAACACCAAAAAGGAAGACATTAGTGGCACAAGGGAGGGTCAAATTTTGTGATCCTTTTTATGTGGAGTGAAATTGATCACAAAATTTGACTCTCACATTATATAAACTAAACTCCCCCTAAGTGTATGCATACATATGGTGTATGGCAAAGCATATGCATAACCGGCAAATTAATGCACAAAGGAGTTTAGTCTATATAATGCATGGAGAAAGCATATAAGAGTATCAAATTGAAATCAACATAATGATATCCATTAGGAATACCACATGTAGATACCAATTAGATTATTGCCACACACGATGCTTGTCTCCGGGACTTCATTTTCCTTTCAATGAGAGACTACTACACACATGATAAACCTAAAAGTATTGTTAGTCTCAAGGTTTCCAAATTGCAGAGTAAACTCCCCCTAAAAATGTGCATACAAGTTTGAAATACTTGTAGGAGACATGCACATTGACTTGTCAGGTCAAACTACCATTTTGCAAGTTGATATCACTAGAAATGTGACACCAATTGAAGATGGTAATCGAGGTAGTTTATCTACTATTTGGACTTTGGCACACATAAGATAAATACCAGTAAGAGAAGCTATGTGTCGTGCTCCTAAGCAAATTAAACCATGTAGGCTTGCTCCAAGAATGAGAGTGATACCGAGCAAAACTACCATATGATAAGCCTAGTGTATGCATGACAAAGGATTTAAATATGCAAATGCAAACCTAGGCAATGGAAGGAACTAAATGCTAAAAAGGAATTGCAAGAATTTAAGTCTAGTTTCCTCACATGGGAAGGGGAACTTGGGTCCATAGTAGTCACTGACATACTTGGCAATGACATGATCCAATGTGATGCATCCCATGATATGCACCCAACCTTTGCCAAGTCTCCAGATTCCCCGTAGTCCACTTAACTACTCACTTCCCTTTTGGGACCCAAACCTTTTTGGTGCTCTTCATGGTTAAGATTATGTCCTTGGGCACCCAAATGCGTTTGGCCCCATTGTTGACTTGCTTGTTCACCTTGATGGCCACCACCTTGTCATTCTTCTTCTTCTTTTAAAGGTAGGGTGCAGAGGCCTTCTTGTTCACCTTGTTGGTGTAGGTGTTGGAGAGCTTGCTTGTTTGCTTTTTCTTCTCTTTCTCCTTTTTCTCTCCCCCATGCTTCACCTTGCACTCATAGGACTTGTGGCCTTCCTTGTGGCAAACATAACAAACCATAGTTTGCTCCTCATCAAGCTTCTTCACTCCCTTGATGGTGTTATCTTGATGAGTTAGGGTTTGCTTTGTCATGCCTTTTGCTTGAGTCAAGTCCATGGTGAGGCAAGCCACTTCTTGCCTTAGTAGCTCATTCTCCATTGCAACTTTTTGTGTACATGTTTCTACAATCACATTCTCAACACAAGCTTGTTTGCACATGGGTGAGTGTAAATCAAGTAAATCAATGCAAGAATTGGTGAGTGTAAATCAAGTAAATCAATGCAAGAAGTAGAGACATCCTTTTTAGGCATATCAAAGATTGATTTTTCAATTTTAGGTGCTTCGGTGGGGTTTGCTCTAATAGCTTCTAGATTAGCAACTTTATTAGTTATCTCATCACAATGTTTGCACATGATTTCCATTTTAGCAAGCAAACTTTTGTAAGCATCTTGTGTGCTGGCTAATTTTGCTTTTAGTTTTTCATTTTTCTTAGCAAGTTGCTCATCATTATTTGTGCTATCACTTTTGCTTGCACTAGCTTCTAGTTTTTCAATTTTACTAGATAGCTCAACATTGAGATTAGCAAAAGTTTCATTTTGATCAACCAAAGTGTTATAAGCTTGTTGAGAACTATCTAGTTTTTCTTTTAAAGCATTTATTTTCTTTTGTTGTCTAGTGCAAGCCTTAGCATAGTTGAGATTATCTAGCACAAGTTGATCATAAGAAGGTAACTCATCATCACTATCACTATCACTATCACTATCACTATCACTATCACTAGAGATAGAATTCGTGTTACCTCGTGCCACAAGGCACACATGTGAGGAGCTTGCGGCCACGCCTCTTGTGTTGGGTTTCATCTACACTTGAATCATCCCATGTCTTGATGGTTGTGAGGGCTTTGGCCTTGCATCCCTTCTTTTTCTTGTCCTTGGGTGTGGGCTTTTGCTTTGGACAATCTTCCACAAAGTGCCCTCTCTTGCCACATCCATAACATCCATTTTTCCTTTGCTCTCTTCTTTGATTGGTGAAGAGGCAATCTTCAATTGTGATGGGCACACCCTTGACATTGAGCTTGCGGATCATCCTCTTCACTCCTTGCACTAGCTTGATTGTTTCATCTTCATCTAAGGAGGAGTTGGATGAGGTGGAGGCTCGATCATCATCACTTGATTCTTCATCATCATCATCCTCTTCTTATTCCTCATCTTCACTTGAGGAGCTTGAGCTTGAGCTTGTCTCAATTTGCTTCTTGCCCTTCATCTTCTTGTGCTCATCACATGTGAGAGCTATGCCTTTGCTTGATGAAGTGGCTTCTTCTTGACCCATCTTGCGTGACATCTCAAATGCCTTCAATTTGCCAATGACAATGGCCGGGGTCATTGTGCTCAAGTCTTCCATGTTGTGGAGGATGGTGATGATGGTTTCATACTTGTCCTTTAGAAGCACAGAGATGATCTTCCTCACAATATCCGCATCACCTAGCTTTGTAATTCCTATAGAATTGAGCTCATTGATAATTAGATTCAAACGAGAATACACATCACGAACAAGATCATTTTCATTCATTTTAAAAGAATCATAACTTGATTTAGCTAGGTGATGTTTTTCCTCTCTAACATTATTTGTGCCATCATGGAGCTCATGGAGTTTTAGCCAAATTTCATGAGATGTTTGTAAATAACTTGGTTAAACACATCCACGCTAAAACATTCACCCGCGGTAGGCTTCTTGGGATTCTTAAGGGGTTTCATCCCATCGCGGTTGACTCTCCAAACACTTAGATCAACTGCTTCTAGGTAGCAAGCCATTCTAGCACTATAGTAGCGAAAGTTTGTGTCGTCAAAGTGCGGAGGCCTAGAGGTATCCATCCCAACCACTCTCAATAGCGTCGGCTCAACGGCGGTGAAGCAATGCGTCCAAAGATGAGCCAACTAGCTTTGATACCAATTGAAAGGACCATGACGCCTAAGAGGGGGTGAATTAGGCAACTAAAAACTTCTATTCTAAATTATGGCCTCTAATATCCACCTAGTCAAAACCTATGCAAGAGAGTAAACTATCCAATGTGCAACTAAGGTTTTGCTAGGTGTGTTGCTATCTCTACCACAAAAGAGTTTTGCAACCTATGATCCAAACCTATCAACTAGCCTATCAACTAAGCTAGGAAAGGTAAAGCACACAACAAAGGTAGCATGTAAATGCGGAAGCTAAAGAGTGTGGTGTTGACGGTCCTTAATGTCAATATTATACCATCAACTAATGCATAGAATGATTTGAAATGAACCATAAAGCATAGTTGTAGGCTTTGAAACTAACAAGTTCCACGAGTTTTGGTGCTCTCACTTGTTTTGTAGGACATCCATGTTTTTACCATATAAAAGTATCTCAAGTGATGAATTGGAGTGCACCATTGCGAAGAGCTCGTCGAGACGATCGAAATGGACATATCATTTGCTATATTCGGAGTCCCGGATGAAAAGATATTAATTTCGCAACGAAACGTGCAAAAGAAGGATCTAGAAGACACCAGAAGACACCACGAGGCAACCCGCCACGGGGGCCCACTGGACCAGACTGACCGGTGGGGCCCATGGACCGACCGGTCGGCTACCGAGGCCATTTTGCCTCCACCTTCTGGAACCTTCTTCCACTGCCTCCTAGGATGCATCTCCACCGTCCCTGAAGTCGGTTTGATCCAACAGAGAGTTGTAAACATGACGCGGATCGATGACATGGCGATTCCTTGCCCCCTACTCCACCTTGGGCTATATAAGCAGGCCAGGAGGTGCCCCGAAAGGGCATCTCAAACTTCATTATTCATCTCCACATCAGAAACTAGGGTTTCAATTAGAAGTAGAGGTCCCTCTAGATGAATCTCTTCTAGTTCATCTCGAATTAGATCTCGTTCTAGTTCTTCTAGTTTTAGTTCTTGTTCTAGTTGTCTAGTTCATATTGTTGTAATTAGAGGTGTAATTAAAGAGAGGAGAAGGAGAGAGCTGAGGAGGAGCCGGATCTGTCGGATCTTCCTCGACATTGTATTGGTGTAGCATCTGGTTCGTCTTCAAGTAATCTCGAGGTTCTTCATTTACTACTTCTAAGTATTCTATTTCATTTCAGTTCTTACTTTCTTTTATTTACTGAATCACCACTCGTATTGAGTGCTCTAATTATGATATCTGATTAGAGTAGTAAGCGTTAGTGTAGACGTGGTGTCTAGACTAGGGTTTACCTGAGTTTGCGCCCAATACTCCGGAATAGTTCTGGTAGCCCTAGAGGTGACAGCTCTGTCAGGTCTTTGTAATCCACCACATTAGGGTTGGTGTTCTCGTAGAGCTTTTGGCAGCCTTCCCCCAACTACCTTCTTCCTAGTCTTTCTCGAGGTAAGTAAAGTTTAGTAAGCCTCTAAATAGATAGACCCGCTTAGAAAACCCTAAGATCCCTCTTTAACCACATTATCATTCTTTTCTCGGGCGTTCTTAATTCTTCTAGTACACTTCACGTTCCCCGTGGAAATCGATACCCTGGAATACTCTCGGGTGAAAGCTACATCGGTATCCGTGCGCTTGCGGATTTTTCTATGTGCGTTTAAAATACCCAACAAGCTTTCTGGCGCCGTTGCCGGGGAACGGTAGCTGTTTTAGAATCGAACCAGGATCGTCCGTGTTTCTTTTCTTTTACCACCTTTTTCTTTTACCACCACCTTTACCTCACCACCACACTTCTTACCACATGGATTTCACTCCTATCTTTAAATTCTTTACTCCAAAGGGCGACTTGTTGGAGCCTCCACCACCATCACAACCAATTCATACATATGGCTATGAGCTTTGCCCTACTCTTATAGCCATGGTTCGGGAGAAATCCCTCTCTGGGTCAGAAGACGAAGATCCATACACCCACCTTAGGGAATTTGAGCAGTTGTGTTCTTGTCAATCTATCGCTGGCATGACACAAGAGACCATTAAATGGAAACTATTCCCGTTCTCCCTTTTGGGAAGAGCGAAAAATGTTATAATCATTCCGTAAGGGGCATAAATGGAAATTGGGATGAACTTTGGGACAACTTTTGTCTTACTTTCTTCCCTCTTTTTTGAATCACTGATCTTAGAATCGAAGTTCTTACATTTAAACAAAAATAGAAGGAGACACTAGGAGCAGCTTGGGCTAGGTTCAAAAGCCTTACCAATTCTGGCCCAAACCTTTCCTTGCCAGGCCATATGCTACAATTTCACTTCTATCGTGGTCTTAACAAGGAAGCTGCTCTACATCTCGATTTAGCTTCTCGAGGATCATTCTCATATAAACTTGTTAGTGAAGGAATAGACATCCTAGAGAAAATCCTTGAAAACACTCCTTACACTGGTATTTTTGACAAATTCCTAGAAGAAGAAATCGAGCCCAATCCCGACCAACACGAGGAGGAACACACAACCAAATTTGAAATTCCTTCAAATCCTTCTAATAATTTGGTTGCCACAAAACCTTCTCTAGAGAAAACACCCCACACTTTAGAAAATGGTGAACCCCATTCTTCGGTGTTCTTCTCTGAAATCGAGGAAGATGATATCAAAGAGCATGGAAGCTACTTCATAAACACCTCTTTAAATCCATGCTCATACGAAACATCTCCTGATTCAATTGGTCTATCTAACATTGCCACACTCGAGTTTTTCAACCCCCTCACACTTTCTGTTTACAAAAACTACAAAAGGGTGGTTGTAGATGCATTTGTTTATCACAAATTTTATAGATCTCGTTGTGCTCTTAAGTTGGAAGTGGGGGGAAAACCACTTCACCAAATCACATCTTGAAGGTTTCCCTAGGACAAGCTCAGTGTCCTAAAACAAGCACTTTTCAGATCAGTGTTCACCTTCCTGCTACACTGCCCTTGCGTAATGAGCATAAGGATATAATTGTTAAAATATTCCTTCGGGTATTCTTGTCACTAACCTTTGTAGGTCTGGAGCAAAAAAATATCCGAAGAAACTACAAACACAAGGTATGTCCAACCAATCATCATGCAACATTGAATTACAGTTATCCAATCTTGATTTTTGCAAAATCTAAGCTTGGGGGATACACTTTGTAAGAACATCCCTTACCATGTTGCTATCTTGGTTGCCCCTACCTTTAAGACATGCTCATGTGCCATACATTAATCATGCTCTCTCATCACCATTTGAGTAAATCTCTTTAATGCTTTAATGCTACCCTCATTTGCTATAGTATATGTTTAGGTTTGAAGTACTTTCATACATCTCTTAAATGAAGCATGGTGCCTAGTTTAGGAGTGGTGTTCTTGCTTTCAAAAGCATTTTAATTTATGCATGCTTAGGTTAAAATGCCCTCTTAAATCAAATTAGACATGGTGTCTAGCTTGGTTTTTGAGCTGATAGTATGCTATAGTGGATGTTGGATATTTTGTTGGACTAACCCCTGCAGGAAAACTTTCAATATCAATTTGGGAAAGTTTTGAAATGAACTCACACTGGAGATGAAGAGACACATGAACTTCAACAACTTGCGCAATGGAGACACAACTCACTGATCATGGAGAAATGAGATCCATAGAACAAGATAGAAGATGAGTGCCACAAAACAAATATCTACAATCAAAGCACTCACTCCATGGAAATAGGTGAACAAGTCTGAGCTCGGCCACTTGAAGACAGAGACCATCTTGTGGGCTCTCATCTCTGAACCCTCAGATCAAATAGTACAAACACAAGCAGTGGGAACTAGTCCTATCTTCTAATCAATGCAACACAAGGGCTAGCTTGAGGATGAAGTGGTACGACTGCATCAAACGACAAGATCTACAAATTCAACTCATGAACATGTTGTTTGGGCATCCATCTACCTCACAAGCCAGCTTGGGGGAGACATAATTCCATTGTCTAGATTTGCTTCACGATCAAGGGGAGGAAGGAGAAATCCAGGTTCATGACACTTTGATCAGTACAAGCCACTAGACGCTGCCATAGCCAACAAGAAGAATATGATTCATCACTCATTCTTGGAAGACCGTTCTTGAAAACCTTCAATGTTGTCATCTTTGTCGGACCTAGAGAAATCCACTTTTGGATCTTTGACCAAAAGGTTCGCTGCTTCTTCAACAACTACACCATTTATGAGCAGCCAAAGAAAACCAAGAGAAGACGTTGACTCAACCGACAAAGGAAGAACCAACTGCCAGGAATTGAGGGGATATCATAAAGAATGAAGCTACTGCATCGCAATAATTAGAAGATGAAGAGATAGTACATGAGCCTACAAATCAAGAAACTAGCTGATAAAGTCTCCATCGTCTGGACCTGTTGAGAACAAGACTCAGCCGACCCACTGTGAGATAGGCAAGAGAAGACAAGCTATTCATGAACACAACCAGCTAGACAAGAGAAGCTTCCACAAGGTAGTTCGACACAATCACTCTTCAATGATAAAGGTAACATCTTAAGGTAAGTGACCATCACTTTAAAAGCTTCTCCTTAATTCTGGTATGCGCATAAATAAGAACCAAACATGTTTCAGTTGCACCTTATTTGATCCAACCTAATCAACTCAACATGTTCAGTTCTTTACTCTTTGTTCCTAGCTTTTCTCTCTTGAATCTCACTATCTTAACCAAAGAGCTAAAATATTATGAATACAACACATAAACAACAAGTTTATCTTGTGCAATGTACCTAAGGTTAGAGAGGAATGAACAAAACTTTTGGTTATATTGGTGTTTTTCCATCAACAGAGCCCATGCACTTGATCTCTACCTTGTCTTTATGAGCAGGACACACTCTTGAACAAAACATGGAGGAGTTTGTCAACTCCTAAATTCTACAGAGTGAATGTCCTGGATCTACAAGAATATGCAGACTAAACAAGATGCTGCCAGCTTCCACAACTAATGCTTCACTTCAAATTGTTGGGCGAACGAAGAACATGGGTGACACCATATCAAGAGGTGAAGTTATCAAGGTCTACACATATCAAGATCAAATGATGCACCTCAGGAATGAACATGATGAGAAGTCCTGTTCAGAGGACTTAAAACATTGAACCCTCGCCGAAAGGTAAAATCGGTAGTTATCCATATTTATATTTTCTGCATTAATTTCTCTTTTTGCATGTTTACCTTCTATCATTTGCATAATCATTTCTCCATAGCATATTTACTTTTCTGCATTAGCATTGTATAAAAAAAAGAAAATAAAAATTTTGCACTGCATCATAAAATCTAAAAGCCCCATGTGAATAATTCTATGGTGTGTAAAAACCCGCAGGGATATTCACCGTGGTGGCATAAAAATAAAAATGCATTCATTTTGTTAGACTGTCATTGAATCATAAAAATAAAAATAAAAAAAATATTGAGAAAAAGATATTGCTAAAACTCAGCTTAGAAAGCATCAAGAATAATCTCAAAAGCTTTGGACAGCTAAGGCTTAATTAAGTGGTCAACCACTAACGCTCAATCTGTTCCACAAGTTTTGTTGTCTATTTGAGTTTCACAGGATTTGAATGACCAAGAAAAGCTGACAAGTGAGTGGATGTTCTATCCACTGTTTGAGCACCATTTCAACAATCATCAACATCAATCAAAGCTCCGACAGAAGAAATACATTTCCACTCCAAGTCCGCTACTTGACAAGATTGAATGATTATGTCAACATTCAGCTTGGGGGAAAGCACCCTCATGTATCCAGGTAAGTATCCTTATCCTCTTAAGTTTTCTTTCTATACATAAATAAAAATAAAATAAAATAAACACAAAAAAAAGTGAGCACATGAAGGCTCACCATTAATTAAAAAGAAAAAAAATATATGGGCACATGAAGGCTCAACGCTATTAAGGGAACTGGCTTGGGGGAGAAGCACCCCCATTATCTTCGTAATCCATGTATGTCTTATTCACTATCTTAGTTATTTTATAATAAGTGTGTTAGGTTAAATAAATAGTGTGTTAGGTTAAATAAATAGTGTGTTAAGTTTGCTTAGTTTGTTTTAAGAAGTTAATAATAAAAGAAGAACTCTCTCTAATCTATTACATGGAAATGATGAATAGTTGCTCTATCTAATTTCTTTCAAGTACATAGCCTTCAAAGCATGAGTTCTCCTAATTAATAATGATGCTTAAAAATAAAATTAAATGCATGGGTGGCAAATACTTCATCTGAGGTCTAGGTAATTGACAGATATGACATGTGATGATTTGAGCTACTACTATCTTGTTCTAAACAACTCTAGAGTTCCACAGAGTTTCCAATATTAATATGACTAACAATTGCTTTGAGTTAAATTAAGCTTTGTTGACCCTATGAGAAGTTATTATGCTATTGAATTGAGCTCACTTACACATTTCATCCATCCTCCACATAAATGGTCATGATTATCTGTTGCTATCCTCTCAAAAGTTTGTTGGAAGCATGTGGCTATTGAAAAAAAGAGAAAAAAATCCGAGGAAATAAAAAGGGACAAGTGTTCGAAACCTCAAAAAGAAAGATCCCGAGGAAATAAAAAGGGACAAGTGTCTGGAACCTCGAAAAAATAATGAAAAAAATGACGAATATCTAAAAAATGGGCACGTGCCCGACAGTAGAATTAGCCTGATAGCCATGTGTCTCTGATAAGCAAAAGAGAGTGATATATTTCATAAGAGCATCCGACTCCATTTTCCATGCACATGCACTTCTCGATTCAACAGTGTGGTTGACTTTCTTTTTGGATCCATTGTTTAATTTGACAAAATATGTTTTTAATATTTTTATAAAATTCATAAAAACTCCTGGATAATGGTGAAGTGAAGGAGCAAGAGATATAGTACTTGATTTGATCGTTCTATTTTTCAATAACTCAAGATTCAAGGTAAAGTACTAAGCCCATGATGAATAATATGATACTTTTATCTAATCCATATGAGAACTTTTGTTTGAATTCATGTGTACTTGTTGGAAGTGAAGATATTGTAGCAACTCCTGATCCATTGTTGAGATTGCCTTTGCTCGGGACTAGCAAAGGTTAAGTTTGGGGGAACTTGTTGACGGTCCTTAATGTCAATATTATACCATCAACTAATGCATAGAATGATTTGAAATGAACCATAAAGCATAGTTGTAGGGTTTGAAACTAACAAGTTCAACGAGTTTTGGTGCTCTCACTTGTTTTGTAGGACATCCATGTTTTAACCATATAAAAGTATCTCAAGTGATGAATTGGAGTGCACCCTTGCAAAGAGCTCATCGAGACGATCGAAACGGATATATCATTTGCTATATTCGGAGTCTCGGATGAAAAGATATTAATTTCGTAACAAAACCTGCAAAAGAAGGATCTAGAAGACACCAGAAGACACCACGAGGCGGTCCGCCACGGGGGCCCACAGGGCCAGACCGACCGGTGGGGCCCACCGACCAACCGGTCGGCCACGGAGGCCGTTTTGCCTCTGCCTTCTAGAACCTTCTTCCACCGCCTCCTAGGATGCATCTCCACCGTCCATGAAGTCGGTTTGATCCAACAGAGAGTTGTAAATGTCATGCGGATCGATGACATGGCGATTCCTTGCCCCCTACTCCACCTCGGGCTATATAAGCAGGCCAGGAGGTGCCCCTAGAGGGCATCTCAATCTTTATTATTCATCTCCACATCAGAAACTGAAGGACCGAATTGGCGACCAGAGGGGGGGGGGGGTTGAATGGGAGCCTAAAAATTTCTTTCGAAATTACGGCCTCTATCCAACCAAAATCAACCCCAAAAGCTTCGGACTCAAACGTGATGCCCATGACCCTTGGAAAGAGGGTGGATGATCCCTAGGATCACAGTGAGGCACCACACAAGAGAGCAAACCAAAACTCTCAAAACCCCGAGACAAGTTCGTGCCTAAAAGACCCACTCCCAAACGTAGATAGAAGGCTACGTCGGGATTCCTCCAAATACCGATGCTAACGCGTAGCAAAGATATGTAGAGAGGTTTCTAGGTGAACTCTAGGAGCAAACGAGAAGTTCGGAAACAAAGCGGAAAAAGCCGGGGAGAGCAAACGCACCAAACCGCAGCCTACAGCCGATTCCCGGACTGTCCGGGCTGCAGGTGCCGGACAGTCCGCCCCGGACTGTCCGCAAAGCCCTGGCGGACTGTCCGCCGGCCAAGTAGCAAAAACAACAACCCTGCTGCAAAGTCCCTGCGCGACTCGCGGACTGTCCGCGCCTTATACGGCGGACTGTCCGCCGGTCAAAGTGACCGTGAGCAGTGCGCGCTGCGCTTGTTCTGGTCTGGCCGAGCCCGATGGCCGGACAGTCCGCGACCAAGGGGCGGACAGTCCGCCACTGCCCAGAACGCCCAAAAACGCCACGGGACAAAACCAAAATCGATTGGATCTTCACCAAATAGAACGGGGCTGCAACCAAACTTCTCCAAAGTGTTCTTCTACGTGTTGGGAAGCTAATCCTAGGATATCATCGCTCCAAACCAAATAATCCATGAGAAATCCGAAGAACACTAGAAAAGGGGAAGAAAGAAGAACAAAAATGATTTCGACCCGATCTACTTGTTCGTGAGGGTAGAGATGAATTCCTTCGGTGGAAATGTTCTCCTCACTTCAAAGAACAAGTTGATTCAAACGGAATCGCAAAAGACGCAGCGTAGAGGGAGATCGAGTGAGGGGAAAATCGTGGAGAAAAGAAGAACGCGAAGAACAAATTCAAAACGCGAATTCAACCACGAATTTGATCCTTGGATTCAGCAGAATGGATGATTGATTAATCACTCGGTGTCGGGCTACAAGCCACTCCTAGCAACTCAAAGTTTGGATGGCAAAAAGCTCAAGAACAAGAGCCAACTCTCCTCAAATCCTAGCCAACTCTCACAAGCACAAATGAGAGAGACACCGTCCAAGGATGGCTGTCCAACACAGCCCCTTCATCTATATATAGGCGCACGTCCAATTGACACAAACGCCCTAACATGAAGTACTAACCCAAATACCCCCTAGGGGTAAAACCGTCCAACTCTGGCAGTTTCCATCCGACGGCCATGCGCCTTCTCATCCTTCGCTTCGCCTCGACGCAAGCTCCAGGATGCCGCCACCGTCGACCGCCGCACCTTCTCACCGATAGCTTCGCCGCAACGCAAGCCTCTCGGTGCCGCCACGCGTCGACCATCCTTTTGTACCTTCCCCCGGTTTTGAGGCCCAAACCGGGAAACCTGCCAGCCCAGGTTTTGAGGCCCAAACCTGGAAACCGTCCAGCCCGAGTTTTGAGGCCCAAACTCGGAAACCCGTGAGCCTAGGTTTTGAGGCCCAAACCTGGAAACCGTCCATCCCGAGTTTTGAGGCCCAAACTCGGAAACCGGCCACCCGAGTTTTGAGGCCCAAACTCGGAAACCGTCGAGGGTAGGTTTTTGAGGCTCAGCTACCGAACCCGCGCCGTAGACGGGATGTGGTTCTCACACCCTGACCACCGGCACCGATGCCGATGCATGTCCAGCCTCCACGCCGGGCAAAACGCCTTCGCCTTCCTTCTTGACTCGGCCGACGGCACTTGCGCCGCACGCAATTACTCCCGAGCAATCAGTTCCCCTCTTGAACTGACTGATCATCATGCCCAACTGCGGTTCACTGCATGACACCCAACTCAGGATGGACCGAAGGTATGTGTTTTCCTCCTCGGTTGGCATCCTGTCATGCCGATAGTTGGCAATCTCAAGCTCCATCCCCACGCATCGCTCACATTGAGCGGACAAAGTGCTAACTGAGCTGGCCTTCAAGGCTTCAGCAAAGCTTGGCATTAACTTCTGCCAACTCAGTTCGCAAGCTAGGACAAAGCTTGCACGCACCAAGCAGGAAGGACCTTGCCTTCACTTCCTCCAGCTTCCTTCTTCAGGGAGGGACACTCTTTGCAATCACCTAACCAAGTCTAGCCTACTCTTCAGCTCATCATACACCTCAATCAAAGAGGCATACTTGGTTTGCAAGGTGGCAAAGTTTGTCATATGCATCGTGCACTCCTCACACTCCTCCACATCAGCCACCTTCACCTCAGACTTAGCATACTCAAGCTCCTTAAGCGCCTCATTCATCTTAGCCTTAAACTCATTGTGCTCTCGGATAGCTCGCTTGAGTTGCTTGTCCTGAGCGAGAACTATGTCGACAAGAGAATCGCGCTCACCGGTAAGACGATCGACAAGAGAAGAGGTTGATACCTCGAAAGCATCGTCGTCGTCGTCGGTGTCGGCGTCCTTTGCCTGGCATTTGGTGTCCTCTTCGTCCAAGGCCATGGTGCAGAGACCCTTGGAGGAATGGCCGAAGAAGCAGAGTCCGTTGAAGCGTTCTTCAGTCTTGTGCTCGGACCCATCATCGCTGGAGTCGCCGTCGGAGGTCTTCTCGCCGTCACTGATGGTGGCGAGGATGGCACGCCGACCGGCGTCTAAAGCCTTCTCCATGTCCTCTCTGCGATAGCTGCCCTTCTTCTTCTTCTCGGCCTTGTTCTCTGGCTTGCCCTTGTGCCTGGAGTTGCGGTTCTTGTCGGGGAAGTTCTTGTCGTTCTTGGGGCAGTTCGCCATGAAGTGCTCTAGATCACCACACTTGTAGCAGCCCTCGCGTGCGCCACCACGCCGGCGATTCAGGTGGTTGTTGTGAAACCGCGAGAACCGGGTGATGACGAGGGCGAGCTCGTCGTCTCCAACCGCCTCCAACTGCTCCTCCGTGACTGTGAGCAAAGATGACAACAAAAATAGAGGAGGTGAAGGGTCAGCAGAGAAAGTCGATCCACCTGTGCCAGAGACCAAAGCCATGGTATGTGAAGATGGGTTCTTCAGCTTGGCCTGAGTCAGATGATCGATCTCGGTGGACTTGAGCTTGCTGAACAGCTCGTCCACGGTGAGGGTGTCATAAGATGTAGACTCTATGATGGTCGACACCTTCATCTCCCATACCCTCCGATCCAGGGCGTATAGCAACTTGAGAGCCCTCTCGTGATCGTCATAGGGTAGGTTAGCCCGATTGGCACGCATCTTGTTCACAATCGTTTGGAAACGAGCGAACATGGCGTCAATCGTCTCTCCCTCCAACTGAACAAAGTTCTCGTACTCACGCTTGTACGTCTCGAAGAGTCTGGTCTTGACCTGAGCGGTCCCCTCGTGATAGCTCTGAAGCTTCACCCAGATCTCTCGTGCCGTCTCAAGCTCAGAGACACGCTCGAACTCAGGAAGGGAGATGCTGGCCAAAAGAGCGTTACGAGCCTTGGAGTTGGCCTCGTGCTGGTCAATCTGGATCTGACCCACACGAGCTGCAAGGACTATGTACTCAGCGTTCTCACATATCTCCCAGACAGAAGATCCGATGCTGTTGAGATAAGCACGCATCCGAATCTTCCAATAGGGATAGTTCGTTCCATCGAACCACGGAGCCTTGCCGTTCCCTCGTTCCATGTCGCCCTTAGGATCCGAAACCGATTAAGGTAGAGAAGATCCTTAACCGGCTCCGATACCAATTGAAGGACCGGATTAGCGACCAGAGGGGGGTGCATGGGAGCCTCAAATTCAACTCGTGAATAGTATGGCCTTTGTCCCAGAAAGTCAACCCAAAAGCGAAGACTCGAAACGACCGGAGAGTTCACGACCTACGAGTAGGTGGATACCCTAGGAGATGTCCTAGTGGTACAGCGGAACCTCCGGATAAACTCAAAAACCAACTGCCAAAGCCACGGAGCAAAACTGCACAATCAGTAGATTCGCGGACTATCCAGGGTCATAGTCCCGGATTGTCCGCCGTTGAGTCCCGGACTGTCCGCGACTAGGAGCCGGACTGTCCGCCGACAAAAACGCAGAAACCAAACAGTGCTGCAAGTCTGCTGGACAGGTCCCATACTGTCCGCGGGTTTGTACCACGGACTGTCCGCCGTTCACTTGACAGTGAACAGTCAGGGGTCTGCACCTGACTGAACCAGCCAAATCTCGATCCCCGGACTGTCCGCCGCTGAGGGCGCGGACTGTCCGCGGATGAACAGAAGGCACAATTCTGCTCGGGATAAAAAGGCAAATCGATCGGAACTTCACCAAATCAAAAGGGGCTTCGATCAAACTTCTTCAAGGTGATCCTCTATGTATTGGGGTGCTAGTCCTAAGAAATCATCGCACCAAACCAAGTCAATCAAGAGAGATTCGTGGATCACCGTAAAAGGGGGAAGAACGAAGAACGAACGCGAAATCAACCCGATCTATGGATTCGTGAGGTTTGGAGAGAATTCCTTTGGTAGAAAGAAGGGGCTCACGACCAAGAACAAATTGATTCAAGTGGAATAAAAAATCATCTCGCAGAGAGGAAGAACGAGGCAAATCTCTGGGAGATGAAAAACCAAAACGTGAAGAACACAAGACACGATTCGATTTCAGCCGAAATTCCTCCACACGAGGAGACAATGAGAATACTGTCTCGTTTCCTCAAAAGATCCAAATACACAGAGGTATGATTCCCGTCTCTGCGGATCGCTTGCAGTGAGGTATGATTAGAACCTAAGCAGAGGGCTAGAGAGAGAGAGAGCTCAGGAACAAATGACTGCAAGAATGGAGGGAGAGGAGGGGTGCCTCAATTATTTATAGCCTAAAACAATAATCCCCTTTCTACCCCTAGATACAAGAGTGAAGCGGCCAACCGTAGGGGTATCCCGGTCCAACTCTGCTGATAGCCGATCCGACGACCACGCGCCCATCTCATCCTTAGCTTCGCCTCGACGCAAGCCTCAGGATGCCACCACGTGTCGCCCTGTCGACCGCCGCGCCTACTTCGCGAATAGCTGCGCCGCCGCGCCAGCCTCTTCACGCCGCCACACGTCGACCGTCCTTTTTGCGGACCTCCCCCCGGTTTTGAGGCCGAAATCGGGAAACCTGGGCCTTCCCCCGGTTTTGAGGCCAAAACCCAGAAACCTGTCCTCAGGCTGAGTTTTGTGGCCCAAACTCAGAAACCCGCGCGCCCAGGTTTTGAGGCCCAAACCTGGAAACCGTCCACACTGAGTTTTGATGCCCAAACTCGGAAACCGGCCACCCCAAGTTTTGTGGCCCAAACTCGGAAACCGTCGAGGGTAGCTTTTCGAGGCTCAGCTACCGAACCCGTGCCGTAGACGGGATGTGGTTCGCACACCCCGAGTTCCAGCACCGATGCCGGAGCATGTCCAGCATCCACGCCGGGCACAGTGCATTCGCTATCCTTCTCGGCCTCCCGCCAAGTGTCACGACGCCATCACCTTCCTCCCGACTCGGCCGATGCACCGCACATCCCCATGTCCTCTTGCTTGTTGACGCCACGTGCCAGCTACCACAGCTGGTCCTCAGGTCTCCTGGTCCGTCGGACCAAGCTCCACGTCCGCCCTTCATCGCTCCCGGTCCGTCGGCACGGCACGTCCCTACTTGTCCTTCACCTCATCTTCGACCACTGCCCGAGCTCCGCACCTGCACATCAACACAGCCAAGAGACATGTTGCCTGTTGATCGATCACTCATCACTTAGGAAGGGAACCACAAGGGCACATATCAACCTTGTGTTCTCAACTAATATATAATATTACTCGGATGGATGGTTCAGCGGTAACCATACTCGAGTTACGAGCTCCGAGCTCAATACAACTCAAATGATAGTACGGTTTAAAATCCAGCTATCAACCTATAGCGAATATGGTATCTACAAAGCAGATACTAGTTCCTATAAGGTATAACAAGGGGAGTAGTACTCACCCTGTTACACATTAACAGGACAAAGGTCCGACCCAACTTCGCACTCAAGCTGCGGCTACCAAGAGGATATGATTCACCTGATAGGAACCATCGTTACGGTCCTTCAGAGGTGCTTGATCAAAATTATCCCTTGGGCAAGGGTACTAAGAGTAGTACTCGGGCAGACAAAGTTCTCTATAGATCGTTAAAGACTATAAGAGAAACGAAGTCATATGACCCACACTCAAAGTGCTAGAGAGCACTCGGATAGACTCATCTAGTAAGATGCCTGGTCATACATCCAATAAAAAGCAAAATGACCCATTGACAAGACATTCCTTGCAATGCCGAGTCGACAACATACGAAATTCACAAGTCTTAGAAGTAAATTATTCTTTACTATTAATAATATTTGTTTACAGGAGATACAAAACATGGGCAAAGGACCGAGGAAGACATACTACTCTACAAGATCTAGAATCTGCGAGTATTCCTCCGCTACGGCCTTGACCTCCTCCTGCATTGCCGTGAGATCCTCATCAGTCTTGCCATCAGGAAGCGTCATGATGGACGATAGATCAAAAGATGGCATATGCAGTTGCAGTGTTGCCAGCAGACCACACACCACTAAAGTTGCCATCTCCTTGATATATTGAGTCAGTCACCCGGGTGCAGCCTTGGCTCGATCAATCAAAGACTCCTCAGCTCCTTCAGGGCGCGGAATCATGTCCAGGACGGGCTCGACAGCAAGCTCTAGCGCTTTCAAAGAAGCATGCGAAGTCTTCAGAGACTCTTGAGACTCCTTCAGCTGCGCCTGGACCGCTTCTAGAGCTTCCCACGACTCCTTCATCGATTTCAAAGCCTGCAACAAGTCCCGGTCAGCATCCTCACAAATCAGTTTGGTTTCTTGAAGAGTACCCTGCGCGTTAGCAAATACCTCCTCAAGCTCTGCCTCCTTACAATTGAAAGCACTTTGCCATCCAGCAGCCAGCATCTTCGAATCTGGAAGACGCAACAATCGGATGAGTATCACAGGCTTACAAATCAATAAGGACCCGGAGAGCACTTTCGACCTACCAGAGAGCTGCTTCTTGGAAGACTTCATAACATCCTTAAGTTTCTGCTCTGAGGCAGCATGCTTGCCGAGTACCTCAAGCTCCCGCTGATTCGCCGCATCACGCTCATCAACAACAACCTTGAGATTGTTTTGAAGCTCGTTGATGCGGTAATGAAGGACTTGGGTGGCTACCTTCTGGCTAATCTGATCCTGAGCAATGTAGTCCTTGAGCTGTTGATTCTCAAGAGAAAGCTCTTGGCGGATCCGAGTGATCTGCTCAGTCACTTTTACATCAAAGCCCCGCACGGAGATAGCAATATAAAGTACCTGGATGTGATAACAAAATGCAACGAGGATTTCAAGAGAGTTACCTCAACAAATTGTCGGAGTGCTACGGCAGGCGCCATCACCTGCTCGCTCAACTCCTTCAGCTGAACGAGATCTGGGTTGTACCCCACGACTTCAAGTCTCGACCCATGGCGGGAAGACTCGGGGACAGGCTCGGACTCTTCCTGCGGAGGATCTGAAGCTTCATCATTGATCTCAGCTTGAACCATCTCCTTAGTAGGTTCATCATGCTGTCGAGTGCGAAAAAACCACTCATTCATCACTCGGTCAAACTCCAATTGAGCGGGAGAGCGAAAGATCGAATATGGAATACCAACCTAAGGCAAAGGAAGCACGTCCACTTCAGGTGCTGTTTCGACCCGGGTACCAGATGGGGAGGAGCCTGGCAGAGTATTCACCTGGCTAGAGATAGGGAGGACGCTGGATCCGCCCTTGTCCTGTGCCTCCGACTCCTCCACCGTCCGGATCTCGGTAGCACTACTTGAGGATATAGTGATTGGCTTCGCTTTCCTACAACAGACGAGTGTTCATAATTGAAGGACCGAAAGTGCTACCAGAAAGCGACCAGAGGGGGGTGAATGGGAGCTCCAAATTTTCCTTTTGGAAACTCGTTGCCTTTGTCCCAAAGATCAACCCCACGAGCAAATCAAGAACTTGCAAGTGTCCACGACCCTAGATGTAGGGTGGATGCTTCCGAGAAGCACAGCGGGACACTATACAACCCTAGAAACCCAACGCAAAAGCTGGAATGCAAAACCAACAACGAACAATCGAACCTCAAACAAAACTGCGCAATTTCAGCAGCATTGGATGCAGGCAGCGTCCGATGACCAACCAACGGACGCGTCCGATGCAAACTGAGCAAAACTGGGACCTTACTGCATACACATCCGACGCTGTGAACAGTGAACTCTCAGCGTCTGATGGACACACTCCGGCGCGTCCGATGCGCAACGGAGCGTCCGGTGAGAGCGTCCGATGCTCCTTTGAAAATGTTAGAGACTGACACGTGACAATGGTGCGTCTGATGCAAAGGGTGTATGCGTCCGATGCTATGAACTCGAGCGTCCGATGCCCTCGACGCAGTGTAGTTTCTTCGCAAAATTCACTCGATCTCCTCCGAATCAAAAGCACTAAGGCTTAGACTTGGTGTGAGGAGTTCCAAGGATGTTAATGAGCTATCCCTCTGGAATCACGGCTCGAACCTAACTCCAAATCAAGGAATTGGAAGAAATCGGGTCAAGGGAGGAAAAACTCGATCCAAGACTAAAATCGCTCGATCTCCTAGACCATGAGGTTAGAGGAGGATTCCTTCGGTGGAAAGAAGTGCCTCACAATCTAGAACAACTTGGTTAAAACGAATTTGTGAAAGATGAACCGAGCAAAGAGATCAATCGACGGGAAAAAATGTGGAGAAAAGGATTCCGCGAAGAACACGAACAAAACGCGAATCACAACCACGAATTTGCAACCGTGTGGCTACCACACGCTACAACAGTGAGATTACGGTCTCACTTCCTCAAAATCTCACGGACACAGAGGTATTGTTCTCTTCTCTGTGGATCTCAGGTTCGCTACAGCAGGGGATTGGGAGAGCAGGAAACCCTAGAAGCAAAGAGCAAATGACTGAGATGGTTGGGGAGGAGGGTGTCTCCCCCTACTTAACCTATTCCTATTCTACCCCTCTCTACTTACAGAGCGAGCCAGCTAAACCGTAAGGTTATTCTGGACCAACTCGGTGGTAGGTGGATCCGACGGCCACGCCCGCACAACTCGTAGCGTTGCATCGACGCAACCTCCCGATTGCCGCCACGTGTCGTCCTCGCTCTACACCCCCGGTTTTGTGGCCCAAACCGGGAAACCAGCCTTTTCCAGCCAACCCCCGGTTTTGAGGCCCAAACCGGGAAACCAGCCCACCAGCATCTGAGTTTTGAGGCCCAAACTCAGCAAACCCGCAGCGCCTAGGTTTTGAGGCCCAAACCTGGAAACCGTCCTCAGCCCGAGTTTTGTGGTCAAACTCAGAAACCCTCAGCACCCAGGTTTTGAGGCCCAAACCTGGAAACCGTCCACCCGATGGTTTTTCGCTGGCTCTACCACCAAACTGACGTCGTAGAAGGGATGCACCGCCCGTGCCCCCCCGTCTACCGACACGTGTCCCCAAGTACATGACTCAGGCAACACATGATTGCAAGTCTTCGCTCGTCGCTGTCCCAGGCTGCCAGCCACCACAGCTGATCCTCGGGCCACCGGTCCCTCAGTCCAAGCCTCACGTCCGCCCTTCGCCACTCTCGGTCCATCGGCACGGCACGTCTCTACTTGACCTTCACCTTGCCTCTGATCACTGTATCCGTGCTCGACACCTGCACAACACAAACCAAAGAACATGCACATCATCCCAGTTGACAATCACTCATCACTCAGAGACTCGGCATACACCCATGTATCCGCAATCTCCCCCTTGATGAGTGCATTGTCAACTACCAACACAAATCATAATAGAAATAGAAGGAGGAAGAAGGAGAAGAGAGAACTCAACCAAATGACCCAAAAGCATAGCAAAGCCGAAGAAGGTCAAGTGGAAAGAGCAAAACAACTTGGTTCCCAAAGACATGGGCAACGGCTCGACGCAACCAAGCAAAGCAAAGCTAGCCCTCAAGAAGAGGTAGAACAGGCTCAACACCGCTAGCAAATACCAATTAAGAAATCGAAGCAAAATGCTAGTCCCTCAAGATAGAGGAACAGAGGCTCAACACAACTAGCAAGGAAAGCTCGATATCAAAACCTTACGGTCAACAGGAAGCAGCAAAAACTCCCCCTTGAATAGTGCAAACAACCAGGAAAGCTCCCTCTTAGTTCAAGCGGAGGGTAATGATTTGCAAATTCTCCCTCTTAGTTGAAAATGCACTTATCAAGAAACAATGCTCCTCCTCAGAAAATGCACCATCAAAAAGTGCCAACACGCAGATTTCTCCCCTTCCAAAATGCATATGAGTCAAAAATGCAAGTTAGGAGCTTCAGGAGTATACTCAAAAGAGTGTAAAGATGCTCTACAGAGTTCTGATCCGATGACTCAGAAAATGCACAGAATGCTAGCAAAGGCTCAAACTGATCACTAAATCTGAAATGAGAGCAAAAAGAGCAGTTTTCAGCCAAAAAGGTATTCACCATCAAAATAGCACAAGACATGTATAGACAGGAAGTCAACCAAGTGCTAAACATGTATACAAGGTGAACTACCCCTAGCACAGTTCAATCATCATGCTGATACCAATTGAAAAATGAAGCATACACTTGTGATTTCAAATTTTAATCGGAGTTGCAGCGGTGAAATTACACAAGTTCAGAAATCAGCATGTGACTACGAGAGGTTGAATGCTTGTTATTGCCTAACTTTTCAACTGTGCGAAGCCTATGCATAAGCAATCAAAAGCTTAAAGCAACAGTTTCGGTCATACACTACACAGCTCAAGTTTAACTCAAAGTGCAATGAGAAACAGTCTCGAAACTGTGAGGTGTTAACAAGCAAACCCATCTCGATCTTTTCAATTCACTTAACTTGGTTCAGATTTTAAGCAGAATATGACATACCAAGCAAGTGAATGACTCAACACTAGAGACATAGCAACCTAGCATACATAGATAGCATAAGTGACTTCGACACATTCTACACATGCTAGTTGCATATCTCAATGGTGAACATTTTCAAGTTTTAAGTTCATTAATCAAATTCACCATCCAAAAATAGCTCAGCTCACAGTATGGATCAGTGATTAGAAAGAGCATAAGCTATAGCATCGGAGCAAAGACTACCCAGAGCATAGTTACATTCTTCAGACTATATTCATGAAGCTCAGATTGTAAAAGCGTATGCTGAAATGCAAAGATGCATGAAGAAACCAAAAGGAAGCAAAAACAACTGAAAAACACAAAGTCAGTGTATCATACAAGAGTTAAAAATGTTTCCCCCATCTAAAAGGGGAAACACACACCAAGCTCACCTCTCAATCGATTAAAAGTTGATTGGTCCAAAGGCTTGGTGAAAATATCAGCCAACTGATGATGAGTATCGACATGGCGAAGGTCGATATCACCCTTCTCATAGTGGTCTCGCAGAAAATGAAAGCGCACATCAATGTGTTTGGTCTTCGAGTGCAGCACGGGGTTCTTAGCAACGCTAATCGCACTCGTGCTGTCACAAAGCAAAGGAACACGAGAAAACCTCAGACCAAAATCACGCAAAGTGGCCATCATCCAGAGTAACTAGGAACAACAGCTAGCCGCAGCAACATACTCATCCTCCGTGGTAGACTGGGCGACACTAGACTGCTTGCGAGAGGACCACGATACAAGAGAAGAACCAATAAACTGGCAAGTCCCAGAAGTGGACTTGCGCTCAATCCGGCAACCAGCAAAATCAGCATCGGAATAACCGCAAAGGGAAAGGTTGGAGGAAGCAGAATACCAAATCCCAAATTCTGGAGTGAATGATAAGTACCTCATAATGCGCTTGACCGCGTGACAGTGAGAAGTGCGCGGCGAAGACTGAAAATGCACGCAAAGACACACCTCGAACTGGATGTCCGGGCGTGTCACCGTCAGGTACAACAGCGACCCAATCATACTCCGGTACTCCTTCTGGTCCACTGCTTCTCCCTCCTTGTCCGCATCCAGGGCCGTCGTGGTCGCCATGGGTGTTGGAAGAGGCTTGGCCTCACCCATGTCGAATTTCTTCAAAATGTCCCAGGTGTACTTGCCCTGGTGCACAAACGTTCCTTCCCGAGATTGCTTGATTTGCAACCCGAGGAAAAACGTCAACTCGCCCATCATGCTCATCTCGAACTCCCTGCTCATAGTGTCTGCAAACTTGGCAACCAAAGCGTGAGAAGAACCACCGAAAATGATATCATCCACGTAAATTTGGACCAAGAGAGTATCAGTGCCTTGCTTGAGGAGAAAGAGTGTTTTATCTACACATCCCATTTTAAAACCCTTAGCAAGCAAAAAGGTTTTCAACCTATCATACCAGGCTCTAGGGGCTTGTTTCAAACCATACAAAGCTTTATGGAGTTTAAAGACATGGTTTGGAAACTTGGGATTTTCAAAACCGGGGGGTTGGCTAACATACACCTCCTCTTCTATGTAGCCGTTGGATGCAGCAAAAGCCAAGAGTATCCTAATTGCCTCCAAACGAGCTACAGGAGCAAACGTCTCCTCATAGTCTATCCCCTCCTTCTGACTATATCCCTGGGCTACGAGTCTGGCCTTGTTTCTCACAACATGGCCATCTTCTCCCTGTTTGTTTTTGAAAACCCATTTTGTCCCAATAGGATGACACTCAGAAGGTGGAGACACTAGAACCCAAACCCGATTTCTCTCAAAGTTCTCAAGCTCCTCATGCATGGCATTGACCCAATCCGGATCCGTCAATGCGTGTCCAACATCCCGGGGTTCAAAATCAGCAACAAATGCAGAATGAGCAAAGTGAGAGATTTGCCTTGACCGGGTGACGCGTTCGTCGATGCTGCCGATCATCTGCTGAGGCGGGTGCTGGCGCTAAATGTGTCGTGGCGCCTCCCTTGCCGAAGTGGCCTCCCCCTGAACGGCAGCTGGTGCCTCCCCGGATACAAAGGGTACCGCACGGGGTGGCGGATCCCACGGCCCCCAGGAAGAAGAAGTGTCGGGGCCGTGAGTCGTCGTAGAAGCCGCTCTTTGCGGCACAGCAGGTGGAGGAGGTGTTGGGTCATCTATCCCTTCAGCACCTTCTTCTTCATCATCGAACAGAGGCTCGCCAACCTCGTGATCACCTGCACGCTCAAAACGAGAAGAAGGACAAACCATGGTCTCGTCGAAGGTGACATCGGATGTCTCCATGACTCGGTTAGTGTCAAGGTTAAGTACACGATAGCCTCGAGTATGAGTGCCACAACCCAAAAACAAGCCGTCAGAAGAACGAGACTCAAATTTATCCAAGTTGCCCTTTTTGATTATAAAACAATGACAACCAAAAACTCGAAAATAACTCACCTTGGGCTGTCTCCCAAATCGCAACTCATAAGAAGTCTTTTTCAAGAAAGCTCGGAGAAAAATGCGATTGGAAATGTAGCATGCAGTGCTCATAGCTTCGGCCCAATATCGCCTAGGAGTCCTATGCTCATCGAGCATCGTCCTGGCCATCTCTACAAGGGTCCAATTTTTCCTCTCTACAACACCATTCTGAGGCGGTGTGTAGGGTGAAGAAAACTGATGCTCCAAGCCCAAAGAGTTACAAAACTTCTCAAAATCCGAATTCTTGAATTCGGAACCATTATCACTCCTAATAGCTCGCATCGAGTTCAAAGGGAACTCATTCTGAAGACGCAAAATCAGATTGCGAGCAGAGGAGAAAGTCTCGGACTTCTCAGCTAAAAAGAAGACCCGCGAATATCTCGAAAAGTCATCAACAACAACAAGCACATACCACTTCCCCCCAACCGAGCTCACCCGAGCCGGACCAACAAGGTCCATGTGCAAAAGCTCTCCAGGGCGCTTGGTCATGACCTGAGTCACTGGATGGTGGGGAGCGGCAACCATCTTCCCATGTCTACAAGAATGGCAAACAAGATCCTTCTCCATGGATAACTTGGGCAATCCTCGGATTAGGCCAAGTGAACTAAGTCTTGCAAGCAAGTCGAAGCTCAAATGTCCTAGTCTCCTATGCCACTTCCAAAGATCAGAGGAGGAAGGTCTAGCCACAAGACAACGAGAAGTGCCAAAAGACTCAGAGAAATTCGCACGAAAGACTTTTCCAAAGGGCGAAATCAAACACACAAGATTGCCCTGAGGATCCAAAATACGACTGAGATTTGGTTTAAAACGAATCTCATAGTCATCATCGAAAAGTTGTGAAACAGAAAGAAGGTTAAAATGCAAGTTAGAAACAAGAGCAACATCGCGCAACACAAAGTGCTCATTAACTCGCACCGACCCACGAGACAACACCTTACCTTTGCTATTGTCGCCGAAGGTGATATACTCCTTTTCGGCGACCGGACTAAGACTGGAGAACCACTTGGCGTTTTCGGTCATGTGCCTCGAACACCCGGAATCCACCAACCAAACGTTCTCCAATCGTTTTACCTATATCAATAAAAAGACAGGGTGAGCATACGGGCCAACACTGGGGTTAGTGAAGTAAGGAGAATACCAGTGTTGGGCTGGCTGCTCAAAAGAACGGTTAGCAGAAAAACCATTCCTAGCACACCTACGAAGGAAGCGATCACCACGTTTAGAAGAACGTGGTCCGCTGGGGAAGGAGCGCTCACCGCGATACTCAAAACGCGATGGGGGAAAACGCTCAACTACAAAGCCACCGCCACGGGGTCCATGGCCTACAACTGCAGGCTCCCGCCGGGCATGCTCTCTACGAGGCCTAGGCCTAGGAACTTGAGGCACTGCACCTCTAGGCCTAGCATCCCTCCTCGGAGCACTCCTCTGCCTAGGCCTGGGAACTTGAGGTTCTGGACCTCTGGGCCTAGCAGCTCTCCTCTGAACTTTCGGCACATGTACATCATGGAAAGGATGGTACATGTCTGGGTTGTTCATCTCCCTAGCACGACGCGCCTCTCTCTTGCGCTGAAAGCAGAACTCGCTCAAGTGTCCATCTCTCCCACAATGCTCACAATGGTACCTCACCGCTCTCAAAGGGGGTTGTTGGTACACATGGTTGTGGGTGTGGATCACCTTGCCCTTCTATGGCAAACACTCCTCCTGGATAGGTGGCATCGTATCAAGCTTGTTCTTCAAGTGATTAGGTTTGGGATGCCACACTTGGTTCTTGGGTGGAGCTCTCGGAGGTTCTTCAAACACTCCATCCTTGGTGTTGGGCTTGAGAGGATCTTTGGGTGGAAGCTTGGTAAGTTTGGGAGTAGTGGTGGAGTTGGGCTTCTCACTCGGGTTCAAACCACTCGACTCTCCAATCTTCCCAAAAGCAGAAAGATCAACACCTGGAGCAAAACCTACACCAGGACCTCCAGCAGCTCGCTTGAATTGGGAGATCATCATCCCGAGCTGCGGCTCACCACAAGACACCCATGACAAGATGGTCCGAATGTATGTGTTTTCCTCCTCGGTTTGCATCTTGTCATGCTTCACATTCGCAATCTCCATCTCCAAACCCTCACACAAAGCGCACCTAGTCACACAAGTGCTACCCGAGCTGGCCTCCTCAAGAGACACAATCTTGGCATTCTTCTCTGCCAACTCGGATTGCAAGACAGGACAAGTCTTGCATGCACCCAACAGCGAGGGTCTAGCCTTCAGCTCATCCACCTCTCCTACCAACACAACATACTTGCTTCTCAGAGTGAGAAGGTCAGTCATGTGCGTGGTGCACATCTCACACTCCTCCTCATCAGTAATGACTACGGTGGACTTGACAGACTCAAGCTCCTTCACCGTATCCTCCCACTTCTGCCTAAACAGCTTGCGCTCTCTAGCGGCACGCCTAAGCAGCTTATCTTGGCTAAGAAGCGCGGTAGTAAGTTTCTCGACCTCAGTGGAAAGCTCGTCGTGGGTCAGAGATACCTAGGAGGTGTCGTCGTCGTCGTCGTCGTTCCGAGGGGAGTTCACCAGCTTGCCGTCGACCTCCTTGCCGAGGGCCATGGTGCAGAGGCCGTCGTCGTCGGCGAAGAAGTAGAGACTGTTCAGCTTGACCTCGATCCTCTTCTTCTTCTCAGACTCGTCGTCGCTTGAGCAAGCAGAGTCATCATTCGAGCCGTCGACGTCGCTGAGCGTGGCGAAGAACGCACGCTGCTCAGCCTGGGCCTTCTCCAAGTACTTCTTCTTGATGTACTCCTTGTCGAAGCTGCCCCTCCGCTTGTGCCTCGCGGGGACATACTTCTCCTTGCGCTTGCCGGAGTCGTACTTGTGCCCATGGTCGCCCTTCCCAGATGAATGCTTCTTCTTGGGACAGTTGGCGATGAAGTGGTCGGGGTCGCCGCACTCATAGCATCCTGAGCGTCCTCCTCCGCGGCGACGGTTCATGCGGTTGTTGTGAAACCGCGAGAACCGGTTGGCGAGCATTGCCAACTCGTCATCCCCCAAAAACTCCAGCTGGTCCTCTGTGACAAAAAAGAGAGACGAAAGAGCAAAGCCTCCATAGGGGTTAGCAGAAGAGCCAGAAACCAAAGCCATAGTCGGGCTAGAAGGATTCTCATAAGAAGCCCTTGCCATGGCATCAATCTCACTGGACTTGAGCTTACTGAAGAGCTCGTCGCACGTGAGGGTCTCATAGTTAGGTGATTCGATGATCGCCTGAACTTTCGAATCCCACACCGACCGATCAAGGGTATGCAAAAGCTTCAAAGCCCTCTCATGATCGTCGAAAGGCAACAGCTCCTTGTTAGCCCTCATCCTGTTGACAATCACCTGAAAGCGAGCGAATAAGCTTTCTATGCTCTCGCCAGGCATATATCAAAAGTTCTCATACTCTCTCTTGAACGACTCGTAGAGACGGGTTTTGACTTGAGAGGTTCCCTCATGAAAGCGCATGAGGGTAGCCCAAATCTCCCGAGCCATAGCGAGGTGAGAAACACGATCAAACTCACTCATGCTCAAGCATGAGAAAAGAGCATTACGGGCTCGGCTATTGGCATCGTGCTCATCGTTCTGAAGCTGAGAAACACGAGCAGCCAAAACCACGTAATCAGTAGAGTTGCAAATATCCCAAATGGAAGCACCCAAACTTTGCAGATAGGCCGACATGCGTATCTTCCAATACGCATAGTTCATCCCATCAAAGAATGGCGGTTTGCCCACGCCGCGATCCATGTTGCCTTCTGTGGATCTGGAACCGGCTAAGGTGGAAGATCCTTAACCCGCTCCGATACCAATTGAAGGATCGAAAGTGCTACCAGAAAGCGACCAGAGGGGGGGTGAATGGGAGCTCCAAATTTTCCTTTTGGAAACTCGTTGCCTTTGTCCCAAAGATCAACCCCACGAGCAAATCAAGAACTTGCAAGTGTCCACGACCCTAGATGTAGGGTGGCTGCTTCCGAGAAGAACAGCGGGACACTATACAACCCTAGAAACCCAACGCAAAAGCCGGAATGCAAAACCAAGAACGAACGATCGAACCTCAAACAAAACTGCGCAATTTCAGCAGCATCGGACGCAGGCAGCGTCCGATGACCAACCAACGGATGCGTCCAACGCAAACTGAGCAAAACTGGGACCTTACTGCATACACATCGGACGCTGTGAACAGTGAACTCTCAGCGTCCGATGGACACACTCCGGCGCGTCCGATGCGCAACGGAGCATCCGGTGAGAGCGTCCGATGCTCCTTTGAAAATGTCAGAGACTGACACAAGGCAACGGTGCGTCCGATGCAAAGGGTGTCAGCGTCCGATGCTATGAGCTCGAGCGTCCGATACCCTCGACGCAGTGTAGTTTCTTCACGAAATTCACTCGATCTCCTCCGAATCAAAAGCACTAAGGCTTAGACTTGGTGTGAGGAGTTCCAAGGATGTTAGTGAGCTATCCCTCTGGAATCATGGCTCGAACCTAACTCCAAATCAAGGAATTGGAAGAAATCGGGTCAAGGGAGGAAAAACTCGATCCAAGACTAAAATCGCTCGATCTCCTAGACCGTGAGGTTAGAGGAGGATTCCTTTGGTGGAAAGAAGTGCCTCACGATCTAGAACAACTTGGTTCAAATAGATTTGCGAAAGATGAACCGAGCAAAGAGATCAATCGACGGGAAAAAACATGGAGAAAAGGATTCCGCGAAGAACACGAACAAAACGCGAATCACAACCACGAATTTGCAACCGTGTGGCTACCACACGCTACAACAGTGAGATTACGGTCTCACTTCCTCAAAATAATGCTAGAAAGCATATGAGCATTCTAAAGACAAGTAATACGACTTACTTAACAAGCTTCAACGCCCGCTGCAGCTTCAAGAGTGGCTTCTTCGGTTGCAGGTCTGAAGCCAGAGCTTCTTCAGGAACTACACCACTTGAAGCCCCTAGGGTGTCTCAACATCTGGATCAAACAAAGATATAAGACAAGGGTTTATTAAAATCTAAAACTGAAAGACTACAAAGTACTCGGGTTTTCCCTTACTAGGAGCACCCGTATTATAGTGCTTTTCAGCCAATTCTGTTGATAAAAGGATATTTCGACAAGCACGGCGATTACCAGTGCGAGCCTTCTTTGGGACGGGATCTCTGCATTCCCGGAGTGGACTTGGAGATCTCTTCCGGCTACTCTTGGCTTCGAGATCTATGAGCATGACATCAGAGTCAGTCAAGTCTGAGTCTAACCAGTCAAGATCACCAGGAGAGCTTGACTCATGATGAAGGTCCTCACTTCGAATGGGACCCTCGAGAGCAATGCCTCTGCCTTCTTGAGTCACCGGGGGTAAGGGTGGACAGTCATTGTTGTTCCGCCCTTGGTCCTATGAAGAAGAAGATGAAGATAATGTCTAGTCAGAAGGATATCTATTAAAGAATTTAAAAGACGGGCACCCCGACTACTTACCGCTGGAGGAGGGTTGATGGCGGAGAAAGTCGTCATCATTGGAACAAGCTGTTCACGACTCTTCAACAGCTAGTTCATTCTTCTCAGAATCTCTTGGTTGGATAATTTCTCGGCATCATGCCGGCCCGGGTCCTTCACGCCAAGGTACTCAAAGCCAAATTGGCTCGCTGCTGCAGTGGATGAATCCGGCGCGCAATAAAATCTTGGACGACGGTATAACCAGTCAATCCACCTAGCTTCATTGCCGTTATCATGTCGATCAGTGGTTGGATAGCCTCTATCTCTTCAGCAGAGATCTTCTCCTTCCATTCACGGGACTTCTGCGGCGGCGATCCATCATGACGACGAAGGGCCGGCGGCGGGTTGGCTATGTAAAACCATCCGCTTGCCCACTCTCGGATAGAATCCGACAAAACTGCATAAATATATTGAGTAGTTGTTTCTATCCTAAGCTGGAAACTAGCTCCTCCGACTACCTCTATACACGCATCACTGGGTTGACACTTTACCCAGAAGAAATAACGGAAAAGCGTAAAAGAGGGGCAAATCCCCAGAAAAGCTTCACACAGATGAGCGAAGATAGCAATGTGGAAGCAGAAATTGGGAGTAATATGGTTGAGAGTCAAACCATAGTAGTGCAGCAATCCTCTGAAGAAATCGGATGATGGAAGCCCCAATCCGCGCTCCACGAAAGACTTGAACATCACTATCTCCGTTGTGTTGGGGGCGGGAGCACGATGATCAGTAGGTACCCTCCACCCGTCTATTGGTTGTGACCGGAGTAATCCTTGCTGCGCCAGAAAAGCTAGCTCTGATTCTCTTATATCCGGTGCTTTCCAAGCAAGCACATCTGTTGGAGGACACGGGTGGTGTGGCTTCCCGCTAATGGCTTTCCCTTTCTTCTTCTCGGTTGCAGATTGCTTCTTTGGGCCCATGTTGATGACAAGGGACTTTCTACGCATCAACTAATGGATTGGCTACGGGATTCCTTGCTCTGAAGGCTATGGCTTGATGAAAGAATGAAAAAACTGCAAGCTCAATGGCGGCCTATTATAGATCTGTTTCGGCAACCGTTCACCTTTCCCGAACGGCGTTATAGAAACCGTCAGAAACCCTAATGGTTGGGGGACATTTCAGATGGCGTCAGACTCCGTGAACAGGCAACCCGTATAACAGATAACATTATTCTTTCACAAGGCACATCTAGTACTCGGAGGAAAAGACAAAGGACTCGGGAAACATTCCAAGTACCCGGATCTTATTAATTATTACTCGGAATTACAATAAAGATACACGGACGTATCTTGAGATACAAACAGCTTCCTGTACAAGTTCACTCAGGATGTAAAACACTACTCTAGTGTAATCAAGGTACAGAGTCTTGATGCACGCCGCACCAAGGACCGGGTTCAGTGAGACGCAATAAAGCAGACACAGAACCTTGGGTAGACACTATCTTTTCAGTGCATCCCAAGGCGGGTTTAAAGGCTCTACCCCAATACACAAAGAACTCGGTAGTAGGCCCTAACCCTAGCGCCTTTTGACAACTTGTGACCCCGAGGTTGCCCGCGATGCAGGAGTCACAAGAGGTCTTCTAGGCGCACCTCTGTATCCCTCTGCTTGCGACCACTTGGAAACCACCCTGACGGATGATCCCTTCACAAGAGTTCTTCTGGACACCTCAACTGTCCTATGCAAGGAAGATACCCGGGGGCTCAGACATTTCCGCTACAGATACTATAACACTCAAGAGACTAAGAGAAGTCATACACTCAGGAAGGTGTGGCTTCCTTGCTCCCCAGGCAGGGTATTTATAGGCAGCCGCTCCTGGTCTACGGACACAGTTCATGGATGTAAGTAACCAGAGAGCAATAAACTTTGTTGCACACTGTGGCACATGTGAAGCCTGACATCAGTGATGGGTTAGCTTCACGGGTCTAATTCAAGAGCAAGACGACAAAAGTATTGCAGTTGCAGAACACGACAAGAATCATCAATGAGGACAGTTGAAACAGTCACTGGTCAATTATTGATTGTCCTTGCGGTAAATTTTTCAGTGGGGGGTGAAAAGGGATGTTTGATGAAAACATTACCCACCTGAAGCTGGATAATTATTACTCATAGGGTGTTGGGATGGTACCCAGACCGCTGGCGCCTACGGCCCGCGAGACTGAAGGGAACCGGAGCTTTCGCGCGAAAGTTGGCATTCGCGCGAAAGCATGTCGTCGCGCGGGATCGTGCGTCCGCCCTCGGCTCTCAAGATCGAAGGGAAGCGGAGCTTTCACATGGAAGTTGGCCTTCACGCGAAAGCATGTCGCCGCGCGGGATCGTGCGCCCGCCCTCGGCTCCCAAGATCGAAGGGAAGTGGAGCCTTCGTGTGAAAGCAAGCTTTCGCGCGGAAGCACGTATCCGCGCGGATGCGGCCGAGGGCGACCCGGGCTGGAGCTCGGGGTAGCTTTCGGGCGGAAGGTGCCCGGCTTTCCGAGCCGGAGCTTCCGTCGATCATGACTACTCTTTTCCACAGGTTTTCGCGGAGCGTCGAAAGTCTCCGTCGTACGGTGGGCCACGCCGTCGGGGGGAGTAGGCCCACCGGCCTAGGGGCCAGAAGACGCTGGGCCCGCCAAGGGGCGAAGTTACGATGATGCCCCTCGGGCCGGAAGAGGCAGCGCGCGGCCATGGAGTAGTTAAGTAGGGCATTTTTGTAATTGTAACAGAGTAGTTGGAAGGGCATTCTTGTACTTTCAAACCATTCTGGATTAGTATAAAAAGCTCCCAGCCTCCCAAGGGGAAGGGGGAGGGAGAACACTGTTCACTTGACCTGACTCCTCTTTTTCCACCGTTCGTTTCCCGCTTTCGCTCTGTGCTTTCGTTCGTGCGACAACCTGCTGTTTCAGGGTCTCGGGCCCGAAACAACATTGGCGCCCACCGTGGTTGTCGCCCGAGCTTACCATGCCACCGAGGAAGGCACCGAGAACGATCGAAAATACCAAGACGGTTGCCGCGAACAAGGATGGCCATGGCACAATCGTGGCATCTGCTTTAATCACTCAAATACCACCGAATACAACCCAAAACACCCAAGCTTTCGGCGGCACGCTCCCGACGGGAACCCAGCTACCGCTGATAGCAACCTCAAGCTGTGACTCGCAGCCTTTCGGCAGAGATGGCACGCCGGAAGGGAACGTCCAAGACGAGCCCGGCGATGAAGAAGACGACGATGTTGAAGTTACCAGGCATGCCCAAGCAATCAGAATGCTGACGGAGCAGCAAGAAGAAATGAAAAGGTTAGTTCAGCAAAGAGATCAGTTGCAGCGGCAGCTTGTGGCAAAAGCAAGGGAAGATGAAACTCGCAACGCGTTTCGTCAGGCGGAGGCGCAGAGGAGACAGCTGGAAAAGGAAATTCAGGAACTGCGAAAGGCTGGAGGAGGCCCGATCCCAATAATTCAAGAAAATGTGTTCGTGCCAAGGCGAGAGCAGCCACCAGTTTTCGACAATGCAATCGACGAAACCTACCGCTTTCAAGAGAATTGCAAGCTCATCCGTGGCCGCTCAACTACAAGCCACACATTCCGACTTTCGACGGCAAGGCAAATCCCCGAAAATTCTTGGCGAGCTATGAGACAGCCGTTTTTCGGCAGGCGAAGACAATCAGGCCCTGGCGAAATCTCTCATTCTGGCAGTCGAAGACGTGGCTCACGATTGGTACACCACCCTCAAGCCGCTATCCATCTATTCGTGGGCTTAGTTGAAGGCCGAATTCCTGCCACTTTCCAAGGATTCCGGCCGGATGTAAAGACCACGCGAGACCTCATGAACTGCACCCAGCAAGACAACGAACCATTATCCGAATACCTCAGGCGTTTCATCCAGCTAAAATCTCAAGCTCCGAACGTGCCGAAAGCCGCGGTGATTGCAGCAGCCACTGAAGGTTTGGGAACCGGGCAGTGCGCCGCCCACTTGTCTAGAGAACCGCCAAAAACTGTCAAGGAATTGTTTGATGTAATGAACGCATATGCAAGGTCAGACGATGACTTTCGGCGGCACAAGGCCGCCCGCTTGATGCAGAGGCAAGTGACGAAAGCAAGTTGACCGCCGCCGGTGCCGAATCAAAGGATGGTTAGGCCCTTTCGGTCAATCAGCACTCTGCAGGAAGAGCTAGCACCGTCAGCGGCGGGCATGGAGAGGCCAGATATGACAAACTTCCAGCCGCAAAGAGCGTTCGATCAACCTTTTCGCGGAGGACGTGGCGGAAGGACAGGACGTGGTGGCCGAGACGGTAGAGGCCGCGGAAGGGGAGCCAAGCCTCCGTACTGCGTCATCTGCGACGGCAATTTCGGCCACACCACCCGAGACTGCAAATACAACAAGATGGCAAAAGAGCTAAAAGACAAGGATCAAGCTTCAGCTTCCGGCGAGAGCTCAAAGCAAGTTTTTCACAATTCGCAAGACCTGGCAGCAGGAGCGGTAGCATGCAACAACTACGCAACCACGCCTATGCATCCCCCACAGTACATGCCTCCCCAGAATTTGCATTGGTACAATCCGACGTATCAGGGTTACCAGTTCCCGGTCTTTGCACCACAGTCGGTGGCAGTTTCGTCACCCACGCACTATCAGCGCCAGCCAACACCGCCACCAGCGCTTCCGGCTCAAGCCCAACCCCAGGGACAACCAGCACAACCCAGTTACCAGTAGGGGCAGGAGATAGAAAATGAAGCTAACACGATCAACAACATCCTTCCGTCAAGAGGTCACATTTTCGCCATCACGGGCGGATCCAACTTGGAGCATGAAAGTAAAAGGGCGAGAAAGGACTATCATCGAAGAGTCCAAATGGTTTCACCAAGGCTCCCGCTGAACAGGCCAGCTTGGTCGCTAGCGCCGATATGTTTCGACGAGTCGGATTTCAAAGTTCACGACTACCCGCATTGCGACGCTTTCGTCGCCACGGCCAATGTGGCCGGTTTCACCCTGCATAACATTTTGATCGACACCGAAAGCTCAGCACACATCTTGTTCGTCAAAGCTTTCGAAGCGATGGGAATGGACAGGCGAAGTTTGGACCCCGCCGGCAACTCCCTGTACGGTTTCGGAGGAAGAAAGATCGACGCTATCGGCAAGAAACAAATCCGGGTATCTTTCACCGAGGAAGAAAGAGTGCGCACCGAAATGGTGACGTTTGATATAGTGAACATGGACTACCCATACACCGCCATTTTCGACAGAGGTTTCACCAACAAGTTCAATGTCATAATCAAGCAAAGCTACTTGTGCATGAAAATGCCATCCCCTTTCGGCATCATCACCGTGCACTGAGATCAGCAAGCCTCAAGAAGAATTGAGGGAAGGCCAACCCCAGGCTACAGCCTTATAAATGAGGTGGCAAAGAAAGACAAAATGTAAGCAACCGCCGAAGAGCATGCTACCGTCAGCTCGCCAGAATGTAAGGTCAGAGCAGCCGAAGAGACGGTAAGGATCCCACTTGCGGCTTCTAGGCCCGAAAGAGTTGTGCACATTGGGTCAAGCATGCCAGAAGGGGAAAGGAATGGTTTGGCATCTTTTCTCGCGGACAACGACGATATTTTCGCCTGGTCAGCAAACGACTTGCAAGGCGTCAGCAGGAATCTCGCTCAGCATAGTTTGAACATCGCGAGCGGCTCTAAGCCAAGAAAGCAGAAATTGAGAAAGATGTCAAATGAAAGAGCAGACGCGGAGAAAGCCGAAGTGCAAAGGTTGCTCAACGCGGGAGTAATCCGACAAGTTCAGTACCCCGAATGGCTCCCAAACGTCGTTTTGGTGAAAAAGAAGAATGGAAAATGGCGAATGTGTGTCGACTTCACTGACCTCAACAAATGCTGCCCCAAGGACCCATATCCTTTGTCGCGCATCGACAAGCTTGTCGACATCGCATCCGGTTGTGAAATAATGAGTTTACTAGATTGCTTTTCAGGTTACCACCAGATATGGCTTCATCCTGACGATGAGGAGAAAACCAGTTTCATCACTCCTACAGGCACATATTGCTATCGGCGAATGCCAGAAGGGCTGCGCAACGCAGGCCCAACTTTCTCGCGAATGACCGACAAGGTCTTCGAGAAACAGAAGCAAAAGAAAAACTTGTTGGCTTACATTGACGATATAGTGGTCAAGAGCGACAGAGAGGAAGATCATCAAGCTGACCTACTGGAGACTTTCGGTAATCTTCGTAAAAGCGGCTTGAAGCTTAACCCTGACAAGTGTATTTTCGGCATCAAGAAAGGCAAGCTTCTAGGTTGTCTAGTATCGGCCAGGGGAATTGAAGCCAATCCTGACAAAATAGCGGCAATCATCAACATGCAACCACCCTTGAGCCGAAAGCAAGTGCAAAAGTTGACAAGAAGGCTGGCTTCTTTGAACAGATTTATCGCAAGGTCCGCCGAAAAAGGATTGCCTTTCTTCAGAACTCTGCGTAGCTCTGACCCTTTCGATTGGGGGGAAGAGCAGCGGCAGGCTTTCCAGCAGCTAAAGGAGTACCTGACAAGGCTAACCACGTTATCCAAACTGTCGCCGGAAGCGACGCCCTTTTTGTATCTCGCAGCATCTCAAGCCACCGTAAGTGCAGTACTGGCGGAAGAGAAAGAACACGAAAACAAGATGACGCAGTTCCCAATCTACTTCGTCTCTGAGGCTTTGTCAGGAGCGAAATTGAACTATTCAGAGCTGGAAAAGATAGCGTACATGGTGGTAATGGTTTCAAGGAAGCTAAAGCACTACTTCCAGTCTCATCACATCATAGTCTTATCAGCTCAGCCGTTAGAAGCTTTGTTCCGTAACAGTGAAGCTATCGGCCGAATCGGCAAGTGGGCGGCAGAGCTAAACGAATACGTGATCGATTTCCAACACCAGTCCGCAATCAAGTCGTAGACGTTGGCGGATTTCATAGCAGATTGGACTCCTGCGGCTTTCGACACAACTCTTGAGTTCGAGGAGCCCGTATGGACAGTAAATTGCGATGGCGCTTGGGGAATGGCTGGAGCTGGAATCTCGGCGATCCTAACCCCGCCAAGAGGACCGAAAGTCAGATTCGCCGCAAGGCTGCAGTTCCTTACAACCAACAACACCGCCGAATATGAAGCCGTGCTGCTGGGGTTACGAAAGCTCCGAGCAATCGGAGCGAGCAGATGCATAGTCAAGTCAGATTTCCAAGTGGTCGTCGGCCACACCAAAAAGGATTTCACAGCAAGAGAACCAGAGCTAGCCAAGTATCTGGCAGCAATCAGAAGAATGGAGAAATATTTTGCAGGTTTCACTCTATGCCACATTCCAAGAGCCGAAAACACAGAGGCAGGCGAATTGGCCAAAGCTGCAGCTCAAAATCTCCCATTACCACCAGATGTGTTCTATCAAGTTCTTTCGGCCAAAGCTGTGAAGGAAGAGGAAGACCACCCAAATTCGGTGCATGCTATCACCAGTGATGACTGGAGGTCGCAGATATTCACCTACTTAGCCGGAACATACGAGACGGAGTCTAGAAAGGACGCCGAAAGGATGGCAGGCAGAGCGAAAGGTTACACAATCATCGGGGAGCAGCTATTCAAAAATGGGATAGGAGCCCCCCTCTTGAAATGCATAAGCAGGCATGAGGGCATTCAGCTACTCGAAGAAATGCACGCCGGAATGTGCGGAGCACACAGAGGGCCTCACGAGATAGCACACAGAGCAATGAGGCAAGGATTCTATTGGCCTTCCGCCGCATCAGACGCCAGAGAGCTGGTCAAATGTTGCAAAGGCTGCCAGAAGTTCGCCAAAAACCAGAAAGCCCCAGCAAACGAAACTGTGCCGATAGTGCCAACCTGGCCCTTGCAGAGATGGGGCATTGACATAGTTGCCCCGCTACCAGCAGCTCCGGGAAACCTACGCTTCGCAGCAGTCGCCCTCGAGTATTTCACCAAGTAGGTGGAAGCGAAGGCCCTCGCAAGCATAACCTCCACCTCCTTAACCAAGTTTGTCTGGCAAAGGATAATCTATCGTTTCGGCGTTCCTTCCTTCATCACTTGCGACAACGGGAAACAATTCGACTGCGCCGAATTCAGGAGTTTCTGCGACGAACTCAACATCAAGCTCAGTTTCGCCTCATTAAACTACCCGCAAGCAAACAGGGCTGTCGAGAGAGCGAACGGTTTAATTTTTTCGGCAATATCAAAAACTTTGTACGATTCACCGAAAGGCAAGTGGGCCAACACCCTAACGACAGCTGTATGAGGACACAATATCTCACGTTCCAGAGCTACCGGCTTCACTCTGTTCCGTCTGCTTTACGGCGAGGAAGCAGTCACCCCGGAAGAGGTAAAACTGGGCTCCTTCCGGACCGAAATGGATCCAGCGACTCAGGAGCAAAGGCACCTCGAACTCGACACCATCGAGGAGGTAAGGCTGCAAGCTGCAGGAAATCTTGAAAAGTATCATGTCGAAACAAAGCACCACAAAGACAAAACCATAGTCCGGAAGGACATCAAGCCTGGCGACATGGTCACCATTCGGTAGCCGGACAAGCAAGGTAAACTGTAGTCACAGTGGCAGGGCCCTTTCATCGTAGCAAGCCTGGCGGCACCCGGCGTATTCCGGCTGCTGAATGACAAGGGCGAAGAATCAGCCCACACATGGAACGCAAGCAACTTGCGCCGCTTTTACCCATAGTCTCTCTTTTCAAACTTTGATGTAAGTTTTCTTTCTTCGCCATTTTGTAATCAAAATCGACTGCACTCTTTTTCCTCGCCGGGGAAGCCCTTCATCGGGGTGCGAGGTTTTTTAACGAGGCAGCCGAATGTAACCGCTACATTGCGAAAGTATCTGTAATTCCCCTAAAATATTATGCGGCTCGCCAAAGGACGAAATCAACCGAACATAAGGTTGAGACATTCGTCATTCTGATGTAATGAATGAGAATGTCGGTTGGGTGGGCGAAAGAGATCCTCGGCACCCACCGACAATCTCGAAAGCCTGCGGGCAATACAAAACCGACCCTCCGACAAAACGAGAGGGCGGAATGAAAGCCTGCGGGCAATACAAAACCGACCCTCCGACAAAACGAGAGGGCAGAATGAAAGCCTGCGGGCAACACAAAACCGACCCTCCGAAAAAACGAGGGCGGGATGAAAGCCTGTGGGCAATACAAAACCGACCCTCCGACAAAACGAGAGGGCGGAATGAAAGCCTGCGGGCAACACAAAACCGACCCTCCGAAAAAACGAGGGCGGGACGAAAGCCTGCGGGCAATACAAAACCGACCCTCCGACAAAACGAGAGGGCGGAACAAAAGCCTGCGGGCAATACAAAACCGACCCTCCGACAAAACGAGAGGGCGGAACGAAAGCCTGCGGGCAATACAAAACTGAACCCTCCCCAGCAAAAGGGGAGGACGGTAGCAGAGGCCAAGTTGAGTAGACCTCGTGGGGCGACAAGGAGGACAGTTAGCAGGCCTCAGTAGCTGCAAAAGCATAAATGCCATCTTAACTTTTCACCTACCATACGCTCACAAGTACAGCCAAGGGAGTAAATGCAGTCCTCCCGCAACAGGGGAAGGCAGTATAAATATACTGCAAGACGCAAGCATCCCAACCATTCAAAACTACAAAATCTTTCCAAGTATCAGTCCCGTAAAGCTCGCACAAAAGCAAAGTGCGAATAGGAAGCATCAGGAGCCACACTTTCGCTTTTATGATTATGTCATCGTCATCGCATTTAGCTAGCGTCACCAATCCAGTAACTTTAGGCGAAGGCCCTACCAAGTGACATGCCCATCCCAAGCTGCGGCTAGGAGACGAGCGAAAGCAAGCGCGCCGCTAGATGACAACAGGAGCAATATCGTAATCATAGTCGATTGTAAGCCTCCCCATGTCGCGTTCATAAAGACACTTTCGTCAATCGAATTATCAAGCGCGAATGCTACCGCCCCTCGACTAAGAGTGTGGGGGCGGGCGCGTCTTTACTATCGGCCGAGGGGCTCGCAACGAAAGCACCCTCGCGCGAATGCTACCGCCCATCGTCTAAGTGAATGGGGGCGGGTGCGTCTTTACTATCGGCCGAGGGGCTCGCAATGAAAGCACCCTCGCGCGAATGCTACCGTTCCTCGTCTAAGTGACTGGAGGCGGGCGCATCTTTACTATCGGCCGAGGGGCTCGCAACGAAAGCAACCTCGCGCGAATGCTACCGCCCCTCGTCTAAGTGAGTGGGGGCGGGCGCGTTGTACTAACGGCCGAGGGGCTCGCAACGAAAGCAACCTCGCGCGAATGCCACCGCCCCTCGTCTAAGTGAGTGGGGGCGGGCGCGTTGTACTAACGGCCAAGGGGCTCGCAACGAAAGCAACCTCGCGCGAATGCCACCGCCCCTCGTCTAAGTGAGTGGGGGCGGACGCGTCTTTACTATCGGCCGATGGGCTCGCAATGAAAGCACCCTCGCGTGAATGCTACCGCCCCTCGTCTAAGTGAGTGGAGGCGGGCGCGTCTTTACTATCGGCCGAGGGGCTCGCAATGAAAGCACCCTCGCGCGAATGCTACAGCCCCTCGTCTAAGTGAATGGGGGCGGGCGCGTCTTTACCATCGGCCGAGGGGCTCGCATCGAAAGCACCCTCGCGCGAATGCTACTGCCCCTCGTCTAAGTGAGTGGGGGCGGGCGCGTTCGAGGAGTTCGCAACGAAAGCAACCTCGCGCGAATGCTACCGCCCCTTGTCTAAGTGAGTGGGGGCGGGCGCGTCTTTACTATCGGCCGAGGGGCTCGCAACGAAAGCACCCTCACGCGAATGCTACCATCCCTCGTCTAAGTGAGTGGGGGCAGGCGCGTCTTTACTCTCGGACGAGGGGCTCGCATTGAAAGCACCCTCGCGCCAATGCTACCGACACTCGTCTAAGTGAGTGGGGGCAAGCGCGTTTTCGCTATCGGTTGAGGGACCCGATCTCGAAACTGATCGCACGGAAGACATTCCCAAATGACTACACGTATGGAGGCAAGAGGTTTCGGCCACCCAATAGGCGGTCAGCACCCTCAAGCTACATGAACGAAAAAAACAAGGCTTGCGTTTTCAAAAAAAAATATATATATATACGCATGTGCGAAGAACAATGACAGAGACGAAAAGAGTAAAAGACACAATAACCCCCTTCTTTACATTCGGTTGTCAAGCCAGTTCGTACTAGTGCATTCAAACTCGCGAACTACTCTAGCGAGCGAAGCAAAATGATATATCGCCACGCATCCGGCGAAAGCGCGACGTCTTCGGACTCCACCTTAACAAACGGGGTGTCTTCGAAGCCGGGTGGCGCACGCGACGCCTCGCGCCTCCTCCGCCTTGCCTCAAGTTCTCTCCAGTCGAAGTTCTCGTAAAAAGCACGCAAACACTCCTCCTTGCGCTTGAGCTTCCTAGTGTGTTTATTCAGATAGGACGAAAGTGACGCCGCCGGAAACCTAGAGCGAAAGCTTCTCCACAAGTCACCTCCGACACAGAGATCACCTGACTTAATCATTAATGGGCAGATGTCGAGAACGTCCGGCGTTCCCGCATCTGCACCCTGTTCCAATACAACATTCGAGTTTAAGTTCATAAAGTACACGCGGCAACAAGTCTGCCGATTACAACCAACATATAAAGACAAGCCCTAGTCATTCGTCTATCGCTTCTTGGGGAGCATTCGCGTCGCGGGAAGCAGCGGCAGCCGAGCTCTCGGGGGCCTCCTCGTTCAGCTGGGGCAGGCTCGCTTCGTCTTCCGGCTCGGCTTCACGCGCTCGCCTTTCGGAGATGAAGTCCGAAAACACCTTTCGGATGTGAGCTTTCTCCTCAGGAGTCTGCATCAGGAGCGACAGCTCAGAAGAGGCATCATTCACGCCACAAAACAAAAAAAAGAGAGAGAGAAGGATCAAACAAAAGCATAAACAATTGTCCCAAGGTACCTTCCCGCGGCCCATGGCGGACTGCATGAGCGACATATCATTCCCGCCTGCTAGCCAGAATTTGTCAAAGAATCTTTTGCCTAGGATCTTTGCCGCCTCGGGGGTACGCCAATAGTAGTCCACCTCCTTTACCGAAAGGTCAGCGATGTGGGAACAGCCGGCGTCAACAAGGCTATGCCCAATCGCCTTGATCCCCATGACAGCGGCGTAGTCTCAGCCGAGGGCAATGTGTCCCTCCAGCGACTCCATCTCAGATCGGATCTAGCCAATCAGGCTATCAACGTCGCGCTCCGGGGGCTCTTCCGCCGCAACGCCGATGCTGCGAAGGCACTCGCGAAAGCGAGATAGGGCCTCCCCGGCGGAAGTCTAGAGTGCTTTTTCCCTATCGTCTTGGGCGGCACGCAGCTGCGAAAGCTCCCTCCTAAGATTTTTAACCTCCTTCTGGCTCGCCTTTCGGGAGGTCCGCTTATCCTCGGCCTTCTTGGTTTGAGACTCTAGGTCGACAGCAAGTTTCTTCACCTGATCATCGAGGTCTTGCTTTTCGTGCTCGGCCTTGCAGATGTAGAGATCACTTTGACTGCTCTGGCTACGAGCGATGACGGCAGCCTGCGAATAGGACCAAACCAAAAAGGCATAAAAAAAGAAGAAGGAAACAAAACGAAAGAAAGAGAGCCGTGAAACCAGCGGCGAGACCAAGCACTTACGCTAGCCAGATGAAAGGACAGAGCGTCATGGAGTTTCGTGCTGCTGACTTTAAGGAGATCTCTCTCTATCTCCAGGGCGACGAAAGCCTTTTGAGAAAACTCAATAAACTTAACAGCCTCTTCGCTACCGCCAGGAAGGACCCCTGCCCGACGGTAGTCAATCCGGCAAGCAAGTTGGGAATCTGAGGCCGCACCTAAAGAACGAGCAACACGATAAGACTCCTCTTTTGCTTCATCAATTTCGTTCGACGAGCTCAAGCCAGTATAAAAATGCGGGTTCTCGTAGTCCGAAGACACCCCGTCGAGAACCAACCGCCCGTAACTCAAAAGCTGCCCCTCCACCATTTCCTGTGTCAGTCGAATGCAACACGGCGAAAGGCGTAGCTTACCTTTGTCGACAGCAGCAGGAGCGGACATTTTCAAGGACGCAGTCCCTCTATCGCCAGCAGCCTCCTTTTCATCGGGCGCCCGAGCAGAGGCTTCAGGGCGTGGACCTTTCGGTTTCTTTGTCGGGCGCTCCGTGGCATCGGGCGGACCAGAGGGTTTGCGCGAACCAATCTTCGCGAAAGTCGGCATGTCAGCGACCGAAGCATCGTCGTCAAAAGCCGTGTGCGAGAGATGCACGTTCGGCTTCTTCGGAGCCATCCCCGTAGCGTAAGATGCGCTCTGCAAAAACACGCCAAAAATAGGGCGCCCAATCGTAAGTTTCGAAAACAGTAGCTGGAAGCGAAAGGCGCATTCGACAAAAAAAAGGGGGGTGCAAGGCGAAACAAAACAGGCATAGAAGCAGAGACTAACCACCTTCGGGTGATCGAAAGGGTCAACGTCGGGGATCGACTCCAGTGCTCCCCCTCGGTTCTTAAGCATTGGTTTGGCGATTAGACGACCGATGTGGATATCTCCAACTTCTTCAGCCTTTCACCGAGGGACCACACCGCTGCGTCCCCCACGCCGGGCCACGGCCTTGCCTTTCGCCCTCGGATTCTCAGTCTCTTCCTTGCCTTCGTCAACCAGAGGCCTTTCAGCGTACTTGACACCCATCGCGTCGAAAGCCCGGTTCAAGCGACGACTTCGGCCGAGGTTGCCGAGTTGAAACTCGCTTTCCTTTCGCAAGTACGACCCACAAATCTTCCTCGTTTCTTTTTCAATATGCTTTACATAAAGCTCGTCATTAGCGTAATTTGCGGGCTTTTCAAGCAGTAGAAGGGGGCCTCGATACCCATCCCTGTCGGAAAAGCCTTCGAAGGAGGTTGCACTGCAGAGCGGGTTCATCCCGATAGCCATCCACTCCTCGACCAAGTCTCGGCTAATCTGAAATCGCGTAGTGAGTGCGAATGCGTCCCCGCATCGAATAGATTCCTCGTCGCTCAACACGACAGGCGGAAGATGTCTCTTGGGGCACCTCTCCAGAACTGACACAAGCGGAGAGACCTTCTTCTCCCCCTTGCCCAACTCGGCAACGACGGTTTAGTCTGAGCAAACTCGGTAGTAGAACCAGAAACGATTCCAATCTGGCCATTTATTCCGATAGGTAAGCAAAATGGAAACGCTACCTCGGGTCTTCCGTGGAATGAAGTTAATACATCCAATCTCGCTAGGCAGCTTGCCTCCTAATAAAGGGTCGTCCACTTTCGCTGGTTGACGGTGAATGTCGTAAAATCGCACGAAAACGTCCGCTCGCGGCTTGCAGTCAAGCATCTTCATTGCCTGAGCGAAAACGCCGAGTCTGACGAAAGCGTTCGGCGTCAGCTGGTGGAGCTGTATCTCGAACCCAGAAAGGACGTCCGAGACAAATTCTTCAATTGCAAAATCTAACCCAGCAGCGAAATAGTCGCGAAAGACAATAGCTTCGTTCGGCCGCGGAATGGGCACCTCTTCGTCTCCAGGGAGGCGGCAATTCGCCAGATGGTTCATCCTCAGAGGCCCCTTGTCGGCCATTGCTTGCAAACCGGCAGCTGTCATTCGCGAAGTGCCAACATAAAAAGAACAATCGGTAGGCACCGAAATCAAGCCAGAATCTTCATCGTCAAACAAGTTCCCACTGTGACTTGGGACCCGCGGAGCTCCCCCGAATCCAATCGATACGTCAGCACTACTTTCGCGGCGGGAGGACTCAGAGGCGCCACCGCTTTCGCTAGAGCTCGAAGTCGACGTCGAACTGGAGGACGCCATCTAACATGGCGCGGAAGACGAATGAACAAAAAGGATACATGCGAAAGGGAAATAAAAGAAAAGTAACAGCGATAGTGCAGAAACTTAAAGAACCAATTCGAGGCAAGTGAGTTACGCACCACAATCGTTGCTCAGCGAGTGGTCGGGGCAGGCACCAGCAGCTTTCGCTCCAAGCGAATGACCTGAAGCTTCAAAAACACGAGGCAATGGGCACAGGAATGCGTCAAGTGGCCAAGTAGCCTCCCCGCCCGTAGCTCTCACGCTTTTATACAACCAGGCGGCACACGATTATCGAGGAAGACGAAAAGACGCCCGGGCACAGATTTCGAAGCGTCGCAACGCAGTGCCAACCCGGCACACGGTTTTCAAGGAAGACAAAATGACGTCTGGGCACAGAATACGAGACACCTCGACAACCTGACAGTCGCCACCGCGATGTCAGGGAGCGACAAGACGTAAAAAAAACCCTCGGCTTCGAAACGAAGCAAAGGGTACTTTTTGGAGCGGGCGTAGGCGCCTAGCGAATGGACACGGTCGAACCTCGCAAGCTCACAGATTCGGCCATGACGGGCTAATGTTGGGATGGTACCCAGACCGCTGGCGCCTACGGCCCGCGAGACAAAAGGGAAGCGGAGCTTTCGCGCGGAAGTTGGCATTCGCGCGAAAGCATGTCGTCGCGCGGGATCGTGCGCCCGCCCTCGGCTCTCAAGATCGAAGGGAAGCGGAGCTATCGCGCGGAAGTTGGCCTTCGCGCGAAAGCATGTCGCCGCGCGGGATCGTGCGCCCGCCCTCGGCTCCCAAGATCGAAGGGAAGTGGAGCCTTCGTGCGAAAGCAAGCTTTCGCGCGGAAGCACGTATCCGCGCGGATGCGGCCGAGGGCGACCCGGGCTAGAGCTCAGGGTAGCTTTTCGGGCGGATGGTGCCCGACTTTCCGAGCCGGAGCTTTCGTCGATCATGACTGCTCTTTTCCACAGGTTTTCGCGGAGCGCCGGAAGTCTCCGTCGTACGGTGGGCCACGCCGTCGGGGGGAGTAGGCCCACCGGCCCAGGGGCCAGAAGACGCTGGGCCCGCCAAGGGGCGAAGTTACGATGATGCCCCTCGGGCCGGAAGAGGCGGCGCGCGGCCATGGAGTAGTTAAGTAGGGCATTTCTGTAATTGTAACAGAGTAGTTGGAAGGACATTCTTGTACTTTCAAACCATTATGGATTAGTATAAAAAGCTCCCAGCCTCCCAAGGGGAAGGGGGTGGGAGAATACTGTTCACTTGACCTGACTCCTCTTTTTCCACCGTTCGTTTCCCGCTTTCACTCTGTGCTTTCGTTCGTGCGACAACCTGCTATTTCAGGGTCTCGGGCCCGAAACAACACAAGGATTAAGATATAGATCAGTGTCATGTTCTAACTAATTACTATCCTTATGATTTACCCGGATGATATATTGGAGACCCCAAGTAACGACTACTCGAGTACTCGGAACTCAGGCTCGGGGGCTACAGGGTATAAACCATAAAGAAAATGTTTTTTCTTGGCTAAAGATTACTCGGAAAAGGCTCAAAAGATCCTCAAAATTATTATAATAATAACAAGAGGCTCGGGGGCTACACCCTATGGGTGCACTTTTTGAGAAAAAGTGCACGCCATGGAAGTTCTTACCTACAGAGCACCTCAAGATTTCTCAAGACATTACTCAGAGATTTTCAGAGAGAAACCAGAAGATAACGTTTTAGAGAAATGATGAAGAGCTCGGGGGCTTGACGGACCAGGATGTCAGAGATATCATCAGAAGATGATTGCTCCGACTAACCCTGGGTGACATGGGAGATCCAAAGACTTGACACGAAGTGTAGGACTCTCATTGTAACTTAGTCGAGTTATTAAAGGAAGTCTTGTAATTAGAATAGGACTCCTCTGTTGTAACCGACTAGGACTCGGTATACGTCGTGCTTCACCCGGATATATAAGGGGAAGCGGGCGCCGACCCCTATCATTGAATCTTGAAACATAACACAAGGCACACGCCGCACTGGACGTAATGTATTACGCTATTAAGCGGCCTGAACCAGTATAAATCGTTGTCCTTGTGTACTCGCCGAGTTCTACGAACGCGGATCCCCACCGAACAAATCGTCTGAGATCCCTCAAGACGAGTTGCCGGTTAACAAACACCGACACTCCAAAGTATAAGAACAACAATCCACAACCCATCCATCATATTTTCGTGGCACATCAACAGAGCAACCATCATCCAACTTAGCGCTGAACTCGGAAAACTGCACACACAACCTAAATGTGCCATCCCGAGCAACTCTATTGTGGTGTGTACCAACAAAAAAATCATGGAGACACAAAATCAATTTTGTGCCCCACCCCAAAATCAACATGTACTGTAAACTGCGAAAAGGAGTTTTGGATCGGGAGCTTACTCTGCAGGAGCCATGGAGATGGAGGGGAGGATGACCTAGTGGTGTCGGGCCAGCAAGGCCGCCGGCAGGGAGCTCCGCCCCAAAGCCTAGGCCATAGGGTAAGCGAATGGGGGCAGACGAAGGGGAGCTGCAGGTCGGAGGGAGCTTGTCGAGATGCGGAATGGAGCCTGGTGAGGTCGAGATGCGGGATGGAGCCTGGTGAGGGACGGAGGCCGCGGGCGTTCTCCGGCAGCGGGCGGCATCGACGACGAGCGGCGTCGGGCGACGAGCGTTCTCCGCTCGCAGGTTCTGCGACTCATGAGGATGAGTCCGTGCGTGATCTGGATAGGAGTTAAGGGTATTTCAGTCACTTTCCATTGATGTACAGTGCTAATACATATTAGAAAATGAAAATGAGAAAAAATCCCGAAAATTCCTCATATTGAAGCAATTGGTGTGCACAGGGTTAAATAATGAAAGGCTTGCGAATTGAATGTCAAATATTGAGAGGCTTGCCAATTCGTGGTTAAATATTAAAATTTCTCCTTCTTTATGACCGATTTCAACGAGAATAAAAGAAAAATCATCTATCTAGGCACCAATAAAAACAAAACCACCTCAATGGTCGCTCTTGCTCGTCTCCATTTCTTGTTCCTAGGCTCGGTTCGACACGACTTATGAGCCGAAAATAAGCTGAAATGACTGATTTACTGTGAGAGAAAAATACTATTTCACGACTGATTTGTACGAATTAAAGTCAGTTTGTACCTCAACCCTAGATCTTTCCCCTCATCAGATTGCTGATTTTCATTCCTTCGCAATGCTAAATTGCTAATCCATTCCTTCATTTCGTTCGTACCTTGTACAGAAAAAAGGGGTCAAGTTATTTAATGATTGGAAGTATTGAAACGACTTTTTTAAAATAGCATTGAAACGACTTGTAGACCAGCTAACTTCATCCAGAACTTGGATTTTATATTTTTAAAATATTAATATTATTATTGAATATTAATGTTTTATAGTAGTAGAAAAAATATAATATGATTTGTCAGTGGCCCAGTGGGCCGAAGAGGGGTCTTGAAAATACTCATAAGCGAGCTGCATCATTCCATAACCAGACTCACCGCGCCGCCGCCGGAGCCCGCGCCGCCGCCGCGATGTTGCACCTCCGAAACCACCTCCTCCCTCTGCTCCGCGCCGCGTCGTCCCCGCTGATCTCTCCCACCCACCACCACCGCGCGTGCCTCCTCTATGCCTCCGCGGCCGCCCCCTTCTCCCTCGAGGACTACCTCGTGGCCGCCTGCGGCCTCAGCCCAGCGCAAGCCCGCAAGGCGTCGAAGCAGGCGTTCCAGGAGGCATCCAGACAAGCTGGAAAACCATTCGAGGAGTTTAGGAGCTCTCGTCTGAACACCGCCTCCAACCCCGACGCCATCCTCGCCCTGCTGTCTAGCGCCGGCCTCTCCCGCGCCGACATCGCCGCCATCGTCGCCGTGGACCCGCTGATCCTCCGCTCCTATGTAAACAACATCGGGCCCCGCCTCCTCGCTCTGCGTGACCGCATCGGGCTGTCCCCTCCGCAGATCTCACGCTTCCTCTTGGTTGGCTCCCGGGCGTTCCGGAAGAGCGATGTCTTTCCCATCCTCGAGTTCTTGATCTCCTTCTTCGGCTCGCTCGAGCTGGTCCTGGACATTGTGAAGCGGAACAAGTACAGGAGCATGCTGTTCTTCAGCCTTGATGGGGCGATCAAGCCTAATATCGAGCAGTTTCGCCAATGGGGTCTAACCGCTCGAGATATTGCCCAGATGTGCTCGTTTCGCCCGTGGCTGATTGGGTTCACACCAGAGCGCGTCAAGGATTTCATGCTGCGCGCAGAAGACCTTGGGGTGTCCCGCGGATCGCCCATGTTCAAGTACATGGTAGCAGCGATGTCCAGTACCACCAAAGAGAAGAATGCTGCCACGCTCGAGCTTCTGATGAGGAGTCTTGGTTGCTCTAAGAGCGAAGCTGCCTTTGCTGTGTCCAAGATGCCAAGCACTCTAGGAATGTCCAATGGATCCCTTCTCCTCAAGATTCAGTTTTTGATCAACGAGGTTGGACTGGAGCCACAGTACATTCTGCAAAGGCCTTCGCTACTCACATACAGCCTGGGGAACGAGATCCTCTAACATACTCGTTTCTACGTGAGAAGGACGTCCAAGCCTCCTGCACCGTTGTTGCATCATCCGACGGCACACGGCATAATCCAATAAACAAAGCAAATGCATGACTATTCTATCCATTGGCCCACTATCACACTGGCCTTGTTCGGCCCATTTGCGTGCACGATGATAGAAAACTAAAGCTGGATAGAAAACTAGCGGGAGATTGTGGACGACGCGGGAAAAAAGAGTACTTCCGTCCGACGAGTTCGTCGAAGAGGGCGATCCATCTTGACGGCGACCCATTTCTGCATTCTCTTTTCACGTGTGTAAGTCCTATGGACTAGCTCTGCTTTGCTATCTCATGAATGAATATTTGGATTTGATTGATCTGTTTTCATCAGATTGTTCTGAGATTTGTTGAAGCCTCGTCCTTTCCAAAGAAAGATGTAGCTTATTAGATCTGCAATTAAAATGGAACCAAAAGGTCCTGAGATGGAAGGAAATAGGTGTGTAACTCGATCTCATGGCTTTTCTTTTGTCAATATGTGGCATAACGTGTAACCGCTTATTGTGCCATGATTTTTTAACTTTCTGTTCGTTTTTCCAAGAACAAATAGGGTTGATGATCGCTCTTTTATGAATATATGCACTAATCTCACAACTGCTCTTTTATGAATATGCACTATTCTCATGTTTTTTAATGAAAATGAACCAATATCTTACTTTGGTCTGCTTTTCTATTCTGTACAGAGAGAGGTTGATGCCTACTTTTGTACCTCATGTTGGCATGGAATTTAGAACTTCAGATGAGGCTTGGGCATTTTGGCTTAGCTATGGTGGACAGAAAGGCTTTGAGGTTAGAAAAAGATATACAAACAAAAGACCTTCTGATGGCAAGATTACATCATGCAAATTTGTTTGTGCAAATGAGGATCATCGCTTGCCAGATAAAAGGGATCATTTAACAAAGTGTCCTCGAGCTGAAACTAGAACCGATTGTCAAGTCCACATGAATCTTAAAATTGTCCGAAAGAAGGAAACTCTAATAGTGTTTGACTTAGTTTTGGAACATAATCATGTACTGCACCTGCCAGCAACCTTGCACTTAATGGCGTCACAAAGGAAAATTTCAGATTTACAAGCTTTTAAAACCTAAACAGCAGATGATGCAGGAATTCGACCAAAAGCTGCACATGAGTTGGCTAGTCGTCAAGTTGGTGGTCCACTCAATCTTAGTTACACCCTTCGTGATCACAAAAATTATTTGCGGACCAAGCGCCAACGAGAGATAGCATACGGACAAGCAGGTAGCATGCTCAAATACTTTCATGACAAAATTGCTGAGAACCCATCATTCCAATATGCACTGCAAATGGATTGTGAAGAGCAGATAACAAACATATTTTGGGCTGATGCTAAAATGATCATGGACTATGTATATTTTGGTGATGTTGTTAGTTTTGATACTACTTTTGGAACAAACAAGGAGAGTATGCCTTTTGGTGTATTCGTCGGATTCAATCATTTTAGAGAAACTGTTGTTTTTGGGGCTGCTCTCATGTATGATGAAACCTTTGAATCTTTCAAGTGGCTATTTGAGACCTTTCTAAAATCTCATAATGGACAGCAACCTAAAACATTCTATACAGATCAAGATGCTGCAATGGAGAAGGCAGTTTCTCAAGTGTTTACAGAAGCATGGCATGGGTTATGCACCTTTCATATCATGCAAAATGCAGTCAAACATCTACATGAAGAGAAGATCGAAGAAGAGAATGAAGAGAATAGAAAGGATAAGAGTCAAGAGAAGAAAAAAGAGAAGAAAAGGAAGAAGAAAAAAGAGGAGAAAAAGGAGGAGAACGAGGAAACAAGTATTCTATCAGATTTTAGTGCATGTATGTTTGAGTATGAAGACATTGCAGAATTTGAACAAAAATTTAACCTCATGAGGCAAAAGGTGAGCAACCAAACTTGGTTAGATTTTATTTACAAGTTCAAAGAGAAATGGGCTGAATGTTATATGAAGGATGTGTTCACATTAGGAATGAGAAGTACACAATTGAGTGAGAGTTTGAACAATGACTTGAAAATCCATTTCAAATCTGATTTTGATATCATCCGGTTCTTTAAACATTTTGAAAGGGTGGTGCAAGGGAAAAGGAATAATGAACTAAATTCAGAATTTGATTCAAGGAAAAAAAATGCCTAAGATTTGTATGATGAGGCCGCCGCCTATATTGGTGCAGGCTAGCAAGCTGTACACACCTATTATATTTGAAGCCTTTCAAGGTGAATATGAAAGATCCTTGGCAGCTTGCACCAAAGCACTGGATGGTACTAATGAATATCTAGTAGGAGATTTTACATATGAGGAGGAATATAAAGTTGTCAGTGATCCTTTGAAGGGAACTATTGTATGCAGCTGCAGGCAGTTTGATAGAATTGGGATATTGTGTAGTCATGCTCTTAAGGTTCTTGATTTGATGAATATCAAGTCACTACCACCACAATACGTGCTAAAGCGTTGGACATGGGAAGCACGAACCATAGCTGTACAAGACAACCAAGGGAGAAACATAATTGAAAATCCTAAGATGGATGCTATGCTTCGGTTCAAATATATGTCCCATAAATTTCTCAATTTGGCACATCAAGCAGCTAACTCTCCTGAGTGCACAGTGTTAGTGGACAGCACACTTGATATCCTTGGTAAGCAAATTGCAGAAAAGATCAATTCAAGTACAAGCACTTTTCAGGATTCATGTACAGTTCCCACAAATGCTAGTCCACCAAATGAGTTGGTGATTAATGCTAGCTTAAAGAAAAAGGATGTTCAAATAAAAAGTTCAAAACGAAAAAGAACCTGGCTTGATAAGAAGCATAAAGCTAGAAAAAAGAGAGTGGATAATAATGATGATGTGCATGGACATGAGGCAGTTAGTGGTGGAGCACAAGCACAAGAGGGATTATGTCCATTATTTCCTGAACCCTCTAATTCAAGTGGTGCACAAGCACAAGCACAAGAGGGATTATGTCCATTGCTCTCTGAACCCTCTAATTCAAGTGGTGCACAAGCACAAGGTGCATTCTGTCCATTTTTTCTGAAGTTTCAAGTTCAGGTGGTATACAAGCACATGCACAAGTTAGCTTCACTCAAATGTTGATGGTAATATGCTCATATAGCTATTTTACAATTTTTGAGATAATATTTCCTTTTTAAAAGAACTTACTTCATCTTTTAACTTACAGGGACCAATGACCAATGACCTTCTGTCTAGATTCTGGTGATGTTGCTATGAGGAGCTATTAGTATTTTGAAGTATCAGAACTATATGCAATATAGGGGATGCTCCCATGTGGATATAGATGTTTAGGTTTCTTTTGCCACAAATCAGTTATCTGGTGCTAGATGCTATGCTCTCAGGTGGACAAAATTAGTCTTTTGTTGCCATTTTGCACGCATCTTGGAAGCAAAAACTAGTTCTGTACATATAATTTAGCTTTCTTTACTATGTTGCGAATGAGCATTCTAGTACCATTGGTACATGTTCTGCAACTCAGAGTTGTCAAATCGAAACAATCCTCACAACAGCACTGAAGTATCAAATTCACAATAATTATACTCTCAAATTGTAAAGAATTATCCAATCATCACAAACAAAGTTGAGCCACATTCTCCACTCACATCAGTTACACAATGACAGTTCAACACTACTAAACTACTGCTAGTCTGAAGTCTGAACTCTGAACTTCGGAGTTTGGCTTCTCAAGGTGTTGTAGCCAATGTCCACCGGCTTCTCAAGGTGTTGTAGCCAATGTCCACTGGCCATGGTCCTGCAGGGTTGTGGGCTTTGCAGCACCAATCAGCAACCCTCATCCCCCGTGGCCTGCCGAAACATGACCATGAAGCCGCCATAGCCGATGCTCCACTGCACTGCACGTGGCGCTGTACGCGGCGGACACAGGGGGACAGCTGCGCTGCACGCGGCGAACAGCGTAGGGACGAGCCGATAGGAAGGCGGAGGATGAGGGCGGTGAAGGAGAGCACCATCCCAAAGACCTGCTTGCCTGCTCCAGTACCGAGGGAGGCCATGAGCAGCAACACAACCAGCCGGTGACCTCATTCACGGGCACTGCGGCGACGACGAGTGGCTGGAGAAATTGCAGAGGATGAGGGAGATGGAGGAGAGAAATTTCCCAGGGATCTGCTCCTGCGCCCGCGCCCGCGCCCGGGGAGGCCGCAAGCAGCACGCCGTGGAGGCCGCGAGCAGCAGCAGCTTGCCGGCGGCCATCTTCACGGACGCTACGGCGGAGGCGAGTGCCTGGAGCTGGAGTGTTCTGTCTCCTATTTGTGTTTTTTGTTTCCTGAACGTGGGCCACATCAAGTATATGGGCCGACGCATGATTTCGATGGGCTTCCGTGCTTATTTGTTGCGTGTCGTTGGATGGCCGTCGGATGTTGCAGGAACGGTGCAGGAGCTTTAGACGTCCCTCTTACATAGAGTGCAGTATGTTAGAGGATCTCGTTCCCAGCCTGGAGAAGCGGCTAGCGCCCCGACATCGTGTCGTGAAGATCCTGTGGGCAAACGGATTGACGAATTGCAATTTTGGCACATTAGCTTTTGTGGGAGAGAAGGAATTCAGATTGAACTTCGTGGACCGTCACAAGGGCCAAGGTTTTGGGATTCTTTTTTGCAAATATTTCGGAGCTCACCGAAATAGGCGAAATTCAGAAAATTCGAAAAATTCGGACCGGATCCCACTTAAAATTTGAATGAAATTTGACTAAATTTGAATGAAATTTGGCCAAATAGACAAACATCGCCATGGGTATGAAGAGGATGCATGCAGCATCGGAATGGAACATGTAATGGCTATTAGGGGCAGCACCGGTGTGGCAGCGGCAGCAAAGAACGCATGGTGCGCCGAGGAGCTACGACGACGCGGGCGCGGCGTCGACGGGCTGAGCCAGTGCGGTCCTGGGCTTCGGGGAGGGAAGCGGAGCGTCCATGGCGCAAGCGGCGGCGGCAGGCTGCAGCAACGACGATGGAGCGGCGGCGGCAGGCTGCAGCAACGACTGCTGGCGGCGGCTGAAGCTCTGTACGCTTCATAAAGACAAGGGTTTGCATATTTTATACATGTATTGTGCTTATGGGCTGCTGCTGGATTATAGAACAGGCTCAAAATTTAAGTTGGGCCGAAATATTTTGGCCGAATCATTTTTTTCTCGGGCCCTAACGAAATGGGCGAATCCCACCGAAATTCGGCCCATTCGGGCCGAATCCCAAAACCCTGACAAGGGCTCTGTTTCTGGGCTAGCAGATGCTTATGCCACAGCTCGTGCTAGCCTTGTGCCCCCTGGAGTCTAATCTAATTATGGCATCTTGATATATTTAGATCCATTTTATTTTCTAGGCGGGTAGTAGAACTGCGATTAGTGCTCACACTCATTAGGAAGTCTCCATAGTGCACTCTTTCTCAGTTCTTGGCTCCTGCAATTGAACCACTAGTGATGTTTGACTTGCATTGCTGAGTTATGTTTTGGTTATCTGTGAAGGAATTCGCATGTTTGTCGGTCGCTCCTTCCTCACACATGGCTGAAGTTTCAGTGCTTAACATAGTCGTTCATTGTTTGATAAGCTGTAATACTACCTGAAATCACTGGGCTTTCTTCAGACGCAACACAGATGATGTTGACGCCTATTTTTTTGCATCTGCAGATACTTTCCAACACCAGAAGCAATGCCACCTGTGCCTGAACTGGCCACAAATACGTCCACTTGTGTCCATGCAGATGATGTTTTAGAATGAAGAAACAAATTTTTCATAAAAAAGTAAATGCATAAACGATACTATCTCAGAATTTGCTCTCTCAGTGACTACTGTTTACAGAGATATAAGCATCATTTGAACACATTATTATTATATCCATACCAGTCAATCTAAAGTGGGCTTCAGAATTTGCTCTGTCAGTAACTTGATTCAGAACATGTAAATTTGGCAGTTGTTTTCGGAGCTGTTCTCAACTGTGTCAAATAATATCTTGTCAAAAAAAAAAACTGTGTCAAATAATATGCCCGCAAAACCAAGGGCCGGAATTGCACATTCAGTACACCCGAAGGAAGAAGGCCACCCATAAAATTCCTTAATCAAGGAAATTTGACTGAAAAAAAGCAATTAAGGTGATGCCGTAACTTTCTTCAACTATATATAGTAGCAAAGCGCGCGGTTTCACGCGCTCGTGAGTACTCAAATCTAGGTTAGTCTTATACGGATGTAACATGGTGGGCATGTTGATTATAGTCATCTTGGTTTAGTAAATGTTTATATTTATGTAAGGTGTCACGTACGGTAAAAAGGAAATCAAATATGTTGGCAACGATGACAAGGCAATTAATTTCAGAGCTTGTCTTAAATTTACATACATAGACATAGGATCATAATATTAGTACCACCTAGTTCATAAACTAAGGCACAATCTTACATAGATCAGAGCGTTGGCATCAGGCCAGAAGACAGTACCATGACGCATAATAATATTACAAACACCCGAGTTCATAACCTAAGGTACGGTCTTACATATTGTGACCACATAGTTCGGACATCGCAGCTTGTTGCTGAGATGGGCTATACATAGTGCTGTATCATATGCAAAAAAGGTGTGTGCAGAGTTTGATGGCAGGATAGGTTGGTTGTTGCTGTTGGTGATCACGATTATATGTTTCTTCTTATAAGGCAACCACAAGCATTACTGATAAACACGATATAATGGAGTTCGTATTTGTAGACACCGCTAGGATACCAGAACAGGAAGAACTCTGTTGCTTTCTGCTGTGGTTCCATGAGTGACAAAAGCTTGCCATTGTCAGCATAAATACCGTGTCCATTTGGCGTACATGAAAAAATAGTCGGTTAGATTCTCTACTTTATGGTTCCTGACCTGTTCACTTTCCTCTTTTTTTCAGGGGCGGCGCGGCGACATGGCGGACGGCCTGCGCAGCGGCGGCACTCCTGGCCACTATGCCGATTGTCGTCGCTGAGCACGGCGGCACGCGCGCCATCTCCGTCGGTCGCAGCCGCGGTGCCTGCCCCTCCGAGCGGCCTGCTGCCAAAGGTCCCCGTGTTTTATGATCCACGAACATTGCAGGTAACAAACAATGCACGACAGCTTCATCGAAAAAGTATCTGTGCTGTCCTGCTGAGCTTTCCTGTTATATTTAGCCGTAGTATAAATATAAAAACTTATGCTCACATTGTTTTCCTTCAATTAAGCTTCAGCCTACAGATTTCTTATTTGTTGCTCGATCGAGTAGGTAACAAAGTAAAATTCTGACATGCAGTTTTTGGCCACCAAACTATTCAGTTGTTCTGTACAGAGGTATTGTGATGAAGTGCTGTTCCCAGGGTAGTGGCAACCGAGTTGTGAGCAGCAGGGGTACCAGTGCAGGTTATACAGCTTGCCACCCCGAAAGTAATCACCAACCAACGCTTTGTCTATTGGATTTTGGGGATTTTTAGATTTTTGTTATGATCCAAGCGATGGAATTTTATTTCATTCATATGCATGATCCTGGCTATCTATGCCATGGTTTTGGACACACAAAAATCATGCCATGTTTTGGGTGAACACTGGTCAGTTTCAATATGTAGTATGAGCTATAATGTTGTCGTCAAAACTGCTACCTGAGATGGAAGTTGAGGAAACTCTTGAGAGGGAGTGACTATTTTCTGAATAACTAATTAAAGGTGAATAAGTTAGTGTCAAATATGAAAACTTGTACCATGTGCTGCTAGCTTCATGTATTGGCTACCTATTAATTAGAATGGTATGCATTCTGTTCCATAGCGTCTATCAGTTTCTTTCCTAAATCTATTGGAATAATGAGAACAATATTCTTTTATGTTAATGAATAATGGGAACAATAAATCTATTTATTAGATTTTTTTTGCAAATAGATAGTCTGGAATAATCATTTGGGGCTTTGGGTGTGCTTTAGTTATAGATAGATACATTTTCTGTACTGTGTGCCTCCCTTCTTGATCTTGTTTTGGATCCCCAATTTTTGCTTTAGAGTGCACTTGCTCACCAAATTTGTTATGGCTTCATTGTAATTTTGTAAATGGTTGCAGCAAAATTAAAAAGCTAAATGCTTCCCTATTTTGTTTGTGTTCATCATCTTGTGTACTTACTATATATTTTCATGCTGCAGTAAAGATGATGTGCATCCACAGCTTGCTTCGGTTATGCTTTCTGCAGCCTCTTGACAAGATGCCTGTTTCAGTATTTAGTCTTTCCTGCAACGCATATTCCCTACTAACGAAGATCTCATCATTGATTTTTTTTAATGATAAGATCAAGAGGCCTTGCCCATGATTTCATGCTATTCATGGACTCTAGCAATAGTTCTAAAAGAATGGTCAGCAAGGATTCAGAAGAGAAGATGGCCATCAGAGTGAAAAGAGTTGACAAAGATCCGTGTTCGGTCAGTAATGCATTTTCTCTGGAAATGTCATTCTCTCCCTCTTTTAGCCGATCAGCTGAGTCTTTTTCTTTCTTCCCCTATCGATTCTGAGCCTCTTTCTTGGCATCTTACAAAATAACTACAGCTCAAAGATCTTTGCTTACTCAGCAGATATTTGATAATGTGAAAACGGCTACTCCTCCTTGGGAATCGCACCATGATTTAACACTCCACTCGATTACTCTGTGCGTACAGTACGAACCGGCGTCCTTTCTCCTTCGGAGACTTGATCTTTAATATAAATTTCACCTCCTGCTTTCTTCTTTAACCGCACTCAGAGCACAACCACTGTAGTTTTTGACATCTACTCAAGAAAACTCTTCTTCTTCATATGAGAAAATCCCTCTTTTCCTTCTCCCTTTCAAATGGCAAACCCTAACCACGGCAAGCGTCCTGCAGAAGAGGAAGAGGTGAACTCTTACCGTTCTCTTCAGCGTCGCGCTAGGTGAGTTGTATTATTTTAGTCGATCTTAATGTTTCCCTCATCGACTTTCTGAATCTGATTTCTGATCCTTCACTCTTCATCTAGGACCGACGCGGGCCCCTCCAATGCCGCTGCCGCTCTGGGACCTCCCCGAAGATAGAATCGGTATCGGAAAACCCTCCTCATAGGATTTCGGAGTCATCGGCCACCCGTTATTACCGTTAGTGGATGGAAACACAAAATCTTTACTCCGAGGCTACTATGAGGATTGACTTGCTCGAGGCTCAAATCGTCCAACTTCAGACGGCGCTAGAGAACGCGGAGATGAAGGCTACTCAGATTGCCCAGCAACGCGCCGAGTTCGATGCTCGTGTTGCTGGTAATTCCTTCTGAACCCCTCTGCATGAAAGCTTTTACTTTGATCCTTGGGACGTTCATTACTCTGTTCATCCTTCCAGATTTGATTGTGCGACTGGAAGCCCTTCAAGTCGCAGGGAATGACGTTGCCGATGCTGTGAACGTCGCTGGCGACAGTGTTGTAGAGAGGGTAAACAACATCACCGCGAGGGTGCATGAAGTTGCTCTCCATGGTGTTCGCCATGGTGCCGCCATGGCACTCGGAGCCGCTCAGGTCTACACTGGTAGAGACTTGGACGAGCTCGAAATTACTCCAGAGATCAGCATCGCCATAGAAGTGAACTTCGATGGTGTTGTTGGAGCAGCTGAGGAAATAGCGAACGTCACCCCTTCTGTAATCATAGTAGATAAGGTTTTTGAGTAGATTGTAGGACCAATCTGCTTGTAAAAACTACTGTGAATATAATGAAGTCTTCTGTTCCCATATGATTTATCTGTGATTAGATCCATCGAGGTCTCTTGGATTTAAGATTCATAGCTTTATGTTTTTGCACTAAAGGCGATGCTTCCCTTGCATCGGCTATTTTTAGTCTGAAGGCGATATCAAAATATCAGTTATCAATTATCTCGATAAGTTATAGTAGATCTATCCAGATGCTAGGATAATACTTCTTAAAATATTTTCCATTGACTGCTCTGAAGTATTCAACTCCCTCTAAAGTTTCATAGAAATAAGCATTGCCAGGAGCACATCTTGTAATCCGATAAGGTCCTTCCAAATTTGGTGACCATTTGCCATACTTGTTATCCTTAGTTCCAATTGGCAAGATGACTTTCCAAACCAGGTCTCCTTCATTAAATTTCTTCTCTCTGACCTTCCGATCGTAGTATTTAGCAATTCTTAGCTTCTGAGCCTTGATATTTTCCAAAGCCTTTAACCGATGAAAATTTAAGTCATCGAGGTTATCCATCATAAGATGCTTATATTCATCAGCTTTCAAATTATTCTGTTGTGACACCCTCCTGGATCCTATGTTGATTTCCCAAGGTAACACAGCTTCGTGCCCATAAACCAACTCATAAGGTGAACATTTGGTTGAACCATGGCAAGCCATTCTATAAGACCATAAAGTCTCGCCGAGTATCGAATGTCACTTCTTTGGATGTTCCCTAACCTTCTTTTGAATAATCTTAATCAAAATCTAGTTAGAAGCCTCAGCTTGTCCATTGGCTTGGGCATAATATGGAGATGTATTAATCAATTTGAAACCTGTGCTAGTAGCAAAATCCTCAAACTCCTTTGATGTGAACATTTTTCCTTGATCTGTAGTGATGGTCCGAGGAACACCAAATCTGTAAATAATATGTTCCTTGATAAACTCAATTACAGTAGTTGATGAAGCTTCTTTCAAAGGAATAGCTTCAACCCATTTGGTAAAGTAATCAGTTGCCACCAACACAAACTTGTGTCCCTTGCTTGGTGATGGAAATATTTGGCCAATCAGATCTATTCCTAATCCTCTAAAAGGCCACAGTTTCGTAATTAGATTCATAGTGAATGCTGGAGATTTTTGAACATTACTAAACCTTTGGCACTCTTGACATCCTTTATAATATTTAAAGCAATCTTCCAACATAGTTGGCCAAAAATAACCTGCTCTTCTAATCATCCATTTCATCTTATGAGCAGATTGATGTGCACCACAAACTCCTTCATGGATCTCTCCCATTAGGACTTTGGCTTCCTCTTGATTGATACACTTAAGGAGTATACCATCGACTGTCTTATGATAAAGTTGATCTTCAAGAAGAACAAACTTCGTAGCCTTATACCTTAGCTTCCTGGATACTTGTTGCGATGGATCTTTTAAATATTCAATAATTTTGATTCTCCAATCATTATCATCAGCAAGGTCATCGACTAATATCTCAACGATTTGCTGATATCCAGAAGCACTTTGAGCTAGTCGATTAGCCTCTTGATTCTAACACCTAGGAATATGCTTAATGATAACATAAGAGAAAGAATCAAGTAGCTCAAGACATTTCTCATAATGTTTCCTCAAAATGTCATCTTTGCATTTGTATAGGCCATGCAATTGATTAATTACTAATTGAGAATGACCAAAAATCTCAACAACCTCGGCCTTTACCTCGTATAGAAGATGAAGTCCTTTGAGAAGAGCTTCATACTCAGCTTGATTGTTGGTATAGGTCGGATCAATAGGAAAAGCATATTCAAAACTGGTCCCTTGTGGAGAAACAAGGACAACACCAATACCCCCACCTTCTTACAGTTAGATCCATCAAAGAACAGAGCCCAAGGAGCAAAATCCAAAGTTTTAATTTCTTGCCCATTCATATCTTAAATCAAATTCTGATAATGCAAGAACTCACTTGCCAATTCTTCCATTCAGAATAGGCATAGACAACATGTGCTTTATCACATCAAACTTTGACACCACCGTACACTCAGAGGATAACAAGTAATGTCAAAGTTTAGTGCATGAAAAGTATAAGCATAAACATAACTTTTCAACAGGAGAATATCTTGTCTCTAGATCTAGTAGTTTTCTGCTTAGATAAAACACTACCCTCTCCTTTCCTCCAAATTCTTGCATTAAGGCTGATCCAATTGTATGATCATCGGCCGCTACGTACAACTTAAAAGGTTTGTTTTTTCGAGGAGGAATTAAAATTGGTGGAGACTTCATGTACTCTTTAATCTCCTCAAACGCTTTCTGTTGTTCGTTTCCCCATTTAAATTCTTGATCATCTTTCAATTTTAACAGAACTGAGAACGACAAAATCCTAGCTGACAAATTTGATATAAACCTTCTGATGAAATTGATCTTGCCGATCAAGGATTGTAACTGAGTTTTTGTGGTTGGTGGTACTGCTTTGTCAATTGCACCATAACTTTTCTGACCAACCTCAATCCCTTTTTCATGTACCATAAAACCCAAGAATTGTCCAACTAATACTCCAAACGCACATTTGTGAGGATTCATCCTTAATCCATGCTTCCTTGCACATTCTAGAGTATCCCTGAGGTCTTTAAGATGTTCCTGATATTCCTTGGATTTCACAACCACATCATCAATATAGATATCCACAATTCGGCCGATCAACTCATGAAATATATAATTCATAGCTCTTTGATAAGTTACACCGGCATTTTTAAGTCCAAAAGTCATGACTACCCATTCATATAAGCCTAGAGCACCCGGACATCAGCCTTGGTTTATCACCATCTCCAATATCAACAGCTTCCAATTCATTGGCTGACGTAAAACCTTTACCTATCTTGCCTTCATCTTCATCAACTAAATAATCCATTAAATATATTTTTTTGAAGCCGACTGCTTGGATCGGCTGTTGGCCATCATCAAACATCTTGATGAAACCTCCTTCATGCACTTTCCCAGAGAAGCACTCCACATTGTCGAAGTTCCAGTCATTAGGGTCAGAATATGCAATGCTTACTGTCGAATCGGCTGGTATCACCTCCACAGTGTCTCCAATCCATTGTATCACATTTGGATGCATTGTAGATGGAACACAACAATTGGCATGAATCCAATCCCTTTCCAAAAGCACACTGTATGAACCCTTCGCATCGACTACGAAGAAGGTAGTAGGCAAACTTTTGCTGCCAACTGTTAATTCAACACATACAGCTCCCTTGGTAGTCGATACATTCCCAGCAAAATTTGTCAACCTCATATCAGTTTGGCTCAGGTCCTCTGCAGTCTTCCCAAGTTTCCTGAATGTGGCATATGGCATCAAATTAACAACTGCTCCTCCATCGACTAACATTCTACTCAGAGGCCTTCCATCAACAAATCCTTTTTCAAGTATAAAGCCTTTAAGTGGGAATGTTTTTTTAGGCTTTTGGAATGTAGCTCCTTCTGCTTGATAGATCCACTGAGCTACTGCTTCCTCATCCTCTGACTCTTCTTGTTGGTCAGTGGATCTGAATTCAGTAGGCAACATGAACAAAGTAGACACATTAGCCGATGGTTCTCTCGTACCGGCTGTCTGTTTCACCTGCCAGACTTTGAGTTTCTTCTTTTGAATCTCATCGTTCATTAACCTCTGAACCCGATGCTTCTAGCTTCTGGTCAGACCACCTAGACACCACTGTCCTTCTTGCCAAACATGTCCAAGATCCTGATCAGCTACTCTCACTCCTAACCGATCATGGACATTTTCATTTTTTATGTGCCGATCTGTTCCTTCAAATCTTAATCTTGCATGTATAGATCGGCGGTTGTCTCTCGACTGCCTATACTCCCAATATTGATCTTTGCACTCTGGACAGTTTCGAAGAGTTGGAAGTTTTAACCCCTCATTCCAACAGTGTCTGAAGAAAGGACAATCTCAATGATTCTTCTCTTCGTCTCTGATACGCCTTTCTTCTTCTCGGGATCTTCTGTATTCTTCCTCCTCAAGCCACTCCTGGTACTCCTGCTTGTCTCTTTGTCTATGCATTTGATTTCTTTCCTTCTGACATTTCCATTTATTTAGCAAAATTCTGACAGTTGGACGCCTCCTTATTTCACTAGCTCTCGAAGTTTCAGGATGATCATGCTGATCAGTTTTCCTCTTTCCTTTCATCTCCTGATATTTTTTAGCTGACATTTGCTTCTTTGGATCTACTGTTCCAGCTGCCTTGGATTTGTCAGAAGACAACACTTTAATCTCACTCTGAGGTGCAGGAGCTACCATGTTCGTCGGAAAGGGATGACCGTCAATGCCCATACCTTTGGCCTTTTCTAAGCCAATCCTTCCCTTAGTAATGGCTCTTTGAATCATGTCTCTGAAAACTCTATAATCATTAGTAGTGTGAGTACCAGTATTGTGAAATTTATAGTACCTTTTACTTTTGAGTTCCTCAGCCGATGAAATACTATGATTCCCAGTTAATTTGATTTGACCTTTCTCTAGCAAGTAGTCAAATATCTTATCAGCTTTTGTAATATCAAAATTGTATTTGCTTGTTTCTTTTTCTGTATTTTTAGCCTTTTCCCAAGGCATATATTCACTGTTTCTCCAAGCCCAATCAATAGCAGCCACTTCATCCTCACTTTCTTCACTTGTTTCATCATTTTCTTCCTGTATAAAGAATGAGTTCTCTGCATTGATAGCTTTTCGAGGTTTGAAGATTTGATTGTATCTATTTTGTGCATCGACACTTGCCACTTTCTTGGTTGGTACAACCAAAGCCAACCTTTTCCCCGACGGCTGGTATTAGCCCTCGAATTGCAATGCTAACTACCTCTAGATCTGACAATGTTAAGGTATAGCATTGATTCTTAATATCTCTTAACCTCTGGAGATAGTGGCTTCCCGACTCATTGTTCCCCTGCTTCACATCGACTAAATCTGCAATCCCTTTTTCCAGGACTCCAGAGTCGAAGTACTGATGGAATTTGTTCTCCAAATCCTCTCATCCTTGAATAGAATTTGGTGGCAAAGATGAAAACCATGAAAAGGCCAAGCCAGACAGAGACAGAGGAAACATTCAGACTTTGAGTGTCGATTCATCGCCGACTTCTCCAAGTTGCACCAGGAATTGAGATATATGTTCCATGGTTGTCACCGTGCCTGTTCCTGTAAACTTGGTGAAGTCTGGAATTCTATATCTCCGAGGAAAAGTGACTTGATCATACCACTCCGGATATGGCTTTTTATAGGCAGTCAACGTATTCTTTGACTTCAAACCGAATTGTTTCGGAACCATATCAGTTACCTGATTCATCAATTGATCAACCTAACTCACCGGCCCCTGATAGTCGATGCTTTACCCCCCAAAAGTATTGTTCTCATACCCTGGATTTTCATAAGCATCCAAAGTATAATAATCAGATATATAATGATAACCAGGAGGAATAGCACCAGGTGCTACCCTTCCTTGATAAGATGGTGTGTTAAAGTCTCTGGTAATCCTCCTTCCATATGGAGCTATTTTTATAGCCGATGAGTGGATGTTGTTACTCATATTCGGCTATTGCACTTGCTGCTGCATCATGCCCCCATTGACTCCAAGGCTGCTTACCATCTGTTAAGCCCCAGAAGTTCCAGCTCCTTGATTGTTCCCAACTGTATACATTGGACCCCTTCTTTCAGTGCCCAAGTTGAAAGCTTCTTTGATGGCATTTGAGATGTTATTGAGGAATGTCTCATTGTGAGCAGTAAGGATAACAGACATTGCTTTGCCAATTGTCTCCCGCATGACATTGTGCTATATCTGAATCATCGGATCTACCTGACCCTCCGAAATCACCCTTGGAAGATGAGTCTTCTGGAAGACTTTCTTTTCCCTGGTTTTGCTGAAACTTAGCAAACACATATTCTGATATTGCTCGACACTTCTCTCCACCAAGCGTCTAAGCTCATATGGGAGCTCATCCATTGTCACATTCAAAACTTCATCGTTGCTGAACGTCATGATTCAAACGACTGTGGTCCCACCGGGCGTGCCAAAAGAATGTGTTGACACAAAAATTTGACAAGGCGCCAACACACTCGACCACGGTCCTCAGAGACCGAACGAAGCAGGGTCTTGATCTCATGGACCTTCGAGAAAGCGGCGGTGCCAATTCTTGGTCAGAACGACCTCGGGGCGTGCCATCCAACTTGACCTGCAGTTGACAAGGAGAAAGAAAATAATGTCAAATCGTGAAACCTACCGGTTTGGTGCCAGACAGTTCCAAATTGTGTGGCTCTGATATAGCCATTATCATAGGATTTTGACTATGAAGTCAACTCCCAAGAAAAGATTAAAAACACTGACATTATTTGAGAAAAAAACGGTTGTTAAGGAAGCAAAGGAAGTACAAGAAAAGAGACCAGCCGATTAACTTAACATATGAAAGGTATGTAGATCTATGTATGCGTTAAACAGCATAAAACCAATAGATCGGCTAATCGTATCGGCAATTCTATTTGTTAACAATGGGATGTCTTCATACAGCCGTAATAACAAATAGGTCAACAAAATAACTTGAACATCAACAACGGGGTGTCTCCATGCAGCCATAATGATGACCAAGTTAGATTACGTCCGACATGACTAACAGATCTACTAGCTTTAAACCACTTAAACGTGTACATTATGAGGAAAGCGTAACTGAATCGGCTATTTTAACCGATACAGGGTCCATGAAGCACGAACAAGATCTATCTATCAGAACTATGATTTAACTTAGGATCAAATAAACTTACTCTAACATGCATATCAGTGAGGTTCGGAAATACAGCCATAATAAGCATATTAAACCAAATCTACTCACTCTTAGATTAAACCATAATTTAGACGGATATCTCGAACGCACAAAATGTAACAACCAAGAATGACAGGCTAGTCGATGAGAGTCTAGATCGGCTATTTCCTTTGATATGATCATGGAAAAATCTTGAATAACCGATCTAGACGGTGTTTAAGCTTGAGCTAGCTTATCAATCTTGATTGGGCAAGATATTGTTCGAAAAGGAAAATTAATTCTTAGAAGTATGAACAACATCGATAACTTAATGAATCTATTAGACTGCCAAAACTACTAGAGCCGATAACTAGCCAAGATCGACTTAAAGTAAGAGATTGATCGAAGTCAAGACAACCTTACAAGAGACGAACTTAGGCCGATAAATAACCCATGTCATAGCTAAACAAGAGTTTGGTCGATGCCAAATACAGCCTTATTTAACAATAACACAAGCCATTGGTGAAACTTACAAGCAAACCGGAGGTCGGTCTAGCCGATGCAGCCTTGTTTGATCGAAGATTTGAATATAACCAACATTACCATCCATAAAACTAATCACCTTATGGCCTGCTGCTGCATCGACTAACATGTCAGCCACCGGCATTGAGTAACCATCCATTGGAGTAGCTTTATTTAAACCCCTGAAATCAATACAAACTCTCATCTTTCCATTCTTTTTGTATTCTTTTTGTATACAGAGACCACACTAGAAATCCATTCAACATATCTACATTGCCGAATAAATTTTGCTTCATACAAACGAATAATTTTTGTCTTCACATCGGCCATGACTTCAGCCTTGATCCTCCTTGGGGCTTGTTTAACTGGCCGACTCCCAAGTTTGATTGGTACTGATGCTCGACTAACTTTCGGTCAAGACCAAGCATTTCAGAATATTCCCAAGCAAACCATTCTTTGTATTCTTTTAACAAAGCAATAAGTTGTTGTTTAAACTCAGTATCTAATTTAGAACTAACATACGTCAGCCTTGGCTTATCATCATCTCCGATGTCAACAACTCCTAATTCATCGGCCGACGTAAAACATTTGCCCATCTTGCCTTCATATTCATCGACTAAGGGATCCATTTACTTACATAATATATTTTTTAGAGTCAAATGTTTGGATCGGCTGTTGGCTATCCTCAAACACCTTACTAATGCCTCCTTCATGTATTTTCCCAGAAAAAACATTCCACATTTTCAAAATTCCACTCGTTGGGATCAGAATATGCAACACACTGTAGAATCAGCTGGTACTACCTCTACTGTATCTCCAATCCACTGTATTAAGTTTTGGTGCATGGTGGAAGGAATACAACAGTTAGCATGGATCCAATCTCTTCCTAGGAGTATGTTGTATGTACCTTTAGCATCAACTACAAAGAAGGTAGTAGGCAAGCTCTTATTTCCAACTGTCAGGTTCAACACATACAACACCTTTGGTGGCTGATACGTTTCTACTAAAGTCTATCAACCTCATATCAGTTTTGCATAAGTCTTTTGTTGTCTTCCCAAGTTTTCTGAATGTAGTATATGACATAAGATTGACAGTTGCACCTCCATCGACTAACATCTTGTTTAGAGGTCTCACATCGACAAAACCTTTTAAAAAAAGCCTTCAAATGCGAGTACTTTTGAGGCTTTTCAAACGTAGTACTTTCTTCTTGATAGATCCATTGAGCTATAGCCACCTCTTCATCTGATTCTTCCTGCTGATCAGTGGATCTAAACTCAGCAGGTAGCATGAATATAGTAGATATATTGGCCGACGGCTTCCGTTTGCCTTTATCGGTAGTTGGTTTGACTCGCCAGACTTTAGGTCTCTTATTTTGTATTTCATCATTTCTCAAACATTGGACTCGATGCTTCTGGCTTCTAGTTAAATCACTTGGGCATCATTGACTTTCTTGCCAAACATACTCACGATCTTGATCAGCTATTCTCATTTCTAGCCGATCACGGATATTCTCATTTTTTGCATGCCGATCTATTTCTTCATAACTTAGTCGCTCATACACAGATCGGCGGTTGTCTCTCGACTGTTTGTACTCCCAATACTGATCACTACATTCAGGACAATTTTGGGGAGTAGGGAGCTTCAATCCTTCATTCCAACAATGCATAAAGAAAGGACAATCCCAATGATATTTATCCTCTTCTTTGATACGCCTTTCTTCATCACGAAATCTTCTATATTCTTCTTCTTCAAACCACTCCTGGTACTCTTGATAATCCCTTTCCCTGCATATCTAATCCTTTTCTTTCTGACGTTACCACTTGTTCAACAGAATTCTGACAATAGGACGCCTTCTCATTCCACCAACTCTTGAAGTTTCAGGATGATCATGTCGGCTAACTTTCTTCTTTCTCTCCATCTCTTGATATTCTTCAGCTGATATCTACTTCTTAGGATCGATTGTCCCAGCTGCCTTAGCTCTATTAGAAGTCAGCACTTCGACCTTCTCTTGAGATGAGGAAGCAACCATGTTCATTGGGAAAGGATGACCTTCTATGCCCATATTGCTCTTAGATTTTGTAGACCGATTCTACCCTTATTGATAGCTTTTTGAATCAGGTCCCTGAATACCTTGCAGTCATTGGTGCTATGAGTACCAGAATTATGAACTTTACAGTACCTCCTCTTCTTGAGCTCCTCAGCCGATGGGATTTTATGATTCTTTGTCAACTTAATCTGACCTTTCTCCAGCAAATAATCAAATATTTTATCGGCTTTTGTAAAATCAAAGCTATACTTTGCCACTTCTTTTGTATTTTTGGCTTTTGCCCAAAGTATATATTGTAAATGCTTCCAAGCCCAATCTACAGCAGCTATTTCCTCATCATCACTGTCTGGTTCAACTTCTTCCTCCATAAAGAATGAACCATATTCAGCATTGCCAACCTTATGAGGCTTATTGTAGCGTGTGTATCTGAATTGTGCTTCAATATTTGCTATTTTCTTGGCCAAAGCAGCTAAATTGGTACAATCAAAGCCAACCTTATCTCTAATTGCTGGTATTAGCCCTCGAATTGCAATGTTGACAACTTCTAAGTCTGATAGTGTCAAAGTGTAATATTGATTCCTCACTTCTCTGAACCTTTGAATATAATGACTTCCAGATTCATTATTCCCTTGTCTTAGATCGACTAAGTTTGTGATCTCCTTTTCCATAACTCCAGAGTCAAAGTACATATGAAACTTAGTCTCCAAATCTCCCCATCCTTCAATAGAACTAGGTGGCAAAGATGAAAACCACGAGAATGCTAGACCAGATAGAGACAAAAGAAATAACCGTACTCTGAGTGTTGGTTCATCACATATCTCTCCAAGTTGAAATAGATATTGACTTATATGCTCCATAGTTGATATTGAGCTCATTCCAGTGAACTTGGTAAAATCAGAGATTCTGTATCTAGGTGGCAAGACAACTTGATCATACCACTATGGATATGGCTTTCTATAAGCAATGGATGTATTCTTGGGCTTCAAACCGAACTGGCGTTGAACCATATCGGTTACTTGACTCATTAGCTGATCCACCTGAAAGGCTCCTCCCTGCTGGGTGACCTGATTCATTGGTCCTTGCTGACCAAAATTCTGACCTCCAAGAGTGTTGTTCTGATGTCCTTGATTCTCATGGGCATCTAAAGTATAATATTCAGAAACATAATGATACCCAGGGGAAATATCACCAGGTGTCACTCTCCCTTGATATGGTGGAGCATTAAAATCTCTGGTGATCCTTCTTCCATAAGGAGCATATTTTATAGCTGATGGATTCACATTGTTGTTTATCATCGGTTGTTGCATTGGCTGTTGCGTAATGCCCCTATTATTAACATGAATGTTTGTTGTTTGTTGAATTCAAGAACTTTGTTCTCCTAAAGGACTCATTGTTCCTCGATTGCCCCCAGTTAAATAAGTCATACCTCTTCTTACAAAACCGAAGTTGAAAGTTTCTTTGATAGCATTAGAAATACTATTATGAATGTTTCATTGTGATTCGCAAGAGTAGCAGACATAGCTTTGCTGATAGTCTCATACATAGCATTGTGTTGTATATTGATACTCGGGTCGGCTTCACCATCCAAGATCACCCTTGGAAGGAAAGTCTTCTGAATCATTCTCTTATCTCTACTCTTGCTGAAAGACAAAAGGCACTTTTGCTGATATTGTGCAATAGTTGTTTCCACCAGTTGCTTCAACTCTTCAGGGAGATCTTCCAGAGTCACGTTCAGCATGTTGTCGTTGTTCATGATCAGACGATTGTGGTCCCACTAGACATGCCAAAATATGTCTTAACGCTAAAATTTGTATTCTCAGCGACAAGCACACTACAAGGCCATCAAAGACCGTAAGGAAGTGAGAGCCCTGATCTCCTGAACCTCCAAAAGCAACACCGAGCTTGGTGACTCGGACCTGAGACGTGCCAGTCAATTTGACCTGCAATTGACAAGGAAGAAGAAAAAACATCAAATTATGGAACCTGCCGGTTTAGTGCCAGACAGTTCCAAAAATATACAGCTTTGAAAAATAGTCATTTATCAGAGGAAATTAACTAGAGAGTCAACTACTGATGGTGCAAAGCATATAATCATTTAAACTGTAGAACGACTATTCAAAATACGCAAATAAAATAGAGACACTTAGCCGATCTAACTTAGTTGATATAAGTATAAGATCCTACATGCATAGCAATAATCAATGTAAAACCAACAGATCAACTAACCGTGCTGGCAATTCTGATTGCTAACAGTGGGGTGTTTCCATACAACCATAATAACAATCAGATCGACAAAATAGTTTGATTACTAACAGTGGGGTGTTTCCATGCAGCCATAATAATAACCAAGCTAAATCATGTCCAACATAATCAATAGATCCATTAGTTTTAAACTGATATATGCGTACATGTTATGGGTGAGAGCGCAACTGGATCGGCTATTTAGCCGATACAGGGTCCATGAGACACAAACAAGATCTATCTACTAAGCTATAGTTTGATCCGAAATTAGGCAAGTCTGATTCGACATACCTATCAGTGGGGTTCGAAAATACAGTCATAACAAGTATATCAAATCAAATCTACCTACTTTTGGATCAATATGTAACTGAATAGATATCTCGAACGCACAACATGCAACAATCGAGATCAATAGATTAGCCGATATGAGTCTAGATCGACTATTCTGATTAGGATGAGCGCGAAAATACTTGGAACAACAGATCTAGATGATGTTTAAGCTTAGTCTAATCTGTCAATCTTGATTGGGCAAAATATTGTTGTAATAAATAAAAAATTAGTTTAAATAAACAATATCGATAATTTAATGAATCTACTAGATTGCCAGATCTAATAGAGCCGATAACTAGCTTAAATTGACTACTTGCAAGAGATTGGACTCAGCCAATGCAGCCTTAGAAATAATAGACTTAAACTGATAACTAACTCATATAATAGTATAACAAGAGTTTGGTCTACTAGAAGCCGCCACTAGAACCATCATAACCGCCATGAAAACTGTTGAGGGGGCCACCAAAGAGAGAAGAGTACGTGCTGGCACCCACATCACCTCCAAGGAATCACGAAGAAGCATTGGAAGGATCTGGAGGAGTTGAGGGAGTGCCAAAGCCACCACCACCAGCAGGATCAGCATCTAGAGCAGCAAAGCCCATGTAGGAGCCCCCGCCTCCACCTTGATATGATGTAGACCCACCACCATGTGACGGACCAGCACCATAATCAGGGTAGAAGGGAGGAGGCTGATACATAGGCAGAGGCTGGTAGGCTAGAGGAGGCTGAAAAAGGGCAGAACCAAAAACACCACCATCACCTCCACCACCCTGCTGATCATCATCATCATCACTGCCACCAGCTCCACCACCACGCTGCGCATCATACTTAGCAAAAGGATCTGGAAAAGGCCGAAGGGGAGATGCAGGAGGAAGCCCAAGATGCTCATTGACTTGCCTTTGATGGTGATCGTCGCGCTCAGCCTTGTAGCAAAACCACTTGAAGAACTTGCTGAGAGCAAACCGAACACCACCTCCACTCCCACGCCTCTCACGACGCAGAGGAGGAGGAGCAACAGGCACTTCCTCATGAGCCTGCTCCGGGCCCTGCGCCTCGCCAGGAGCAGCTGCAGCAGCTGGAGAACCCTCGCCTTCTTCATCTTCTGATTTGCCCGTGGAGGAGAAAATCCGGGTGTTGTACTCCTTGACAAACCGGTCATACTCAAAAGTTGCTCCAACCACATGCTCGATCATATGCATTATGTACGGAGCATAGGGCATGTCCTTGTGGGGGTCATTGTAAGCTTCAAAAGTCTTCTCTTGAAGAACTTGCTGAGAGCAAACCGAACACCACCTCCACTCCCACGCCTCTCACGACGCGGAGGAGGAGGAGCAACAGGCACTTCCTCATGAGCCTGCTCCGGGCCCTGCGCCTCGCCAGGAGCAGCTGCAGCAGTCTCGCCTTCTTCATCTTCTGATTTGCCCGTGGAGGAGAAACTCCAGATGTTGTACTCCTTGATAAACCGGTCGTACTCAAAAGTTGCTCCAACCACATGCTCGATCATATGCATTATGTACGGAGCATAGGGCAAGTCCTTGTGGGGGTCATTGTAAGCTTCAGAAATCTTCTGCCCATGAAATGAGAGATACTGAACCTCCCATCTGGCATAGCAAAACGACACAGAAGCTTTGGAGCATCACTTCTCAAATAAGTGTTATCCCCACTCTTTAGATCTAAGGTGACCCTCATCAGATTGTTCAGCACAAAGTAATAAGGCTTCAGGCCATTCACCTGGAAATTTGGCACCTTCCCTGGCAGGTAAATCTCAGAAGTCACAAGCTCCTCTGGAAAGATCCCTTTGCCATACAACTCTGACAGTCTGGGGGCGCTGCGATATTCCCGGTTGAAGCCCAGTAGCCTAGCAAAGGTCACAAAGTCACATCTGTAATGGATACCTTGGGTCATCTAGTGAAGGACCTTGCCTGGCTGATCAATAAATAGAGTCGCCCAGAACTGGCATATGATCTCCTGATTCCAGCTCCTCTCCCTAGAAATGAGACCCAGAATCCTCCACTCCTCAAGCCTCTGCACTAAAGCATTCATCTGGTCAGTGTTCTTGTCGGTCAGAGATCGAATTTGCAGATGCTTGTGATCGATAAGAGGAGGACGACCCTTCACACAAAAACCTCTCCAGAGGACGGACACATAATAGTCCTGCTGAAAGCGGGACCAGAAGCGCATGTCCACGGAGTCATCTCTGATAAACAAATAAGGGTTCTCCAACCTCTGCTCTCTTAGCACATTGGCCCGCTTCCTATCAGAATAGTCCAACACCTGGCCTGGATGAGCTGGACCCACCATCTGAGCACCTGCCTGACCGTGTAGACGAAACACACGGTTGATCAACATCATCCCAGCAAGATGTGGAGATTGAAGCCTAAAGCGAGGATCGATGTCTCAACCCTCCCTCTCGGGACCAACCCCCAGAGTCTGACCACGGACGATCATGTTGTGAAGGCGACTAGGGGGACCTGCAGCAAGAGGCGGTGGAGGAGGAGGTGGAGCATGCCCACTTCCACCACCACTGTCTCGACCCACACTCCGTCGACCCGTGGACAAACGCCCACGAACCGACCGAGTGAGGTCCTCGCTACTCCCACCCGCAGGCCGAGCTCGGCACGAGGGATTGCGCCGCTGCTGTCCACCTTGCTCCATCTCCGCAATCTCTTCTTCTTCTTGTTGTTGGAGCTCCCTTGCCTCCCTAGAAAGCCTTGCATCACGAGAGCCCCTTCGGTCATGCGACATCTAGAATAGAAGACATTGACTAATATGAGACACACGTAGTTGCAAGACTACCTCAAACGATGTAGCAAATAGAAGCGACGATACACGAATGGGGAAGAGAAATCGTTCACTGCGCGCGGGTCGGTACTACCGACCGCACAGCAGTGTGCGGTTATCCTCGATCCATCCATACAAATCGCCCATAAACTTGCACAAAGTACATCCTAGAAGCATCTATACACTAGAGACAACAATCCTACCAAAGGAATCGGCCTAGAACAAGGTACATTGAGAGATCGGGCAACAACACCCTAGTACCTTGCTACTCAACGAGAAGAGGCTGAAATCCAAGGGAAGGAGAGCTTCCGGCCTTCAAGAAACACCACCACGTCGATCTCCTTGCTTCAACACACCTTGTCACCAAACGGATTTGATTTTGAGCGGAGGAGGAGGGAGATCGAGAAGAGGGAGCGAACGGGCGGCGGTCGGATGACTCGGGAGTCAAAGGGGAGGTGCACGGTGAAAAACTGAGTGGATAAGAAAGAATCCCTTTCACCGCGGCGTTTTATACCCAGGGTAAACCCTGGTCGGTACTATCGACCTGAAGGGTCGGTACTACCGACCTATATGGCGATACTACCGACTGTTCACTTCCAGAACAGACAGAGAGCTCCCTAGGTGAACTTTTGTGTGGTACTCTACACACACTTCATCCATGTCCAGATTTCATTCAAACAGTACATAGCAATGGACACAAGTGAAGCATGCAAAATAGATTTTGAAATCACACACAAATTTATTAAAACATTTGTCTATGTCTCTAGGTGAAAACAAATATGTGCAAGTCATCAAACCACATTACGAGAATCAATGATATTTAGTTCACTCCTCAAGGCACAAAATCTTGACTCGTCTAAAGGCTTTGTGAAGATATCGGCTAGTTGTTTTTTGGTGCTCACATGGCGTAAAGCGATATCTCCTTTGGCTTCGTGGTCTCTCAAAAAGTGATGTCGGATGTCTATGTGTTTTGTGCGAGAATGATTCACAGGATTATTTGCTAGCTTGATGGCACTCTCATTGTCACAGAAAAGTGGAATTTTGGTTTCCTCACATCCAAAATCTTTGAGTGTCTGCTTCATCCAAAGTAGTTGGGCACAACATCCACCGGCCGCCACATACTCGGCTTCAGCAGTAGACAAGGCAACACTATTTTGTTTCTTAGAACTCCAAGACACCAAAGACCTTCTAATAAATTGGCAAGTCCCGGTGGTGCTCTTTCGATCTACCTTGCAACCGGCATAATCCGAATCGGAAGAGCCAAGCAAATCAAAAGTGGAGCCCTTGGGATACCACAAGCCAAGATTAGGAGTGTGCACTAAGTATCAAAGTATTCTCTTAACGTCCATGATATGACATTCTTTCGGATTAGCTTGAAACCTTGCACACATGCACACGCTAAGCATAATATCGGGCCTAGATGCACAAAGGTAAAGCAATGAACCGATCATAGAGCGATATACCTTTTGGTCCACTGACTTACCATCCTCATTTAGATCAAGGTGTCCATTGGTTGGCATAGGTGTCTTGATGGGCTTGGCCTTGTCCATCTCAAACTTCTTTAGCATGTCTCTTGTATACTTTGTTTGACTGATGAACGTGCCATCCTTGAGTTGCTTGATTTGGAATCTGAGAAAATACTTCAACTCACCCATCATGGACATCTCGAACCTTTTGGTCGTAATCCTACTAAACTCCTCACAAAAGGTCACATTAGTACTACCAAATATTATGTCATCGGCATATATTTGGCACACAAAGATATCATTATTGACTTTGCGAGTAAATAAAGTAGGATCGGTCTTCCCTATCTCAAAACCCTTTTTGAGTAGGAAGTCCTTTAGACAATAATACCAAGCTCTAGGGGCTTGCTTGATCCCATAGAGCGCCTTGTCGAGCTTGTAGACATGGTTGGGATATTTTGGATCTTCAAAACCCGGTGGTTGCTCCACATACACCAATTCGGAGAGGGGGCCATTGAGGAATGCACTTTTCACGTCCATTTGATATAACTTGAAATCATGGTGAGTAGCAAAGGCAAGTAATATACGAATTGACTCAAGCCTAGCTACGGGTGCATAGGTTTCCCCAAAATTCAAACCTTTGATTTGAGTGAAACCTTGAGCCACCAACCATGCTTTGTTCCTTGTAACCACGCCATGCTCATCTTGCTTGTTGCGGAAGACCCATTTGGTTCCTATCACATTTTGCTTGGGCCTTTCCACCAAGGACCAGACTTCATTCCGAGTAAAGTTGTTCAGCTCTTCTTGCATAGCCATCACCCAATCCAGATCATCAAGTGCTTCTTCCACCCTAAGAGGTTCCAAAGAGGAGACAAACAAGTAATGTTCACAAAAACTTGCTAAACGAGAACGTGTCGTTACCCCCACGTTGTATGCTCCCCAATATGTTGTCAACGGGATGATCCCGTTGAATTGTATGATGAACTTTCGGATGTGGCACGAGTGATCTCCTTTGAATGGGTCCATCTTCATCATCTTCATCATGTGTGTAGATGTCTTCATTAGCTTTGTTGGTCATCATGTTGAGCTTGAGCTTGATCATCAATTTGATGTGACACTTGAACTTCATTTGCACTTCCACCATTCGGAGTTGGGGAAGCTTCACCATGCGCATTCGGATGCACATGATGGATAGTAGAATCTTGTGGAACATGCAATGGCTCATCTTCATCATCTTGAATTTAAACGGGCCTCACATCACCGGTTGCAAGCTTCTTGATAGCTTCGGATGGAGGCATGTCCCTTACCTACAAGCTCATCATTGACTTGCTCTTTTTGGGAGCCGTCGGATTCATCAAAAGTCACATCTACCGTTAACTCAATAGTGTTGGTGGCATTATGTAACACCTCTGGTGATTAATATGTAATTAACCTGACATGTCATCATCTTTAGTCATTAATCATCCTTGCCATGCTTTATGTTTGCCTAATACTTGTTTTGCATTTACCTTTTTCTGAGGTGGCTTGTGTAGTGGTCTCTTTTTCAAAAACCCTAAAGGCCCAAATCTTCCTATAAGGGCAAAATGGTAGTTTTATCTCTGTGTCTAGCTTTGTGTGAATCTTGTTTAGTTGAGTGTCTTGATGTTTTGTTGTGTTGATCAAAGTTTAAAATCAGAAATAGAATTTAAATCCCTTTTGAAAAACCCTAAATTTCGAAACTCTAGTTTTACCCCTCTTTTCTGATTCAAAAACTATTCAAAATTTGAAGTTGGCCTAATAAGAAAAGTTGTAGATCTTGCAATAAGGAACAACTTTGGTGTTTGCAGATTTTCAAGTTTCAATACAAAATCAGAAGTAATTTCAAATTCCTTCAAACTTCAATTTTGTCCCCTTTTCAGTTTTCAAAATTATCTCAAAAACTATTGAGTTTCAGAAAAAGTTTATATCGGCAAAGTTGTAGATCTCAAAATTTTAAGAAACTTTGGTATTTTGAGTTTTCTTTGTGTAGTTCAAATTTTGGGAGTAATTTCAAATTTTCAGAGAAAGGGGGAAGGTGACGTCACTGTGCACGAGCTTTAAAGCAGGGGGGCCCGGCCGCCGGCGGCGGAGCGCCGGCCACGCCAGGCCGGCTGACCCGCGCCCGTGCCGCGCGCGGTCAGCGCAGGCGCTCGACCTCCCCGGTCCCCTTCCGCCGCCTCGCCGACCCCTACCCTCCTCCTTTTCCCCTACGGCCGCTGACAGCGGGCGGATGCCAGCCGTCGGCAAGCCGCCGCGCCGCACGCGAGCTCCATGCCCTCGTCGCGCCGCCCTACCTTGCTCCCTACCTCCGTTAGTGCCGCGCGAGCGCTCCTCACCCCTCGCCTGGACCCCCCAGCGCCGCCCCGCGGCTATAAAAGCCGTCGAGCTCCCGCCGTTGCCGCCACCGGCGCAACCCCACCAACCCGAGCCACCGGACCGCCCCGGAGCCCGCTGAGCACCCCATCACCTTCGCCTTGAGCTTCTCCACCTTCCCGAGCAACTAATTTCACCCCTCCGCCCCTCCTTTCGCCGGCGCAAGCAATCCGTCCCCGACTCCGGCGAACGGCCCCGCCGCGGTGAAGGGCGAAATTCATCGCCGTGAGTGTTCCTCCCGTCCCTCCGACCCCCGTCCTCTTTCGCTAACCTCGGTGCGCTCCTAACCACACACCGGTGATCCCTTTTGATGAACAGAGCCGCCGGAACGCTTGCTCATGAAGGACCGAAAATGCTAAAGCAAGGCGACCAGAGGGGGTGTGAATGGGAGCCAAAAAAAATTCTTCTCAGAAATTCCGGCCTCTGTCCCAACAAAATCAACCCCAAGAGCAAAGCCGACACACGTGATGTCCACGACCCAAGAGAATGGGTGGATGTTCCCTAGGAACACAGCGGGACACCACAAAAGCTCCTTCTTCCAAATCCACGCAAGTCAACTAGTGACAGGATGGAGTTTGGGTAACCTCAACCTCCCCCGAGCAACGCGAGGGGGATTCAGGCAATCTCGCAAAGCGGGAAGCCCGGTTTCTATAAAGCACAGAGTCAGGAATCCAACGCAAAAAGCGGATCTCAAAACAGAGCTCGAACGCAAAAGATACGGATGAAAACGCGCAAACACTGCACTGACCGGACTCTGAGGTGCGTCCGGTCAGTGTCGATCGGACGCGTCCGGTCAGAGAAAAACCTCTCTGGATGCTCTCTATTCACGACCGGACTCACGTTGAACAAGCGTCCGGTCGTTACAACTGAGCGTCCGGTCAAGCACCGAGGAGGCAATGAACAGTGCCTTCAGTGCGTCCGGTCACGCGAAACCCTAGCGTCCGGTCAGTTATGCACAGCACGATCTCGCTCAGCCTTCAACGATCGGACGCACGAGGACAGCGTCCGGTCGGTTTGAGGCGTGCGTCCGGTCACCTCGCGCGAACTGGACAGCGCGGGTGTTCAACGACCGGACTCTGAGTCGGTGCGTCCGGTCGCTATTACGCAGCGTCCGGTCACCCCGACCAGTCCCCTATTCGTCCACCGAATCGACCCGATCTCCCTCAAATCAAAAGCACTAAGGCTCAAATTTCGTGTGAGGGGTCACAAGGATGTTAGTGAGCTACTCCTAAGAGATCATGGCTCGAACCTAACTCCAAATCGGTGAATCAAAGAAAACGGTGAGGAACGGGCAAGAACTTGATCCCAAAACTAAATTCGCCCGATCTGTGAGTTCGTGAGGTATTAGAGAAATTCCTTCGGTAGAAAGAAGACTCTCACGAAGCTACACAAGATGGTTCAAACGGATTTGCAGATCTTCCCTCGAAACAAGAATTCTCGTGAAGATCGAAAGAGGGGAAAACGTGCAAACGCGAAGAACAAAATCGCAAGACAAATCAAAGCACGAATTTGATCCTTGGATTCAGAGGAATGGATGATTCATTAAGCACTCGGTGTCGGGCTACAAGCCAATCTTAGCAACACAAAGCTTGGATGGCGAAAAGCTCAAGAACAAGAGCCAACTCTCCCTAACCCTAGCCTACTCTCACAGGAACAAAATGAGAGAGACACCACCTAGAACTCTCCAAGGATGGCGGCTGCCCTAGCAGCCCCCTTCATATATATAGGCGCACGTCCGAAGACCAAAACGCCCTTACATTAAGCACTCGTCCCAAATACCCCCCAGGGGTAAAACCGTCTAGACTTGATAGTTTCGATCCGACGGCCACACCCGCACATCCGGTAGCTTCGCCTCGACGCGACCTCCCTGATGCCGCCACGTGCCACCACCGTCGACCGCCGCGCCTTCTCACCAATAGCTTCGCCGCAACGCAAGCCTCTCGGTGCCGCCACGCGTCGACCGTCCTTTCGGACCAACCCCCGGTTTTGAGGCCCAAACCGGGAAACCGTCCACCCCGAGTTTTGAGGCCCAAACTCGGAAACCCGCAAGCCCAGGTTTTGAGGCCCAAACCTGGAAATCGTCCATCCCGAGTTTTGAGGCCCAAACTCGGAAACCCGCAAACCCAGGTTTTGAGGCCCAAACCTGGAAACCGTCGACCCGCACCGTAGACGGGATGTGGTTCGCACACCCCGACCACCGGCACCAATGCCGATGCATGTCCAGCCTCCACGCCGGGCACAACGCCTTTGCCTTCCTTCTTGACTTGGCCGACGGCACTTGCGCCGCACGCAAGCCCGTGTCCGACCTCCCGCCAAGTGACACGACTCCAGCGCCTTCCTCCCGACTCGGCCGATGCACCGCACATCCCCATGTGCTCTCGCTCGCCGATGCCACGTGCCAGCTACCACAGCTGGTCCTCTGGCCCTCTGGTCCGTCAGTCCAAGCCTCACGTCCGCCCTTCACCGCTCTGGGTACCTCAGCTTGGCACGTCCGCCGCACGACACGCCCATCCTTCACCGCTCCCAGTCCGTCGGCATGGCACGTCTCTACTTGACCTTCACCTCGCCATAGACCACTGTATCCGAGCTCCACACCTGCACATCAACACAGCCAAGAGACACATGTCGCACACGCACACCAACACAGAAACACCACACAACTCAACGCCACCGGTTAGTCATACACATTAAGCGCATAGCGAGATATGGACTAAACCGGGTAAAAGCCTCAAACCTTCCTTATCAATGTCAATCATTCATCATATATGTTCTCAGCTCGCCGCCAAAGAGCTCCGCCGAGGCGCCGCCGCCGTCGAACTCCCTCCTCCGACCCTTGCACCGCCTCGCCGTTCCCCGTTCCCGACCCCCGGTGAGCCCACGAAGCTCTCCCTGCCCTCTGTTTTCCCAGCGCAAGGCCCGAGCGACCGGTCCAGCGCGCGCTCTCACCGGCGTGCGCGCCGAGCCCGCGGGGAAGAAGCACAGTGCTCCTTTTCTTTTAAAAAAAAATGTGAATAGTGTTTTGTTTTCTCTTTTTTGTAAGAATTAATCTGTTGTTCGATAAATCTTGAGAAAAATGTGGTATGCTCCTTGCACTGTGTAGTATTTTAGAAAAATAAGAAACCCTACTTTTCTGCAAAAATTGGAAAATGAAAAATCCTTCTTTTAATTAAGAAATGGATGGTTTTAGATTTTTAGAAAATCATATGTAGCTCCAAAGATCATGAAATAAATTTTTATGTGCTAGTTATGTCATGTTTAGTCTCCGGTAAAATTTTGAGGCCATTTGGAGCAAGTTGATTTTTGGGCATTTATTTTAAATGTTGAATAGTGCCTTTTGTTAATTAAATGTTTGATTTTTGTTAAGCACCTTAATGATCTCCAAAAATTATGAAATTTGTTTTGTCATCTATTTATACCATAATGAACTTATGAGATTAATTAGGTAAATTTTGGAGCAACTGCATTAAATGACCTTTTTAAATAATTAGGAAAAATAGAAAAGCAATTAGAGTTCATGTTGTATGCCCTGTGATGTGACTTTTGGGATTGTTTGCTGTTCATAGACCCCCACCCAGCTGGTCTATGGTGTTTATGATGCCATGCATGACTTATGCTTAGGTTTACTAGATGATGCTTAATAGGTTTGATTAATCTTGCTTATGGGTAGAGATAAGTAACTTTATGTCCACACTAGGAGTTACTTTCACGATGGAAAGTTGTGTTCTAGAATCAGTGGAATTGTCCTGCGCTTTAGCAAGTCTCTTGTTCCTGTTAGTACCCTCATAAGCATACATCATTGCATACGTGTAGTGTCTGAAGGAGAAGGCATCAAAGTCGAGGCAGCCGCTGACGAACCTACCCCATAAGCATACATCATTGCATACGTGTAGTGTCTGAAGGAGAAGGCATCAAAGTCGAGGCAGCCGCTGACGAACCTACCCCCGAGGCGACCCCGAGCTTCGACACCTGCACTGCTGACCCCGAGCCTGTCCTTTTTGCTCTTCAAGGCAAGCCCCGGTGCATTTTAACCCTTCCTTGTTTTTATAAAAGTTTACTTAAAATGCCTTTGAGTTAAACTACTGCATTAGGTTATAGGAGTTGTGTGATGACCTATTGCCTGCACTATTTACCTCCACCGGCAAATACCCCGCCTGTTTAAAAAAATTATTTGCAAAATGCTTTGTGATGCTATACAATAGATTTGCAATAAAAATGCCAATTTCAAAAGTGTGATCACTTAAAGGAGTTTTATGGGAATTTGGCTTTACTCCCCGACTGTTGGCTAAGTATCTGATCCGTACCTAGTCAACAGCGAGGAGAGGTTGTCCGAGCGTACAGTGCCGTCATGTTGTAGTCCGGGACTCAATAGTTGACACCGACCGGGACAGGGTTGAAAAACTGACAGGACTATTACGCTTGGGTGAGATATAACCGAGGTATGGTTCTGGCAAAAAAAATTAGGGACCATCAGTATGGGGGCCTGCTGGTCAAGACTTGTAACTATTCACATACTTCGGAAAGCTCTGGCTCCGAGGACCCCTTGATTAGGACCGACAACCGCGCACTGGGAGTGGCGAGATGGCGGGAGTAGCTTGTACCCATGTGGTCGTCGTGCCTGGATATGAGTGGTGTACTGTACTTCCGGGTGGCGTAGGACCGGTCCAATCTTGGAGGAATCGTGGTAGACGAGTTGGCATATGCAAGCTTGGGTGCTACATATGCAGTGTGAATAGGGATCCTCAGCTGAGTATTATTTATTTGGATTAACGTTGCTCCTCGGTTATGGAGACTTGGTCACTGACTATCAACGGAGAGTGGTTCTCAACTAGGTATGTTTTGGAAGGTAAAATGAATCATGAACAATGAAGAATTGAGAAATGCCTGAATCTTTCTAAAATAGAACAAGGTTTACAAAATGCTTTTCTGCAAAATACTTGCTCTTGCTTAAGCCTTACCTTGACTACCCTAAGCCTCTCATCCCTGAGTCTTCTTCCTTTTCTTTAGTCGGGTAAGTCTTGTTGAGTACCCCAGTACTCAGGGTTTGTTACCCATGCTTCAGGTATGACTGAGTCCCCGATGTGTCTTGCGCCCTGCTGCATGACCATCGTCCAGGAAGAGGCCGATGAGGCCGAAGAATAAAGTGTACACCCTCGGGCTGGGTGATTGCAAGTATCTTTATTTTGTTGTACTCCGCTACGTTGCCTATTTCTATCATCTGAACTTGGTTTGTAATAACTGCACCTTTAATCTTATTTGGAACCTCGGTTTGTAAAACTAATGTTATTTAAGTCTTCCGCTCTGTATTCCGATGTTATTTGTAAAAGTATCCAGTGCTGTAACCGAAAGGTGAGATGATCCTGCAGACGATGGGCGCTGATGCAGCCCGGTGACGAACTGTCTTGGTCACGTGGAACATAGGTTTGGCTGTCAGAGGCTCACAGGGACCTGTGGGCCATGGGATTTGGACCGTTCCGCCACAGAGTGGTATCAGAGCATCTCACTATAACGTTGCAGTGTTCTTGCGAAAACTTCAAAAGATCTTTGAGTCCAAACAAACTAAACTTGGCTATTTTGGGTCCAAACTGCTTTTCTCATCTTGTCTTGTGTGTGGCAACTTTAGATAGCGAGACAACATGTTTTAAGCCCTAAGTACCTTGTTATTTATTATATTGCCTTGTTCCGTAGAAACGAATCTTGCATCATGTCATATTCACTTAAGTTAATAACTTCCTCTCTAAGTTCGTTGGGATAGTATGCCTTTACCTTTTCTTGCTATCCTTTTGACTCCTCATCCAACTTACCTTATCCAGACATGGCTCGCATCAAGCTGACTGCTCGCAAGTCGACTGGACCCAATGGCGTGCCACGCCACCAGCTGGCACCACGCACTGGAGAGGAGACTGGCGAAGCCTCCAACGGTCGTCGCTTTCCCCGTCGCACCCGCAAACACCTAAAGGAGGAGATCAAGAATCTGAAGGCTGAGCTGGAAAACTTGGAGCATGACTTCTACCACTCACGCCTGGAGTTCTATGAGGCCCGAGCCTCCCTGGAGCAGGCCAACCGGAACGTGATTCGCGCCATCCAGCAGCGCGATGCCACTTGGATTCGTGAGGACATCACCAGGGCTGAGCTTCACGGACTGCGGCAGTACACAACTCAGATTGAACAGTTCAATGATATGCTTCATGAGGAGGTACACCAGCTGTACAACCAACTCCACCTCGTGGTTCCCCCGGTTGTCGAGGACCCGGAGGACGGAATAGTGGAAGAGCCGGACGTGGAGCAGGAGCCAAGCATGGACGAGGAGATTGAACCTGCCGAGAACATCCACGCCGAAGACGAGGACGAGGAGGTTGAGCCTGAGCTTATCCTCGAGGAAGACGACGACGAGGACATGATCAGCATCGATGAAGACTAGACTCGTTGTTAGAGGATGGAGATCCCGTGTGTCTGTACCACCTGCTTACCTAAACCCTTAGTCTAGGTTTGGGGCGCTAGTCTGTCTTTTATTTAGTCGGGTCTGTATCTTTCTTTCGTATCTTTTCCCCTTATCAGTCTGTTGTTATCTGTCAGTTATCTTTATCAATCATCTACCTTTGTATCAGTGAAGTTTTTCAGTCAGTTGTTTTCAGAACTTAATCAATGGATGCTAAGTTCCAAGTTATTTAACAGATGCCTGTGAACACTCGCACTGGAGCTGGAAGTTCTCTGGAGGCTGACCTTCCAAACCCTCCACCTGTACCTGCTACGCTAGCAGATGCCATCGCAGCCTTGGCAGCCGCTGCTAACCTGATGGCTCAAAACCAAGGGCAGCAGAACAATGGCCACCGTGGTCACCGCAACATCAACAATGAGACCACATATGTGGATTTCACCGAAACCCGTCCACCGGTCTTTACGAAGGCCGATGAACCCCTTGAAGCTGATGATTGACTCCGCACCATGGAGCAGAAGTTTGGTCTTCTCCGCTGCACCGACACCCAGAAGCCCCGGTTCGCTTCTCAGCAGCTTCGTGGTCCCGCCAGTGCTTGGTATGCCAACCTATTGGCTGCCCAGCCAGAGGGCCATCAGTTGACCTGGGAAGAGTTCCGCACAGCTTTCCGTGCACATTACATCCCTTCTGGAGTGATGAAGATGAAGCTTGATCAATTTCTGGCACTGCAGCAGAAGGACTCCACAGTGATGCAGTACGTGGGTCAGTTCAATCACCTTAGCCAGTATGCCTTGAAGTACCTCAACACGGACGAGAAAAAGAGGGACTGTTTCCTTAGGGGACTGCACCCCAAGGTCCGCAGAAGTATGTCCAATAACCTGACCGGCTCGTATCATGATGCCGTTGATCGGGCTGTTGCTTTTGAGGAGAGCAATCGCCAGTACCAAGAGGAAAAGAAGAAGAAGAAAGCAGAATCTAGCAGTTTCTCTGGCAGTCACAAGCGCCAGAGGGTCATTTATCACCCTAGCCACCACCAAAATCGCCCACCTTACCCCCACCAGCAAGTGGTCGTCCGTACTGTGGCCACCACCCACAACGCCAACCAGCAAAGTGCCACGCAGCCGAACACCCCAGGTGTCCGTATCACCACCCCACAAACCGTCTACAACCATCCCTGCTACAACTGCGGCCAGACTGGCCACTGGGCTCGTGAGTGCCCAAAGCCCAAGAGGTATGCTCAGAACGCTCAGAAGGGTCCTGGAGGACCTCAGCAGCAGCAGTACCGTGTCCAGCAGCAGCATGCTCAGAAGGGCAAGGTTGTTAAGAAGCACGGGCAAGTCTACTACACCGCTGTCAGCGACATCCCAGAAGGGGAGCCCGTCATGATCGGTAGGTTTCCCGTTGCCAATCATCCCGCAGTCGTGTTGTTTGATTCCGATGCATCGCATTCCTTCATCAATCGTATTTTTGTCTTTGGGCATGGGATATCAATTGGGGAATTGAAAGAAAATTTCTGCATATTTTCGTCTGGAGGGCGTATAAGTACTAAGGAGATAATTCGTAATATACCAGTGATGTTGGGGGAACATGTATTTCCTACCACCATGATAGTGCTTCGTGATCAGGAAATAGATGTCATTTTAGGCATGAATTGGATGTGCCAGTATAAAGCCATGATTGACATCCTGAATAGGGTGGTGAGAGTGGACATTCCTAACAGTACCTCCAAGCTCCTTCTCCAACTCCCAATGCCTCCGAAACCAGCAGCCACGCAATTGAATACCACCTATGTTCAGGAGACCAGAGACATCCCCGTGGTCTGTGAATTTCCTGATGTTTTTCTAGAGGACTTACCTGGCCTACCTCCTGACCGTGATGTTGAGTTTACCATAGAGCTTAAGCCCGGGACTGCTCCTATATCCCGCAGAGCTTATCGAATGCCTCCCAGAGAGTTGGCAGAGCTAAAAATCCAGTTACAAGAGTTGCTGGATAAAGGCTTCATTCGTCCAAGTTCATCTCCTTGGGGCTGTTCTGCAATCTTTGTGAAGAAGAAAGACAAGAGTCTCAGGTTATGCATTGATTATCGCCCACTCAACGAGGTCACCATCAAAAATAAATATCCCCTGCCTCGTATTGATCTTCTTTTTGACCAGCTAGCTGGAGCCAGAGTATTCTCCAAGATTGACCTCAGATCTGGCTACCACCAAATAAAAATACGTCCCGAAGACATTCCTAAAACAGCTTTCACTACTAGGTACGGCCTATATGAGTACCTGGTCATGTCCTTCGGTTTGACCAATGCCCCTGCCCACTTCATGTACCTCATGAACTTCGTATTCATGCCGAAGCTTGATAAATTTGTGGTCGTGTTCATTGACGACATCCTTGTCTACTCAAAGACCCCTGAAGAGCATGCCGAACATCTTCGTATCGTTCTATCCCGCCTCAGAGATCATCAGCTTTATGCCAAGTTCAGTAAATGTGAGTTCTAGTTAGATCAAATACAGTTTCTTGGTCATGTCCTATCCGCTGAAGGAGTGTCAGTCGATCCCGGAAAGGTGGCAGACATTCTGGATTGGGAGCCACCTACCACTGTTCACGGAGTCCGCAGCTTCATGGGAATGGCTGGATATTATCGCCGTTTCATCCCGAATTTCTCCAGAATCGCCAAGCCTATCACCGAGTTATTAAAGAATTCTGTGAAGTTTGTCTGGTCACCAGCCTGTGAGCAGGCCTTTCAAACGCTAAAGAAACTATTAACCACCTCACCAGTGCTAGCCCAGCCAAACATCGAAAAGCCCTTTGATGTCTACTATGATGCGTCTGGTACTGGTTTGGGCTGTGTTTTGATGCAAGAAGGTCGAGTGATCGCGTATGCCTCCCGGCAGCTTAAGCGACATGAAGAGAATTATCCAACCCATGATCTTGAGTTAGCAGCAGTGGTGCATGCCTTAAAGATCTGGCGTCATTATTTGTTGGGCAGTACCTGTAATGTGTACACTGATCACAAAAGCCTGAAGTATATCTTCACTCAAGAAGAACTAAATATGAGACAGAGAAGATGGCTTGAGTTAATTAAGGACTATGATCTCGAAGTACATTACCATCCGGGTAAGGCGAATGTAGTCGCTGATGCGCTCAGTCGCAAGTCATACTACAACTGTCAGATGAAGAAACCCTGTAATTCTTCCCTATGTTATGAACTAGAAAAGTTGGGTATTGAGATGGTTCCACAAGGAACGCTGAATAATATCAGGATAGAAACACCTATCAGGGAACAAATCATCACTGCACAGAAAGATAACCCTGGAATCAAGCACATCGTCGAAAGGATCCGAGCCGGAAAAGCTGATTGTTTCAGGATTGATAATGTAGGAGTGGTTTGGTTTAAGAACCGATTGGTAGTTCCCAAAGTGCCTGAATTGAGGCAGTTAATCCTTGATGAAGCACACTTGACTAGGTTCTCCATCCACCCCGGCAGCAACAAGATGTACCAAGACTTGAGGCAGAGATTCTGGTGGACAAAGATGAAGATTGAGATCGCCCGGTATGTCGCTCAATGTGATACTTGCCAGAGGGTTAAAGCTGTGCACATGAAGCCCGGAGGAGAATTGCAACCTTTACCTGTATCTGCTTGGAAATGAGACGATATCAGTATGGATTTTATCAATGGGCTACCCAAAACACCAAGGAGTTTTGATTCCATCTGGGTGATCGTGGATCGCCTCACTAAGCAAGCTCACTTCCTGCCAGTCAAGACCAGCTACACCGTCCCCACTTACGCCACTTTGTACAAGAACAACATAGTAAAACTCCATGGCATACCCAAGACCATTATATCTGATCGTGGTACCCAGTTCGTCGCAAAATTCTGGAAAGCATTCCATACCTCACTTGGAACCAAACTCTTGCATAGCACGGCATATCATCCACAAACGGATGGACAAACTGAGCGAGTCAACCAAGTGTTAGAGGACATGTTGAGAGCCTGCGTGCTCACCTTCGCAGATACTTGGGATGAGTGTTTGCCCTTGGCAGAATTCTCATATAATAACAGTTACCAAGAAAGCATCAAAATGGCACCCTTTGAAGCACTGTACGGTCGCCGTTGTCGTACACCTCTCAGTTGGTCTGAACCTGGAGAAAGGGAATTCTTTGGAGTTGACCTAGTAAAAGATATGGAAGAAAAAGTCAAGCAAATACAAGAGAATATGAAGATTGCGCAGTCTCGACAGAAGAGCTATGCTGACAAAAGACATCGACCTCTGAAGTTCCAAATCGGGGATTATGTGTATCTGAAGGTCTCACCCACCAAAGGAGTTACTCGTTTTGGAGTCAAGGGAAAGTTAGCACCACGCTATATAGGTCCGTTTGAGATTCTGGAACGTTGTGGCAAGGTAGCTTACAAGCTAAGATTACCCGATCATCTTTCCGCAGTCCATAATGTGTTTCACGTCTCCCAACTCAAGAAATGTCTTCGAGTACCCGAACACGTGGTGGAAGTTGAAGGTGTTGAGTTAGAACCTGATCTGTCATACTCCGAGTATCCAGTTCGCATGTTGGATTACAAGGACTGTGTTACCCGGAGGACTACCACAAGATGGTACAAGATCCAGTGGAACCAACACTCTGAAGAAGAAGCCACTTGGGAATCCGAAGACTTCTTAGCAAAGACTTATCCCGACTTTCTCGATGCGGATACATGGGTGTATGCCGGGTCTCTGAGTGTTGAGTGATTGTCAACTGGGATGATGTGCATGTTCTTTGGCTTGTGTTGTGCAGGTGTCGAGCACGGATACAGTGATCGACGGCGAGGTGAAGGTCAAGTTGAGACGTGCCGTGCTGATGGACCGGGTGCGGTGAAGGATGGGCGTGCCGTGCGACGGACGTGCCATGCCGAGGTACCGAGCGGTGAAGGGCGGACGTGAGGCTTGGACTGAGGGACCAGAGGCCCGAGGATCAGCTGTGGTGGCTGGCAGCCTGTGACGACGACAAGTGAAGAAGTGCGGTCATGTGTTGCCTGAGTCGTGGACTCAGGGACACGTGTCGGTGGACGGGGTGCACAGGCTGTGCATCCCCTCTACGACGTCGGTTTGGTGGTAGAGCCAGGGAAAAACCATCGGATGGACGGTTTCCAGGTTTGGGCCTCAAAACCTGGGCGTGGACGGTTTCCGAGTTTGGCCACAAAACTCGGGCTGAGGGTTTCCGAGTTTGGCCACAAAACTCGGGCTGAGGACGGTTTCCAGGTTTGGGCCTCAAAACCTGGGCGCTGAGGGTTTGCTGAGTTTGGCCTCAAAACTCAGAAGCTGGTGGGCTGGTTTCCCGGTTTGGGCCTCAAAACCGGGGGTTGGCTGGAAAAGGCTGGTTTCCCGGTTTGGGCCACAAAACCGGGGGTGCAGAGCGAGGGCGGCACGTGGCGGCGATCCGGAGGTTGCGTCGAGGCAACGCTTCGAATTGTGCGGGCGTGGCCGTCGAATACACCTACCACCGAGTTGGTCCAGAATAACCCTAGGGTTTAGCTGGTTCGCTCTGTATTTAGAATAGTGAGGGGTAGAGTAGGAATTAGACTTAGGCTAGAATTAGGATAAGTAGAGGGAGACACCCTCCTCCCTTCTGGATCTCAGTCATTTGAGCTTTCGCACTTAGGGTTTCCTGCTCTCCCATCCCCTGCTGTAGCTAGCTGAGATCCGCATAGAGACTTGCCTCTATGTACTGTTGATTTGAGGAAATGAGGTCGTATCCTCACTATTGTAGCGTGTGGCAGCCACACGGTTGCAATTCGTGGTTGTGATTCGCGTTTTGTTCGTGTTCTTTGCGGAATCCTTTTTCTCCACGATTTTCTCTTCGCTTGATCTCTTTGCTCGGTTCATCTTTTGCAAAACCGTTTGAACCAAGTTGTTCGAGATCGTGAGGCATTTCTTTCCACCGAAGGAATTCTCCTCTAACCTCACGGTCTAGGAGATCGATCGATTTTCGTTTCGGGTCAAGTTTCTCCCCTCCCCCAAAATTCTTCGATTCATCGATTTGGAGATAGGTTCGAGCCATGATCTCTTAGAGATAGCTCACTATCCTCCTTGTGACTCTACTCACCAAGTTTGAACCCTAGAGGTTTCGTTTTGGGTGGGATTGAGTCGAATCGGTGGACGAACCGTGGATTCACGGGGTGACTGGACGCTTGATCGTGTCGACCGGACGCTCAGGCTGTGCGTCCGGTGGTTGAACACTCGCTGTGTCCCTTTTGGTCTTGACCGGACGCTCCATTCCCTGTGTGACCGGACTTGACGGAGCTACTGTTCACGTGCGTTTTTGCTGTTCGACCGGACGCTCTGTACAAACGACCGGACGCTCCCTTCAGTGAGTCCGATCAGGAACAGAGAGGTTCCAGAACTGTTTTTCTGTGACCGGACGCGTCCGGTGCCTGGTGACCGGACGCTCTGGTGAGTCCGGTCAGTGCAGTCTTGCGTTGTTTCGTTCGTGGTTCGCTCGTTCGTTGACGGATTCGATTTCCGTCTTTTGCGTTGGCTTTCTAGAGTTGTGAAGTGTCCCGCTGTGCTCCTTGGAAGCATCCACCCTACATCTCGGGACAGTGGCTCCTAGTTTCCGGAAGGAAAATTTGAAGCTCCCATTCACCCCCCCCCCCCTCTGGTCGCTTTCTGGTTGCTTCTCGGTCCTTCAATTGGTATCAGAGCGGGTTAAGGATCTTCCACCTTAGCCGGTTCCAGATCTATAGAAGGCGACATGGATCGCGGCGTGGGCAAACCACCGTTCTTTGATGGGACGAACTATGCGTATTGGAAGATACGCATGTCGGCCTATCTCCAGAGCATGGGCTCTTCTATTTGGGAGATTTGCAACAGGGATGATTACGTTGTCTTGGCTGCTCGTGTCACTCAGCTCCAGATCGATGAGCACGAGGCCAATAGCCGGTCACGTAACGCCTTGTTCTCCTGTTTGAGCATGTCCGAGTTCGATCGCGTTTCTCACCTCCCCACGGCTCGCGAGATTTGGGCGACCCTCATGCGTTTCCATGAGGGAACCACTCAGGTCAAATCTCGCCTCTATGAGTCGCACAAGCGGGAGTATGAGAACTTTCGACATATGCCTGGCGAGAGCATAGAGAGTTTATTCGCTCGCTTTCAGGTCATTGTCAACAAGATGAGAGCGAACAAGGAGCTGTTGCCTTTTGACGATCATGAGAGGGCTTTGAAGCTTTTGCACACTCTTGATCGGTCGGTGTGGGACTCAAAGGTCCAAGCGATCATCGAATCGTCTAACTATGAGACCCTCACCTGCGACGAGCTCTTTAGTAAGCTCAAGTCTAGTGAGATTGACGCCATGTCGAGGGCTTCTTATGAGAATCCTTCTGGCCCGACTATGGCTTTGGTTTCTGGCTCTTCTAACCCCTTTGGAGGTTTTGCTCTTTCATCTCTGTTGGGGGTAGAGGCAGCGAGCCTGCTCTCCTCCTTGTAAAAAGGCCCGCCGCCTGACAGGTCCAAGGACCTCCTTGTAAATGCATAAACTGGTGAGGGGTGAGGGGAAAGAATATCCTTTCCACCGCCCTTATAAATAAAGGCCAAGGGGCTCCCGGTTCGGCGGGGGGAGTGTGTGGCTGCTCCCTTCCCCTCTTTCCCCCGTGTGAGACGAGCCCGGTTCACCCTCACCTTCGGTGGGGGTTAGAGCGAGGGTTCCCTATCCCAACACCTTCGCTACCGCTTCCGCATCTTGGTCACCTTCGCCGCTCCCCTGCACAAGTGCGAAGGTCGCGGCAAGTGTGTTCCCAACAGATGGCGCCGTCCGTGGGGAACGGATACGAAAAAACACCAAAAAGCTACCCTCGTTACGCTACTGAAGCCAAACTCAGCATCCCTCGTCGTGGCCAACCTGGGCAACCATCGTTATCACCAGACACACCGACCTTCGTCGTATCCACGATGCGTGGGCAACCCTCGTTGTGACCAGCCAAGCCTCACGACTAAAGATGAGCTATCATCGGCTAGGTCGGACAGAGCTACCTTCGGCACGTTGCGAAAGCCACTCGTCCACCGACAACCTCCACCCTCGTGTAGAGAGCAGATCCGAAGACTTCGAGGCAGGGCTGAAGGTGCACGTGTGGTTTCAAATCAGGCCTCGGGCGCCCATTCTCCGCCTCGTCCGAGCCCTCCAAGTCAGGCCTCGGGCGGGCGCCCATTCTCCGCCTCGCCCGAGCCCTCCAAGTCAGGCCTCGGGCGGGCGCGCATTCTCCGCCTCGTCCGAGCCCTCCAAGTCAGGCCTCGGGCGGGCGCCCATTCTCCGCCTCGCCCGAGCCCTCCAAGTCAGGCCTCGGGCGGGCGCGCATTCTCCGCCTCGCCCGAGCCCTCCAAGTCAGGCCTCGGGCGGGCGCGCACTCTCCGCCTCGTCCGAGCCCTCCAAGTCAGGCCTCGGGCGGGAGCCCATTCTCCGCCTCGCCCGAGCCCTCCAAGTCAGGCCTCGGGCGGGCGCGCACTCTCCGCCTTGTCCGAGCCCTCCAAGTCAGGCCTCGGGCGGGTGCCCATTCTCACGTCCAGTCAAGCGTGACCCAAGCAAAACCTCTGTCCGGGCCCCCACCTGTCTTCAGGATAAAAAAAAAACTTCGCTTGTTGACCAGCGAGGTGACCCTCTCCGAAGATGCAAGGGTCTAGAGACCCGAGGGACATGTAGCCAAAAAGCGTTTTGGCTCTCGCGAAAGTTCTTTGCACTAAGCTAAGGGTCTAAATCAGTTTGGCACTTACGGAGATATACCGAGGGTCCTGCGACGAAGGACTACCGTGGCATCCACGGAGTTTTTCTGCATCTGTGAGGTCCAAGGAAGTAAAATATCTTACAGTAAAGTGGGGCGTATCCCACGTTCAAAACCCTTGTCGCGACCATCATGAGAGGGCTCGCGTTCGCATGAATTCATCCGAAGCTCCGCGGCCTAGCCAATATTAGCGGTTGTGGCGTGGCAGTTGCCTATGGCCGCTTTCGTTGTTTCACCCACATTAAGATGGCCTCCAAAACCAGACCAGTTGTAAATTCTTGGGCTTTGAGCATGCAGGTTCACTAAGTCACGATACGAAGCGGCCGCGTCCGAGCTGCATCTCAGGCGAAGCTGTAAACTGATCACCTACTAACCCTCGCCAGCACTTCGGTACGTAACCAACCCGACACTTGTGTGCCCAGACAACCTTCGGACTAATCTTTACTCTTAGTCCGTGCACAATGCATATATGCCTCTGTAGCATTATCTGTCTCCTTTGGGAATACAAATTATTTTACCCCACTCGTGATTTATCTAACCGTGCAAACCTACAGCGAAGCTTTGCCGTTTGGCCAAAGGATTAAATATCTTTTGCAGGAGCAATTAAGTCCATTCCTAACCAATGTTTGGATCGCAAAAAAAAGGCTACCTTCGTCGTGCTGCTGTAGTCAGGCTCATCAACCTACGTCGGCCTCCGATCGAACGGAGCAACCTTCGCCTCGGAACAACCTTCGCCACGGAACAATCTTCGTCATGGCCTACCTCAGCAACTTCACCAACACCTTCGATAAAAAAAAGCTAGCTAAGTACTCCAGGCATCTGTGTTTTGGTTTCCAGTAACCATTTCCATGGCTCATGCATAGCGAAGGTCCACCCGATGCCATGCACAAAACATTCATCACGCGCCCAAGCTGGCTGACCAAAGTGCTAAGACTCAAGCGAAGATGGCTTGCTTGAGGATCTGTTGCTTGTGCAGACGCGCGTGCTTCCGTTTTTCTGCCCAGATAAGAAAAACTCGTGCAAGAGATTCCCATTTCTTCACGAGTGGTAAGTTATCTCATTCAATCGCAATTTTAACTCATATGCTTACCTTCGTGAAATGACTCCTCGCCCGAGCCCTCCAAGTCAGGCCTCGGGCGGGGGCCCATTCTCCACCTCGTCCGAGCCCTCCAAGTCAGGCCTCGGGCGGGGGCTCATTCTCCGCCTCGTCCGAGCCCTCCAAGTCAGGCCTCGGGCGGGGGCTCATTCTCCGCCTCGCCCGAGCCCTCCAAGTCAGGCCACGGGCGGGCGCGCACTCTCCGCCTCGCCCGAGCCCTCCAAGTCAGGCCTCGGGCGGGCGCGCACTCTCCGCCTCGTCCGAGCCCTCCAAGTCAGGCCTCGGGCGGGCGCGCACTCTCCGCCTCGTCCGAGCCCTCCAAGTCAGGCCTCGGGCGGGCGCGCACTCTCTGCCTCGTCCGAGCCCTCCAAGTCAGGCCTCGGGTGGGTGCGCATAAAAAAAGGGGGGAGAATTCAGTTTTCTCCCGACCAACGTGTTACCTTCATCGATGCATGCATTTACCACTAACAACCTCGCCTGCGAGGCTATGCTTGTCCCATACTTGCAGGTTTTTCATGAGTTTCTACCTCTCATAGGAGTCTTCAGTCACCCGACTCGTACGTCGACTAAGCCATCCAAATCACTATGCCGAAGGTTAGGTCGACGGTGCTTTTCGTCGCGCAAAGGTTCCAAATAACCTGAAGCCTAGCTGAGTACCCCACAGCTATTTCAACAAAAACTTTTTATCCTGTGGTTCCCATTACTTCACAAGATTAGTACCTTCTCTGGACATCAAACAACGTAAGTATATCCTCGCCCACTCAAACTAAGCGCCATTAGAACTATCCCTACGCTCGATTGCAGGTTTCTATTCTCCACAAGACAAGGTACCTCTGTATTCTAGACCTTTGTGCTTCACTTGAGGTAATGAATCCCCTACCGCACAAAATCAGCCAAAATTGACATCATATCTCATCTGTTCGGACAACTAACCCCTCATTAATCTCGGACTTTCACTTCTAAGGTCTCATATTGCAGACTGTTTTGCAGGATTCCATTTTTTGCAATACTTCAAAACTGCGATTATACAATTTGTCAAAACTTCCATGCAGGATCACCTCAAATATGCGAAGCCCCTCTCATTAATAATTGACTCTGCAGGGATCAAATTATCTATCTTGGCATGTGCCTAACATTTTTTCCTACGGAAATGCTCAGCTTATTCTCACACTAATTTTGTGCAAGTACACATCATAAACGCATCAAGCATACTCATTCATCATACCATCGCATCGCATATTCATGGTGCATACCAAACCTCACTTCGCTCTCCGAAAGACAAAGGAGACGAAGGGGGAGGTCATTTGCTTTTATATCCAAACCTCACTTCGCTCTCCGAAAGACAAAGGAGACGAAGGGGGAGGTCATTTGCTTTTATATCCAAACCTCACTTCGCTCTCCGAAAGACAAAGGAGACGAAGGGGGAGGTCATTTAATTTTATATCCAAACCTCACTTCGCTCTCCGAAAGACAAAGGAGACGAAGGGGGAGGTCTTGTACTTTTATATCCAAACCTCACTTCGCTCTCCGAAAGACAAAGGAGACGAAGAGGGAGGTCATGCACTTTTATATCCAAACCTCACTTCGCCTCTCCAAAAGACAACGGAGGGCGAAGAGGGAGGTCCAAATCGAGTACCCTCGCAAAGAAACAAGCGAAGGACTCAAAATATTATGTTTCCTCATTATATGAAAATAACTCTGTTTTGCAGCACTACTCGCTTGCACACAACTTTCACAATGCAAAAAGCAAGTCGAATGTTTCCCTCGGAAATCTTATCGACTTCACATCGGTTACGGAGATTCCCTTGTAGGTTTCCAACTTGTCTACAAGGGAAACCCCCTGGAAAAAGGTGCTACGACTTCAGCCTCGCCTTCGGCCTCGGCGATTTCAGATTCGCCTCCGTCCGCGGCGATATTAACAACACCCTCGCCGACTCCACGGCAAGGGGCTCGCCTCCGACCTCGGCGACATCAGTTGAACCCTCGCTGACTCCTCGGCGAGGGGCTCGTCTCCGACCTCGGCGAGTTCAGCCTCGCCTTCGGCCTCGGCGATTTCAGATTCGCCTCCGACCTCGGCGATATTAACAACACCCTCGCCGACCCCACGGCAAGGGCTCGCCTCCGACCTCGGCGACATCAGTTGAACCCTCGCCGACTCCTCGGCGAGGGGCTCGTCTCCGACCTCGGCGAGTTCAGCCTCGCCTTCGGCCTCGGCGATTTCAGATTCGCCTCCGACCCCGGCGATATTAACAACACCCTCGCCGACCCCACGGCAAGGGCTCGCCATCAACTTCGGCGACATCAGTTGAACCCTCGCCGACTCCACGGCAAGGGGCTCGCCTCTGACCGCGGCGACATCAGCAATACCCCCGCCGACTCCACGGCAAGGGGCTCGCCTCCGACCTCGGCGACATCAGTTGAACCCTCGCCGACTCCTCGGCGAGGGGCTCGTCTCCGACCTCGGCGAGTTCAGCCTCGCCTTCGGCCTCGGCGATTTCAGATTCGCCTCCGACCTCGGCGATATTAACAACACCCTCGCCGACCCCACGGCAAGGGCTCGCCTCCGACCTCGGCGACATCAGTTGAACCCTCGCCGACTCCTCGGCGAGGGGCTCGTCTCCGACCTCGGCGAGTTCAGCCTCGCCTTCGGCCTCGGCGATTTCAGATTCGCCTCCGACCTCGGCGATATTAACAACACCCTCGCCGACCCCATGGCAAGGGCTCGCCATCAACTTCGGCGACATCAGTTGAACCCTCGCCGACTCCTCGGCGAGGGGCTCGTCTCCGACCTTGGCGAGTTCAGCCTCGCCTTCGGCCTCGGCGATTTCAGATTCGCCTCCGACCTCGGCGATATTAACAACACCCTTGCCGACCCCACGGCAAGGGCTCGCCATCAACTTCGGCGACATCAGTTGAACCCTCGCCGACTCCACGGCAAGGGGCTCGCCTCCGACCGCGGCGACATCAGCAATACCCCCGCCGACTCCACGGCAAGGGGCTCGCCTCCGACCTCGGCGACATCAGTTGAACCCTCGCCGACTCCTCGGCGAGGGGCTCGTCTCCGACCTCGGCGAGTTCAACCTCGCCTTCGGCCTCGGCGATTTCAGATTCGCCTCCGACCTCGGCGATATTAACAACACCCTCGCCGACTCCACGGCAAGGGGCTTGCCTCCTCCGACCTCGGTGACAACACCCTCATCTCCGACCTCGGCGCAACAACTTCGCCCCCGACCTCGGCGACGACAACCTCGCCTCTGACCTCGGTGACACCAGCAACACCCTCGCCGTTTCCACGGCAAGGGGCTCAGCATCGAACTCGGCAACGTCAACGACACCTAAACCAACCGTGACAAAGGGCCACAAGTCCTCTGCCTGCTCACAAGCAACAGCCAAGAGGGGCTAGGGAGTGCATTCAAGGAGGCATCAACCCAGAGAACATGCCTTGGCCGTTGCCCATGAGATGAAAGGGGCAGGCCTCGCTAACTGCAACAAATGCTATATCAACATCCGCCTCAACCCGGCCTCTTGCACTTTCATCAACCCGGCCTCAGAGGGAACAACCGGCGTCTGACCACTTTCGGCTACCACGACCGCCCGGATGGGTGCCTTTGCTGCTATGCCTGCTATTGCAGAGAGTTGCTCCCTACAAGGCAAAGTCCCTCGCTGAAGCTAAGGTCTAACAAGAGCTGGGTCGCCGACCTCCGCATTCGACAAGTCGTCGTCATTATCAAGGATTCCGACCTTCGTGTGAAATTGGTTGCCGCTCAAGGGACCCCGGTCGAGGCTTGAGATAGACTAGGGAATTGTAATACTGGGCCTTTTTCCTATACTTTAGCAACTAGTTTTTGTTATGCCTGCCAAAACCTAGTGGCTAAGGGGCTGCTATTGGGGGTAGAGGCAGCGAGCCTGCTCTCCTCCTTGTAAAAAGGCCCGCCGCCTGACAGGTCCAAGGACCTCCTTGTAAATGCATAAACTGGTGAGGGGTGAGGGGAAAGAATATCCTTTCCACCGCCCTTATAAATAAAGGCCAAGGGGCTCCCGGTTCGGCGGGGGGAGTGTGTGGCTGCTCCCTTCCCCTCTTTCCCCCGTGTGAGACGAGCCCGGTTCACCCTCACCTTCGGTGGGGGTTAGAGCGAGGGTTCCCTATCCCAACACCTTCGCTACCGCTTCCGCATCTTGGTCACCTTCGCCGCTCCCCTGCACAAGTGCGAAGGTCGCGGCAAGTGTGTTCCCAACAATCTCTCTTTTCTGTCACAGAGGACCAGTTTGAGTCTTTGGGGGATGACGAGTTGGCAATGCTCGCCAACCGGTTCTCGCGGTTCCACAACAACCGCATGAACCGTCGCCGCGGAGGAGGACGCTCAGGATGCTATGAGTGCGGCGACCCCGACCACTTCATCGCCAACTGCCCCAAGAAGAAGCATTCGTCTGGGAAGGGCGATCATGGGCACAAGTACGACTTCGGCAAGCGCAAGGAGAAGTACGTCCCCGCAAGGCACAAGCGAAGGGGCGGCTTCGACAAGGAGTACATAAAAAAGAAGTACTTGGAGAAGGCCCAGGCTGAGCAGCGTGCGTTCTTCGCCATGCTCAGCGACGTCGACGGCTCGGATGACGACTCCACTTGCTCAAGCGACGACGAGTCCAAGAAGAAGAAGAGGATCGAGGACAAGCTGAACGGTCTCTGCTTCTTCGCCGACGATGACGGCCTCTGCACCATGGCCCTCGGCAAGGAGGTCGACGGCGAGCTAGTGAACTCCCCTCGGAACGACGACGACGACGACGACGATGACACCTCCCAGGTATCCATGACCCACGATGAGCTCTTTGCAGAGAATGAGAAGCTTATTGTCGCCTTGCTTAGTCAGGATAAGCTGCTTAGGCGTGCCGCTAGAGAGCGCAAGGAGTTTAGGCAGAAGTGGGAGGACACGGTGAGAGAGTTTGAGTTTGCCAAGTCCACCGTGGTCGTGTCAGAGGAGGTTGAGTGTGAGATGTGCACCACGCACATGACTGACCTTCTCACTTTGAGAGGTAAGTATGCTGCGTTGGTAGGAGAGGTGGATGAGCTGAAGGCTAGACCTTCTCTGTTGGGTGCGTGCAAGACTTGTCCTGTCTTGCAATCTGAGTTGGCAGAGAAGAATGCCAAGATGGTTGCCGCTCCCCACCATCCAGTGACTCAGGTCATGACCAAGCGCCCTGGAGAGCTTTTGCACATGGACCTTGTTGGTCCGGCTCGGATGAGCTCGGTTGGGGGGAAGTGGTATGTGCTTGTTGTTGTTGAGGACTTTTCGAGATATTCGTGGGTCTTCTTTTTAGCTGAGAAAACCGAGACTTTCTCCTTTGCTCGCAATCTGATTTTGCGTCTTCAGAACGAGTTCCCTTTGAACTCGATGCGAGCAATTCGGAGTGATAATGGTTCCGAATTTAAAAATTCTGATTTTGAGAAGTTTTGTAACTCTTTGGGCTTAGAGCATCAGTTTTCTTCCCCCTACACACTGCCACAAAATGGTGTTGTAGAGAGGAAGAATCGGACCCATGTAGAGATGGCCAGGACGATGCTCGATGAGCATAGGACTCCTAGGCGATATTGGGCCGAAGCTATGAGCACTGCATGCTACATTTCCAATCGCATTTTTCTCCGAGCTTTCTTGAAAAAGACTTCTTATGAGTTGCGTTTTGAAAAACTACCCAAGGTGAGTTATTTTCGAGTTTTTGGTTGCCATTGTTTTATACTCAAAAAGGGCAACTTGGACAAGTTTGAGTCTCGTTCTTCTGACGGTGTGTTTTTGGGTTATGGCACTCACACTCGAGCTTATCGTGTACTTAACCTTGACACTAACCGAGTCATGGAGACATCCGATGTCACCTTCGACGAGACCATGGTTTGTCCTTCTTCTCGCTTTGAGCGTGCAGGTGATCATGAGGTTGGCGAGCCTCTTTTTGATGATGATGAAGAAGGTGCTGAAGGGATAGATGACCCAGCACCTCCTCCACCTGCAGTGCCGCAAAGAGCGGCTTCTACGACGACTCACGGCCCCGACACCTCTTCTTCCTGGGGGCCGTGGGATCCGCCACCCCGAGCAGTACCATTTGTACCCGGGGAGGCACCAGCTGCTGTTGAGGGGGAGGCCACTTCGGCAAGGGAGGCGCCACGACACATCCAGCGCCAGCACCCGCCTCAGGAGATGATCGGCAACATCGACGAACGGGTCACTCGGTCCAGGTCACAGCAAATCTCGCACTTCGCTCATTCTGCTTTTGTTGCTAATTTTGAGCCCCGAGATGTTGGACACGCTATGACGGATCCTGATTGGGTCAATGCCATGCATGAGGAGCTTGAGAATTTTGAGCGAAATCGGGTTTGGGTTCTAGTTCCACCTCCTCCTAAGTGTAAGCCTATTGGGACAAAATGGGTTTTCAAAAACAAGCAAGGAGAGGATGGCCACGTTGTTAGAAACAAGGCCAGGCTTGTAGCGAAGGGTTATAGTCAGAAGGAGGGGATAGACTATGAGGAGACGTTTGCTCCTGTAGCTCGTTTGGAGGCAATTAGGATACTCTTGGCCTTTGCTACATCCAAAGGTTTCAAACTTTTTCAAATGGATGTCAAGAGTGCCTTCTTAAACGGCTACATAGAAGAAGAAGTTTATGTTGAGCAACCCCCCCGGTTTTGAAAATCCTAAGTTTCCAAACCATGTTTTTAAACTCCACAAAGCTTTATATGGTTTGAAACAAGCCCCTAGAGCCTGGTATGATAGGTTGAAAACCTTTTTGCTTGCTAAGGGTTTTAAAATGGGATGTGTAGATAAAACGCTCTTTCTCCTCAGGCAAGGCAAAGACACTCTCTTGGTCCAGATTTACGTGGATGATATCATTTTCGGTGGTTCTTCTCACGCTTTGGTTGCCAAGTTTGCAGATACTATGAGCAGGGAGTTCGAGATGAGCATGATGGGCGAGCTGACATTCTTTCTCGGGTTGCAAATTAAGCAATCTTGAGAGGGGACGTTTATGCACCAGGGCAAGTACACCAAGGACTTGCTGAAGCGGTTCGATATGGGTGAGGCCAAGCCTCTTCCAACACCCATGTCGACGACGACTGCCCTGGATGCGGATGTGGATGGAGAAGCAGTGGACCAGAAGGAGTACCGTAGCATGATCGGGTCGCTCCTCTACCTGACGACGACACGCCCGGACATCTAGTTCGCGGTGTGTCTGTGTGCGCGCTTTCAGGCGTCGCCGCGCACCTCTCACCGTCAGGCGGTGAAGCGGATTTTCAGGTACCTTCGTTTCACGCCTGAGTTCGGGATTTGGTATTCTGCTTTCTCCACCCTCTCCCTTTGCGGTTATTCGGATGCCGATTTTGCTGGTTGCCGTATTGAGCGCAAGTCCACTTCTGGGACTTGCCAGTTTATTGGTTCTTCTCTTGTTTCGTGGTCTTCTCGCAAGCAGTCTAGTGTCGCCCAGTCTACTACGGAGGCTGAGTATGTTGCTGCGGCTAGCTGCTGTTCCCAGTTGCTCTGGATGATGGCCACTTTGCGTGATTTTGGTCTGAACTTTTCTCGCGTGCCTTTGCTTTGTGACAGCACGAGTGCCATTAGCGTTGCTAAGAACCCCGTGCTTCACTCGAAGACCAAACACATTGATGTGCGCTTTCATTTCTTGCGAGACCACCAGGAGAAGGGTTATATCGACCTTCGCCATGTCGATACTCATCATCAACTGGCTGATATTTTCACCAAGCCTTTAGACGAATCAACCTTTAACTAGTTGAGGGGTGAGCTTGGTGTGTGTTTCCCTTTTTAGATGGGGGAAACATTTTGGATCTTGTATATTTGACTGACTCTTTTGTCCTTCTTTTCTTTTGCATTTCAGCATACGCATTTACATTCTAAGCTTCATGTTTATAATCACTAGAATGTAACTATGCTCTATGTAGTATGCTCTGATGCTTATTTTGATGCTTGTAGCTTATGCTCTTTCTGATCACTAGTACATGCTGTGAGCTGAGCTATTTTGAAATGGTGAATTTACTTAATAACTTACAATCTGAAAATGTTCACCATTGAGATATGCAACTAGCATGTGTAGGATATGTTGAGTTCACTCGTGCTTTTCATATATGCTAGGTTGCTATGTCTCTAGTTCTGAGTCATTCACTTGCTTGGTCTGTTCATATCATGTATAAAATTTAAACCAAGTTTTAGTGAATTGAAAAGATCGAGATGGGATTGCTTGTCAACACATCACGGTATCGAGACGGTTTCTCATTGCACTTTGAGCTAAACTTGAGCCGTGTAGTGTATGACCGAAACCGTAGCTTTAAGCTTCTGATTGCTTCGGCATAGGCTTCACTCGGTTGAAAAGTTAGGCAATGACAAGCTTTCAACCTCTCGCAATCACATGCTAATAATTGAACTTGTGTAATTTCACCGCTGCAACTCCGATCTAAAGTTGAATTCACAAGTGTATGTTTCATTCTTAAGCATGATGTTTGAACTTTGCTAGGGGTAGTTCACTTTGCATACATGTTTAGCACCTGTTCAGACTCCTGTCTATACATTACTAGTGCTATTTTGATGGTGAATCCCTTTTGACTCAAAACTGCTCTTTTTGCTCATATGTTTATATTTCATATCTGGTGATCAGTTTGAGCCTTTGCTGAGCTTGTATACCGTTGTTGAGTCATTGGAGTTATACTGTTTAGAGCATCTTTGCATTTTCCTGAATATATGCCTGAAGCTGCTAACTTGCATTTTGACTCATATGCATGTTGGAAGGGGGAGAATCTCCCATGTTCGCACTTGTTGGTGCCTTTTCTGATGGGGAGAGTCCTTTACTTGATTAGTGCATTTTCAACTAGAGGGGAGAATTTGCAAATCATTTGTGCTTCCCGAGTGTCCATTTGAGGGGGAGTTCCTAGGAGGAGAGTTTATTTGTGCTTCCCGAGTGTCCATTTGAGGGGGAGTTCCCAGGAGGAGAGTTTACATGTCTCCTGGATGTTCAACTAAGGGGGAGTTCCCAGGAGGAGAGTTTGCATGTCTCCTGGATGTTCAACTAAGGGGGAGTTTTGCTGTCTCTTGCTGGCCGAAAGGCATTGGTATCGAGCTTTCTTTGCTAGTTGTGTTGAGCCTCTGTGCCTCTATCTTGAGGGACTAGCATTTTGCTTCGATTTTCCAATTGGTATTTGGTAGCGATGTTGAGCCTGTTCTACCTCTTCTTGAGGGCTAGCTTTGCTTTGCTTGGTTGCGTCGAGCCGTTGCCCATGTCTTTGGGGACCAAGTTCTTTCGCTCTTTCCACTTGACCTTCTTCGGCTTTGCTATGCTTTTGGGTCATTTGGTTGAGTTTTCTCCTTCTCCTTCCTCCTTCTTCCTTATTCTTCTTTTCATTATGATTTGTGTGAGTAGTTGACAATGCACTCATCAAGGGGGAGATTGCGGATACATGGGTGTATGCCGGGTCTCTGAGTGTTGAGTGATTGTCAACTGGGATGATGCGCATGTTCTTTGGCTTGTGTTGTGCAGGTGTCGAGCACGGATACAGTGATCGACGGCGAGGTGAAGGTCAAGTTGAGACGTGTCGTGCCGATGGACCGGGTGCGGTAAAGGATGGGTGTGCCGTGCGACGGACGTGCCATGCCGAGGTACCGAGCGGTGAAGGGCGGACGTGAGGCTTGGACTGAGGGACCGGAGGCCCGAGGATCAGCTGTGGTGGCTGGCAGCCTGTGACGACGACAAGTGAAGAAGTGTGGTCATGTGTTGCCTGAGTCGTGGACTCAGGGACACGTGTCGGTGGACGGTGTGCACAGGCTGTGCATCCCCTCTACGACGTCGGTTTGGTGGTAGAGCCAGGGAAAAACCATCGGATGGACGGTTTCCAGGTTTGGGCCTCAAAACCTGGGCGTGGACGGTTTCCGAGTTTGGCCACAAAACTCGGGCTGAGGGTTTCCGAGTTTGGCCACAAAACTCGGGCTGAGGACGGTTTCCAGGTTTGGGCCTCAAAACCTGGACGCTGAGGGTTTGCTGAGTTTGGCCTCAAAACTCAGAAGCTGGTGGGCTGGTTTCCCGGTTTGGGCCTCAAAACCGGGGGTTGGCTGGAAAAGGCTGGTTACCCGGTTTGGGCCACAAAACCAGGGGTGCAGAGCGAGGGCGGCACGTGGCGGCGATCCGGAGGTTGCGTCGAGGCAACGCTTCGAATTGTGCGGGCGTGGCCGTCGAATACACCTACCATCGAGTTGGTCCAGAATAACCCTAGGGTTTAGCTGGTTCGCTCTGTATTTAGAATAGTGAGGGGTAGAGTAGGAATTAGACTTAGGCTAGAATTAGGATAAGTAGAGGGAGACACCCTCCTCCCTTCTGGATCTCAGTCATTTGCTCTTTCGCACTTAGGGTTTCCTGCTCTCCCATCCCCTGCTGTAGCTAGCTGAGATCCGCATAGAGACTTGCCTCTGTGTACTGTTGATTTGAGGAAATGAGGCCGTATCCTCACTGTTGTAGCGTGTGGTAGCCACACGGTTGCAATTCGTGGTTGTGATTCGCGTTTTGTTCGTGTTCTTTGCGGAATCCTTTTTCTCCACGATTTTCTCTTCGCTTGATCTCTTTGCTCGGTTCATCTTTTGCAAAACCGTTTGAACCAAGTTGTTCTAGATCGTGAGGCATTTCTTTCCACCGAAGGAATTCTCCTCTAACCTCACGGTCTAGGAGATCGATCGATTTTCGTTTCGGGTCAAGTTTCTCCCCTCCCCCGAAATTCTTCGATTCATCGATTTGGAGATAGGTTCGAGCCATGATCTCTTAGAGATAGCTCACTATCCTCCTTGTGACTCTACTCACCAAGTTTGAACCCTAGAGGTTTCGTTTTAGGTGGGATTGAGTCGAATCGGTGGACGAACCGTGGATTCACGGGGTGACCGGACGCTTGATCGTGTCGACCGGACGCTCAGGCTGTGCGTCCGGTGGTTGAACACTCGCTGTGTCCCTTTTGGTCTTGACCGGACGCTCCATTCCCTGTGTGACCGGACTCGACGGAGCTACTGTTCACGTGCGTTTTTGCTGTTCGACCGGACGCTCTGTACAAACGACCGGACGCTCCCTTCAGTGAGTCCGATCAGGAACAGAGAGGTTCCAGAACTGTTTTTCTGTGACCGGACGCGTCCGGTGCCTGGTGACCGGACGCTCTGGTGAGTCCGGTCAGTGCAGTCTTGCGTTGTTTCGTTCGTGGTTCGCTCGTTCGTTGACGGATTCGATTTCCGTCTTTTGCGTTGGCTTTCTAGAGTTGTGAAGTGTCCCGCTGTGCTCCTTGGAAGCATCCACCCTACATCTCGGGACAGTGGCTCCTAGTTTCCGGAAGGAAAATTTGAAGCTCCCATTCACCCCTCCCCCCTCTGGTCGCTTTCTGGTTGCTTCTCGGTCCTTCACTCGATACTCTGTAGATGTAAAGTTTTGTCTTTGTCCTTCTTAAGACGCAGAATCTCGGGGCGAGATTTCTTTTAGGGGGGAAGGCTGTAACACCTCTGGTGATTAATATATAATTAACCTGACATGTCATCATCTTTAGTCATTAATCATCCTTGCCATGCTTTATGTTTGCCTAATACTTGTTTTGCATTTACCTTTTTCTGAGGTGGCTTGTGTAGTGGTCTCTTTTTCAAAAACCCTAAAGGCCCAAATCTTCCTATAAGGGCAAAATGGTAGTTTTATCTCTGTGTCTAGCTTTGTGTGAATCTTGTTCAGTTGAGTGTCTTGATGTTTTGTTGTGTTGATCAAAGTTCAAAATCAGAAATAGAATTTAAATCCCTTTTGAAAAACCCTAAATTTCCAAACTCTAGTTTTACCCCTCTTTTTCTGATTAAAAAACTATTCAAAATTTGAAGTTGGCCCAATAAGAAAAGTTGTAGATCTTGCAATAAGGAACAACTTTGGTGTTTGCAGATTTTCAAGTTTCAATACAAAATCAGAAGTAATTTCAAATTCCTTCAAACTTCAATTTTGTCCCCTTTTCAGTTTTCAAAATTATCTCAAAAACTATTGAGTTTCAGAAAAAGTTTATATCGGCAAAGTTGTAGATCTCAAAATTTTAAGAAACTTTGGTATTTTGAGTTTTCTTTGTGTAGTTCAAATTTTGGGAGTAATTTCAAATTTTCAGAGAAAGGGGGAAGGTGACGTCACTGTGCACGAGCATTAAAGCAGGGGGGGCCCGGCCGCCGGCGGCGGAGCGCCGGCCACGCCAGGCCGGCTGACCCGCGCCCGTGCCGCGCGCGGTCAGCGCAGGCGCTCGACCTCCCCGGTCCTCTACCACCGCCTCGCCGACCCCTACCCTCCTCCTTTTCCCCTACGGCCGCGGACAGCGGGCGGATGCCGGCCGCCGGTGTAACACTCCGGTGTTAAGCAAACTAAAACCTGACATGTCATCATATGCATTGGCATTTCATTTGAGTGATAACCTGGTATTGCATTCACTAAAACAAGTTTATCATTTGATGCTTATGCTTAGTTGATAAAGAGTGTTTAAGTTGATCTCTAAATTATGCTTTCATGATAATGGTTAGTGTTTGTTTGTGTATAAGGGTATTAAGGTAATTTCTTATATAGTAGTGAATTTTGGATCAAACTTTGATTTTATGTCTCAAAGATGTATTTGGACCTTGATTCAAGTCATTAATGAGATATAATTCAGTTTTGGTTTAAAATTCATTTAATTAGTTTAAATAATCCCAAAATCCTATTTTGTCCCCTTTTCTATAAATTAAAATCTAAAAAGAATTTGGGTATGTTTCAAAAAGCAAAGTTGTTCTATTTCTGTCAAGGAACAACTTTGATGTGTAAAGTTTTTCATGTGTTCATGCAAAATCAAAAGTAATTGTGAAAGTTCTATTTTGTCCTTTTTGTCCCCTTTTGCAAATCTACCTCAAATTCAAAATGCAAATCAAATTTGGGGGTGTTGTAAAAATAAAAGATGTTCAGTTTGAAATTCTGAGCATTTGATATTTTGGAATATTTTCAACTTCTATTCAAAATTTCAAAGTAATTTTAAATTAAAGAAGGGTAGAAAGGGAAAGGGAGAGGATATGTTCTTGTCCCTGTTCATGGCGGCAGGGAGGGGGTGATCTGTTGATCACCCGAGCGCGCGCGTGGACGCCGATCTCTCCCGAATCCGCACACGACCGTGACCGTGGCGAGGTTGCGCACCTGCTGGCCAGCTCTCTCGCGTCGTGGCACCTTCTCCTGCGCTCGCCGTCGCCGTTTGCCACCGGTGCACCGACGGTCACCATCTTGATCCCAATCCAAAATTGACCGTCTCTGCTTGATCTCATCCCAATTCACCGCACCTATAAGTACCTTGTTACTTTGCGCACCTCCCGGACTTTATTTCTTCGTCTCTAACACCTCAGAGAGCTCGCACTCGCCGGTTTTCCGTCCGCCGGTTCTGAAATCGCCGCCGAGCTCGGTTCTGCAGTGGTCCGCTCAACCGAGCACCTATCCGACCACTTTCTTTTGTGTTATCGTTTCATCGTGATCCCTGTGAACTCATCGGCTCGATGGTTCCATGTCTAATGCCCAGGTCTCGCCGGAACAGCGCCATCTTCACCGGAGTTCTCCGCCGATCGCCGCTGCACCGTGGTCGTCTATCTTCCGAGCTTGCTCCATCCAAACCATCCGCACCATCGTCTTCAGGGTGAGCTACTGGATCTTCCTAGCCCCTCCGTTCTACTGCTACCGGCCTGAGTTCGCCGGAACAGCTCCGCCACGGTTCGGTTCGCCGCCGTGCGTGGCCAGACCTCACCGGGGCAGTAGCGTTTAGGGTTTGAGGCTCTATCGGTCGCGGGTGCCCTGGCGGTGGTGATGCTCGCGTCCGTTAGGTCTCTACCGGCCGGAGTTGGCCGGCGTAAGGAGCGCCGCCGCTCTGTGCGCCGCCGTGCGCGCCGGCCATGGTCGGGGACCTCGCAGTTGTAAAGGCAGGTCTTCCCAGGGTGTTAGTTGTAAAGTCATAGACTCATGGGAATAGTGCGCTGGACTGCGGGTTAGTTTCCTCAAAGCCGAAGGGCTTTTCTGCAAAGCTTGCAGCGCGCGCGGGCGGGAACAGGCTGGGCCAGTTTTCGCGCGTGTCGGGCCGCGTTGGGCCGCTTAGTGTTGGGCCGCAAGCCTAGTTTGGGTCAGAGTTGCGTTTTTCTTTTTCTTTATGTTTGAGCAGTAGCCTGTTTTGTTATTTTTGCTACAATTTTTCTATAGCTCTTTAAATTATGAACTTTGACATGGATGATCTTAATGTGTCTGTGCTAATATAAAAATTATGAAACTTGTGTTTAGAGTACTTTTGCTATGGTCATTAAATCCATGATTTAATTAATAAATGCAACTTTAATGATTTATGTAATTTTCTGTGTTTGTCCAAAAATCATGAAATTTGAAATGCAAGTTTATTTTGGTCATATCTACCTTTATGTTTAATTTCATCTCTGTTTGAATTAATATAATTGTTTTATAAGTAAAAGCTATTTATAGGCTTATAAAAATAAATAGAAAAGAATAATCATTTAGGTTTTTGTGATTTTGGATTTGTTTGACAACCAATGGGAACCTAGCATAAAATGCTCCCTGGTTAAGGTTTTCTATATGTTCATAGTCCTTTGTCATTTATTAATTATGTAGTCTTGCTTTTTGATAATGATAAGAAATGCTTAGTAGATTTAAAGATTTATTAATCAAGTTAGTTTCTTTCCTTTTCATGAAGGAAAGTTATACTCAAGATAGTGTTAAAGTTAAATTTGGGTGAATTATCTTGATCTGTTGGTTGATTTAGATAATGTTCCTTTTAGTTTATCAAGTTAGGTTTGTTGGTTTGCATCTGTACCGAGATGGAAAGTTGTACTCAAGTAAATGTTTATAGCTTGGAAAATTTCCATCTTTATCATGTTCATGTCAAAGCATCTCATTGATCATGCATATGCATTTATTCGTGTAGACTCCGTTCCGGAAGAGCCTGCTTCTCAGTGGATTTCTTCTGAGGGTGTAGATCTTCCCGTCTCGTCTGAGTTGCCGGACTTCGCTGTTTCTCAAGGCAAGTCCCGGTGCATTTAAACCAATCCCTTGGATTTCGCAATTAAACTTTTCTTTATAACCTGATGCATTAGCTGTTTATCAAATAAATGTTTTAAACCTGTTGATGCATGACTTACCTTGTTGTTATACCAAACCCTGATACCTGTTTTACACAAACAGTAGAAATGCTTAGACTTGCTTTCTCACAGTTCCCGACAATGTGGTTATATTTTTTATGTTGGTATAATCTCTATGGTAGCTTACATCAAGAGAGGAGTCTTGATGTAACGCTATTCTACATAGGACCTTACCGTTGTTGGCCTGCTAGATTGAGACTTTTGAGTACAGCCCACATACAATGGTAAGCCTGGTCTATAGCTATTCCAATACTGAGAACGGATAACCGCGTACTGGGAGTGGAGAGATGGCGGGAGTAGCGTGTACCCTCGGGGCTATGAGATAGTCGGGTTCGAGGTGTACTGTACTCTCGGGTGACGCTGGACCCATTCTTGTATAGGAGGATCTATAGTAAGGGTTGATATATGCAAGATTAAGTTCTACATATATCGTGTGGTACTGAATCCCCAGCTGGGTATAATCGATTCGAATCGCCGTGTTTCCTCGAATATGGAGCCTCAATCCACTGACCTGCACCGTAGAAAAGAATGAATCTTGAGAAAAGGATTTTGATCAGAGATATGTTTTAAATGTTTAAAAAAAAATCCTTAGGAAATCTTGAATATGAATCTTGAATAAAATTTTGGAAATAGGAGTTACTCTAGTAATCTTTTATGCAAAAGAAAAAGCTTTGTTCTTGCTAAAGCCTTACCTTGAATCCCTTTAGCCAGCATATCTGAGTCTTCTCCTCTTTTCTAGTCGGTTAAGTCTTGTTGAGTACTTTTGTACTCAGGGTTTGTTAACCCTTGTTACAGGTGAGCCAGTCGACCATCCCTTTGATGGCCAGTGTTTCTTCACTCTCGTGGAGGAGAGTGATGATGATGTTGATGAGTGACCTTGGGCAAGTGCTTCAGTGATGGTTTATGTATAATATAAAGTTCCGAACTTTTATGTAATATTAAGTACCTATGGTTTGTAAACTTAACACTTAAGTTTTAATCTATATTGTATAATCTTTCCGCTTTACTCTGATATTTCTCGTATCTATAAAACTGTTGTAATACTGTGATGCTGGACAAAGGAATATCTTGGAAGAAAGGTAAACGTGGATGATTCGGGTTTCCCGAGGACACCCGACAGATCCCTTAAGTCATTTGGAACTCATGCATGCCGATCAAAGGTCTTTGAGACAATGATGGGTGCATGTGGGACACTTAACTTAGGCGGTTCTGCCACAGCCGGCAAGCCGCCGCGCCGCGCGCGAGCTTCCTGCCCTCGTCGCGCCGCCCTACCTTGCTCCCTACCTCCGTTAGTGCCGCGCGAGCGCTCCTCACCCCTCGCCCGGACCCCCCAGCGCCGCCCCGCGGCTATAAAAGCCGCCGAGCTCCCGCCGTTGCCGCCACCGGCGCAACCCCACCAACCCGAGCCACCGGACCGCCCCAGAGCCCGCTGAGCACCCCATCACCTTCGCCTTGAGCTTCTCCACCTTCCCGAGCAACTAATTTCACCCCTCCGCCCCTCCTTTCGCCGGCACAAGCAATCCGTCCCCGACTCCGGCAAACGGCCCCGCCGCGGTGAAGGGCGAAATTCGTCGCCGTGAGTGTTCCTCTCGTCCCTCCGACCCCCGTCCTCTTTCCCTCCCCTCGGTGCGCTCCTAACCGCACACCGGTGATCCCTTTTGATGAACAGAGCCGCCGGAACGCTTGCTCGCCGCCGAAGAGCTCCGCCGAGGCGCCGCCGCCGTCGAACTCCCTCCTCCGACCCTTGCACCGCCTCGCCGTTCCCCGTTCCCGACCCCCATGTGAATAGTGTTCTGTTTTCTCTTTTTTGTAAGAATTAATCTGTTGTTCCATAAATTCTGAGAAAAATGTGGTATGCTCCTTGAACTGTGTAGTATTTTAGAAAAATAAGAAACCCTACTTTTCTGCAAAAATTGGAAAATGAAAAATCTTTCTTTTAATTAAGAAATGGATGGTTTTAGATTTTTAGAAAATCATGTGTAGCTCCAAAGATCATGAGATAAATTTTTATGAGCTAGTTATGTCATGTTTAGTCTCTGGTAAAATTTTGAGGCCATTTGGAGCAAGTTGATTTTTGGGCATTTATTTTAAATGTTGAATAGTGCCTTTTGTTAATTAAATGTTTGATTTTTGTTAAGCACCTTAATGATCTCCAAAAATTATGAAATTTGTTTTGTCATCTATTTATACCATAGTGAACTTATGAGATTAATTGGGTAAATTTTGGAGCAACTGCATTAAATGACCTTTTTAAATAATTAGGAAAAATAGAAAAGCAATTAGGGTTCATGTTGTATGCCCTGTGATGTGATTTTTGGGATTGTTTGCTGTTCATAGACCCCCACCCAGCTGGTCTATGGTGTTTATGATGCCATGCATGACTTATGCTTAGGTTTACTAGATGATGCTTAATAGGTTTGATTAATCTTGCTTAGGGGTAGAGATAAGTAACTTTATGTCCACACTAGGAGTTACTTTCGCGATGGAAAGTTGTGTTCTAGAATCAGTGGAACTGTCCTGCGCTTTAGCAAGTCTCTTGTTCCTGTTAGTACCCTCATAAGCATACATCATTGCATACGTGTAGTGTCTGAAGGAGAAGGCATCAAAGTCGAGGCAGGCGCTGACGAACATACCCCCGAGGCGACCCCGAGCCTGTCCTTTTTGCTCTTCAAGGTAAGCCCCGGTGCATTTTAACCCTTCCTTGTTTTTATAAAAGTTTACTTAAAATGCCTTTGAGTTAAACTACTGCATTAGGTTATAGGAGTTGTGTGATGACCTATTGCCTACACTATTTACCTCCACCGGCAAATACCCCGCCTGTTTAAAAAAATTATTTGCAAAATGCTTAGTGATGCTATACAATAGATTTGCAATAAAAATGCCATTTTCAAAAGTGTGATCACTTAAAGGAGTTTTATGGGAATTTGGCTTTACTCCCCGACTGTTGGCTAAGTATCTGATCCGTACCTAGTCAACAGCGAGGAGAGGTTGTCCGAGCGTACGGTGCCGTCATGTTGTAGTCCGGGACTCAACAGTTGACACCGACCGGGACAGGGATGAAAAACTGACAGGACTATTATGCTTGGGTGAGATATAACCGAGGTATGGTTCTGGCAAAAAAAATTAGGGACCATCCGTATGGGGGCCTGCTGGTCAAGACTTGTAACTATTCACATACTTCGGAAAGCTCTGGCTCCGAGGACCCCTTGATTAGGACCGACAACCGCGCACTAGGAGTGGCGAGATGGCGGGAGTAGCTTGTACCCACGTGGTCGTCGTGCCTGGATATGAGTGGTGTACTGTACTTCCGGGTGGCGTAGGACCGGTCCAATCTTGGAGGAATCGTGGTAGACGATTTGGCATATGCAAGCTTGGGTGCTACATATGCAGTGTGAATAGGGATCCTCAGCTGAGTATTATTTATCCGGATTAACGTTGCTCCTCGGTTATGGAGACTTGGTCACTGACTGTCAACGGAGAGTGGTTCTCAACTAGGTATGTTTTGGAAGGTAAAATGAATCATGAACAATGAAGAATGGAGAAATGCCTGAATCTTTCTAAAATAGAACAAGGTTTACAAAATGCTTTTCTGCAAAATACTTGCTCTTGCTTAAGCCTTACCTTGACTACCCTAAGCCTCTCATCCCTGAGTCTTCTTCCTTTTCTTTAGTCGGGTAAGTCTTGTTGAGTACCCCAGTACTCAGGGTTTGTTACCCATGCTGCAGGTATGACTGAGTCCCCGATGTGTCTTGCGCCATGCTGCATGACCATTGTCCAGGAAGAGGCCGATGAGGCCGAAGAATAAAGTGTACACCCTCGGGCTGGGTGATTGCAAGTATCTTTATTTTGTTGTACTTCGCTACGTTGCCTATTTCTATCATCCAAACTTGGTTTGTAATAACTGCACCTTTAATCTTATTTGGAACCTCGGTTTGTAAAACTAATGTTATTTAAGTCTTTCGCTCTGTATTCCGATGTTATTTGTAAAAGTATCCAGTGCTGTAACCGAAAGGTGAGATGATCCTGCGGACGATGGGCGTTGATGCAGCCCGGTGACGAACTGTCTTGGTCACGTGGAACATAGGTTCGGCTGTCAGAGACTGACAGGGACCTGTGGGCCATGGGATTAGGACCGTTCCGCCACACATTATTGAATACACGGTAGCCATGTTCATTAGTACCATAACCAAGTAGAAAGCCTTCGTGTAACTTAGGTGCAAACTTTGAGCTTTTGGCCCTCTTGTTAAGTATGAAACACTTGTAGCCAAAGACTCTAAAGTAATGCACCTTCGGTTTGTTACCGGTTAGGAGCTCATATGGCGTCTTGTCCCTTAGCTTGTGGAGGTAGAGGCGATTGATTGCATGACATGCAGTGTTCATCGCCTCCGCCCAAAAGCCATGAGATGTCTTGTATTCATCCAACATAGATCTTGCGGCTTCAACAAGAGTTCGATTCTTCCTTTTCACAACCCCATTTTGTTGTGGGTATATGGAACGGAGAACTCATGCTTGATTCCTTCATCATCAAGATACTCTTCTATGTTGGTGTTCTTGAACTCGGTCCCGTTGTCACTTCTCACTTTCTTGATCTTGAGCTCAAACTCATTTTGAGCCCTTCTTGCAAACTTCTTGAAGATGCCTTGGGTCTCACTTTTATCTACTAAAAAGAACACCCAAGTGAAACGAGAATAGTCATCAACAATAACGAAACCATATTTGTTATCGCTGATGCTTTGATAAGCAACGGGTCCGATGAGGTCCATATGAAGTAGCTCCAATGGTCTTGTAGTTGACACGATGTTCTTTATTGGATGCTTCGCTCTAACTTGCTTTCCGGCTTGGCATGCGCTACAAATCCTATCTTTCTCAAAAGAGACATTGGTTAGTCCAAGGATGTGCCCTTCTCTTTGAAGTTGGGCCAAGTTCCTCATCCCAACATGAGCTAGTCAGTGATGCCAAAGCCAACCCATGCTAGATTTTGCCATTAAGCAAGTCTTAGGTTCCACTTTATTAGTTAAAAAGTCAACTAGATAAAGTTTTCCCTTTAACACACCTTTAAATGCAATAGAGGAATCCATTCTTCTAGAGATGGTCACACCCTTATCCGTAAAGAGACAATCGTAACCCATTTCACAAAGTTGAGAAACAGATAACAAATTGTAACTCAACGAATGCACAAGTAATACATTAGATATTGAATTGTCGGTTGAGATAGCAATTTTACCGAAGCCAAGTACCTCTCATTTTCCATTGTCACCAAACACAATGTTGTTGCGTGAATAATGGCTTGGTTGAAAAGAAGTGAACATCTCTTTTGCCCCGGTCATATGATTGGTGCATCCACTATCCAACACCCAACTCGTTCCACCAGAGGCATATTCCTACAAAATAAGTTTATGTTCTTGATTTAGGTACCCAAGTGAGATTGGGTCCTAGGGGGTTAGTCACATAAACTTTGGGCACCCAAACATTTCTCATGATCTCTCTCTTCTTGAGTGCCCCAACAACACAAGTAATTACATGTATAGCTTCGTGATATGGGCTTTTGTTGCTTGGGGACCTCCTATTACTTCTCCTTGTTGATCTTGTCATTTGCAAGTGTAACCTTTGGATTGGCAACCTTGTTTGCCTTGTTCATGAGGTCAAAGAGAGGAGCCCCTTTGTTAAAGTTAACAAAGGGTACCCCGTTGACCATCTTCCTTCCATTGGCTTTTCCACCATACCTATTGTAGCCAATCCCATCCTTGATGGATGGGTGTATTGCGGTCTTGAGAATGTCCTTTGGTTGTTGCACCTTACACTTGCAACCATTCCTCAAGATCATGTTCAACCTTTGAATCTCCTTATCTCTCTTCTCTAGCTCAACAAGGTTAGTTGCACAAGCATTTATATCAACTTTATAACATCTTTTGCAACCATTACTAGTTGAAGCATTAGAGCTATCGGAATCCTTAGGAGTGGTTGAAGAAGTGCTACTCCAAAGAGTGTTGTAGCTTAGTTCAAGAGTTTGATATTTGTCTTAAAAGCTTGTGAGGCTTTCTTGAACCAAGCTAACCTTATTCTTTAGACTAGAAATTGAGTCATTGCTCGTGGAACACTCCTTAGCCAACTTCTTGTTAGAGTCATTGGCTAAAGATAGTTCCACGGTCAATTTCTCAACCTTCAATCTCTCCTCGGCAAGAGAAGCTTCCAATGCAAGGTTTTTTTCTCTCTCTTGAGAGATCAAGTCTCCTTGCAAAGTAAGACTCTCATTCCGACTCTCTAACTTAGTAAGCAATTTTATTATTTTGGGTCCACCTTTCTTTCCAAATTTTCTTATCATGATTTGTTCATATTCATCTATATCACCATCACTATGTTCATCACTACAACAAATAGAAGAGGTAGATAATACCTTCTCATTCTTACCCATGAAGCAAGAATGAGTGAAGTCATCCTCGTCGTCGGAGAGATCCTCGAACAAGCATGATGAAGTGGTCGATGTAGCTATGTTGGAGAAGAGGCTTGGAGAAGAGGCCTTGTGAATGGCAATGTTGGTCGCTCCCTTTTCCTTCTCCTTGCCCTTGCTCTTCTCTTCATCACTTGAGTCATCTTCTGAGAACCATTCTTCTCCAAGATGAGCTTCACCACCTCTTCTTCTTTGCTTCTTGTCATCACTCTTGTTATACTTGCTCTTGTTCTTCTTTTATGGACAATAGGCGATAAAATGATCATCCGCACCACACTCATAGCAATTTCTCTTCTTTGACTTCTTGAAGTATCCATCTTTGCTTTTCTTGGACAACTTCTTTCTCATGAGTCTTCTAAAGTTCTTCACAAGAAGTGCAATCTCATCATCCGAGTCATCACTTCCTTCACTTGATGAATCATTTTGAGCTTTAATTCCTTCTTCTTGGTTAGCCTTGAGAGCTACCATTTTCTTGTTGCTTGCTTCTTGATCTTCTATGGCTTCATCATCCAAGACTTCATGATGCTTTATCTTGACAAGCATCTCATGCGGTCCCATGCTCTCATAGTTTGGTCTTTCCATAATAATGGATGCAAGTGTCTTGTTCTTCTTTCTATATGCTCTCAATAGATTTCTTGTAGCTGAGTTGTCATCCCATTTTTCATCTCCAAGAGCTCTAATCTTGTTGATCAAGGTCATGTATCTATCAAACATTTGTTGAGTAGTGAAAGGACCTAAGGTGTCGCCTAAAGGGGGGTGAATAGGCTTTTCTGAAAATTTACAACTTATAATGCGGAAGCAATTAGTATGTGAGTTTCCAATTACTTGGAAACACCCAATCGGAGTAAAACAACCCCTTAAGAGACAAACACAAAGTATATGTCAAGTATTTACTACACCTAGAAGCTAACACCCTGCACCACAAAGATTAGATCAAGCGATAAACAAATTGGGTGCAGTCAACAAATACCGGACATGTCCGGTATCAATACCGGACATGTCCGGAATCAATACCGGACAAGTCCGGTATGGTCGGGTTGAGCAGGACTGCTCCTTTTCTTCTCCAATTTCTCACACAACCTGCAATCACTATGTATGATGCATATATATAGAACTGATTGCTTGCAAAACAACTAGCACAACAAAGAATAACAAATAGCCGAAAGTAAAGCACAAAGGAAAGACACGGTATTTGTTTCACCGAAGTTCGGCACCCCCTCGGGTCCTACTCTCCGTTGAGCCGGCTGCGAGCTACCACAAAGGTGGGCTCTAGAGGACACCACGGGTCACTCTAGCCACGGTCTATTTCACCCGCAATGCTCCTTCCACTAGTTGATCTCTTTTAAGGAGAGATCGAACCTTTACAAACTTTCCGAGGCACTTCACAAATCTCTTGGGTGCTCAACGGCGACGCCTAACCGTCTAGGACCGTAGAGTCCAAGAGTAACGAATGCGCACAACAAGATCGACGATTTGCACAAGTGCTCAAGAGATGGCTTGCTCTCTAATTTTGAATCTATCTCAACCCACAAATGGATTTGGCAATTAGAGGACAATCACTCACTAAGAGAGGGTTGGAAAGTGTTTTGAAGGGCTTAGAATGAGTGTGGGAACCAGTAGAATCAGCAGCCTCCAAAGGTGGAGGCTTGGGGGTATTTATAAGCCCACATTCGAAACTAGCCGTTTTCTAGCCGTTGGCTGAGTCAGCTCATACCGGACATGTCCGGTATGCATACCGGACATGTCCGGTATGACTTTGCTACGAGAGAAACACACTGAACAGGCCAACTTTCAAACATCCCGAATGAGCCCGGTAGTACCGACCATAAGGTCGGTAGTACCGCTAGTTACCAAAGGGTTTTCGCAACCTCTCTGAGTTGGACCAATTTTGGCCTACCGGTAGTACCGCTATAACTTCGGTAGTACCGGTCGGTAGTACCGACCCAAGGGGCGGTAGTACCGCCCATCACAAAGATACTGTTAGCCACCAATCCGCAAATACCGGACATGTCCGGTATGACTTAACTGCGCGAGAAACATCCTTAACCAACCATCTTTCAAACCCCGAATAGGATCTCGGTAGTACCGACCACCAGGTCGGTAGTACCGACAGTTAGGTGGGGGTTTTGCAACCTCTCTGTGTTGGGCCAAATTTGGCCTATCAGTAGTACCGCTATAACTCCGGTAGTACCTACCGGTAATACCGACGCAACGGTCGGTAGAACCGCCCATGCACAGGCTGCGAGACAGAACTCCACAAATACCGGACATGTCCGGTAGGTATGGACTCCCTTCACCAGGTTCGTCACTAGGCCAGAAGGATGGCCGCACTGCTGTGGGCTCATACCGGACATGTCCGGTATGCATGTCCAGTATGGACAGACAATGCAGCAAAAAGCCGAAAGTTAGCTCTAGCTCTCTCATGTCTCACTTAGGTTGGTTTGAGCACTTATGAAGAATCATCTACTATATGTTGCATCCCTCTTAATAGTACGGCTTTCCTATTTACTCAAGATAAATTGAAATACGAATTTTAAACCTCTTGAGTTGATCCCCATTTGAACCAAAGCCGCTTGACTTCATTTTCCATACCGAGAGGAATGGTTGTCATGTTTAGAAGTAGATATTCCTCGAGCATAGCCATCTTGAACATGTGACTTGACTCAATGCAAGTGATATAATGAAGTTCCAAATGTGCCAAGTCACTCCAATCAATATTGTTGCTAGGAATGTTGATTCTCCACTAGATGCGATCTTCAAGCTTGATTGATCCTTCGACTAAATGCAAGTACTTTCTTCTTCACTCTAGCTAGGTTCTTCGGCCGCCAAGCCGTCGCTTGCCCTTCACCCTTGCTTAGTACCTCAAAGACTCTTTCCTTGCTATCTTCACCATTTCAAGCCATTCAACCATGCTTCATTTTGAATCATTTCTTAGCAATCATAAATGCACTATGATTATCCCACAATACGATAACCCTTTATATCAATATCATTCTCATTGTTGTTTTGTGCTTGTGACATGATCTTCATACAACAATCCATCATTTTGGCTTTGCATTACATTTCAAGTACATAGTGAGATAATCATTTCCCTGTGTCACACTTAGCAAACATATTAGATCTTTAACCAACATTGTCATCAAATCATCCAAAATCACACTTAAGTGCAACATGCACTTTCAAACTCCCCCTTTTTGGTGATTGATGACAACCTTGATTAAATTTTACCAAAGGATAAAACAATTAAGCTTATGGGTTCAATGATTTATGAAGAGCTTCCCCTTTAATATGTGCAATTTGAGTTGAATTCATAAAGGACCTCAAAATGTCAATTTGCACATACTAAGGTGAGTTGGAAACTCCCCCTAAATCATTGCATCCAAGAAATGCAAGTGTGTGAGCAATGTAGATCATGATGCATATGACAAGATATATCACACAAGTCAATAAATGAAAAATAATACACCAAGACATATGCAACACACTAGTAAGAAAACATGTTATGAAGAATAAATTACTACACATATCACACACATAGCACACACAAAGATTTCTCAAGTCCACAACCACTAAGATAGATTATATTACAAGATAAGGATCATGTCTCATCACAAAGATGTCTCTGCCACCAGATACACAAAAGAACTCATACATAGCTCATGATATTACAATAAAGCTCAAACTCTGATAACTCAACCACCTGCATTACAAAACTCCAGATACAAGATACATAACTGATAATCATGAAGTCTGGAAACTCTAATCAACTATCTGGAAACTCTAATCAACTATCTCTCCCCCTTTGTCATCTATCTCCAAAAAGGTAAACGTGAAGCTCACAGATGACACAAAGAGGGCTGCAGGCGAAGCTGTCACTCGTCGTCGTCCCCAGGCTGCCGAGAGCTCTGTCCTGGGTCAGGGTAGCCGTAGGTACCACCAAGGAAGCTGTCCCACACATCTGAAGCAAACTCCTCAGCTGAGCTAGGACGAAGAAGGGGGTCTGTGGAGAACCTGGGAGCTGAAGGAAGAGTGTCGTGGGGCTGCTGCTCTGCCTCTGCTCCTTGCCTCTGACTCTGACTCTGCTGCTCTGTCTCTACTCCCTGTCTCTGACGCACTGAAAGGTCGTCAAACTCCCTCTCATACCTCTGCTGCTGCTGCTCAAACGTCTCAGGCTGCTCAGTCTCATCATCTGACGGTGGAGACCTCGGGGGCTGAAACCTGTAGTGCTCGTGAAGCATCTTCAGCGTCCTCGAGTCCTCTCTCCTAGCCTGCCTCTCACGGTGCTGCTGAGCCTTGATCACATTGACATCCTTGCACACGCCGAGAATACTGCTAAGAACCTTGCGCAAGAGAGAGCGCTGCCTGCCACGTCCCTGAGAGGTGGAGTGTGAACGAGTGTGTGGTTGTGGAGAGCCTGCTCCAGCTGCTCCTCCCGCTGCTCCTGCAACTGGGTCCTCTGGCTGTGGCTCTGCTGCTGCTGGAACTGCCCCTGGTCCAGGTGGAGGTATAGGAGACTCAAGAAGATCTGCCTGGAACCTCAAGGGCCTGTGTGAGTGGTCATAGGTGAAAGTGGCACCAATCTGCTGCTCAATCATATGCTGAATGTATGGTGCAAATCCACATCCCTTGAGTGGCCTCTCACCCACTCTTTTGATCTCATACCAGATAAAATCAAAGATACTGAAAGGCTGTGCTCCTGGTGCTAACCTGTGCAGGAGGTTCCTCGTGTAATCTGCAAGTGTCCCTCTGTCTCCTGACTTGCAATCAATAGTGGCCCTGAGCATCCTGTTGAGATAGCCATAGGTAGGGTGAATGCCTCTCACCTTCCCTACAACTGCCCCAGCAGGTAGAGGTGGTGGGTACATGTACCCAAGCTGCTCTGGAGGAAGCACAACCTCATCGTGAATACAAGCTCTCTGAAGATCCTCCTCATCAAAGCCAAGATACCCTGCAAACTCCCTGTAAGACACGGAGTACCAGACACCCTCAGTCACCTAGTTCATGCGCTTCTCATCAATCTCGTCAGACTCCTCAACATATAGGGTGGCATAGAACTGGGCTATCACCTCATCACACCAATCATGCTGAAACTCTAGAATACGGTAGAGGCCTGTCTGCTGGCAAATAGCAATAGCATGCTCAACTGAAGGACGGTGATGATCTCTAGCATGCTGCCAATCAACGTACTGAGCCCTGATGATCACTGGGTTTCTGGTCAGAAGCACCTTCTCATAATAGTCAATGTGAAACAAGGTGTGAAACCTGTAGTCATAGATGTTCCTCTCCTGTCCCCTAGGGTCTCTCCTCCGCTCTCTCCTGGCCTTCTGTGTACCACCGGACTCCCGATAGTCCACACGAGCCACCCAAGCAGGAATCAGGGCGGCAGGACGAATCGCAAGAGCCCCAAAGTGTAGTCCTTCCTGCTGCTGCTGAGGTGCATCCACTTCCTCTTCTTCTTCCACTTCTTCCTCTCCTTCTTCCTCTTCTTCAATCTCTTCTTCCTCTTCTTCCTCTTCTTCCTCTAAGTCAACACGAGCTGCAAACTGCTGAGGAGCTCTAGAAGCACCTCCCCTCGGAGGCCTAGTAGTGCCACGGCCACTACCACTGCCACTGCCACTGCTGCCTCCAACTGACAAGCCAGGGTGAGAATCATGCCTCCTCTTCTTATGCCTTTCCCCTGCTGGATCATGTCTCGACTTGGTTCGAGGCTCAACTCTTCTGTCACTCATAGCTGCTGCCCTGTGACCAAACAAACCACAAAGATGTCTCAGAAGCATATTCATAGGATTTGTCAAAAGTAGTTGAATTAATAGAGATACGATTAAATGCCTCATGAATTGCAAGCACCTAGATCCAAACCGATCACTAGGTTTACAACACAATTATAGACATCTAATAATACCCCTAACATCAACTAGAGAGGGCCTGAATCGAGAAAAATAGAAAGTTTTCTGTTCTGCTGGGAAAAACCGGACATGTCCGGTCTCATACCGGACATGTCCGGTATGGACGTTCACAGCATCCCCCTTCCTAGGGTTCCTCGGTTCACCACCAATTCAAAACCAATCCATCTCAAACTTGATACATTGCTTCTAGACCATGAATCCAACATCTTGACCGAAGGAATTTGAGAATGATTTAGCGATGAATAGATCGGACAAGTCCAGGATTTGAAATACCTTGGGATGAGAGGGAACGAGGGAAAACTTCAAATCCAACACCGGGCGCTTGCTTTTGATGGAATCCTTCTCCAAATCCTTCTCCCTCTCTCATTTTTCTATGGAGGAAGCACTAGGTCGCCGTGGGTGGAGACGGTCGGCTCCTTGCTTGGCCGGTTTGGGAAGAACAGAAGTGAGGGAGAGAAAGAGAGCCCGAAGGGGTACGCTGCCCTTATGTCCCCCGCTCATACCGGACAAGTCCGGTATTTGCGGGTTTAGTCCAGAAGCTTTCTGCTTATACCGGACATGTCCGGTATGGATACCGGACAAGTCCGATATTAGCAGATTATGTCCAACAGCTCCAGATTTGCTTCTTTTTCATCCAAAACCCCTTTCTTTCCTCGAACATGTAATCCATCATATTTTATTCTCTTCTCTTCATATGATTTCACAAAGAGTACTTGTGTCCAAATCTCAAGTTTTCTTTTCTCTATGTTTAATCCATGGTTTTCAACACACTAAAGATTAGATAGAAACCTTATGTCCATGATTCGTTTTGACAAGAGGATTATCAAGGAATATAATTTACTTTAGAGATATAGGACTTGAGAGAGAGAGACATGCCACTTGCAATTAGTCAATCAAACAATCAAGTAGAACAATAATTACAAGTGACATGGGTAGGTCACAAAGACCAAGGGTCAAATATTTTCACAAAGCACACTTGCTACTCATGCTAGTAAGGAATTTGAAAAATATCTATCCTATCACACACAAGTGCACACGCTAGCATATTATGGGCCTATTATGCACTTTCAATGCACATATTAAAAACATACCTTTGCCTTGTGCCCACAAGTTCCACCTAGCATAATCATGACATGGTGATGATTTTGTTGACCTTTCTTGTCAAATAGTCATGTCCTCACCGAGAAGTCAATTTGATCAAGATGAACTACAACATATGCTAGATAAACCTTATCAGCTCATAAAAGGCACGAAGTTGAAATTGAGCTCCCCCTCAATTGGTGCTTCAAGTATTTGAATTCCTTTCCAAGCACTTTCATTCCATTAAGAATGTGAGAGTCAAAGTTCAACTTCGGCCAACACAAAGTAATTTTCCATATATGATAAGAGAGTAAATTCTAAGCACAAATCACTTGAGACACAACGACATGTGAGATCTAAGTTAAGACAATAAGCATAACACAAGTAGAATTAAGCTCAAATCTCATGTAGGCAATGATAGGCAGCTCACTGCCAAACCGGTCATGTCCGGTAGGCATGACAGTGCAGACAATTTTTCATACCTTTCTTCTAATGCCTTTAGCTCTTCTAATTTGGAGATGAGGAACTCTTCTTGATTTTGAAGGGATTGCTCTTGTTCATCCACCTCCTTTTCTAGCTCATCATTTTTCTTCAGCAAGTTGACGAATAAGAGCTTGTCTTCATACTTGAGATAATCAAGCGATTCATCATCTTCATCATCCTCATCGCTCTCTACTTGATTATCTCTTGATGCCTTCTCCTTGATCTCACCAAGAATCTTCTCTTGATCTTTCTTGGTTGCTTTCTTCTTGTTCTTCTTGGCCATGAGACACAAGTGATGAGTATCATGAGCTACTGAGGTTGACTCATCACTTGGTCGCCACCGAGCATGAGAGCCGTTGCTGTCTGCTCCTAGCTCCCTGTCTGCTGGGCTGATACCGGACATGTCCGGTACCCATACCGGACATGTCCGGTATGGACAGACAGGATCCAGAGCAGCAGCAGCCAGCACCTCTCGATCCGGCTCGTCTTCCTTGAGGCTTCCTGAGGCTTCCTCACATGATGATGACTCAATGGACTTCATTTCCATTGAATCACAATCATATGCTTCATCACATTTGGACTTCCCATACAAATGGGCAAGTCTAGTCCAAATGACATGAGCACTCTCCGGTGGAGAATCTCCATTGTAAATAGCCTCCTTAAGAACCTCTGCACTCAACGAGTTCAACATGATCAAACACGCATGAGCATTGAGTTGCACACATATCTCTTCCTCTTTTGTCAAGTTCTTATAGTTGCTCCAATCAACTATAGAAAGAGATATGCTCGCATCCACAATATGCTCAATAATGGGGCTAATAGCCCGAAATGCATTGAGTACATAAGATGACCAAGATAGAAAGTTTGAACCATCATTTTGGAGAAGCACCACGTTTGTCTCCATAGGCGAATCCATCGGTTCTCACAAGCGGTGAAGCTCAAACGTGAGTCCAAGCTCCGATACCAATTGAAACGACCTAAGGTGTCGCCTAGAGGGGGGTGAATAGGCTTTTCTGAAAATTTACAACTTATAATGCAGAAGAAATTAGTATGTGAGTTTCCAATTACTTGGAAACTCCTAATCGGAGTAAAACAACCCCTTAAGAGACAAACACAAAGTATATGTCAAGTATTTAGTACACCTAGAAGCTAACACCCTGCACCACAAAGATTAGATCAAGCGATAAACAAATTGGGCGCAGTCAACAAATACCGGACATGTCCGGTATCAATACCGGACAAGTCCGGTATGGTCGGGTTGAGCAGGACTGCTCCTTTTCTTCTCCAATTTCTCACACAACCTGCAATCACTATGTATGATGCATATATATAGAACTGACTGCTTGCAAAACAACTAGCACAACGAAGAATAACAAATAGCCGAAAGTAAAGCACAAAGGAAAGACACGGTATTTGTTTCACCGAAGTTCGGCACCCCCTCGGGTCCTACTCTCTGTTGAGCCAGCTGCGAGCTACCGCAAAGGTTGGCTCTAGAGGACACCACGGGTCACTCTAGCCGCGGTCTATTTCACCCGCAATGCTCCTTCCACTAGTTGATCCCTTTTGAGGAGAGATCGAACCTTTACAAACTTTCTGAGGCACTTCACAAATCTCTTGGGTGCTCAACGGCGACGCCTAACCGTCTAGGACCGTAGAGTCCAAGAGTAACGAATGCGCACAACAAGATCGACGATTTGCACAAGTGCTCAAGAGATGTCTTGCTCTCTAATTTTGAATCTATCTCAACCCACAAATGGATTTGGCAATTAGAGGACAATCACTCACTAAGAGAGGGTTGGAAAGTGTTTTGAAGGGCTTAGAATGAGTGTGGGAACCAGTAGAATCAGCAGCCTCCAAAGGTGGAGGCTTGGGGGTATTTATAAGCCCACATTCGAAACTAGCCGTTTTCTAGCCGTTGGCTGAGTCAGCTCATACCGGACATGTCCGGTATGACTTTGCTACGAGAGAAACACACTGAACAGGCCAACTTTCAAACATCCCGAATGAGCCCGGTAGTACCGACCATAAGGTCGGTAGTACCGCTAGTTACCAAAGGGTTTTCGCAACCTCTCTGAGTTGGACCAATTTTGGCCTACCGGTAGTACCGCTATAACTTCGGTAGTACCGGTCGGTAGTACCGACCCAAGGGGCGGTAGTACCGCCCATCACAAAGATACTGTTAGCCACCAATCCGCAAATACCGGACATGTCCGGTATGACTTAACTGCGCGAGAAACATCCTTAACCAACCATCTTTCAAACCCCGAATAGGATCTCGGTAGTACCGACCACCAGGTCGGTAGTACCGACAGTTAGGTGGGGGTTTTGCAACCTCTCTGTGTTGGGCCAAATTTGGCCTACCGGTAGTACCGCTATAACTCCGGTAGTACCTACCGGTAATACCGACGCAACGGTCGGTAGAACCGCCCATGCACAGGCTGCGAGACAGAACTCCACAAATACCGGACATGTCCGGTATGCATACCGGACATGTCCGGTATGGACTCCCTTCACCAGGTTCATCACTAGGCTAGAAGGATGGCCGCACTGCTGTGGGCTCATACCGGACATGTCCGGTATGCATGTCCGGTATGGACAGATAGTGCAGCAAAAAGCCGAAAGTTAGCTCTAGCTCTCTCATGTCTCACTTAGGTTGGTTTGAGCACTTATGAAGAATCATCTACTATATGTTGCATCCCTCTTAATAGTACGGCTTTCCTATTTACTCAAGATAAATTGAAATACGAATTTTAAACCTCTTGAGTTGATCCCCATTTGAACCAAAGCCGCTTGACTTCATTTTCCATACCGAGAGGAATGGTTGTCATGTTTAGAAGTAGATATTCCTCGAGCATAGCCATCTTGAACATGTGACTTGACTCCATGCAAGTGATATAATGAAGTTCCAAATGTGCCAAGTCACTCCAATCAATATTGTTGCTAGGAATGTTGATTCTCCACTAGATGCGATCTTCAAGCTTGATTGATCCTTCGACTAAATGCAAGTACTTTCTTCTTCACTCTAGCTAGGTTCTTCGGCCGCCAAGCCGTCGCTTGCCCTTCACCCTTGCTTAGTACCTCAAAGACTCTTTCCTTGCTATCTTCACCATTTCAAGCCATTCAACCATGCTTCATTTTGAATCATTTCTTAGCAATCATAAATGCACTATGATTATCCCACAATACGATAACCCTTTATATCAATATCATTCTCATTGTTGTTTTGTGTTTGTGACATGATCTTCATACAACAATCCATCATTTTGGCTTTGCATTACATTTCAAGTACATAGTGAGATAATCATTTCCCTGTGTCACACTTAGCAAACATATTAGATCTTTAACCAACATTGTCATCAAATCATCCAAAATCACACTTAAGTGCAACATGCACTTTCAAGTAGTTTCACCACTCTTGATTGTGAAGTTCTCGATCTTCCCATGGAGCAGCTCTACGTTGCATTTTCTCACACTTGCATCACCCTCATGTGATATCCTGAGAGTGTCCCAAATCTTCTTTGCAACCACCATTCCATGGACCTTGGTACTCTCTTCGGGCTTAAGGCATGATAGGATCAAGGACGCCGCTTGAGCATTTTGTTGAAACTCAACTGCATCTAGATCGGTGTACTCTTCTCCTTCAATGTGACTTAGTCCATTTTCAACTATCTCCCAAGCTCTTGCGGCAAGAAGATGTAACTTCATCTTGTGTGCCCAATTATTGTAGTTGATTCCATCAAAGGAAGGTGGTTTGCCTAGGTTGACGCTAGGCAATTGAAGAACCTTGCTCATTTGGCTATAGTCAAATGGTATGCTTGAGTATTCTCCTTTCTTCTTGTCTCTCTCTCTTCATCATCTTTTGTCTTTTTCTCTTTGGGCTCTGGAGGAACTCCTCCACTTCCTGATGATTCACCTTTGCTGTCCAAAACTTGATTCAAGCTCTCAATCTCATCCTTCATCTTTTTCATTTGATCTTCAAATTGCTTTGCTTGCTGTTCTAACAGCTGATCCGAGACTCTCTTGACAATGCTATCAACATCTGCCTGACTTAGGGTCGACATGATTTCTCCCTTACGCGGTGAAGCACTAACACAAAGGGTTAGGCTCCGATACCAATTGAAAGGATCTAATTAGCATAGAGGGGGGTGAATAGGTGATTTTCTACAATCTGAAACTTCAAAGACTAAAACTTGTAGTTAGATAATAGCCGGTACTACCGGTTTGTTTAGGTAGGTACTACCGGGTATAAAACACCGATACTACCGACGCAAACAAACGGCACTACCGGGAACCTAAAAGCAACTACAAATCCAATGTAAGAAGATGCAATTTCAGACCTAGTAGATACCCCACTTCCCTAAGTGTTGTTGACGAAGATTGAAGCCTTCCCAAGGCTTGGTTCCTTCTCGACGTGTAGATCGGTCCTCTCCAACCTAAGAATGTGGTAGGGATAGGAAGAACACGAAGAACACAAGCACAAGTATAGTATGCAAAGTAGAGACAACAACAAGCACGCGGGACACAAGGATTTATCCCGAGGTTTGGCCAAGCCACTAAGGAGTGTCTACGTCCTCGTTGTTGAGGTGACCACCAAGGTCGGAGTCTGTTTCACCTCCTTGCCCCACTCAAGCCACCACAAAGGTTAGCCGAGTTTCTCCACTAAGAATCACAGGGTAAATACAAACGCTTCGGGGAGCCCTCACAAATGAATCAACACGAGCAACCACGAAGAACACCTAACCGGCTAGGGTTCAAAGAACCTAAGAGTAATAAACACAAACCAAGCCGCCAAGATGAGGGAACCAAGTGCTCAAGTCATAGATCAAAGCTTCCCACTCTTTAATCTCACTTCCCTAGCTCAAATCTTGCAAGGGAATGAATCTAGGAGCAAAGGGGGGACAGAGGGGAGGAGTCAATGCTTGGAGAGCTCTTTGTCAGCTGGTAGGTCGCAATAAGTGTGTGAAGTGAGTGAGTAACGGTTAGAAGTGGAGTGGGAGGCTATTTATAGTCCCCCAATCCCGAGGCCTGTCGGTAGTACCGACCACCCATGGTCGGTAGTACTGACCAGCCAAAAATCGTTGCGCCAGATCTGACTTGACCTAGATCTATCTACCGACCAAGGGTCGGTACCACCGAGGGTCGCTAGTACCGGCCTTATGGCGGTACTACCGCCAGGCCAAATCGGCCGCAAACAGAGAGCTCTGCAGAAAATCACTCGGGTGCTCGGTACCTACCAACCAGGGGTTGGTACCACCGAGGGTCGGTAGTACCGGCCTTATGGCGGTACTATCGCCAAGTCATTTGGCGCACGAACAGAGAGGTCCGCAAATCGACCTCGGGGGCTCGGTACCTACCGACCAAGGGTCGGTACCACCGAGGGTCGGTAGTACCGGCCTTATGGCGGTACTACTGCCAAGTCATTTTCGAACCTACACAGAGAGGGTGTTAGAATGGTCTGGATGGTCGGTACTACCGACCTTATGGCGGTACTACCGACAATTCAAAATGAACTCCACCCAGAGAGGATTGTGCGCTGCCTCCCTAGTTGGTACCACCGACCCCCATGGTCGGTACTACCGACTTCACAGAAAAACATCTACATGTTCGTGATCGTGCGATGACTCTCAAGCAAACTTTTGTTAGTCGACATGAGCACTTTCCTCCACATCTAGCTAGTCCTCTTGATAGTCCGGCTTACCTATAACTCAAGTTTAGAAATAAACTCTCAAACCACCACTTGAGCTAGGCATCATTTGTCCAACAAAATTCAACGTGCTTTGTTCACGGGATATCAACATTGTAATTCTTTCTAAGGACTAACACCTGCATACATGCCTTTATAAAACGGTTTGTCTCTAATTTGATTGTCATTAATTAGCCAAAACTCACATTAGGGGCGAATGCACTTACAAGATGGAAGGTACAGGGATACCTTGGTCTGTCATTGGAGAGGCAGTGGGAGCAGATGAACAGCTTGAGCTGCGTAGAAGTGCAAGAGTGAGGGAGCTCTATGAAGGAGAAGAATTTGAGTCTGAAGAAGAAGAGTTTGAAGATGATGATGTGTACTACAGTGAAGAAGAAATATGATCTGGACCATCTCCATCTAGTAGTTAAGCCTTTTTGTGATGCTTTGTGTGTCTTCTTATGTGCTTTGTGTGTCTTCTTTTGTAATTTGTGAGACCTAAACTAAGAACCATTTGCTTGTGCTATCCTTTATTTATAAATTGCGATGTGCTTGTGTTCTTGTGCTATCCTTTATTCATAAATTGTGGTGTGCTCATGGATGGGAGCAAAGCTACTGATATCAGATATGTCTATTGGCTCTCTTTTTACACTTACTATAACTCATATATATTAGTTATATATACATATATATATATATATAGTTATATACATAATGTATACTACTCTGTATCGCAAATAGAAGTCGTTTAGGACAGCGACACGGTTTTCAAAGCATAACTTTGACCACTTGTTTCTTTAAAAATATTTATTGTAAAGTGGTGTATATATATTTTTATGAAAGTATTTTTCAAGACAAATTTATCTATATGATTTTTACATCTCTAAACTCAATAATTTAAAAGTTATTCATGATTTATAATCCTAATGTTTGACCGAACCCTTTTCCAAAATGACTTCTAAATAGGATACAGAGGGAGTATATAAATTATGGCTATATTGCCAAAATGCCTAGGAGCGCCTAGAGCCGACTACTCCCGACTAGACGCTAGGCAATGGGTCGCCGCCTAGATTCCGCCTAGCACCTAGCCAAACTTTGAAAGGTACTAGCTGCAAGATAAAGCGAGTCACCTTATTCTTAGCAGAGGCATGACACTATTCAGCAATGTTTTCAGATCGTATTAACGAGGCTAGTCGTAAGACCATCAATTAGACAACTAATTGTGATTAGTCGTCGATTAGGGTCGATTAGTCAGTCTGATCTGTCTAGTCGGCTAATCAGACATTCAGTCGTCCTAGTGCCTGGATGACCTGATCGACCATGTATATAGTACATATATATAATCATGTCTTAATGAATCATTATCATGGTGATTTACTACTAATCTGGACACTTACCAGTAGTTGCTGCTTGCTGGTGCTAGATGGTTCAGTTGTTTTGCCTTGCTCTCCTGATCTTTACATTTCATTTAGTGTTTAGTCTTTTTTTTTGCTATTTTGCCTATTTAACTGATTATATTCTTTCCCAACGTCGTCCAACAAGGCTGATCGGACGACTAATCGTGACTAGTCGCGATTGGTCGGACGATAAGATTTCTAATTGACCAAAACTAATCGAACGCCTTTATCGAGCACGAAGTTACGATAAGGACGATTAATCGCGATTAGTCGTCCGATTTGAAAACATTGATTATCTGGGAAACATGCCGCAGTAAATGTAATTGACAGGCTGTTGGTATGCTGGTTAATTAGCCCCACAGATGCAGCACACATGGAATGGAAGTACATCTACCTCGCAGGATTACACTATTTTTCTTGTTTTCAATGGACATGCTGGGGTTTGGGTTGATTTGCAAACAAGAATTGGCCAGGAGGGTGTAGCTGAGGCTGCATTGTTCGATACTGATGTTCAATGTACAGGAGCTAAAGGTTCTCAAAATTTTAAACCTCATTTGCTTTGACACAGAGAAAAGAAACTCTGTAACCTAGGGCTACCCAGAGACTTAAATGGAGGCATTGTAATAATAGTTCCAATATGCAGAGAAAATTGTGCCACCAATGCCAAAAAATTATATAGGAAGGACCTGTTTAATAGGACAGATAATAAAATTGTTGAACAAACTACATCGATATAAATAAAAACAAAGCAAGAGTCGAAATGATAAGACAGTAAAATTCAAGTTTACAAAATGAAGTTCCTCTTACGTTACCAAAACCAGACTAAACAGCTGGGACAAGTGCCATGTCAATATCATCGCCAATCAAAAGGGAAGGCCACCCCATGATGTATCAATAGATGTCCAAATGGGCCAGGCCCGATGGGCCAGCACGGGCACGGTCCGAAAAAGCACGGCCCTAGCACGGCACGGCACGAAGGCTATAGTGCCAGTGCCGGCACGGGCACGAGCGTAGTGCCGTGCCTGGGCCGTAGGTCTGGCACGACGGCACGGCACGGGCACGGCATGACTAATAGGCTGGCACGATAGCGGCACGATTATTTTCACCATCGGATAACTTTATAAGGGATTAGTACCATTGGATGAGATAGAGTGACATATATAAAGAAAAGTATGTCTCAAATTCTAGTTAACTCTCTCTTTTCTCACTCCCTAGCCACAATTCTCTCTCTGCTCCTCTCTCTTTGACATGGTAGCGATGGCTCGCGGCCGGGGCGCCTCCTCGTGTCGACGAAGGGCGGCCGGGGCGCCTCCCCGTGGCGGCAGCGCGCGACCGGACACGTCTCCAGCGCGCGGCAGCGACGGCGCGACACGACGGGCCTGGGAGGCGCGACGGGCCATTTGGCACGACACGGCACGATCAAGTCCCCATAGTGTCGTGCCTGGGCCGAGGGTCAGGCACGATGGCCCTATTTGGCACGGCACGGCTGGCACGGCGGCCCGATAAGGCACGGCCCGCTAGGGCCGGGCCGAATAGTGCCAGTGTCGGGATAGTGCCGGGCCGCCCGTTTGGACATCTCCAGTTTCCTTGTGAAATGTCAAATGTCCTGTGAAATAACTTCTCCAGTTTCCTTGTTTCCAGGCAGAAGGAAAGGAACCAAGAAGGCGAAGTATGTTGTCCAAGTATTGACATGTACACAATGCCATCAAGAACTGCATGCACTTTGAGCTTGTGCTCCCAAAGTTCATCTTCTGGGATCTCTGTAGCCTGAAGAATCTCTCCCTCCAATGGTATCACATTGTGAAGCATCCATTTCTCAGCACCGCTATCATCTGCTCTCCGGAACCAAGTGCATAGTGTAAATTCAACTACGGACACCATGCAGAGCTTCCCATCCTTGGCGCCCCCAATCTTGTAGAGATAGCCCTGCCCCTTCAAGTGCTCCAGCAGATCGATAAAAGAGAATTGCAGAGTTGCATTGTCTAGGACTACCATGTAGGCCTGTTTGATGTGTGCCCAGTACAGATTCCCGTTCACCTGTGTGCCACTGAGAAGCCAGTGCTCCTTGCCTGACGGCTGTGCTGGGGCAGTCTCCGACCAGGGGAGAATTTGCCACTCCCTAGTGTCCGATGAGAAGAGGGAAGCGCGCAACCTCAACTTGTCGTGGCCGGCGGCGACCACGCGGAATGAGTTGCGGCTGTGATCGGAGTAGAGCAAGAAGAAATCCATGTAGTAGAACTTGCCGTGACGGCCACTGCAGATGTCCTCAGGTGGCGCGGGGAAGAAATCCACGGCCCGTGTGAGGGGGTCGTAGACGGCACACTGCTCGGTCTCCCCGTTGAGGAGGAGGAGGTAACCTCCACGGCACTCTGAGATCTTCCACCCTGGCGAAGCATCTTCGTGGTAGGGTAACCGGGTGAGGAAGACATCCATGCCGCGGACAGCGGCCGCCATGTCTGGGTCGGAGCGGCGGCGGATGGGCGAGAAGGAGGGGATGTCTTCGCCGATGGATTCGAAGAAGAAGCCGAGGAGAGGGGTCTGGTGTAGGGCGTGGAAGCGGCGGCGGAATGCGGGGGAGGAGCGGACTGGGGCGAGAAAGCCGCGGCAGGTGAGGGCGGCGCGGACGAGGCTCGGGAGTGAGGGGAGGCGGAGGAAGATCTCGCGGAGGAGGTCGTCACCGAGGGAGTGAATGGTAGTGACGGTGAGCGGCTGCGGCTTCGTTGTTGACGGCTGCCGCCGGCGCCGGCGACGGGGTGGTGATTGCGAGGGCATGGGGGATTGGGAGCAAATGCAGGAAAGTGGAAAAGCTTCTTCGCCCGTGATTCCTGTGATATTTTATTGTTCGGTCTTGGGAATAAATGGGCCGTTGTTGTTTATTTACCTCAGCCCATCTCGTGTTTGTGGGCTGTTGCTGGGCCTTTCGACCATTTAAGCCTGTGCCGTGGAAATGTGCTTAACTTGCAGAAATGTGCTCCAGCGCGTGGAAGTGCTGATAGACCCCGTGACAGAACAGTGGGATGTAAATCTGATCAGGACGCTGCCAGTACAAGTAGATCCTCTTTGAAATGTGGGATTTTTTTTTAAAGTTCTCGGGTGTGTTTTTCGTGTGAAGTGTTAGATATGTGTCGAATATGTGTACAGTTTTGGTTACGTTGGACTTGGGTTGTATTAGGGGCTAGAATAGAGTTGGAGTCGAACTCTATGTCCTAGGGGGCCATAAATATGAGGTCATCTTTGTTGTAACCGTGAGACGACTTGACGGCTGGTTTGGGTGGCGGCGAGGCCGAGGGATCGCCCGGATGTCGGTGTGGCTGCTGTTTTATGGGGAGGAGCGCCCGTAGTTATGCCCCGAGGATTAGGCACATCGGTGAACCTCGTTAAAAAACATCGTGCCTTGGTGTCGTTCTCGTTTGTGTATTTTCTTCTATGGTGGTTATGCTTCCGCGTTCATCAATTAGCAGATCCGTTCGGGTCTGGAACTAACCGTGCACTCTAACAAGTGGTACCAAAGCCCATGGTCAGAAGAACCTAAAAAAATCTCAAGGGTCACATGTGAGTCACACGGGTTGTGTGTGATAGAGCGTTGGACTCGGGGCCTGGTAAAACGTCTTCGGGCCTGGTAAAATGTCTTCCCGAGATCACATGGGGTTGTGTGATGTGAAGAGTTGGGTGAGTTGGGTCCAATGTGTGACGGGGGACAGTGGCGGAGCTAGAGCAAATATGAGTGGGGTGCATTTGCCTTGTGGGTGCATATGATTTTGTCATATGGGTGCGAATATAGTGAAAATTTGATCATAATCACTGTTTTTCAAAAAAATTGTGGGTGCGCCCGCACCCAATGCACAACATATAGATCCGCCCATGACGGGGGAGATTGTTAGGTTTAGTCCCACATCGGTAATTGATGGTGGGGGAGCACAACATATAAGGCGGGGCAATCCTCACCTATCAGGCTAGTCTTTTGGGTTGAGTTAGGCCCAATGTCTGGATATGTTGTGGGCTCCGATTGACCTGGGCCCGATGGGCGCTGACTCGTGGGTATAGCGAGTCGGGTCGAATTCCGCTGCGCACTCTAACAAGTGGTATCGGAGCCAGATTTATAGAAGAAGATCGTGGAGGTGCGATGGATATGTTTCACACCGCGCGAGGCTCGCACGGGTGTGTCCAGAGAAGGACATGGCGCAAGGTGGAGCATGGCGGCGATCGACGACTGAATCGGTGGAGTTGGAAGGGGCTGCAATCAACAGGGATTCGTCCAGACGTGGAGATCGGGGGGATTCGTCCAGACGTGGAGATCGGGTTGATAGCGGTTGGTGGCTGCTGTTCGATAGGGGTCAGTCAGACGTGATGACCAGGTTCGACGGTGCGGCTGGAAGACGTTGTGGATGAAGACGACGACTTTGGCTCGTGATTGGATTGATGATATTTTGATCTTGATCGGGGTGATCGTTGCAGGCTTAGCAACGATGGTGACGGCAGTCACGATGGACTCAGATGAATTGTGGAGATGGTTTCGTTCGAAGTTACGTGACGCGTGCAGGGCACGAGGAGTACGAGCAGAGTCAAATAACCAGAGGATGCACGTGCTTGCGGGCAGGGATATGCATGTTTGTGCTAGCCATCGTGAGGACTCCTGATTGTTTTCTTTTGGAAAAGTGATCATGCATGTTGATCGGGTTAAGTAAAAAGGCAATAAGGATGAGGAGTCCGGGTAGGGCTTTGCATGGTGCATGCATGCTTGGAGCAGACTGGATTCAAAGTAGTGGCTACCTCGTCCGGACCCCACGGTATGGTGTGTTGTACGTTAACGTCACGGGAAGGAAACGAACAAAAAAAAGGAACGGACGGCAGGGGAGTCCGGGTTCGACTCGTTGCTGAGTTTCTGAGCAATAAAAGAAAGGAACGGACGGCAGGAGGAGTTCGGGTTCGACTCGTTGCCAAGTTTCTAGCCTCAATAAAATCAGAGAAGTTCCACGGGAGATTGCATCGAAAGCAATCTTGAGTTGTTCGTGACCGGAGCTTGCGACAGTTGAAGACGAACGACAGACGACGCTCAAAGCGGGTTGACTTTGTCGTGTGCGAGCGACAGGATAGTTGACGGGACTTGCAAGCGGCGTGGCTGTGCATAGGCGGTGTACGGCGGCGGCGACACATGACGGATTTCTCACAGCACGGGCGTGAGGCGTGTGCTGCGGTGACGTGTGAGCTACGACAAGGAACAAGCATGCGGACGACGTGTTTGGTGCGCGTGGATCGAGCACGCGGGCGTACATAAGGTACGTGATTTTTCGATGATCTGTGGCAACAGGCAGATGACGTCGATGGCGTCCAAATTTGAGGTGGCGAGGTTTGATGGCACCGGGAACTTCGGGCTGTGGCAGACAAGAGTGAAGGATCTGTTGGCTCAACAGAGTATCTCAAAGGTGCTGAGCGGGATTAAGCCGGAGAAGGTAGATGATGACAAGTGGGAGGAGATGCAGGCGCAGGCGTGTGCAACTATCAGGTTGTGTCTCTCTGATCAGATCATGTATCATGTCATGGAGGGAAATTCACCGAAGAAAATTTGGGACAAATTGGCCAGTCAGTTTATGTCCAAGACGGTGACTCAGAAGTTGTATCTGAAGCAGAAATTTGGCTTGAAGATGCAAGAGGGGTCGGATCTTGCAGAGTACATCAATGTCTTCAATCAATTGGTTGTTGATCTTGTAAAGGTTGATGTGAAGATTGATGATGAAGACAGGGCTATTATTCTTCTGTGTTCGTTGCCAAGGTCTTATGAGCACTTGGTTACCACGTTGACGTATGGGAAGGAGGACATCAAGGTGGAGGACATTGTTGCTGCGTTACTTTCTCATGATCAAAGGAGGAAGAATAATACAACAGAAGAGTCTTTTGGTGATGCTTTCTTAGTCAGAGGTGATCGTAGTGTGGAAGATAAGAAGGGTAACAAGAAGAAGGGGCCACGATGCTATAAGTGCAAGGGTTTGGGACATTTAAAGAGGAACTATCCAGAGCTGAAGAAGGATGGAGGATCCATAAATATTGTGATTGCCAACACGAAAGATGACTCGGATAGCGATGGTGACATTCTCACGGTGTCAAGTGAAAAGTGTTGTGAAGCGTGGTTGTTGGATTCAGCTAGTTCATTCCATGCAACACCGAAGGAGTTATTCTCGTCATACACTAAGAAAGAAAGTGGTTTTGCTTAATTGGGAGATAGTTCAGGCTATCTTGCTGAAGGAGTGGGTGACATCAAGTTTAAGTTGTGTGATGGTCAAGAGATGCTGCCTAAGGGTGTGAACCGGCTAACAAGGAATCTAATTTCGCTTGGTTTACTACATGAAAAAGGCTGGTCGTATCAGGCGGTTCCTGATAAGAAGACCTTGAGAGTCATGCATGGAGGCAAGACAGTTATGATTGGTGAGAAGTCTAGCGCACACCAATACAAGCTGAAAGGGAGCGTTGTTCAAGGTGGAGTCATGAATGACAATGCAAATGTGGTGGTGTTCTGTCCTGGTGGTGATGCGGTTGTGAGATCAGCCTCGTCAAGTTATTCAAAGTGAGCCGCGGAGGAGACGACTCAAGTCCGGGTACATGGAGGCTCGCGCATGGACGACTTCAAAATGGCGTGCATATTCACCAAGGTGGAGTTTGTTAGATATGTGTCGAATATGTGTACAGTTTTGGTTACGTTGGACTTGAGTTGTATTAGGGACTAGGATAGAGTTGAAGTCGAACTCTGTGTCCTAGGGGACCATAAATATGAGGCCACCCCTGTTGTAACCGTGAGACGACTTGGCGACTGGTTTGGGTGGCGACGAGGCCGAGGGATCACCCGGATGCCGGTGTGGCTGCTATTTTATGGGGAGGAGCGCCCGTAGTCATGCCCCGAGGATTAGGCACATCGCTGAACCTCGTTAAAAAACATTGTGCCTTGGTGTCGTTCTCGTTTGCGTATTTTCTTCTATGGTGGTTATGCTTCCAGGTTTTACTAGCTTGGTATTATGACAGTAAGGGCAGGTTCTCGGTAAGATAGGCATGTGCTGATGTGCATAGAGCACAAGCACGTAGGGACCAACAGAACTGAAAGTAGTCAAGGGACGGGGGAGTTTTGGAAGAAATGCGTTTGGTTGGTGACCAGAACTTGCCACGCCACAGATTCGTCGTGCCACAGTTTTTCTGGCAGCCGTTTGGTTCAGTGCCACAGCTATGGCACACCACACTTTCTTAGCACCATGCCCCACACGTCATAGACTCATTTTCGTGCCAAAGTTTGCCACAAGTGTGGCTTCGATTTTGTTCGCCACACTTTCTGTGGCAGCCACAGTTTGCCGAACATCACGCGTGGCAAGTTCTGGTCACCAACCAAACAGACCCTAAGGGTGCAAATTGGTGAGCCTTGGAGGCACCTTCGAACCTCCTTTTTAGTTTAAATATTTGTACTACTTCACTAAAGAGGGTTGGAGACTCGGACGTGCTTCAAAAGATTACTCATTTGCACCCTTGAAAGAAACTGTGGCAGATCGGTAGTCCTCCGAAGGTAAAACACACTTCTTGTGGAGGTTAAGCCGCAACACAACACTTCGTTCGATTCTCCGAATGTTGTTGCACAGACGAGGTATGAAAATTGATACTAGTTGTATATGTGGGAGATCAGATGAGAATGGTGGGCACCTCCTGCTGAAGTGCAAGCAAGTGAAAGAAGCCTGGAAAGCTCTGAACCTGGATGAGGTAGGTTGTGATCTAGCCCGGCCCGAGCGGGGGTCATTCATTAGTGGAGATGATGAAGAGAATTTTAAAATTGGGGTCCTCGGGTATGCTTCTCTGGCTATCGTGGGGGTGAACGAAACAAATGGAGGGGAAGGTGACCACAGCACACACTGAGGGCCTGTTTGCAACGCAGGAATTTTACAGGAATCACGCAGGAATTTCACAGGAATGAGTTCAATTTCACAGGAAAAACGCAGTAACAGGCAAAAAATCCCGTGTTCCAAACGGGGCCTGATAGACTGAAACAGCCGCCGACATCTCTATTGTCGGATTTCAGATAATCGAACAGCTGGAGGAAGCTGAGTCATGGTCATGGTGTCCTTAAAATGAAAACTGATGGAGCTTTCTTAGCATAGATTGGAGAAGGTGGCCGGGGGTATGCGATTAGGGACGGCCAAGGTGGGGTGAGAAAAGCTAGAGTTAGCAGGAGGGTGTTTCTCCAAAGTGCGTTCCATGCCAAACCGGCGGGAGGTTCGAAAGGACTAAAAATGGCGGCTTCGATCGTCGTGGCTCATGTCATCCTTGAAACAGATGCGTCAATGGTGAAGGCATCTTTGGAGGGCGGCGACTACCGGCTGTCACCAATGGCAATGGGAGATGTGATCACTGAGCTCAAACTCCTGATGGCAATGGAGTTCATATCGTGCAGTGCTAATGTTTGCTCCCGTGCACAGTTGTTAAAAAAAAACACAAATGGATTGGCTTATACTTAGGCCCTGTTTGGAACGCGGGAAAAATTTACTGTTCCTGCGTTTTTCCTGTGAAATTGAACTGATTTCTGTGCAATTCCTGCGTGATTCCTATGAAATTCCTGCGTTTGGGGGCAAAAAATTCCTTCGTTTCAGGGCAAAAATTTTTTGTCATGTCACATCGAATATTGCGGTCCTAGTTTAGCCTATTAAAAATATACTAATTAAAAAACTAATTTGTCAGCCGGAGACTAATTCACGAGACGCATCTATTAAACTTAATTAATTCATGATTTGATAATGTAGTACTACAATAAATATTCCTTAATGATAGATTAATTTATCTTAATAGATTCGTCTTAATAATTAGTATATGGCCCTGTAATTAGTTTTATAATTAATTTATTTTTAATAAACTAAACTAGTGCCGCAATGACCAATGTGACAGGCAAAAAAAATTTTGCCAGCGAAACGAACACCCCCTTAACTAGTACTAGTACGGAGTAGTAACAAAGATGAAATATATGGTTTCATAGAAATGGGGACACATAAATCATCCCTGAGAAAATAGTGTTAATATATCTTTTGCTCACATATGGAAAGCCGAAAACCCAGTTAAATAGGAGTAAGAAGTTTTAGGTGACAAAGGAAATTTGTTGACCTGGTAAAAGGAAATAGCACACATGCGTTTTTTTAACATTAGAATGGAAAATTGCGAGACACCTTTTCTTTTGGAGTGGCTAACAAAGCTAAGAGACTTCTGATCCCAAGTCTTAATGCCTTTGCTTAAACAAAGCACTATTACCACGAACTGCCATTCAGGAGACCACAGTTGATGTCAATAAAGCTTAAATGATCTTATATTTACTGCACAATGTGGTAAAAGGCTAAATAGTTATTGCACGGTGGTTCAGATACCACAAAAATGATATAAAACCACTTTACAGAAATCTTGGACGTTAACGATTCGACTGTGATTAACATGAAGTCCAACATTTAAAACTCATGCAATACATCATTTTGCACAGCTGACCATGTGAAAATTTGAATTTGTAGTGGTACCTATAATTATGATTTTTTTTTTCCTTTGAAGCACACTTCTGCAGGAGTAGCTACATTTGAGTTTAGCAGAGGAATTCACTGATCTGTTTCAAAATGCTAGCTCCAGTATAAAACGACTCACCTCATTCATAGCAGTGGCATGACACTATGGCAGTATTGACTGGGAAATATGGTGCTGCAAATGTATTGACAATTGGGATCTTGTGCTCCGTGGACATGGGTTTTGGGTTGATTTGGAAACAAGAACTTGGCCAGGAGGCTGCATTGTAATATTGATGTCCCCTGTACAGGATTTAAAGCTTCTCAAAATTTAAATCTCGTTTGCTTTGACACAGACAAGAAACTCTATAACCCAATGCTACCTAGTACCCACAGACTTAAATGGAGGCATTGTAATAAAAGTTTCTATATGCAGAGAAAATTGTACCGCCAATGTTAACAAACTTATATAGCAAGAACCAGTTCAACAGGCAGATACTAGAATTCTAAAACAAACTACATCGTTACATAAAAAAGCAAAGCAGGAGTTGAAATGATAAGGGGTAGTAAAATTAAAGTTTACCAAACCAAGTTTTCATGTTCCTCTCAAGTTACCATAACCAGGTTAAAACTTAACCTTTTTCACAACGGCATAGCCGAATTTCATTACTTGACAGCAACGAAATTACATGAGTTTGATGCAATCAAAACATAAGACGATCCTAATAATAAGAGGCCACATGGGAAAGAACACATAGTGTTCGATCCAACTGACGCCAAAATAACCATCCCACAAGCGCTTAAACTCACCAACTACACAACTAGCAAAATAGCATTTGAAATAAAGTGCCACTATTTCACTTATTCCATGCATTTAAGGCGCCAACATCTCGCAGGCTATATAACTTGGAAGCACAGTTCTACCAACTTCAGCGGACACACTCCTTCAGCATGTGCAATCAGACATCTGCGGTGATCTCAACATCTCGCAGGCTATATAACTTGGAAGCATAGTTCTACCATCTTCAGCAGGCACACTCCTTCAGCATGTGCAATCAGACATCTGCGGTGATCTCAGCAAACTGTCATCCTGTTGTCACTCGCATCTGGCCTCGCTTGTTTATGGAAAGGTTAACACTTGACTGAACATTCGAGTCAAATCAGTATCATTGCCCATCAAAAAGGAAGGCCACCCCATGATGTACGGATACACACAGTTGTCAAATGTCCTTTGAAAGAAATTCTCCACTTTCCTTGTTTCCAGGCAGAAGGAAAGGAACCAAGAAGGCAAAGTAGGTTCTCCATCTATCATAGTCGACATATACACAATGCCATCAAGAACTGCAAACACTTTGAGCCTGTGCTCACAAAGTAAATCTTCTGGGATCTCGGTAGCCTGTAGAATCTCTCCCTCCAACGGTATCACATCGTGGAGCATCCACTCCTCAACACTACTAGCACCTGTTCTCCGGAACCAAATGTGTAGTGTAAATTGAGCTACGGACACGATGCAGAGCTTCCCATCCCTGGTCTGCCCAAGCTGGTAGAGATAGGCCTGCCCCTTCAAGAACTCCAGCAGACCCATAAGCGAGAATTGCAGTGTTGCGGTGTCCAAGACCACCATGTAGGCCTCTTCGTCGTGTGGCCAGTACAGATTCCCGTTCACCTGCGTGCCACCCAAAAGCCAGTGGTTGTTGCCTGACGGCTGTGCTGGGGCGGTCCGCGACCAGGGGAGAATTTGCCACTCCCTAGTGTCTGATGAGAAGACTGCAGCACGGACTCTTGACTCGTCGTGGCAGGAGGATACCACGCGGAACGAACCGGGGCTCTGGTCGGAGCAGAGCAAGAAGTAATCCAGGTAGCCGAACTTGCCGCGATATCCCCTGGAGATGTCGGCATGGGGTAGCATGGGGAACAAATCGACGGCCCGCGTGAGGGGGTTGTAGACAGCGATCTGCTCGGTGCAACAGCTGACGAGGAGGAGGCAGCCGCCACGGCACTCTGTGATGTTCCACCCGGGGTTTGCATCATCGTGGTAGGGTACCCGGGTGAGCAAGACATCGGCGCCGCGGACAGCGGCAGCGATGTCTGGGTCGGGGCGGCGGCGGATGGGCGAGAAGGAGGGGACGTCTGTGCCGATGGTTTCGAAGAAGAAGCCGAGGAGAGGGGGTGGGTGGAGCGCGCGGAAGCGGCGGCGGAAAGTGGAGGGACGGATTACGGCGAGGAAAGCGCGGCAGGTGAGGGCGGCGCGGACGAGGCTCGGGAGTGAGGGGAGGCGGAGGAAGATCTCGCGGAGGAGGTCGTCACCGAGGGAGTGAATGGTAGTGACAGTGGGCGGCTGCGGTTTCGCGGTTGACGGCGGCCGCTGCCGGCGGCGGCGGCGGGGCATGGCAAATGCGGAGGTCCGGCTTGCGAGATAGAGAGAGGCGAGCGGGTGTGCTGGTGGGGAGGGAGGCCGAGGAAAGAGATCGCTAGGGTTTAGAGGGAATGGATGGTCGGATGAGGTTACCTGGAAAGATGGACGGACAGGTTCATTTTAGCTATCAACTTGTGTGGATACAATCGTACTCCCTCCGTATCACAAATACAAGACGTTTAGGACATTGACATGGTATTCAAAGCATAACTTTGACCATTTATTTCTTTAAAAATATTTTGTTGTAAAGTGGTATATATATACTTTTATGAAAATACTTTTCAAGATAAATTTATTTATATGATTTTTACATTTTTAAACTCAATAATTTAAAAGTTATTCATAATTTATATTTCTAATGTTTGACCGAAACTTTTTCCAAAACGTCTTCTATTTATGATACAGAGGGAGTATTTCATATCAATTGATGATGGGTTAGGGTGGATGGAAATGAAGTTGTTGGCGCAAAATATGGCACCTTACGCCTAACACACAGCAAGCCGAAAAAGCTGGCTTTAATCGGGTGGCCGGAGTGTGTTGAATCCGGAAACGTGCCAGTCGGTTTGACCTGAAAACCAACAAAGGATAAAACTGTGAGAATACCAATGGAACATGCCGGGTGAGACCAGACAGTTCCATATGTACGGCTTTGAAAGCCAATCACGACGGCACACAGCTATAGAAGCTGTCTGTCAGAGCATGTTTATAAAGTCATTTGGCTAGTATGAGAACAGGGCATGTAAAGCATATTAACTGCCGAATGCACATGTAAAGAAAGACATGCTTGAATAGATGAAAGGTATCATTAAAACATTGTAAACAGGTAACTTGCAAATATAAATATGTTCAAATAACACATGCATAGGTTAATTCAACTAGTCTGCCACACGTCTAGCATTCATAGACCCGTCAAGCATAAACTCAAGCGAAGTTAATCCACCGCATGATACCACTTGCCATAAGTCTACACCACTTCTTATAATTAGATTAATCCACCGCATGATACAATCTAATTATAACAAGCTAAAAGCATGCATGTATTTGAACAGATCTATAAAAGCTCATTACTCGCGTAAGCTTAACCAAGATCGGCAAACTAGCCGAGTTGGGGTCCATGAAGAAGGACCATACAAGCAAGCATGATTAAACCAATCTAAAACCTGCATCTGCCGCACGATACCCAGTTCCATCAAAGCCTAACCGTGATTAACATGCATGAACCCACAACATGTAACAATCTAGATATAAAGTTGATTCAGCCGTCATGATCTTATGATTAACGAAACACAAGCAAGCTTGTAAAACAGGACCGAACAAAGATCAATCTAGATTGGGCAAAAGAGTGTTACAAGAATTAAATAATAAAACACATAACACATGATAACTTAATGAATCTATCAGATCTGCCAAATCTGATAGAGCCGATAACTATTTTTATCCATGACTTAATCCGCCGCACGATACAAGGCATAAGCAAAAACCTCCCGTCATAAGCTTAAATCCGCCGCACGATACTAAGCTTAACGAACGAGACTACTTGCATCATATCTAAATCCACCGCATGATACTAGACATGATAGCAAGGTTGCCGGGACTTACGGAGGTCGACGGATCAATGATTCCTCTCGAAGAACTCGACAACACGACTAAGGACTCGAAGATGGCACGGGGCCTGTTTGTATTGATATGGTTGTGAACAGTTTTATAATTTGCCGTGGACCTTTATTTATAGGGTTGCTGGACTTTGCGTACAGGGACAGACGTACACAAAGATACTAATCTGAATAGAATATTCCTAATTATTCGGCCACACTCATACAAGTCCAACTTTATTACGTCTTCTTTTAGCTTGTTGCAGGCCAAACCATGTACCTACATGTATGTTCCTTATTTTACCTTGCCTTGCACCCCATCACGTTGATAGCAGGGACTCTTTTTATGCACGAATTCAATCACAGCCAATCCAAAGTCTTCACGTCCCTTTCCTCGTTGGCATACTCCCGTACGCGGATATTGCCTCTTATACTATCAGTCTTCCTTCGCTTTATTTTTTGGCCGAGTAATATTAGGAAATAATTTAATCAGCCATCCCAAGCTCATCACATTTTCATGCAAATCTTGTAACTTTCCTTTCTCCTTCACATGAAGAGGTCTTGGCATTGTGCTTCTTCCAAAATATATCAAATAATATTTTCTGGCTAACTCCCAAATATTCCTCCACTAGGAAACCTTCTTCGTTTTTGATATTGTCAGTTGATTCCTTCCTTGTCAGACATGCTTACTAAAAACTGGTGTCAACACAAGTCTACTATAACACATGTAGATTGAGATTTTTAAAAAAAGAATGTAGATTGATATGAATATGATGAATCCAAATAAGGTCCAAACAAGTTCTGGGTGAATGGGGCCGGGAAGTGGAACTCGACAGACCCGGTGTGGGAGTTTCACTTCGGCCTTGTTTAGATGCTGAAATTTTTTCACCTTTGCTACTGTAACTCAGGGTGGACATTCGGTTCTCGGTTCGGTTCCCTCGGTTATCGATGAAATTCGGTTCCTAGAAAATGGGAACCGATTGGTTCCAAAAAAATTAGGAACCGAGCATTTCGGTTATCAGTTATTTCAGTTTGGTTCTGGTTCTAACCGAACTAACCGAAGTTTTTCAACAAAATCTTAATACAACAAAATAATATCTATATTTTAAACAACATTAGGCAACACTACCTCTACTTTAGATAATAATAATTAATAAGTGAATAATACCAATATAGTAACACAAATATATAGCAACTAAATATGATACATCACACAAAAATCAAACATAGCATTACAAAATACATGTAGGTGAAGTACAATTCTTGAATTTCGGTTCTTTCCGTTAATTCGGTTATCCGAGAGTAGGAACCAAAATTTTCTCGGTTATTTCGGTTCCTCGAAAACTAGAACCGAATAAGGAACTGATTTTTTCGGTTCCGGTGGTTTCGGTTCTGGTTTGGTTAATTATGCCCATCGTGAACTATAACACTTTATTTTCTATTTGATAAATATTGTTCAATTATGTGCTAACTAGACTCAAAAGATTCATCTCGTAATTTACAACTAATCTGTATAATTAGTTATTTATTTTACCAATATTTAATATTTCATATATGCATCTGTTGATACTCAAAAGTGTCCTAAGAATATAGCGAAGATAGAAGGTGCATTTGGATCATCATATTTTGAAACCAGAATTATCTTCAAGTACTTTATGATTGGCAAGTCGGCTGTTCTAAACGAAATTGGGTTGGTCGCTTGATCCAATTGTTGCTATAGCCATTTTTTGTCCTGTCAAAAGAACTTTCGACGGCTTGAAGTTATCAGAATAGTGATTTAAAGGGGTCTTTTGATTATTTTAGTCGGTTTGGGCTGTTATCGGCTACACTAAGGCCCATAAAGACCGATTTTGTCGATTTAAGAATCGGCTAGATCAAGTTTTCCTTTTCCGGTTCAGCTTAGATTCTTTTCCGTGTTTTGATAGAGTTCGGATAGGAAACTTGGAGATTACGATCTAAAGATGTTTTCTACTGGGATAAGACCAACCCCCTCTATATATATGAGAGGATCATGGCCGATTGAGGTATCCAACCCTAGTCGTCAAAACAATCTACTACAACCCTTTATCCCTTTTTTACCCTCTATACCTTGCTGTTCGACGCATCTCCCGGCGAGATTCGGTGGCGTTCTAGGCGGTCTTGCTGGTCTTAGGGAAACCTCTACGTGCTCCTCCCTGACGGGTCTTCCCGGGAGAAGTTCTAGAGTTATCAGCACAAGGGATCAAGCCCTAGATCGACTTAAACCGGTCTCCAGATCGGTTTTGTTGGTTCTGCAACCTCTTCGGGCATTCTAGCCTTGCTAGTGTGTGATTCGGATCATTTCCGACATCAACACACTTTTTGGTGACTCCGTTGGGGAAGATCAAACAAAGTCAGATCTCATCTATTACCAAGATGGGTGGCAAAGATGGTTCCACGGACAAGGACAACATCATCCGTCCTTCGGGTATTGACGAGCTTCTCGATGATTTGAAGCAACAAGCACAGGCCAAGCTCGACGCCGTCTTGAAGGCTTTCCTTGAAACTTGTTCCAAGGATCGGCGCGGTAAGGTCATTCAAGATAAGGAGCCAGACTTCAGCGAGATAATCTCTGCTTCTGCGTCCAAGACCGCTGAAGAAACTACTCAGAAGGTAAATGCTGAGGTAAACGATGATCCTTACCCAACTCATGCTAATTATTCAGTAATATTAGATGGTGCTACCAAAGCTCTTACTAATACCATTCAACATTCATTTAAATTTCTTAGCACTCGTATGGACAAGCTAGAGGGTAAGACTGTCGACCCTAATCAACCGTCTGAACAACCTCAGTTCGGAATGCCTTTGAATTTCTTTGAGAACCAAACCTCCCATCCAAATTTTGGCCAACTACAATCGGGTCTTTCGGCAAACGAAGACGATAGAACTGGTTATAACGGAGCTAGTACATCTGCACATGCCACTAACACGTCTGGTCGGACTACACGGACCGACCAAGGAGCAACAACAAATAGAACTTCGGCAGGACAGGGTGTTGTATTACCTAATCCATCTAAGTCTCCAAGTCAAATCGCAGTACTTGGCGGTACTTCCAATTCTACCATAACTGATTTCGGTCGAGCCTTAAATCGGTTTAAAAAGGAGATAACCAGATCTCTCGAAAGCAGCTTGGGGTCCAAATTAATCCTAGTAGGACCACTTACTTTAAACCGTACCCTCCATACTTTGATTTTATGAAAGCACCTGATGGTTGGAGGGTAACCGAATTTTATAAATTCAGTGGTGACGGTAGTAAATCAACCATGGAACACGTTAGTACGTTCCTTGCTCAAATGGGTGAAGCTAGTACTTTAGATTTCATGAATGTTCGTCATTTTCCTTTATCTCTTACTGGTACAGTTTTTGCTTTGTTTACATCGTTACCATCATGTTCTATTAGTTCTTGGGCCGAATTAGAGGAGAAGTTTCATAATCACTTTTATGACGGAGTCTAAGAAAACTAGGTTGTCACATCTTGCATCGGTTCGCCAGGGGCGTAGCGAACCTATAGTCGATTTCTTTAAATGTTTTAAAGAAATTAAGAGCCGATGTTTTCATTTAATGTTTTCTGATAGAGATCTAATAGATTTATGTTTTGCTGGTTTGCATCGTGAAATTAAAGATAAACTCGAGCATTATGGGTTCTTTAATGTAAATCAATTATCGCAAAAAGCCGTTTCAATTGAATCATGCCTTAAAGAACCTCATGACCCTCATAGATCCCATCGACCGAGTGTGCATGTTGTTGAAACATATTCTGATAGTTCAGATGATGAATTTAAATATTGTTATGCTGCCGAGTTTTTATGGCCAGCACAAAATAAATTAATCACTTTTCCCTCTCTCAAACCGATTCAGAAGAATCGGGGTGAGAAAGTAAAATTTACCTTTGATTTTTCTAAGTGCGACCAAATTTTTGATGAATTGGTTAAATTCGGTTATCTTAAAATTAATTATACATTGTCATCACCCGACGAATTAAAGAGAAGAGCTTATTGTAAGTATCATAATTCTTTTTCTTATGCCACTAACGATTGCAATATTTTTCATTGGCAGGTCCAATCGGCCCTTAATGAGAGACGATTGAGTCTTACTGAAATGCAAGTTGATACCACTCATTTCCCGATGCATATGGTAGAAGCAGGAAGTCCTGCCATTTTAATTCGTCCAAAGCAAGCGGATACAACTAAAGGCAAGAATGTCATTATCGGTGAATCACGAGCTGCACTGAATGTTGAGAACAATTCGGGGCTGAAAGCCCTATGTTTGTTTTTGGATAATTGAGACAACCAAGTGGACTAACCATTATTCTAGTGTTATGAATGAGAAAGGTTATGTCTGTATCCAAGGTTGAGCAAGGATGGCACACATGGTGTTGGTGATGGCCACAAATGGTGATCAAGTGCTCATATCTTGGAAAAGAAGAAAGAGAAAAACAAAATCCTATGGGCTCAAGGCGAAGGTATAAATATATGATCATTTTGTTTTACCGATCAAGACACAATAAAGTGTGTGATCGGGTTTAAGATAGATAATCATACTATAAAGAGGGAAAATCTTTAATTACAATGGTTATCTAGTGCCACTAAGTGTGTCTCATTTGCATATGCATTGCGCTCAGTGACGTGGTGAGATTAACCCTGAAAATTTATTTGTGAAAAGCTAACTTATGTCTAATTTGTTTTGGTACTCCTGAGAAAAGTTAGCATTTAAAAAGGGTTTAAAAGAAAAGAGAAAGAGGCAGCTCGCTGAATTTCCTGTTCAACCCGGAAGTTTTTCTGGGCGAGGGTGCTCTGTTGAGAGAGCAATCCATTAATAGACAGAGCAGATCTCTCTGGCTTTTTATCAAGGCCGAACCAGATATTCGAGTGGAGCTGAGCGAGCGGTTGCTTGCGGATGACAACAGCATTGTCTTTCTAGTGAGCAGGGCATGCAACAGCTGTTTTCGTTGACCCTACAGAGAGAAAAATTGTGGTTCGAAAAGTATGTCTGTGAGGGAAGCACGGATTTTTAGAGACAGTTATTTAGCAACGGAGCGAGTACTAGTGAGCGGTGGAGAGCTAACATTGTTTGCATGCTGCTTCTCCTTTTTCTTTCCTGACCGTTGCATGCTCAAGTCAGGGAGAGAAGGGGCGCATGCAAGCCTGTGCGTCAGCTTTTTGCATGTGGCTGTGTGAGAGAGGGAGACATGGAGCAGGGAGACCGGAGGTGCACGGTTTGCTTGCAATGCAAGGAGAGAGAGCAGCTTGTTGTCGTCCTCTCATTGGCATCTGCTTGCGTGCTTGCAGCCTGAAGGTGTGGTGCACTGGTGCTGGCCAACCGAGACAGAAGCAGACTGCGTGCGTCAGCTGAATAGGGAGCAGGGGAAGAGCTCCACACCCATCTGACTGTTGTCCGGGGGCCACTGCTCAGCGGGCCTGTGCGTCAGCTGTAGGAGTGGATGGAGCGCAGGTGTCTTTGGCCACTGCCTCCGTTCCTGTAGCCGTTGGAGTGGGAGGTCGGTGAAAGTCCTTGCTTGGTTTTGGATAATTGATGTCACCTAGAGTACTAACCTTTGTCATGAAGTGTTTATGAGCTAGGTTGGTACACACCAAGTGCGGGAGCTAGATGATGATCATGGTATTGGTGGTGATGACCAAAAGATGGATCAAGTGCTCCACATTTGGAAAGAGAAGAAGAGAAAAGCGAAACCCCTATGGAGATCATGGCAAAGGTATAAATAGGAATTTTGTTTTGGCACTCAAGACACCATAGAGGGTGTGAGTGTGTTTAGGATAGATAGCCGTACTATTAAGAGGGGACTATCTCGGTGATCGCGGTTATCAAGTGCCACTAGGTGATTTCATACATGCATATGCATTAGGACCTAGTGTGCTAACCTCTAATCCTTTGAAAATGATTATGAAAATGCTAACACACATGCACATGATGATGTACACTTGTTGGTGTTAGCACATTTACAAAGGAGAAGGTTGTGGAGTTAAATTGGACCAACTCAGAGAAGTTTTCGGAGAAATCTTTGTTTTGAAAAGAGAAACGATGGATCTTGGATTGGAAATCTGTACTAATCCTTTGTGATTTGGATTATCTTTGGTTGTGGAATGTGTAGCCCTCTGAATAAGCTTTCCAAAATGTCCAAGATCATCGAAATCGGAGTTCGGAGCTAATAGTTATGGTCGTTTTAGCGGAGGTTATTTTTGGCCTAGAGGTAGTACCGACCTTGAGGCAGGTAGTACCAACCCCTCCGCGAACAGATCGCATGCTCTCTGTGTTGGGCCATTTTTGGCCTAGAGGTAGTACCGCCATAAGGCCGGTAGTACCGACCCCTCTGTAGGCAGTGCACAAACTCTCTGTTCGGAGGAGTTTTGGCCTACCGGTAGTACCGCCATATGGCCGGTAGTACCGGGCCACGGTAGTACCGACCCTAGGGGTCGGTGGTACCGAGGTTTGGAGAAAGTTTGGGAGCGTTCTGTGTATCTAGATTTGGCCTACCGGTAGTACCGCTATGAGGCTGGTAGTACCGGGGCCGGTAGTACCGACCCTACTACCGAACCTACTATCGCTCGTGTTAAAAAGTCGTTTCTAACGGTCTTTTGGACCGTCGGTAGTACCGGCCCTTGCGTCGGTAGTACCGACCGAAGGCGTGGAAGCTCGGGAAAAGAGGAGAACGACTTGTTGTCTTCCCCTCTCTATATAAATATGTTGTGGCCGGGTTTGGGGAGCTCCTTCTTGTTTCTCCAACCTCTTGAACATCGTCTTGAGCTAGATATACTCCCTCCCACTCATCTCCTTGTTTGATAGCGCGAATCTAAGTGAGATCAAGTGGATCCAAGTGCATTTGCTTGTGAGTTTGCATCTAGTGGCACTTGGGGATTGTTGTTGTTGCGGGTATTCTCTTTACTCTTGGTGGTTGCCGCCACCTAGACGGCTTGGAGCAGCGGAGGAGCTTTGGCACGAGTGGTGATTGTTCGTGGCCATCTCCCAGTGATTTGTGAGGGGTATTGTGCCTTCCCCGGCGAAGAGCCAAAAGGTAACTCTAGTGGATTGCGTGTGTCTCTGAGTTACCTCCATTTGTGGGTTGGTTCTTGCGGCGCTCATTTGTTGAGCTAGGTTTGTGAAACACCTATTAGCCGCAACACCTATTAGCCGCCGAACCACCAAGTGGTTGGTCGACACAACGGGGAGTAGCGTGCCGGCAAGCACGTGAACCTCGGGAGAAAATCTTTGTGTCTCTTGCCTCTTTGGACTTCTCCCGAAGTTTCTTGGTATTCTTATTGTGATTGATTATCTCTTGCCGGCGTCGGTATATCTCTCTATCCTTGCATTACTTTCTTTATCACTTGTGTAGAGATATTTGTTGCTAGAAGTAGCTCTCTAATTAGAAGTAATTATTTCTTGCAAGCTCATTGTTTTAGAGAGTAGTGACATATCCTTTGTGTGCCATAGTGATTATAGGTTACTAGAATTGTTGGATAGGTGGCTTGCAACACTTAGTAGAGCTAGAGCAAAAAGCTTCGCTTTGTAATTGTCTAACTAGTTGCTCTAAGTGTTTTGAAGAATTTTTATTAGGCTATTCACCCCCCCTCTAGCCATTTAGGACCTTTCAGTCGGCTGCCCACTCGCAAGGGCTGGCTGGTTGGGGAAAAGCAGTGCCTTCACCCTTCCCTCGTTTCGCTCCTACTCCCTTTTCTTCCAACTTAAGAACAAAAAAATAGAAGAGCAAGTTCTCCCCCTCCTCTCTTTCTCTCCAAGCTTGGTGCTCACCCTAAGAGATATCTTGAGAGCTCAAAGTGCTCATCTTGAGAGTGCGAAGAACATCTCCTCCATCTCCTCTCCATCTCCTAACTCGTTGCTCATTTGGGAGAGGTTTGGAGGAAACCCTAGTGTGTGCATTTGAGATTGCATATTTGGTGGCACTAGGTAATTGTTGTGATTGTGGATTTCTTATTTCTCTTGGTGATTGCCGTCACCTAGACGATTGGTGATTTGGTGATTGGTGAGGGGATTTGGTGATTGTGCCCGCCCCCAATCAAAGTGCTTATAAGGGGTTTCTTGTGCCTTCCCCGGTGGAGCGCCAAAGGCAACTCTAGTGGGTTGCTCGTAGCTTGTGGATCCCCATCTTGTGGTGTGGTTGTGCGGCACCCTATTGAGGGTTTGGCGTGTGATGCCAATTAGCTCGTGAACCTCCAAGTGGGTGAATTGCTGCAACGAGGACGTAGCTTGTCGGCAAGCAAGTGAACCTCGGAGGAAAAATCATCGTGTCATCTTGTCTCCGTGGTATCCATTTATTGATCTCTTGCCCGACTCGGTATACACTCTTCTATCACTTGTATTTACCTTTGTTACATTCTTGCAAGTGATAATTGTATCTTATTGTAGCTAGTCAAGACTACTTATCTTGTGTAGTGTTAATTATTCTTGCTCATTTAGTTGTAAAATAGCAACATAGACTTTGTGTGACAGAGATTATAATTAACTAGAATTGTGGATAGGTGGCTTGCACTTTTGTAGAGCTAGCGCAAAACTTGCTTCGCCATTTAGTTGTCTAATAAACTTGCTTAAGTGTTGTTGTAGAATTTTTTATAGGCTATTCACCCCCCTCTAGCCATTTAGGACCTTTCAGGGGCACCAGGTGGTGCTTGAAAAAGGAGATGATGGCAAGAGCAAGCTCATGATTACCGTCGGATCAGCTAGACACCTGAACAAGCAAAGGTGGTATGAGACCAAAGCAGCGCAACAGAGGCCGAAGGTCGGATCCCCAGACCGACCAGGCTGACTCCTATTTAGAGCAATAGGTTCGGTCAAATCGAGGACCCGACCAGGTGAAAGGCCTAGTTTAGTTTTGGTTAATTGATGAAACCTATTTGGTCTAATCCTATTGCTAAGCATGTGTAACACCCCTGGTGTTTAAACTGTAATTAACTTGACATATCATCATTATCATCATTAAGCATCTTGATCATGATTTCATAGGTATGCATTTACTAAGTGTATCATTTTATGTGAAGTACCTCTATTGCAAAAACCCTAAAAGCCCTAACCTTCCTATAGGGGCAAAACAGTAATTTCACCTCTGTGGCTATGCTTGGTGTATTTCTTGTTCCTTTGGTGTATTGAAGTTTTGTTGTGTTGACCAAAGTTCAAAAACCAAAAATCAGATTTCAAACTCCTTACAGAATCCTGATTTCCAAACCCTGGATTTTAACCCTCTCTTTGTAATTTAAAAATTATTCAAAATTTGGGGTTGGTCCAAAAAGCAAAGTTGTAGATCTGGTCAAGAGAAACAACTTTGGTATTTACAATTTTTCAAGTTGCAGTACAAAGTTTTGAGTTGTTTCAAATTCATTCAAACTCCAACTTTTGTCCCCTTTTTGGTTTTCAAAATTAGTTTGAAAACTAATGCGTTTCAGAAGAAGTGTATAATAGCAAAGTTGTAGGTTTTGATAAGAGGAACAACTTTCATATTTACAGATTTTCAAGTTCCTATATAAAATCAAAAGTAATTTTGAATTGATTCAAATTCCAAAAAGTGTTCCCTTTGCTGTTTTCAAATATAGTTCAAAAACTATTTGGAATTTGAAAATGTTCATTTTGACAAAGTTGTAGATCTCCTTTTTCTGAACAACTTTGGTATTTTGAGTTTTTGCTGCACAGTTCAATTTTTGAGAGTAATTTGCAAAATACAGAAAGTCAAACCCTACCCTAGCTACTGTTCTTCTTCTCCGGTAGGGGGGGGGGACCCGGCCGCGCGCCCTCGCCGGAGTTGGCGTTTGCTGCGTGTCCGAAGCTCCTTCGCCCGAACCAACTCCACGCCGATGCTCAGCGCATCATTGCGCACGCGAACCGTCCCCAGTTGACAATGCTACCGGCCCCTACCGCCCGCAGCACCTTGCCGCCGCGTGTTCGCCGCCGGCGAGCACAGCGCCCGGTCCCTGCAAGCCAAACCAGCTGACTTCTGGCCTCGCACTCGATTGCGCACGCTCCGTGTGATCTTATCCGCGCCAGAATACGCTCCGCCAGCCTCTTGCCGCGGCTATAAAAGGCCCGACGAGGTCGCCGGAGTAGAACTCATCTCCGCCACCGTCGCCAGAGCAAGCCAGTGCCTCCGCTTCCCTCCCAGCTAGCCCTAAAGCTCCGCCGTGGTCTCACGCAGCTTCACCGCCCCTCAATTTGGTCGCTACCGCCTCCATTCACCCGGCGTAGCTCGCCGTTGTCATCTCCGGCGAAAAACCCGGTGAGCTCGGATTCGGGAAATCCGTCCTCTCTGACCTTGATCATCCTCCACTGACCCCCGCATCACCTTCCTCACTCCTTTGCGCCTCTGCCTGACCCCTTGCGGTCGCTTGTGTCGCGCAGGGTCGCCGAGTCGACGATCGCCGCCGCGAGCTTTCCGCCGGTCGCCGTCGACCACCTCCCTCCGTGCATCCCCTTCCCTCGCCGAGCAGCCTAATCAACGCCGGTGAGCTCCCTGTTGCCTTCCGTGCCCTCGGTTTCGCCGCGGAGTGCCCGCAGTGGCCGGCGTAGCAGCGCCGCCGCCGTCCGGTCGCCGGAGCGCGCGGGGGAGATAAACAGTGCCCTTTTCTTTTTTCAGATTTATGTGAATAGTGTCCAAATTTCATATTTTTGTGTGATTTTCTGTGTTGATTCAAAAATTCTGAAATTTTGAGGATAGATTCTTTGTACCCTGAAGTATTTTATAAAAATATAAAACTTGACCTTTCTGCAAAAATTTGAAAATGAAAAATCTCCCATTTAATTAATAAATGGATGGTTTTGGATTTTTAGAAAAAGATTTATAACTCCAAAAATTTTGAGATAAGTTTTTGTGAGCTCCTTATGCCATGACAAGTCTCTGGTGCAATTTTTAAGTCTTTTGGAACAAGTTGATTTTTGGGCTTTTATTTTAATTCTTGAATAGTGACTTTTGTTAATTAATCTCTAGATTTAATTGAGCACCTTAATGACCTCCAAAAATTATGAAATTTGTTTTGCCATATACTTGTACCATAATGAACTTATGAGATTAATTTGGTAATTTTTGGAGCACCTTCATAAAATGACCTTTTTAGATAATTAAGAAAAATAGAAAAGTCATTAGGGTTTGGTGTTGAATGTCTTATGATGTGACTTTTGGGATTGATTGATGTTCATAGACCCCTACCCCTTTGGTCTATGATGTTTGTGGTGTCTTGCTATGTCAATGCTTAGGTTTAGTGAAGGTTGTCTAGAAAGGTTGACTAATGTTGCATAAAATGATGAGTCATTTCATGTCCTTTGTTAAACACCACTTACTCTCTAAAAGTTATACCCTAGTTGTGTCCTTTGCACTTTGTTCATGCTAGCATACTCATGTGCATGCATCATTGCATTCGTATAGTTACCGAAGGAGGAGTCAAAGTCGAGACCGCCGCCAACGAACCAACTCCCGAGGCGATCCCGGACTCTGACCTCTGCACCACTTTTCCCGAGTCTGCCGTCTTCGCTCTTCAAGGCAAGCCCCGGTGCATCCAACCTTTTCCTTGGATTTATAAAATGTTTTCCTTAATGCTTTTGAGTAAATTACTGCATTAAGTTTATAGGAGTTGAGTGCTATCCTAATTGGTGCATTGTCCACCTTGACCACTGATATACCCGACACCTGCTTGTCAAAAGTATTTGCAAAATGCTTAGCAATGCTATACAATAGATTTGCAATAAAAATGCCAATTTCAAAAGTGTGATCACTTTAAAGAACTTGATGGGAATTTTGGCTTTACTTCCCGACTGTTGGCTAGGTAACTGGCCGTGCCTAGTCAATAGCGAGAAGAGGTTGTCCGCGCGTACGGTGCCGTCATGTTGTAGTCCGAGGCTCAACAGTTGACACCGACCGGGACAGGGTTGAAAAACTGACAGGACTATTACGCTTGGGTGAGATATGACCAAGGTGTAGTTCCTGGCTGGAAAATAGGGACCATCCGTATGGGGGCCTGCTGGTCAAGACTTGTAACTATTCACATACTACGGAAAGCTCTGGCTCCGAGAAATCCTTGATTGAGGCCGACAACCGCGCACTGGGAGTGGAGAGATGGCGGAAGTAGCATGTACCCACGTGGGTTAGAGGCCCGGATTGGAGTGGTGTACTGTACTTCCGGGTGGCGTAGGACCGGTCTAATCTTGGAGGAATCGTGGTAGACGAGTTGGCATATGCAAGCTTGGGTGCTACATATGCAGTGTGGATAGGGATCCTCAGCTGAGTATTATTTATCCGGATTAACGTTGCTCCTCGGTTATGGAGACTTGGTCCACTGACTGTCAACGGAGAGTGGTTCTCAACTAGGAATGTTTTGAAATATAAAATGAATCATGAACGATGAAGAATTGAGGAATACCGAATCTTTCAAAAATAAAATAAGGTTTACAAAATGCTTTTCTGCAAAATACTTGATCTTGCTTAAGCCTTACCTTGACTACCCTAAGCCTTCATTCCTGAGTCTCCTCCCTTTTTCTTTAGTCGGTTAAGTCTTGTTGAGTACCCCAGTACTCAGGGTTTGTTACCCATGCTGCAGGTATGCCTGAGCATCCGTTGTGTCTAGACCCCTACTGTGTGACCTTCGTTCAAGAGGAGGCCGATGAGGCCGAAGATTAGTTGTGCACCCTCGGGCTGGGTGAACTATCTTTATGATTGTCGAACACTGCTACATTGTCTATTTCGAACTATCAGAACATGATCTGTAATATTCGTACCTTTAATTCCAATTGAAACCTTGGTTTGTAAAACTATTGTTATTTAAGTCTTCCGCTCTTTATTCCGATGTTATTTGTAAATTATGAAATGCTGTAACCGAATTGTGAGATGATCCTGCGGACAATGGGCGCTGATGTAGCCCGGTGATGAAAAGGTCTTAATCACATGGAACATGAGTGCGGCTGTCAGAGGTTGACAGGGACACGTGGGCCATGGGATTAGGACCGTTCCGTCACAGAGTGGTATCGGAGCATCTCACTTTAACGTTGCAGTAGTTTTGCGAAAACTTCAAAAGATTTTGAGTCCAAACAAATTAAACTTGACTATTTTGAGTCCAAACTGCTTTTCTCATCTTGTCTTCTGTTGGCAACACTAGTAGCAGTACAACGTGTCTTAAGCCCTATATATGTTATGTATCTTGCATTGCCTTGTTCCGTAGGAACGATTCATGCATCATATCATATTCACTAAAGCTAACTAAGTTCTTTTGGGGTAGTAAGCCTTTACCTGTTCTTGCTAGCCTTCTTACCTATCTTCTCTTGTCCAGACATGGCTCGCATCAAGCTGACCGCCCGCAAGTCAACCGGACCGCAGGGTGTGCCACGTCACCAGCTGGCACCACGCGCTAGAGAGGAGACTGGTGAGTCTTCAAATGGACGTCGTTTTCCCCGACGCACCCGCAAGAATCTGAAGGAGGAAATCAAGAATCTGAAGGCTGAGATAGAGAACATGGAGCATGACTTCTACCTTTCCCGCCTGGAGTTTTATGAGGCACGAGCTTCCCTGGAGCAGGCCAATCGGAACACGGTTCGCGCTATCGAGCAGCGCAATGATGCTTGGACCCGCGAGGACGTTACCAGAGCCCAGCTCCACGGACTGCAGCAGTACACAGCTCAGATTGAACAGTTTAATGATATGCTTCATGAGGAAGTGCATCAGCTGTATGCTCAACTCCACCCCATGGTACCTCCAGTCATGGAAGACCCTGAGGACGGAGTAGTGGAAGAACCCGAAGTAGAGCAAGTCCCAGAAGTGGACAACGAGATTGCACCCGCTGAGGATGTCCACGCTGAGGACGAGGACGAGGAGGAAGAGCCTGAGCTCATCCTCGAAGAAGAAGACGACGACGAGGACATAATCATCATCGATGAAGACTAGGCTCGTCGCTAAGAGATGGAGATCCCGTGTGTCTGTACCACCTGCTTACCTAAAACCTTAGTCTAGGTTTGGGAGCGTTAGTTTGTTAAGTCGAGTCTGTATCTTTCTTTCGTACCTTTTTCCCCTTATCAGTCAGTTGACACCTGTCAGTATCTGTATCCACCAGCTACCTTTGAATCAATGAAGCTTGTCAGTCAGTTGTTTTCAAAGCTCTATCTATGAATGCTAAGTTCTAAGTTGCTTAACAGATGCCTGTGAACACCCGCACTGGAGCTGGAGGTTCCGGAAATGCCAACCTTCCCAATCCTCCACCAGTACCAGCCACTCTTGCAGATGCCATTGCAGCTTTGGCAGCCGCTGCTAACCTGATGGCTCAGAATCAGGGGCAGCAGAACATTGCTCACCGTGGTCGTCACGATGCCAACCGTGAGACTACCTATGCAGACTTCACCGAGACCCGACCACCGGTCTTTACCAAGGCCGATGAACCCCTAGAAGCTGACGATTGGCTCCGCACCATGGAGCAGAAGTTTGGTCTGATCAACTGCACCAATATCCAAAAGCCCCGTTTCGCTTCTCAGCAGCTTCGTGGACCAGCAAGTGCTTGGTATGCTAATCTGGTAGCTGCCCAGCCAGAAGGTCACCAGTTGACCTGGGAGGAGTTCCGTACTGCTTTTCGTGCTCATCACATCCCTTCCAGATTGATGAAGATGAAGCTTGATCAATTCCTGGCGCTTCAACAGAAAGACTCCACAGTCATGCAGTATGTGGGTCAATTCAATCACCTCAGTCAGTATGCCTCTGAGTATGTCAACTCAGATGAGAAGAAGAGGGATTGTTTCCTCAGAGGGCTACATCCTAAGATCCGCAGAAGCTTATCCAATAACTTAACCGGTTCTTATCATGATGTTGTTGACCGGGCTGTTGCTTTTGAAGAAAGCAATCGCCAGTACCAAGAAGAGAAGAAGAAGAAGAAAGCAGGGTCCAGCAGCTTCTCTGGCAATCATAAACGCCAGAGGGTCATCTATCACCCCAGCCACCACCACCAAAATCGCCTACCTTACCCCCACCAGCAAGTGGTTGTCCGTACTGCGGCTACCACCCACAACGCCAACCAGCAGAGTGCCACGCAGCCGAACGCCCCAGGTGTTCGTATATCCAATCCGCAAACAGCTTACAATCATCCCTGCTACAACTGCGGCCAGACTGGCCACTGGTCTCGTGATTGTCCGAAGCCCAAGAAGTATGCACAGAACTTTCAGAAGGGTCCTGGAGGACCTCAGCAGCAGCAGCACCGTGCCCCACAGCAGCACGCTCAGAAGGGCAAGTTCGTCAAGAAGCACGGGCAAGTCTACTACACCACCGTCAGTGATATCCCAGAGGGAGAGCCCGTCATGATCGGTAGGTTTCCCGTTGCCAACCATCCTGCAGTTGTGTTGTTTGATTCTGGTGCATCGCATTCCTTCATCAGCCGTACTTTTGTCATCAAGCATGAGATATTAATTGAAGCTTTAAAAGAAAATTTCTGCATATTTTCACCTGGAGGGCGTATAAGCACTAAGGAAGTGGTTCGCAGTATACCCGTAATGTTGGGGGAACATTCATTTTCCACCACTATGATAGTACTGCGTGATCAAGAGATAGATGTTATTCTAGGCATGAACTGGATGTGTCAGTACAAAGCCATGATCGACATCCTAAATAGAGTTGTGAGAGTGGATATTCCTAACAGTACCTCCAAACTCCTTCTCCAACTTCCAATGCCTCAAAAACCAGCAGCCACTCAAATAAACACCACCTATGTTCTGGAGACCAGAGACATCCCCGTGGTCTGTGAGTTCCCTGATGTCTTTCCAGAGGATTTACCTGGTCTACCTCCTGACCGTGATGTTGAGTTTGCCATAGAGCTAAAGCCCGGGACTGCTCCCATATCCCGCAGAGCTTATCGAATGCCTCCCAGAGAGTTGGCAGAGTTGAAAACTCAGTTACAAGAATTGTTGGACAAGGGTTTCATTCGCCCAAGCTCGTCTCCTTGGGGCTGTCCTGCAATCTTTGTAAAGAAGAAAGACAAAAGTCTCAGATTGTGCGTTGACTATCGTCCTCTCAACGAGGTCACCATCAAAAACAAATATCCTTTGCCTCGCATTGATCTCCTCTTTGATCAACTAACTGGAGCCAAGGTGTTCTCCAAGATTGATCTTAGATCTGGCTACCACCAAATAAAAATTCGTCCAGAAGACATTCCTAAAACAGCTTTCACCACCAGATACGGCCTATATGAGTACTTGGTCATGTCCTTCGGCTTGACCAATGCCCCTGCTCACTTCATGTACCTCATGAACTCTGTTTTCATGCCGGAGCTTGATAAATTCGTGGTCGTGTTCATTGACGACATTCTTATCTACTCAAAAACCCCTGAAGATCACGCCAAGCATCTTCGTATCGTTCTATCCCGTCTCAGAGAACATCAGCTGTATGCCAAGTTCAGTAAATGTGAGTTCTGGTTAGATCAGATACAGTTCCTTGGTCATGTCTTATCCGCTGAAGGTGTGTCAGTTGATCCCGGAAAAGTGGCAGATATTCTGGATTGGAAGCCACCTACCACTGTTCACAAGGTCCGCAGCTTTATGGGAATGGCTGGATATTATCGTCGGTTCATCCCAGATTTCTCAAGAATCGCCAAGCCTATCACCGCGTTGTTGAAGAATGATGTGAAGTTTGTCTGGTCACCAGCCTGTGAGCAAGCCTTTCAAACTTTGAAGAAACTGTTAACTACATCACCAGTGCTAGCCCAGCCAAACATCGAGAAGCCCTTTGATGTCTATTGTGATGCATCTGGAACTGGTTTGGGCTGTGTGTTGATGCAAGAAGGTCGAGTAATCGCTTATGCCTCCCGGCAGCTTAAGCGACATGAGGAGAATTATCCCACTCATGATCTTGAGTTAGCAGCAGTAGTGCATGCCTTGAAGATTTGGCGTCATTATCTGTTGGGCAGTACTTGTAACGTGTACACTGATCACAAAAGCCTGAAATACATCTTCACTCAAGAAGAGCTGAATATGAGACAAAGAAGATGGCTTGAGTTAATTAAGGACTATGATCTCGAAGTGCACTACCATCCGGGTAAGGCGAATGTGGTCGCCGATGCACTCAGTCGCAAGTCGCATTGCAATCATCTGATGATGAAACCCAATGTTTCTTCTCTGTGTTATGAGCTAGAAAAGCTGGGTATTCAAGTGATTCCGCAAGGAGCTCTAAATAATATCAGAATAGAGACCCCTATCAGAGAGCAGATCATCGCTGCACAGAAGGATAACCCTGGAATCAAGCACATCCTCGAAAAGGTCCAAGCCGGAAAGGCTAATTGCTTCAGGATTGATGACGAGGGAGTGGTATGGTTTAAGAATCGGTTAGTAGTTCCTAAAGTGCCTGAGTTGAGACAGTTAATCCTTGATGAAGCACACTTAACTAGATTCTCTATCCACCCCGGCAGCAACAAGATGTACCAGGACTTGAAACAAAGGTTCTGGTGGACAAAGATGAAGATCGAAATCGCTCGCTATGTCGCTCGCTGTGATACTTGTCAGAAGGTCAAGGCTGTGCACATGAAGCCTGGAGGAGAGCTACAACCCTTACCTGTACCTGCCTGGAAATGGGACGATATCAGTATGGATTTCATAAATGGGCTGCCCAAGACCCAAAAGGGTTATGATTCCATCTGGGTAATCGTGGATCGTCTCACAAAGCAAGCTCACTTCCTGCCAGTGAAAACCAGCTACACTGTTCCCACATATGCCGCTTTGTACAAGAACAACATAGTCAAACTCCATGGCATACCCAAGAGCATCATCTCCGATCGTGGTACCCAGTTTGTCGCAAAGTTTTGGAAAGCGTTCCATACCTCACTTGGAACCAAGCTCTTGCATAGTACAGCATATCATCCCCAAACGGATGGGCAAACTGAGCGAGTCAACCAAGTATTGGAGGATATGTTGAGAGCCTGTGTGCTCACCTTTGCAGATACTTGGGATAATTGTTTGCCCTTGGCGGAATTCTCATATAATAACAGTTATCAAGAAAGCATCAAGATGGCACCCTTTGAAGCACTGTACGGTCGTCGTTGTCGTACACCTCTCAGTTGGTCTGAACCTGGAGAAAGAGAACTCTTTGGAGTGGACCTAGTACAAGATATGGAAGAGAAAGTCAAGCAAATACAAGAGAATATGAAGATTGCACAATCCCGACAGAAAAGTTATGCTGACAAGAGACGTCGACCTCTGCAGTTTGAGATCGGGGATTACGTGTATCTAAAGGTCTCACCCACCAAAGGAGTCACTCGTTTTGGAGTTAAAGGGAAATTAGCACCTCGCTATATTGGTCCCTTTGAGATTCTGGATCGCTGTGGCAAGGTCGCTTACAGGCTGAGTTTGCCCGATCATCTTTCAGCAGTTCATAATGTGTTTCACGTCTCCCAACTCAAGAAGTGTCTCCGAGTGCCCGAGCATGTGGTTGAAGTTGAAGATGTTGAGCTAGAACCTGATTTGTCTTACTCTGAGTATCCAGTTCGCGTGTTGGATCACAAAGATCGTGTTACCCGGAGGACTACCACAAGATGGTACAAGATCCAGTGGAACCAACACTCTGAAGAAGAAGCCACTTGGGAATCAGAAGACTTCTTAGCAAAGAACTATCCCGACTTTCTCAATACTCTGTAGATGTAAGTTTTGTCTTTTCCTTCTTAAAACGTAGAATCTCGGGGCGAGATTTCTTTTTAGGGGTGAAGGCTGTAACACCCCTGGTGTTTAAACTGTAATTAACTTGACATATCATCATTATCATCATTAAGCATCTTGATCATGATTTCATAGGTATGCATTTACTAAGTGTATCATTTTATGTGAAGTACCTCTATTGCAAAAACCCTAAAAGCCCTAACCTTCCTATAGGGGCAAAACAGTAATTTCACCTCTGTGGCTATGCTTGGTGTATTTCTTGTTCCTTTGGTGTATTGAAGTTTTGTTGTGTTGACCAAAGTTCAAAAACCAAAAATCAGATTTCAAACTCCTTACAGAATCCTGATTTCCAAACCCTGGATTTTAACCCTCTCTTTGTAATTTAAAAATTATTCAAAATTTGGGGTTGGTCCAAAAAGCAAAGTTGTAGATCTGGTCAAGAGAAACAACTTTGGTATTTACAAATTTTCAAGTTGCAGTACAAAGTTTTGAGTTGTTTCAAATTCATTCAAACTCCAACTTTTGTCCCCTTTTTGGTTTTCAAAATTAGTTTGAAAACTAATGCGTTTCAGAAGAAGTGTATAATAGCAAAGTTGTAGGTTTTGATAAGAGGAACAACTTTCATATTTACAGATTTTCAAGTTCCTATATAAAATCAAAAGTAATTTTGAATTGATTCAAATTCCAAAAAGTGTTCCCTTTGCTGTTTTCAAATATAGTTAAAAAACTATTTGGAATTTGAAAATGTTTATTTTGACAAAGTTGTAGATCTCCTTTTTCTGAACAACTTTGGTATTTTGAGTTTTTGCTGCACAGTTCAATTTTTGAGAGTAATTTGCAAAATACAGAAAGTCAAACCCTACCCTAGCTACTGTTCTTCTTCTCCGGTAGGGGGGGGGGGACCCGGCCGCGCGCCCTCGCCGGAGTTGGCGTTTGCCGCGTGTCCGAAGCTCCTTCGCCCGAACCAACTCCACGCCGATGCTCAGCGCATCATTGCGCACGCGAACCGTCCCCAGTTGACAATGCTACCGGCCCCTACCGCCCGCAGCACCTTGCCGCCGCGTGTTCGCCGCCGGCGAGCACAGCGCCCGGTCCCTGCAAGCCAAACCAGCTGACTTCTGGCCTCGCACTCGATTGCGCACGCTCCGTGTGATCTTATCCGCGCCAGAATACGCTCCGCCAGCCTCTTGCCGCGGCTATAAAAGGCCCGACGAGGTCGCCGGAGTAGAACTCATCTCCGCCACCGTCGCCAGAGCAAGCCAGTGCCTCCGCTTCCCTCCCAGCTAGCCCTAAAGCTCCGTCGTGGTCTCACGCAGCTTCACCGCCCCTCAATTTGGTCGCTACCGCCTCCATTCACCCGGCGTAGCTCGCCGTTGTCATCTCCGGCGAAAAACCCGGTGAGCTCGGATTCGGGAAATCCGTCCTCTCTGACCTTGATCATCCTCCACTGACCCCCGCATCACCTTCCTCACTCCTTTGCGCCTCTGCCTGACCCCTTGCGGTCGCTTGTGTCGCGCAGGGTCGCCGAGTCGACGATCGCCGCCGCGAGCTTTCCGCCGGTCGCCGTCGACCACCTCCCTCCGTGCATCCCCTTCCCTCGCCGAGCAGCCTAATCAACGCCGGTGAGCTCCCTGTTGCCTTCCGTGCCCTCGGTTTCGCCGCGGAGTGCCCGCAGTGGCCGGCGTAGCAGCGCCGCCGCCGTCCGGTCGCCGGAGCGCGCGGGGGAGATAAACAGTGCCCTTTTCTTTTTTCAGATTTATGTGAATAGTGTCCAAATTTCATATTTTTGTGTGATTTTCTGTGTTGATTCAAAAATTCTGAAATTTTGAGGATAGATTCTTTGTACCCTGAAGTATTTTATAAAAATATAAAACTTGACCTTTCTGCAAAAATTTGAAAATGAAAAATCTCCCATTTAATTAATAAATGGATGGTTTTGGATTTTTAGAAAAAGATTTATAACTCCAAAAATTTTGAGATAAGTTTTTGTGAGCTCCTTATGCCATGACAAGTCTCTGGTGCAATTTTTAAGTCTTTTGGAACAAGTTGATTTTTGGGCTTTTATTTTAATTCTTGAATAGTGACTTTTGTTAATTAATCTCTAGATTTAATTGAGCACCTTAATGACCTCCAAAAATTATGAAATTTGTTTTGCCATATACTTGTACCATAATGAACTTATGAGATTAATTTGGTAATTTTTGGAGCACCTTCATAAAATGAACTTTTTAGATAATTAAGAAAAATAGAAAAGTCATTAGGGTTTGGTGTTGAATGTCTTATGATGTGACTTTTGGGATTGATTGATGTTCATAGACCCCTACCCCTTTGGTCTATGATGTTTGTGGTGTCTTGCTATGTCCATGCTTAGGTTTAGTGAAGGTTGTCTAGAAAGGTTGACTAATGTTGCATAAAATGATGAGTCATTTCATGTCCTTTGTTAAACACCACTTACTCTCTAAAAGTTATACCCTAGTTGTGTCCTTTGCACTTTGTTCATGCTAGCATACTCATGTGCATGCATCATTGCATTCGTATAGTTACCGAAGGAGGAGTCAAAGTCGAGACCGCCGCCAACGAACCAACTCCCGAGGCGATCCCGGACTCTGACCTCTGCACCACTTTTCCCGAGTCTGCCGTCTTCGCTCTTCAAGGCAAGCCCCGGTGCATCCAACCTTTTCCTTGGATTTATAAAATGTTTTCCTTAATGCTTTTGAGTAAATTACTGCATTAAGTTTATAGGAGTTGAGTGCTATCCTAATTGGTGCATTGTCCACCTTGACCACTGATATACCCGACACCTGCTTGTCAAAAGTATTTGCAAAATGCTTAGCAATGCTATACAATAGATTTGCAATAAAAATGCCAATTTCAAAAGTGTGATCACTTTAAAGAACTTGATGGGAATTTTGGCTTTACTTCCCGACTGTTGGCTAGGTAACTGGCCGTGCCTAGTCAATAGCGAGAAGAGGTTGTCCGCGCGTACGGTGCCGTCATGTTGTAGTCCGAGGCTCAACAGTTGACACCGACCGGGACAGGGTTGAAAAACTGACAGGACTATTACGCTTGGGTGAGATATGACCAAGGTGTAGTTCCTGGCTGGAAAATAGGGACCATCCGTATGGGGGCCTGCTGGTCAAGACTTGTAACTATTCACATACTACGGAAAGCTCTGGCTCCGAGAAATCCTTGATTGAGGCCGACAACCGCGCACTGGGAGTGGAGAGATGGCGGAAGTAGCATGTACCCACGTGGGTTAGAGGCCCGGATTGGAGTGGTGTACTGTACTTCCGGGTGGCGTAGGACCGGTCTAATCTTGGAGGAATCGTGGTAGACGAGTTGGCATATGCAAGCTTGGGTGCTACATATGCAGTGTGGATAGGGATCCTCAGCTGAGTATTATTTATCCGGATTAACGTTGCTCCTCGGTTATGGAGACTTGGTCCACTGACTGTCAACGGAGAGTGGTTCTCAACTAGGAATGTTTTGAAATATAAAATGAATCATGAACGATGAAGAATTGAGGAATACCGAATCTTTCAAAAATAAAATAAGGTTTACAAAATGCTTTTCTGCAAAATACTTGATCTTGCTTAAGCCTTACCTTGACTACCCTAAGCCTTCATTCCTGAGTCTCCTCCCTTTTTCTTTAGTCGGTTAAGTCTTGTTGAGTACCCCAGTACTCAGGGTTTGTTACCCATGCTGCAGGTATGCCTGAGCATCCGTTGTGTCTAGACCCCTGCTGTGTGACCTTCGTTCAAGAGGAGGCCGATGAGGCCGAAGATTAGTTGTGCACCCTCGGGCTGGGTGAACTATCTTTATGATTGTCGAACACTGCTACATTGTCTATTTCGAACTATCAGAACATGATCTGTAATATTCGTACCTTTAATTCCAATTGAAACCTTGGTTTGTAAAACTATTGTTATTTAAGTCTTCCGCTCTTTATTCCGATGTTATTTGTAAATTATGAAATGCTGTAACCGAATTGTGAGATGATCCTGCGGACAATGGGCGCTGATGTAGCCCGGTGATGAAAAGGTCTTAATCACATGGAACATGAGTGCGGCTGTCAGAGGTTGACAGGGACACGTGGGCCATGGGATTAGGACCGTTCCGTCACAGCATGTGTGTAGCTTATAAGAAAGGATTGTGACCAAGCCAAGTGGTGGAGCTAGCAAGGTGGCAACCATGGAGGATGGTGATGGCCACAAGCACTCAAGAGATCAAGTGTTCTACCATTGGTGAAATAAAGAAGAGAAAAGGTGGAGCAAAGAGGCCCGAAGGCAGGGGCGGATCTACAAGGGGGGCTGGGTGGGCTCCAGCCCCCCTAAAGCTGGAACATCAATGTAAAATTAGAAATAATTAGAGAAAAAAATCGGTGGAGAAAAGAAGGAAAAATAAAGAAATAGAGGTAGAAGAAGAGATCAACCCCTCCTTTGATTGTGTTCTGCATCCGCCACTGCCCGAAGGCAAAGGTATAACCTATAGGGCTCTTTGTTTTAGTGGTCAAGACACTTAGCGAGTGTGATCACATTTAGGATACATAGTCGTACTATTAAGAGGAGATAATTCACGGCTTATGCGGTGTTCAAGTGCCACTAGGTGTTCTCTAACATATCAATGATACAAACCTAGTGAGTGACTAACTAAACCCTTGGAAAATGCTTTGTAAAATGCTAACACACGTGCACAAGTTGAAGGACCGAGAAAGCAACCAGAAAGCGACCAGAGGGGGGGGGTGAATGGGAGCTTCAAAATTTCCTACCGGAAACTAGTAGCCACTGTCCCGAGAATCACCCTGAAAGCAAACCCTAGAGCTCGCTAGTGTCCACGACCCTAGATGTAGGGTGGATGCTTCCAGGAAGCACAGCGAGACACTACACGACTCTAGAAACCCAACGCAAAAGTCCAAAACCAAATCCGAGATCGCACGAACGAACGGCGAACGAAACTGCGCGAAACAGCTTGGACCGGACTCTGACTGCGTCCGGTCAGTCACCACCGGACGCGTCTGGTCACAAGAAAACCTCTCTGGAACCTTACTGTTTCTGACCGGACTCACAAGCGAGGAGCGTCCGGTCGAAAGCAGTGCGTCCGGTCAATGAAAGACAGAACGGTGAACAGTGCAAGTGTTGAGTCCGGTCGCACAGCAGAAGGAGCGTCCGGTCAACATCAGAAAATCACCGCACGACATTCAAACACCGGACGCGTCTGGTCAACACGAGGACAGCGTCCGGTCACCCCGACAGCACCCTATTTGTCCACCGATTCGACTCGATCTCACCCAAAACAAGTCCTCTAGGGATCAAACTTGGTGAGAAGAGTCACAAGGAGGATAGTGAGCTATCTCTAAGAGATCATGGCTCAAACCTATCTCCAAATCGATGAATCGAAGAATTTCGGGGAAAGGGAGAAAAGCTTGACCCGAAACAAAAATCGATCGATCTCCTAGACCGTGAGGTTAGAGGTGAATTCCTTCGGCAGAAAGAAATGCCCCATGACCTAGGACAACTTGGTTCAAACGGATTTGCAAAAGATGAACCAAGCAAAGAGATCAAACGACGGGAAAAACGTGGAGAAAAAGGATTCCGCGAAGAACACGAACGAAACGCGAATCACAACCACGAAATTGCAACCGTGTTGCTACCACACGCTACAACAGTGAGATTACGGTCTCACTTCCTCAAAATCTCACGGGCACAGAGGTATTGTTCTCTTCTCTGTGGATCTCAGGTTCGCTACAGCAGGGATGTGGGAAAGCAGGAAACCCTAGAAGCAAAAGAGCAAGTGACTAAGATAGATGGGGAGGTGGGTGTCTCCCCCTACTTATCCTAATTCTAACTATTCCTAATTCCCACTCTACCCCTAACTACTTACAGAGCGAACCAGCTAAACCCTAAGGTTATTCTGGACCAACTCGATGGTAGGTGGATCCGACGGCCACGTCCGCACAACTCGTAGCGTTGCCTCGACGCAACCTCCCGATTGCCGCCACGTGCAGCCACCGCTCTGCCGTCCTTTCCCGGACGTCGCACCCCCGGTTTTGTGGCCCAAACCGGGATACCAGCCTTCACAGCCAACCCCGGTTTTGAGGCCCAAACCGGGAAACCAGCCCACCAAGCGTCTGAGTTTTGTGGCCCAAACTCAGCAAACCCACAGCGCCCAGGTTTTGAGGCCCAAACCTGGAAACCGTCCTCAGCCCGAGTTTTGAGGCCAAACTCGGAAACCATCCGCGCCCAGGTTTTGAGGCCCAAACCTGGAAACCGTCCACCCGATGGTTTTTCTCTGGCTCTACCACCAAACCGAAGCTGTAGAGGGGATGCACCGCCCGTGCACCCCGTCCACCGACACGTGTCCCCAAGTCCTCGACTCAGGCAACACATGACCGCAAGTCTTCGCTCATCGCTGTCCCAGGCTGTCAGCCACCACAGCTGATCCTCGGGCCACCGGTCCCTCAGTCCAAGCCTCACGTCCGCCCTTCGCCACTCTCGGTCCATCGGCACGGCACGTCTCTACTTGACCTTCACTTTGCCTCTGATCACTGTATCCGTGCTCGACACCTGCACAACACAAGCCAAAGAACATGCGCATCATCCCAGTTGACAATCACTCATCACTCAGAGACCCGGCATACACCCATGTATCCGCAATCTCCCCCTTGATGAGTGCATTGTCAACTACTCACACAAATCATAAAGGAAATAGAAGGAGGAAGAAGGAGAGAGAGAACTTGACCAAATGACCCAAAAGAATAGCAAAGCCGAAGAAGGTCAAGTGGAAAGAGCGAAACAACTTGGTTCCAAAAGACATGGGCAACGGCTCGACGCAACCAAGCAAAACAAAGCTAGCCCTCAAGAAGAGGTAGAACAGGCTCAACACCGCTAGCAAATACCAATTGAAAAAGCGAAGCAAAATGCTAGTCCCTCAAGATAGAGGCATAGAGGCTCAACACAACTAGCAAGAAAGCTCGACACCAATTGAAAATCTGAAGGGCGAATGCTAGTCCCTCAAGAAAGAGGCAAAGGCTCAACACAACTAGCAAAAACACTCCGAACCAATTGGAAATTTCAAAAACTCATCTTGAGCAAGCTCTCCCTTGCATGGTGCACACAACCGATTCCTCTCCCCTTTGAACATGGGAGGTATGATTTGTCCTAATTCTCCCCCTTAGTTGAAAATGCACCATCAAGCAAAGAGAACTGAAAGCAAATTTTCTCCCCCTCAGAAAATGCACCATCAAAAGTGCCAACAAGAAAATTGCTCCCCCTTCCAAAATGCATATGAGTCAAAATGCAAGTTAACAGCTTCAGGAATATAGTCAAGAAAATGCAAAGATGCTCTAAACAGTATAGCTCTAATGACTCATTGGAAAGCATACAAGCTAGCGAATGCTCAAGCTGATCACCAAATATGAAATATGAACATATGAGCAAAGTGAGCAATTTTTAGCCAAAAAGGTATTCACCATCAAACTAGCACAAGACATGTATAGACAGGAAATCCGACAAGTGCTAATCATGTATGCAAGGTGAACTACCCCTAGCAAAGTTCAATCATCATGCTATAGAATTAAACATAGTCTTGTGTATCTAAATTTTATCGGAGTTGCAGCGGTTAAGATTACACAAGTTAAAATTTCAGCATGTGATTGCGAGAGGTTGAAAGCTTGTCATTGCCTAACTTTTCAACTGTGCGAAGCCTATGCATAAGCAATCAGAAGCTTAAAGCAACAGTTTCGGTCATACACTACACAGCTCAAGTTTAACTCAAAGTGCAATGAGAAACAGTCTCGAAACTGTGATGTGTTGACAGGCAATCCCATCTCGATCTTTCCAATTCACTTAACTTGGTTCAGATTTTAAACAGAATATGAACATACCAAGCAAGTGAATGACTCAGAACTAGAGACATAGCAACCTAGCATATATGAAAAGCATGAGTGAACTCAACACATCCTACACATGCTAGTTGCATATCTCAATGGTGAACATTTTCAATTTTAAGTTCATTAAGCAGGTTCACCATTCAAAAATAGCTCAGCTCACAACATGTATCAGTGATCAGAAAGAGCATAAGCTACAAGTATCAACATATAGCATCAGAGCATACTACATAGAGCATAATCACATTCTAAAGATTATATACATGAAGCTCAGAGTGTAAAAGCGTATGCTGAAATGCAAAAGAAAAACAAAGCAAACGAGAAAATAGTCAGTCTATGATACAAGATCCAAAATGTTTCCCCCATCTAAAAGGGGAAACACACACCAAGTTCACCCCTCAACCGATTAAAGGTTGATTCGTCCAAAAGCTTGGTGAAAATATCAGCCAACTGATGATGAGTATCGACATGGCTAAGGTTGATATCACCCTTCTCATAGTGGTCTCGCAAAAAGTGAAAGCGCACATCAATGTGTTTGGTCTTCGAGTGAAGCACGGGGTTCTTAGCAACGCTAATCGCACTCGTGCTGTCACAAAGCAGAGGAACACGAGATAAGCTCAGACCAAAATCACGCAAAGTGGCCATCATCCAGAGTAACTGGGAACAGCAGCTAGCCGCAGCAACATACTCAGCCTCCGTGGTAGACTGGGCGACACTAGACTGCTTGCGAGAAGACCATGATACAAGAGAAGAACCAATAAACTGGCAAGTCCCAGAAGTGGACTTGCGCTCAATGCGACAACCAGCAAAATCGGCATCGGAATAACCGCAAAGGGAGAGGGTGGAGGAAGCTGAATACCAAATCCCGAACTCAGGTGTGAAGCGAAGGTACCTAAAAATGCGCTTGACCGCCTGACGGTGAGAGGTGCGCGGCGACGCCTGAAAGCGCGCACACAGACACACCGCGAACTGGATGTCCGGGCGTGTCGCCGTCAGGTAGAGCAGCGACCCGATCATGCTTCGGTACTCCTTCTGGCTTACAGCTTCTCCATCCTTGTCCGCATCCAGGGCCGTCATGGTCGACATGGGTGTTGGAAGAGGCTTGGCCTCACCCATATCGAACCTCTTCAGCAAGTCTTTGGTATACTTGCCCTGGTGCACAAACGTCCCTTCTCGGGATTGCTTGATTTGCAACCCGAGAAAAAACGTCAACTCGCCCATCATGCTCATCTCAAATTCCCTACTCATTGTATCTGCAAACTTGGCAACCAAAGCATGAGAAGAACCACCGAAAATGATATCATCCACGTAAATTTGGACCAAGAGAGTATCAGTGCCTTGCTTGAGGAGAAAGAGCGTTTTATCTACACATCCCATTTTAAAACCCTTAGCAAGCAAAAAGGTTTTCAACCTATCATACCAGGCTCTAGGGGCTTGTTTCAAACCATACAAAGCTTTGTGGAGTTTAAAGACATGGTTTGGAAACTTGGGATTTTCAAAACCGGGGGGTTGTCTAACATACACCTCCTCTTCTATGTAGCCATTTAAGAAGGCACTCTTGACATCCATTTGAAAAAGTTTGAAACCTTTGGATGCAGCAAAAGCCAAGAGTATCCTAATAGCCTCCAAACGAGCTACAGGAGCAAAAGTCACCTCATAGTCTATCCCCTCCTTCTGACTATATCCCTGGGCTACGAGTCTGGCCTTGTTTCTCACAACATGGCCATCTTCTCCCTGTTTGTTTTTGAAAACCCATTTTGTCCCAATTGGGTGACACTCAGAAGGTGGAGACACTAGAACCCAAACCCGATTTCTCTCAAAGTTCTCAAGCTCCTCATGCATGGCATTGACCCAATCCGGATCCGTCAAAGCGTGTCCAACATCCCGGTGTTCAAAATCAGCAACAAATGCAGAATGAGCAAAGTGAGAGATTTGCCTTGACCGGGTGACGCGTTCGTCAATGCTGCCGATCATCTGCTGAGGCGGGTGATGGTGCTGAATGTGTCGTGACGCCTCCCTTGCCGAAGTGGCCTCCCCCTCAACAGCAGCTGGTGCCTCCCCGGGTACAAAAGGTACCACTCGGGGTGGCGGATCCCACGGCCCCCAGGAAGAAGACGTGTCGGGGCCGTGAGTCGTCGTAGAAGCCGCTCCTTGCGGCACAGTAGGTGGAGGGGGTGCTGGATCATCTATACCTTCAGCACCCTCGTCCTCGTCATCAAAAAGAGGCTCACCAACCTCATGATCACCTGCACGCTCAAAACGAGAAGAAGGACAAACCATGGTCTCGTCGAAGGTGACATCGGATGTCTCCATGACTCGGTTAGTGTCAAGGTTAAGTACACGATAAGCTCAAGTGTGAGTGCCATAACCCAAAAACACACCGTCAGAAGAATGAGACTCAAACTTGTCCAGGTTGCCCTTTTTGAGTATAAAACAATGGCAACCAAAAACTCTAAAATAACTCACCTTGGGGAGTTTTCCAAAACGCAACTCATAAGAGGTCTTTTTCAAGAAGGCTCGAAGAAAAATGCGATTGGAAATATAGCATGCAGTGCTCATAGCTTCGGCCCAATATCGCCTAGGAGTCCTATGCTCATCAAGCATCGTCCTGGCCATCTCTACAAGGGTCCGATTCTTCCTCTCTACAACACCATTTTGTGGCGGTGTGTAGGGAGAAGAAAACTGATGCTCCAAGCCCAAAGAGTTACAAAACTTCTCAAAATCCGAATTCTTGAATTCGGAACCATTATCACTCCTAATAGCTCGCATCGAGTTCAAAGGGAACTCGTTCTGAAGACGCAAAATCAGATTGCGAGCAAAAGAGAAAGTCTCAGTCTTTTCAGCTAAAAAGAAGACCCATGAATATCTCGAAAAGTCGTCAACAACAACAAGCACATACCACTTCCCCCCAACCGATCTCACCCGAGCCGGACCAACAAGGTCCATGTGCAAAAGCTCTCCAGGGCGCTTGGTCATGACCTGAGTCACTGGATGGTGGGGAGCGGCTACCATCTTCCCATGTCTACAAGAGTGGCAAACAAGATCCTTCTCCATCGACAACTTGGGCAATCCTCGGATTAGGCCAAGTGAGCTAAGTCTTGCAAGCAAGTCGAAGCTCAAATGTCCTAGTCTCCTATGCCACTTCCAAAGATCAGAGGTGGAAGGTCCAGCCACCAGACAATGAGAAATGCCAAAAGACTCCGAGAAATCCGCATGAAAGACTTTCCCAAAGGGCGAAATCACACAAACAAGATTGCCTTGAGGATCCAAAATACGACTGAGATTCGGTTTAAAACGAATCTCATAGTCGTCGTCAAAGAGTTGCGAAAAGAAAGAAGGTTAAAATGCAAGTTAGAAACAAGAGCAACATCGCGCAACACAAAGTGCTCATTAACCCGCACCGACCCACGAGACAAAACCTTAACTTTGCTATTGTCGCCGAAGGTGATAAACTCCTTTCCGGCGACTGGACTAAGACTGGAGAACCACTTGGCATTTCCGGTCATGTGCCTCGAACACCCGGAATCCACCAACCAAACGTTCTCCAATCGTTTTACCTACATCAATAAAAAGACATAGGGTGAGCATACGGTCCAACACTGGGGTTAGTGAAGTAAGGGGAATACCAGTGTTGGGCCGACTGCTCAAAAGAACGGTTAGCAGAAAAACCATTCATAGCACGTCTACGAGAAGAGCGATCACCACGCTGAGGAAAACGTGGTCCGCTAGGAAAAGAGCGCTCACCGCGATACTCAAAACGCGGTGGGGAAAAACGCTCAACTACAAAGCCACTGCCACGGGGTCCATAGCCTACAGCAGCAGGCTCCCGCCGGGCACGCTCTCTACGAGGCCTAGGCCTAGGAACTTGAGGTTTTGGACCTCTAGGCCTAGCGGCTCTCCTCGGAGTTCTCCTCTGAACATTCGGCACATGTACATCATGGAAAGGATGGTACATGTCCGGATTGTTCATCTCCCTAGCGCGGCGCACCTCTCTCTTGCGCCGAAAGCAGAACTCACTCAAGTGTCCATCTCTCCCACAGTGCTCACAATGGTACCTCACCGCTCTCAAAGGGGGTTGTTGGTACTCACGGTACTGGGTGTGGATCACTTTGCCCTTCTGTGGCATAAGCTCCTCCTGGATAGGTGGCATTGTGTCCAGCTTATTTTTCAGGTGGTTTGGTTTGGGAGCCCATTGCTGGTTCTTGGGTGGAGCTCGTGGAGGTTCTTCAAACACCCCATCCTTGGTGTTAGGCTTGAGAGGCTCTTTGGGTGGAAGCTTGGTAAGTTTGGGAGTAGTGGTGGAGTTGGGCTTCTCACATGAGTTCAGACCACTCGACTCTCCAATCTTTCCAAAAGCAGAAAGATCAACACCCGGAGCAAAACCTACACCAGGACCTCCAGCAGCTCGCTTGAATTGGGAGATCATCATCCCGAGCTGTGGCTCACCACAAGACACCCATGACAAGATGGTCCAAAGGTATGTGTTTTCTTCCTCGGTTTGCATCTTGTCATGCTTCACATTGGCTATCTCCATCTCCAGGCCCTCACACAAAACACACATGGACACACAAGTGCTATCCGAGCTGGCCTCCTCAAGAGACACAATCTTGGCATTCTTCTCTTCCAACTCGGATTGCAAGACAGGACAAGTCTTGCACGCACCCAACAACATGGGTCTAGCCCAGAGCTCATCCACCTCTCCTACCAACGCCACATACTTACCTCTCAAAGTGAGAAGGTCAGTCATGTGCGTGGTGCACATCTCACACTCCTCCTCATCGGTAACAACTACGGTGGACTTGACAGACTCAAGTTCCTTCACAGTACCCTCCCACTTCTGCCTAAACTCCTTGCGCTCTCTAGCGGCACGCCTAAGCAGCTTATCCTGACTAAGGAGCACGGCAGTAAGTTTCTCGACCTCAGCAGAAAGCTCGTCGTGGGTTAGAGATACCTGGGAGGTGTCGTCGTCATCGTCGTTCCGAGGGGTGTCCACCAGCTCGCCGTCGACCTCCTTGCCGAGGGCCATGGTGCAGAAGCCGTCGTCGTCGGCGAAGAAGTAGAGGCCGTTCAGCTTGTCCTCGATCCTCTTCTTCTTCTCGGACTCGTCGTCGCTTGAGGAAGCGGAGTCATCATCCGAGTCATCGACGTCGCTGAGCGTGGCGAAGAAAGCACGCTGCTCAGCCTGGGCCTTCTCCAAGTACTTCGTCTTGATGTACTCCTTGTTGAAGCCGCCCTTCCGCTTGTGCCTTGCGGGGACGTACTTCTCCTTGCACTTGTCGGAGTCGTACTTGTGCCCATGATCGCCCTTCCCAGAATGCTTGTTCTTCTTGGGACAGTTGGCGATGAAGTGGTCGGGGTCGCCGCACTCGAAACAACCCGAGCATCCTCCTCCGCAGCGACGGTTCATGCGGTTGTTGTGAAACCACGAGAACCGGTTGGCAAGCAAAGCCAACTCGTCGTCTCCCAAAGACTCCAACTGCTCCTTTGTGACAGAAAGAAGAGAATGCAAAGCAAAGCCTCCAGAGGGGTTAGTAGAAGAGCCAGAAAGCAAAGCCATCGATGGGCCAGAAGGATTTTCATAAGAAGCCCTCGCCATGGCATCAATCTCACTGGACTTGAGCTTACTGAAGAGCTCGTCACACGTGAGGGTCCCATAGTTAGGCGATTCGATGATCGCCTGAACCTTGGAATCCCACACCGACCGATCGAGAGTATGCAAAAGCTTGAGAGCCCTCTCATGATCGTCGAAAGGCAACAACTCCTTGTTAGCCCTCATCCTGTTGACAATCACCTGAAAGAGAGCGAATAAACTTTCTATGCTCTCGCCAGGCATATGTCGAAAGTTCTCATACTCTCGCTTGAATGACTCGTAGAGACGGGTTTTGACTTGAGAGGTTCCCTCATGGAAACGCATGAGGGTAGCCCAAATCTCCCGAGCCGTAGCGAGGTGAGAAACGCGATCAAACTCACTCATGCTCAAGCATGAGAAAAGAGCATTACAGGCTCGGCTATTGGCATCGTGCTCATCGATTTGAAGCTGAGAGACACGAGCAGCCAAGACCACGTAATCAGCAGAGTTGCAAATATCCCAGATGGAAGCACCCAAACTCTGCAGATAGGCCGACATGCGTATCTTCCAATACGCATAGTTCGTCCCATCGAAAAACGGCGGTTTGCCCACGCCGCGATCCATGTCGCCTTCTGTGGATCTGGAACCGGCTAAGGTGGAAGATCCTTAACCTGCTTCGATACCAATTGAAGGACCGAGAAAGCAACCAGAAAGCGACTAGAGGGGGGGGGGTGAATGGGAGCTTCAAAATTTCCTACCGGAAACTAGTAGCCACTGTCTCGAGAATCACCCTGAAAGCAAACCCTAGAGCTCGCTAGTGTCCACGACCCTAGATGTAGGGTGGATGCTTCCAGGAAGCACAGCGAGACACTACACGACTCTAGAAACCCAACGCAAAATTCCAAAACCAAATCCGAGATCGCACGAACGAACGGCGAACGAAACTGCGCGAAACAGCTTGGATCGGACTCTGACTGCGTCCGGTCAGTCACCACCGGACGCGTCCGGTCACAAGAAAACCTCTCTGGAACCTTACTGTTTCTGACCGGACTCACAAGCGAGGAGCGTCCGGTCGAAAGCAGTGCGTCCGGTCAGTGAAAGACAGAACGGTGAACAGTGCAAGTGTTGAGTCCGGTCGCACAGCAGAAGGAGGGTCCGGTCAACATCAGAAAATCACCGCGCGACATTCAAACACCGGACGCGTCCGGTCAACGCGAGGACAGCGTTCGGTCACCCCGACAGCACCCTATTTGTCAACCGATTCGACTCGATCTCACCCAAAACAAGTCCTCTAGGGATCAAACTTGGTGAGAAGAGTCACAAGGAGGATAGTGAGTTATCTCTAAGAGATCATGGCTCGAACCTATCTCCAAATCGATGAATCGAAGAATTTCGGGGAAAGGGAGAAAAGCTTGACCCGAAACAAAAATCGATCGATCTCCTAGACCGTGAGGTTAGAGGTGAATTCCTTCGGTAGAAAGAAATGCCCCACGACCTAGGACAACTTGGTTCAAACGGATTTGCAAAAGATGAACCAAGCAAAGAGATCAAGCGACGGGAAAAACATGGAAAAAAAGGATTCCGCGAAGAACACGAACGAAACGCGAATCACAACCACGAAATTGCAACCGTGTGGCTACCACATGCTACAACAGTGAGATTACGGTCTCACTTCCTCAAAATCTCACGGGCACAGAGGTATTGTTCTCTTCTCTGTGGATCTCAGGTTCGCTACAGCAGGGATGTGGGAAAGCAGGAAACCCTAGAAGCAAAAGAGCAAATGACTGAGATAGATGGGGAGGTGGGTGTCTCCCCCTACTTATCCTAATTCTAACTATTCCTAATTCCCACTCTACCCCTAACTACTTACAGAGCGAACCAGCTAAACCCTAAGGTTATTCTGGACCAACTCGATGGTAGGTGGATCCGACGGCCACGCCCGCACAACTCGTAGCGTTGCCTCGACGCAACCTTCTGATTGCCGCCACGTGCTGCCACCGCTCTGCCGTCCTTTCCCGGACGTCGCACCCCAGGTTTTGTGGCCCAAACCAGGAAACCAGCCTTCACAGCCAACCCCCGGTTTTGAGGCCCAAACCGGGAAACCAGCCCACCAAGCGTCTGAGTTTTGTGGCCCAAACTCAGCAAACCCGCAACGCCCAGGTTTTGAGGCCCAAACCTGGAAACCGTCCTCAGCCCGAGTTTTGAGGCCAAACTCGGAAACCATCCGCGCCTAGGTTTTGAGGCCCAAACCTGGAAACCGTCCACCCGATGGTTTTTCTCTGGCTCTACCACCAAACCGAAGCTGTAGAGGGGATGCACCGCCCGTGCACCCCGTCCTCCGACACGTGTCCCCAAGTCCTCGACTCAGGCAACACATGACCCTCAAGTCTTCGCTCGTCGCTGTCCCAGGCTGTCAGCCACCACAGCTGATCCTCGGGCCACCGGTCCCTCAGTCCAAGCCTCACGTCAGCCCTTCGCCACTCTCGGTCCATCGGCACGGCACGTCTCTACTTGACCTTCACTTTGCCTCTGATCACTGTATCCGTGCTCGACACCTGCACAACACAAGCCAAAGAACATGCGCATCATCCCAGTTGACAATCACTCATCACTCAGAGACCCAGCATACACCCATGTATCCGCACAAGTGTTGAAACACTTTGGTGTTGGCACATGGGAGCAAGGGTAGAAGTTAGAAATCGAAAGGTGCTGAGTTACCAGCATCGGACGCTGGAGGCGGCAGCATCGGACGCTGGCCGAGCGTCCGATGGCTAACCCTAGTTTCTGTCACAGGTTGAATGAGCATCGGACGCTGGCAACGGGCGCTGAGGAATCACTGTTGTAGAGTCTGATGCAGGTGACGTGGTGCGAGCGTGCTTTCCAGGGAGCATCGAACGCTGGGTTGCGTCCGATGCCATTCCATCGGACGCGTCCGATGTGTTTTGGAGCGTTCTGGAACCTTTCTGTTGTGTCATCGGACGCAGGGGTTGAGCGTCCGATGTGGAGGTGCCGGTGCATCCGATGTGGCGCAGAAAAGAGCTGAAATGAGCAGTGGCATCGGAGCGGCCGATGCCTGGCATCGGCGTGTCCGATGTCACTTTAACAGTGGCACGAAGGGATATGACCATTGGGATCTAACGGGCTGAATTCATAGCAGGGGGACATGTGGTGCTCATCGGAGCATCGGACGCTGAGGGTGCGTCCGATGGCCCCGACACCGGCGCGTCCGATGCCTCTGTTTAGGGTCCAACGGCTAGGCCGACTTGTGTGGCCTATTTAAGGGGCTTGGCCGGCTTGCTAGGCTGCACTCTTGCACATTTTGATTCCTAAGCTTTCTAGTGAGCTTTGGCAAGCCTCCCAACTCATCTCCCAAGTTGTTTTGATCAAACCAAGTGAGATTGAGTGATCTAGTGCGTGAATTGAAAAGAGTTCAATCTAGTGGCACTAGTTCTTCGCATCGGCATTGAGTTCTCTTGTTACTCTTGGCATTTGCCGGTGCCTAGACGGCTTGGAGGCATTGAGGTGGTTTTTGGCAAGAGAAGGAGATTGTTCTTGGCCACCACCGATCGTGATTGTGAGAGGTTTTGGAGCCTCACCTCGCCGGAGCGGCAAGAGGCATCCTTAGTTGATTGCTCGTGTCATTGAGCTACCTCACTAGTGGTAGATTCTTGTGGCGCTCTTTGTGAGCTTGGCTTTGCGCCGATTAGCCACCAGGTCACCTAGTGTTGGTCGACACAACGGGGAGTAGCGTGCCGGCAAGCACGTGAACCTCGGGATAAATCTTGGTGTCCCGTGTGCTTATTGTGATTGCACATTCATCTTGGTGATTGGTCTTCATATTTACATTCTTGGTGATTGGCATCATGAGTGGATTTCACCGGTGATTGGCTCTCTACTAGACGATCCCGAAGGCTCGGTGAAACCATTTCTATCTAGCTCATTTACTTTGTGTATTTACTTTGAGCTATTCCTTGTGTGTAGATACTATCTCTTGTTGTATATCTTTTGTCATAAACCTAATTTTGATTAGTTTGCTTAATCTATCCTTTGCACACACTTGTCTCATATTCATTCCTTGTATATCATACTTGTGTTAGAGCTAGATTGTTTTTATTCCGCATTAGATACTAGCTCTAGTTGATTGTGTGACATAGAAATATTAGATAGAATTTTTGGTTATGTGGCTTGCAACACACTATTAGGCTAGCGCAAAAAGCTTCGCCATTTGTTATACTAATAGTGTTTGCCTAAGTATTTTTGTAGATTTTTAATTAGGCTATTCACCTCCCCCCCTCTAGCCAATTTGGACCTTTCAAGTGGTATCGGAGCTGTGGTCACCGTTTGTTTGAGGCTTAACATCCTCCGGTGTTAAAATGGCTCAAATCAACTATATGGGGAAGCCACCACATTTTGATGGCACCAACTTCGATTGTTGGAAGAGGAAGATGTGTGCATTCACAAGAGGAATGAATAGAAAGATTTGGGAAGTGATTGAGCATGATTTTGCGGTAATTGACACCGCAAGTCCCACTCCAAGAGAAGAAGAGAAACTTCAATGGAATGACGTGACAATCAACTTGTTCTATGAAGCATTTGACACAAAGGTATTTGAGCAAATCAAGGATCTTGAAAGAGCAAGTGAGATATGGGAGAGATTGGAGGAAACATATGAAGGCACCAAGGCGGTCAAGAGTGCCAAGCTATACATTCTCAAGGACAAGCTTGCCATGTTCAAAATGCAAGATGATGAAAGCATACCGGAGATGTTTCACCTATTGCAAGTCATTATCAATGACTTGAAGGCCTTGGGAGAGAAGGTGGAGGACAAGGACTTTTCTCACAAGTTCTTGAGATGCTTACCACCAAGGTTGGATACTTTGGTGACCATCCTAGTGAGGGAAGGATTGGATACGGTAACCCCAAACCAAGTACTAGGTGATGTGGTCACACAAGACACATACCGTGTGGAACGGGATGGGGGAGCCCAAGAGGAAGAGAAGAAGAAGAAGACTGTGGCATTCAAGGCTTCATCCTCCAAGAGCAAGAGCAAGGGCAAAGCAAAGAAGGAGGAAAGTGATGATGAAGCAAGCTCAAGTGGCTATGAGATAGATGATGAAGAAATGGCTCTCTTTGTGAAGAGATCTGGCAAGTTCATGAAGAAGAAGGGCTATGGAGCAAGAAAGAGAAGAGATGCAACCAAGAGCACAACCAAGAGATGCTATAGATGCAAGAGCAAAGATCACTTCATTGCGGATTGTCCATATTCTAGTGATGAAGATGATGATGACAAGAAGAACAAGAAGAAGAAAGACAAGAAAGAAAGAAAAGAAAGAGAAGAAGAAGGAAAATAAGAAGGGTGGTTCCTATGTTGTGACATGGGATAGTGATGCTTCCTCAAGCGATGATGATGATTCTAGTGATGCTGAGAGGAAGACCACCAAGAAGAAGGCTATGGCTAGTCTTGCAATATCAAGCAAGCCTTCTATCTTCAACACTCCATCAACATGCTTCATGGCTAAGGCCACTAAGGTATCATCCGATGAGAGTGATAGTGATGATGATGAGGGGTACTCAAAGGAGGACCTCATGAGCATGCTACAAGATGCTCACTCTTACATTGAGACTAAGAGGAAGGAGTGCAAAGAATTGCGCAAGGCCAACAAGGCTCTTGAGCAATCCTTTGATGAGCTCAAGTCTACTCATGAGAGGCTAGAGGAAGCCCATGAGAAGCTTGATCAAGCTCACACTAGGCTTAAGGAAGCCCACTCCTCCCTCCTTGATCAAAGTAAGATTGAGAATGTTGTAGAGACATGCAATGTAGGAGTAACATGTGATATACTTCATGAATCATTTTATGCTCCTATTATTGTTGCTCCCACCAATGCATCATCATCATCTAGCTCCCTCAACTAAATTGCTTACTTCTACTACATGTGATTCATCATTAGTGGTAGAAAATGAGAACCTTAAGAACAAGGTATATGAGCTCACTCATGCTTTAGGAAGTGCCTATGGTGGAGATGCCCGCTTGCTAAAGTGCTTGGGTAGCCAAAGGTGTCCACTCAACAAGGAGGGACTTGGCTATACCCCCAAGAAGGGCAAGGCGACTTTTGCTCCTCACAAGACTTGTTTTGTGAAGAGCAATGGTCGGTTTTGCCATAGTTGCAAGCAATCCGGGCATATAGAGCAAAATTGCTTTAACAAGAACAAGAATAAGAACAATGCTCATGTTTCATCCATTAGACTTGATTCTTGTTATATGCTTACAAAGGGCACTAATGGTGTGAAGGCTAAGTATATTGGTGCACCCATGGTTGGCCCAAAGAAGAAGGCAATTTGGGTGCCCAAGAGCTTGGTAACTAACCTTGGAGGACCCAAAAAGATTTGGGTACCTAAAAAGAATTGATCTCTTTTGTAGGTGAACTATAAAGCAGGAGGAAGGCATTGGGTGCTTGATAGTGGCTGCACTCAACACATGACCGGAGACGGTAGAATGTTCAAATCAATCAACACTAGTGGCAATGATCATGCGGATGCTATCACATTTGGTGACAACAAGAAAGGCAAGGTCAAAGGCTTGGGCAAGATTGCAATATCCAATGACTTGAGCATCTCCAATGTGCTATTAGTGGAATCTCTCAACTTCAACCTATTGTCTGTGGCACAATTGTGTGACTTGGGTTTCAAATGCATATTTGGGGTTGATGATGTGGAGATAGTGAGTGTTGATGGAAGTGACTTGGTGTTCAAAGGATTTAGATATGAAAACCTTTATTTGGTGGACTTTGATGCAAGTGAAGCTCAATTGACAACATGCTTATTCACCAAATCAAGTATGGGTTGGCTATGGCATAGGCGCTTGGGACATGTTGGAATGAAGCAACTAAAAAGGCTAGTGAAGCATGACATGGTTAGAGGACTAAAAGATGTTCACTTTGAGAAAGACAAGCTATGTAGTGCATGTCAAATGGGAAAGCAAGTTGGAAACACTCATCCCAACAAAGGAATGATGAGCACTACACATGCACTTGAGTTGTTGCACATGGACTTGTTTGGACCAACTACATATGCAAGTATTAGGGGAAACAAGTATGGCTTTGTGATAGTGGATGACTATACAAGATTCACATGGGTCTTCTTTCTCGTTGACAAGAGTGAAGTGATTGGCATATTCAAAACCTTTGTCAAGAGAAGTCAAAATGAGTTTGATAGAAGAATCAAGAAAGTGAGAAGTGATAATGGAAGTGAGTTTAGGAACACAAGAGTTGATGAGCTATGTGATGAGTATGGAATCAAGCATCAATTCTCGGCCAAGTATACACCTCAATCTAATGGGATAGTTGAAAGAAAGAATAGGACACTCATTGATATGTCAAGATCCATGCTTAGTGAATACAATGTGAGTGATTCCTTTTGGGCCGAAGCAATCAACACGGCATGCTATTATAGCAACCGGCTCTATTGTCACCCTCTATTGAAGAAGACACCATATGAGCTCCTCAATGATAGAAAGCCCAACATTGCATATTTCCGGGTCTTCGGGTGCAAGTGCTACATATTGAAGAAAGGCACAAGACTTGGCAAGTTTGAAAAGAAGTGTGATGAAGGGTTCCTACTTGGTTACTCCACTACAAGCAAGGCATATAGAGTGTGGAACAACACATCAAGAATAGTTGAAGAAGTCCATGATGTTGAGTGTGATGAAACCAATGGCTCTCATGAAGAACAAGACAATTTAGATGATGTGAGAGGAACCCAATTGGTGGAAGCTATGAAGAACATGGACATTGGTGATATTAGGCCAAAGCAAGTGATTGACATTGAAGACGACAAAGATCAAGTGCTCTCTCCTCCAACCATGCATGACAATGATATTGCAAGCTCTAGTGGTTCTCAAGATCAACAAGATGCTAGTGCAAGTGCTCAATCAGAACAAGTGCTCCAACCAACACATATTGCAAGAGATCATCCTTTAGATCAAATTGTTGGTGACATAAGAAGAGGTGTGCAAACAAGATCAAGATTGGCATCATTTTGTGAACACTACTCATTTGTATCATCTATTGAGCCAACAAAGATTGATGAAGCTTTGATGGATGTTGATTGGGTAAATCCAATGCATGAAGAGTTGAACAACTTTACCCGCAATGATGTGTGGGAGTTAGTTGAAAGACCAAAGAACACAAATGTTATTGGCACAAGATGGGTCTTCCGGAACAAGCAAGATGAAGATGGCATTGTAGTAAGGAACAAAGCAAGATTGGTTGCACAAGGGTACACTCAATTGGAAGGCATTGACTTTGGAGAAACCTATGCACCGGTTGCTAGATTGGAGGCCATTAGAATCCTACTTCCATATGCTTGTTCTCACAACATCAAGCTCTATCAAATGGATGTCAAAAGTGCTTTTCTCAACGGATTCATCAATGAGCTAGTGTATGTTGAGCAACCTACCGGATTTGAAGACTTGAAGAAGCCCAACCATGTATACAAGCTCAAGAAGGCATTATATGGGTTGAAGCAAGCACCTAGAGCATGGTATGAAAGATTTGAGGGATTTCTTGCTATCAAAGGGTTTCAAGATGGGGAAGTGTTGGTATTTCTTAACGTCGCTACTAAGAATAGAGTTTTAATCTATCCCCGGCAACGGCGCCAGAAATACTACACTCCTTAATGGAATCACTCTAAGAATGAGCCACATAAAATAATAAACTAGTGAAGGCACTAAAGAGTGCACGGGACACTACTAACTTCACTTAACGTCAAGTTGTCATCCCCAACATGAAGCTAGCAATGTAATAATATCAGGGCACTGGATTAAAGATAAATATTTACCCGCAAGCGCACAGATAAATATACCCGTTGTAGAAGCATTTCACCCAAGCTAGTCTCAGGTATCGTTATTTATATTTAGCCTAGAGACTAATCAATTCAAGATATGATGACATTATACTAATAAGGGCTTAACAACATTCATTATGGCACACACTTATAATAAGACTGATAACACACTAACTACTCCAAACAGGGATCAGGTGACAGAGTAAATGATAATGATAAATGATAAATGATAACAGAGATCAGATCAATCAAGGATAATCCTAGAACAGTACTACCTAGCAAGTGATAATTAGAACAAGTATTAATAAGAAACATTCCTAAGTTATTCTAATTACAAGTCATAGCATACATTGATTAGTGCAATTATATTTGGCAATCATTGGCTAGGTCACATCATATTTATAATCAAGAGGCAACTCCATAGTAAAGGTGTCAAACAGAGTAACCCCTAAACCATGAGTTAACTGAGCCATACTAAACACTATATTCGGGAGGTGGAATACAAAGGACTCAACAGGTCTGTCACACCCGCGATCTACCACTCTATCCGGAACATAGGACGCATTCACAGATAAATATTGTATAGGCACCACGCCTACACAGCATCTATCACCCACCTGTTGTACTTTAAGATGAGCGCTATACGAACATGAGTATAAACATAAAGATGAACTATCTATGCCAAATATATAATCAAAGCAGACTATAAGCATTATAATTAAGAATATAGTAGTTGATGTATTAATCATATCAAATGTATTGCTAACTAGAACACGAATATGAACAATAAGGTGAATTAGATCATCGAGAAGAACTAAAGTACGAACTAGAACATGAACTAGGACAAGATTATGAACTAGAAGATGAACTAGACGATGAACATGAACTAGACGATGAACTAGAACATAAACAATGAAGAACAATGATGAACTAGAAGAGCAATTATGAAATAGATCCATAATGTTAATACAAGAGAGAAGATCTTGGGTTTACCGAGCCTTCTCGTGACTAGATCAGGAATCCAAGCGAAGCTTGCCTCCTCTAATCCTATTCTATCTACTAATCTAGGTGGATGTAGTTCTAGGGCTTCCGATTAATCTCCTTCTGATGCTCTGATTGATGATGTCTAATAATCAAACCCTGATTGCCCTGGAGAGGGGGGTCAGGGGGTTGTTTATATAGCCCTGGGCGATGAACCGTGGCCCTTGGATCAAACCGACTTAAGGTAGGGCTGAGATTGGTCCTCAAAGGCGGTGGAAGTAGCTTGCAGAAGACGGAAGCCAGCGGCATCAGGGGGAGACCGACCGGTGGGTCCAGGGGACCGGTCGGTCCCACGTGGAAGTGGATCGAGGTGCCCTTCCTCGTGGTGTCTCTATGTGTTCTCTGGAGTCTTCCGGAAGGTTCCTGACTTGGCGAATGCGTTATCTCCCGTCGGTTTCCTTCTAGGGGAAGCAATTGAGGGCTGTTTCCTGGTTTAGTCCCTGCAGAATCATAGTTCACCAAAACTCTTGGAATATTGTCAGTTGAAACCCTAAACCTTTGTTGGTGATCAAATTCTTGCCCTTTTCATATTTATTTATCCCTTAATTATGGTAGATAACCAGTGTCAACAATTCCCCCAAGCTTACCTTTTGCTTGTCCCTTAGCAAATATTCATGATGAATCAGGAATTGCTACTATGCTTTCATACCTCAAAGGTACATATGTTCAAACAAAAATCTTCCCTTGGATTAGAGTTAATTATTCTGACTTTCTCATATTACCTTTAACTATGGAGCTTTTTGCCTTTACCTGGGTCTTTAAACAATTGAGAGATAGAACAATCAAGTTAAGCACTGTATCTCTAACTCTTTGATCAACCTTTATTCTGGAGTTTTTATATATTTTCTAAAATAAAGATCAGAGATTTTACTGTATGACACTCTCAAATCGCTCTTTTATATTTTATGATTCCTCACTGATGCATTTTCCTTGTTTTCTATGAATATATATCTGGAGCTTTAAGAAGTGAAAAGCATATCTTACCAAGTCAAAGTTCAAAGTTTAGGAAGAAAGATGTCATACTCATAGATCAAGACCTTAGAACATTTGAAATTTGTCATCTCTTGCTGGCATATTGTAATTAGAGGGACCATGGGCTATCATTTTTTTCTCATACTTTTATCATAACTCTTTTTCTTTCTTTCTTTGAGGTAGTCGGACACTTGTCCCTTTTTATTTCCTCCTTTTATACTTTTGCATAGCCCATGCCTCTAACACAATACTACTTCGGAAGAGTGAATCTTTTAATAAAACATTCTTGATCTCTAGAGCATGATAAATTTCTCAACCATAACTAAAAACTTAGAACAAAGCAAGTAGCCTTATCTTAAGATCATATTAATGGCTCTGGGTAGGAACTCATGTTATGTCATACAGGATCTCATCATGTGTTTTTAATCTTTTCAAAGTGTAAATCTCCAGAACTCTAGTATCTCTAGGAATTAGATAAATAGCAGCTCAAACCTTTTTATATCATATCTCACAATTATCTAGTCTTTAGATTAAGCATTTGCCATCCACAGGTTTTAGGTTCAGAGTTTATTTAGAACAGCTTTGTCTAAAACTCAAGAAAATTTAAGTTTAAACACTAGGTACTTAAAAGGAATTATGGCAGAGCAATTGTTCATCATTTTCATCATGAGCGAAATTAAGTTTATATCTACCTAGACATTTATTATATAATATCTTTATTTGGTTTTGTAATAGTTATTCATCTTTTTTAGGGGTTTCTATATTTATTAACCTAATCTAAACCGAACTAATAATAATAGATAAAAAGCTGTGATACTTATCGTGATAACTGAGGGTGCTCTCCCCCAAGCTGGATCTTGACGAGGTCTTTTTCTAGAAGTTGAGTAGACCGTTAGTGATTTGAGTCCTACTCTTCTTCTCTTTCTGCTGAATTCAAAGATAGACAACACAACTTGTGGAACTTGATTAAGCGTTAGTAATAAATATTCCTCCATTTGTCTAGCTGTCTTAAAGCTCTTAAGATTATTTATGTTCTACCTTCCCACTAAACAGAGTTTCAGCAGAGTTACATAGTATCTCTTTTTAGAATTTTTGTTTTTATAGATGTATGTAATACAGAAGTAAATATGCAAATGTATATTTATTTTTATGCCTCCACAGAAAGTATACTACTCTCATGGGGCTTAGAGTTTCCATATTTTTATTCTATTTTCTAATGCAGATATAATTGCTAGGAAGTAAATATGATACTAATAGTAAAATGGTCATGCTAAATCTACTAATTATGTAATGATGAATTTAATGCTAATGATTATGGATAACTACCGAGTTACCTTCGGCGAGAATTCGACATTTATAGTCTATCGAACAAGACTCCTTGTACGCTCTTTATTCTTCCTTGGGCGTATCAGCAGATCCTTAGGAGGACCTCGATGATTGCACGTCAGTAGAACTCTCTTTCTTTTTCCATACTTGCCTGACTGGTGGACTTGTCTCCTTTACTTCTTCATCCTTTATTTCCTTTAATGGGACATCTTCACTCCTGGTAACTTCTCCTTCATAGTCAGCCCATCCATCCTTGATTTGTCGATTCTTGTTGCGTTGGGATGTGCGGCGCCTCCTTTTTGAGTGATTCTTCTTTCCCTGTACATTAGTGGCATAACTATTGAAGTAACAGCGTACCTTCTCTCTGAAGAACTGGAAGTGGATCTCTCCAGATCTCATGTAGATGATGGCGCCATTGGTGTTGAGGAAGGGTCTTCCTAGGATGATGTGAATACCATCTTCTCTTCCCATGTCTAGTACTATGAAGTCGGTGGGAACATAGTGGTCTTTAATTTGGATCATCACGTCCTTTACTATTCCCTCCGGAAATCGATAAGTTTGGTCCGCCAGCTGCAGCTGCACATATGTTTGATACATAGGTCTATTTTTATATAAGTACTCATATGTTACCTTAGACATTATGTTGACACTTGAGCCGATGTCGCAGAACGTCTTGTGAAATGTACTTCCCTCGATCTTGCAATCGATGGTGGGTACGCCTGGGTCATCTCTCTTGGCGAGGTATGGTGATGGAAGAAGGTGGTCATATTCTGTTCGGACAGAGTTGACCATCCATATTGTGTCTTGATGCGGTTGTGTAGCCTTGTTCTTCCTTCTTCTGTTCCTATTCTTCTTCTTTGATGATATAGTGTTTGTGTCTTCATAGGGCATCTGAGGGTGGACTTTGGTAGTGAGTGTACGTTTCTTGAAACTGAATCTTTCTTTGTTGCCTATGATTGTGAAACAGATCTTGGCGCTGTCCGTGTAGATGATGGCTTTTGTTGAGCTTAGGAACGGGCGTCCAAGAATGATGGGTGCTCTCTTGTCTCCACCTGTTTCAACAATCATAAAGTTTGCACACACATACGAGCATCCCACTCGTATATAGATATCTTCTAGGATTCCCAATGGGTAGCACAGTGTCTGATCTGCAAGCTGCAAACACATACTTGTATATAATAGAAGAGCACCATGTATTTGTTCGTATATTACCCTTGGCATAATGTTGACGCTTGCTCCAAGGTCACAGACTGATTCTTCAAAACTGTGAGGTCCAATATGGATTGGAATCACAGGTCTTCCTGGATCTTCTTTCTTCGGGGCAATAGAGTCATCCATCCATTCCTTCGAAGGTCTAGGTATGAGGTGTCCTGCATCAAAGATGTCTATAAGATTTGCAGTCTCTAGCTCTTTCAGACTTCCTGGAATCTTACCTTTTTCAGCCATAGGGACTGAAGCTGCTAACTGAGATAATTGAGATTCTATCATCTTATTAAAGCTATGTTGATTCTTTATGGCAGAAGTAAAGCTATCCATTCTAGTATTAATATTTTCAAGCAGTTTATCATTGGAAGCTATCTTCTTAGACATATTATCAATAATTTTGTTTTGATTAGATATCATCTCTCTCAAAGGTGGTTGGTTAAATGTATTACCTTGGTAATTACCTGAGTAGTTACCTGAGTAATTAGGCCTTGATTGCTGGTTCCATCCTGGAGTTTGTTGAGGACGATAGTTGGTGGTGTTGTTGATGTACTTTGCATCCTCTTGAATCTCAGGGCAGTTGCTCCCTGAATGACCAGTGCCTCCACACTCTTCACATGTCATGCGAGATTCGTAGATTTGCTTGACGTCTTCCTTCTTGGGAGAGTGTTCATCGAACTTCTTCATGAGTAGGTCAAGTTTGGCAGACAACATGTCTACTTCCTTTAGTTGATGTATTCCTCCCCTCTTGCGTGGTTGAGAACGTTCCTCGTTCCATCCTTGGTTAGAGGCCATCTTCTCTATGAGTGTAGTTGCATTGTTGATTGTGAGTGATAAGAATGATCCTCCAGCAGCGGCATCCACATTCTCACGGGTACTTGAAGTGAGCCCGTGGTAGAAGGTCTGCATGAGTAGCCAATTCTCCATACCATGGTGAGGGCATTCTGATATGTAGTCTTGAAAGCGTTCCCAAGCCTCTGGGATTGATTCATCGTATTGTTGCTGGAAAGTTGAAATCTTGGCACGGAGGGCATTCGTCTTGCCCACTGGAAAGAACTTTGCTAGGAAGGCAGTTGAACAGATCTCTCACGAGGTGTTTTTATCTTTGTTGGCGTAGAACCATTGTTTTGCTTTTCCCAAGAGTGAAAATGGGAACAAGCGAAGTAGAATGGCGTCCCTTTCGACTCCTTTGATGGTGAAAGTGCTACAAATCTCCAGAAAGTGTTGGAGATGAGCGCTTGCGTCTTCATGTGCCTTTCCGCAAAACTGATTAGCTTGCACCATGTTGATCAAAGCTGGCTTGAGCTCAAATCCGTTGTCTCCCACATTGACTGTTGGTCCAGTCCTGATGTTGGCAGTGGTTGGTGCAGAGAACTCGCGGAGTGTCTTGTCGGCCATGGTGTCCAATACTGGTGTTAAGCTTCTTCTTATCTGGCTAACTTCTGGAAGTGGTGTTGAGGGTCTCTTAAGTTTGCGTCTTGTTTTCCTTAGTAAAGCTTCGGGATCCTCAATGTAGTTTTTCGGAAGTTGAAAACCAGTCATACATCACACCCTGCATAAGATAAAAAGATAAACAAAGCCAGAGTAAGCCTGTTTGAGTAAAAGTAAATAATCAGTGCATTATCACATGTGTGTAAGTAAAATGATATGTTCTAGCTACCATTTTAAAATTTTGCTAATGCAATGTCCTATTAGTGTTCATAAAGATTTAATGAAAAACCCTAGGTACCATCCCTAATTGAATTGATGTGGTTCCCCGGCAATGGCGCCAGAAATGCTTGTTGGTATTTCTTAACGTCGCTACTAAGAATAGAGTTTTAATCTATCCCTGGCAACGGCGCCAGAAATACTACACTCCTTAATGGAATCACTCTAAGAATGAGCCACATAAAATAATAAACTAGTGAAGGCACTAAAGAGTGTACGGGACACTACTAACTTCACTTAACGTCAAGTTGTCATCCCCAACATGATGCTAGCAATGTAATAATATCAGGGCACTGGATTAAAGATAAATATTTACCCGCAAGCGCACAGATAAATATACTCGTTGTAGAAGCATTTCACCCAAGCTAGTCTCAGGTATCGTTATTTATATTTAGCCTAGAGACTAATCAATTCAAGATATGATGGCATTATACTAATAAGGACTTAACATCATTCATTATGGCACACACTTATAATAAGACTGATAACACACTAACTACTCCAAACAGGGATCAGGTTACAGAGTAAATGATAATGATAAATGATAATAGAGATCAGATCAATCAAGGATAATCCTAGAACAGTACTACCTAGCAAGTGATAATTAGAACAGGTATTAATAAGAAACATTCCTAAGTTATTCTAATTACAAGTCATAGCATACATTGATTAGTGCAATTATATTTGGCAATCATTGGCTAGGTCACATCATATTTATAATCAAGAGGCAACTCCATAGTAAAGGTGTCAAACAGAGTAACCCCTAAACCATGAGTTAACTGAGCCATACTAAACACTATATTCGGGAGGTGGAATACAAAGGACTCAACAGGTCTGTCACACCCGCGATCTACCACTCTATCCGGAACATAGGACGCATTCACATATAAATATTGTATAGGCACCACGCCTACACAGCATCTATCACCCACCCGTTGTACTTTAAGATGAGCGCTATACGAACATGAGTATAAACATAAAGATGAACTATCTATGCCAAATATATAATCAAAGCAGACTATAAGCATTATAATTAAGAATATAGTAGTTGATGTCTTAATCATATCAAATGCATTGCTAACTAGAACACGAATATGAACAACAAGGTGAATTAGATCATCGAGAAGAACTAAAGTACGAACTAGAACATGAACTAGGACAAGATTATGAAGTAGAAGATGAACTAGACGATGAACATGAACTAGACGATGAACTAGAACATAAACAATGAAGAACAATGATGAACTAGAAGAGCAATTATGAAATAGATCCATAATGTTAATACAAGAGAGAAGATCTTGGGTTTACCGAGCCTTCTCGTGACTAGATCAGGAATCCAAGCGAAGCTTGCCTCCTCTAATCCTATTCTATCTACTAATCTAGGTGGATGTAGTTCTAGGGCTTCCGATTAATCTCCTTCTGATGCTCTGATTGATGATGTCTAATAATCAAACCCTGATTGCCCTGGAGAGGGGGGTCAGGGGGCTGTTTATATAGCTCTGGGCGATGAACCGTGGCCCTTGGATCAAACCGACTTAAGGTAGGGCTGAGATTGGTCCTCAAAGGCGGTGGAAGTAGCTTGCAGAAGACGGAAGCCAGCGGCATCAGGACGAGACCGACCGGTGGGTCCAGGGGACCGGTCGGTCCCACGTGGAAGTGGATCGAGGTGCCCTTCCTCGTGGTGTCTCTATGTGTTCTCTGGAGTCTTTTGGAAGGTTCCTGACTTGGCGAATGCGTTATCTCCCATCGGTTTCCGTCTAGGGGAAGCAATCGAGGGTTGTTTCCTGGTTTAGTCCCTGCAGAATCATAGTTCACCAAAACTCGTGGAATATTGTCAGTTGAAACCCTAAACCTTTGTTGGTGATCAAATTCTTGCCCTTTTCATATTTATTTATCCCTTAATTATGGTATATAACCAGTGTCAACAGGAAGGTTGACACCACACTCTTCACCAAGAAGATTGGAAGTGACTTGTTTGTGTTGCAAATCTATGTGGATGACATCATATTTGGATCAACCAACCAAGACTTTTATGAAGAGTTTGGAGAAATGATGGCTAAAGAGTTTGAGATGTCTATGATTGGAGAGCTTAGTTACTTCCTTGGTCTACAAATCAAGCAAATGAAGAAAGGCACATTTGTTAGTCAAGGCAAGTACATCAAGGACATGCTCAAGAAGTTTGGGTTAGATGAAGCAAAGGCAATAACCACTCCAATGGGCACATTTGGATAGTGACTCTAGTGGTGACATGGTGGATCAAAAGTTATATCGGTCAATGATTGGAAGTTTACTCTATGTGACCGTATCAAGGCCGGATGTCATGTTTAGTGTGTGCATGTGTGCAAGGTTCCAAGCTTCACCAAGAGAAAGTCATTTGAAGGCAACCAAAATAATATTGAGATATTTGAAGCACACTTCAAATGTTGGACTATGGTATCCCAAGGGCTCTCAATTTGAATTGATTGGATACTCGAATTCCGATTATGCGGGATGAAAGGTGGATAGGAAGAGCACATCGGGCACTTGTCAATTGCTTGGAAGATCACTTGTCTCATGGTCATCAAAGAAGCAAAATAGTGTTGCACTCTCTACCGCCGAAGCCGAATACATATCCGCGGGTAGTTGTTGTGCACAATTGCTATGGATGAAAGCAACATTGCAAGATTATGGAGTCAAGTTTGGACAAGTCCCATAGCTATGTGATAATGAGAGCGCCGTCAAAATAGCCACCAATCCGGTTCAACATTCAAGAACAAAGCACATTGACATAAGGCATCACTTCATTAGAGATCATGAAGCAAAGAAAGACATCTATTGAGAGTGTGGGCACCGATGATCAACTTGCCGATATCTTCACCAAGCCACTAGATGAGAGAAGGTTTTGCAAGCTAATGAATGAATTGAATATCCTAGACTTCTCCAACATGAGTTGAATGCACCCCCACTTATGACATGCCTCTCCTCCAAGAAAGCAAAGGTGAAATTGTTTGGCATGTGCATTCATTCTTATTAGGTTGTGATCTAGTTCATATAGCCATCACATTGCTTATTTAGGCTCATTCATGGTAAATCAAATGAATTTGAAGTATATATGGTACCACTATTGCTTTTATGTTTGACTTGATCTAGTGGTAGCATATAACTCGTTTGCGAGCTTGTAACTCTAGTGTTTGGTCTAGTAAGTGAGCAATGGGTGTTTAACCAACGTGAGTAAGATAACCATTATAAGATGCGTGAAGAAGCTTACTCTAGAGCAAACCGTGTTAAATATCCTATGCTCATGAGCTAGATTAAGCCATAACTTGACTTAGTTTGATCCCCACATATGAATCTCATAATGCAAAGTTTGTCTCCTTTCATTAAAACTTGCCCCACTTTTATGATAATTGTTGACAACGGGGGAGAAAAATAATGACAAAGATATGGGGAGATGGGGAGAAAATGCTAAGATAAAAGAAACATGCTAATGAAACCTTCAAATGGGATCGGAGCATACAAATAGGGGGAGCAAGCTCATAAACATGTATGTTGCATTTGAAATGTGCATATTCATATGATTGATTGCATTGCATAAGCTATTTATTTTGATATTCATGCTTAGGTGGTGAATGCTAGTGTTAGAACATGATTGATGATATGACTCACTAGCATGAATAGGTTGATAACTAGACATACTTGTTTTTTCATATTTTCAAGTGGTTCAAGAGCCTTATTATAATGTTGATCTCACGGGGTTCTTGAGTTTTGGTGTATGTCTAGTGACAAATGATGCTAAGGATGGTTTAACATATGCATTCCGATTGGTATCACGCTTCAAAGGTCCATGCTTATGCCTTAGCATCATCATTGGTAGTATTGCTCACCCACATTTCATATTCATACATATGTGCCAAATTTAGAACCAAACTCTATAGCACATATGTAGGGGAGCTAATACTATCAATGTGGTTACTTAAATTTAAATCACATATCTTTGTATAGGTTGTCTTCAATTACCAAAAAGGGGGAGATTGAAAGCCCTAGTTTAGTTTTGGTTAATTGATGAAACCTATTTGGTCTAATCCTATTGCTAAGCATGTGTGTAGCTTATAAGAAAGGATTGTGACCAAGCCAAGTGGTGGAGCTAGCAAGGTGGCAACCATGGAGGATGGTGATGGCCACAAGCACTCAAGAGATCAAGTGTTCTACCATTGGTGAAATGAAGAAGAGAAAAGGTGGAGCAAAGAGGCCCGAAGGCAAAGGTATAACCTATAGGGCTCTTTGTTTTAGTGGTCAAGACACTTAGCGAGTGTGATCACATTTAGGATACATACTCGTACTATTAAGAGGAGATAATTCACGACTTATGCGGTGTTCAAGTGCCACTAGGTGTTCTCTAACATATCGATGATACAAACCTAGTGAGTGACTAACTAAAACCTTGGAAAATGCTTTGTAAAATGCTAACACACGTGCACAAGTGTTGAAACACTTTGGTGTTGGCACATGGGAGCAATGGTAGAAGTTAGAAATCGAAAGGTGTTGAGTTACCAGCATCGGACGCTGGAGGCGGCAGCATCAGACGTTGGCCGAGCGTCCGATGGCTAACCCTAATTTCTGTCAGAGGTTGAATGAGCATCGGACGCTGGCAACGGACGCTGAGGAATCACTATTGCAGAGTCTGATGCAGGTGACGTGGCGCGAGTGTGCTTTCCAGGGAGCATCGAACGCTGGGCTGCGTCCGATGCCATTCCATCGGACGCGTCCGATGTGTTTTGGAGCGTTCTGGAACCTTTCTGTTGTGTCATCGGACGCAGGGGTTGAGCGTCCGATGTGGAGGTGTCGGCGCGTCCGATGTGGCACAGAAAAGAGCTGAAACGAGCAGTGGCATCGGAGCGTCCGATGCCTAGCATCGGCGCGTCCGATGTCACTTTAACAGTGGCGCGAAGGGATATGACCATTGGGATCTAACAGGCTGAATTCATAGCAGGGGGACACGTGGTGCTCATCGGAGCATCGGACGCTGAGGGTGCGTCCGATGGCCCCGACACCGGCGCGTCCGATGCCTCTGTTTCGGGTCCAACGGCTAGGCCGACTTGTGTGGCCTATTTAAGGGGCTTGGTCGGCTTGCTAGGCTGCACTCTTGCACATTTTGATTCCTAAGCATTCTAGTGAGCTTTGGCAAGCCTCCCAACTCATCTCCCAAGTTGTTTTGATCAAACCAAGTGAGATTGAGTGATCTAGTGCATGATTTGAAAAGAGTTCAATCTAGTGGCACTAGTTCTTCGCATCGGCATTGAGTTCTCTTGTTACTCTTGGAATTTGTCGGTGCCTGGACGGCTTGGAGGCATTGAGGTGGTTTTTGGCAAGAGAAGGAGATTGTTCTTGGCCACCACCGATCGTGATTGTGAGAGGTTTTGGAGCCTCACCTCGCCGGAGCGGCAAGAGGCATCCTTAGTGGATTGCTCGTGTCATTGAGCTACCTCACTAGTGGTAGATTCTTGTGGCGCTCTTTGTGAGCTTGGCTTTGCGTCGATTAGCCACCGGGTCACCTAGTGTTGGTCGACACAATGGGGAGTAGCGTGCCGGCAAGCACGTGAACCTCGGGATAAATCTTGGTGTCCCGTGTGCTTATTGTGATTGCGCATTCATCTTGGTGATTGGTCTTCATATTTACATTCTTGGTGATTGGCATCACGAGTGGATTTCACCGGTGATTGGCTCTCTACTAGACGATCCCGAAGGCTCGGTGAAACCATTTCTATCTAGCTCATTTACTTTGTGTATTTACTTTGAGCTATTCCTTGTGTGTAGATACTATCTCTTGTTGTATATCTTTTGTCATAAACCTAATTTTGATTAGTTTGCTTAATCTATCCTTTGCACACACTTGTCTCATATTCATTCCTTGTATATCATACTTGTGTTAGAGCTAGATTGTTTTTATTCCGCATTAGATACTAGCTCTAGTTGATTGTGTGACATAGAAATATTAGATAGAATTGTTGGTTAGGTGGCTTGCAACACACTATTAGGCTAGCGCAAAAAGCTTCGCCATTTGTTATACTAATAGTGTTTGCCTAAGTATTTTTGTAGATTTTTAATTAGGCTATTCACCTCCCCCCCTCTAGCCAATTTGGACCTTTCACCAGGCTGGTCCACTTCCCTCTGGCTCAGCTAAGACAGATAAGTCGAATGTCCCAGTCGGTTTAGCTGATTCCATTGGCTCTACTCCTTCTGGAGTTCAAGTCCTACGCACATTTGTTCCACAAAAACCCGAAATTGGTACTTGGAAGACTAATGTGGAAAAGAACAAGAGGAAGGTCGCTAGGGAATCATGCACTTTCCATAGACTTATGGCTAAATACAAAGAACAAAAGGCCAATTCCAAGAATCGACCGTTAAAAAAAAAGAGAGTTTACTCCTCCGAAGCGAGAAGGAAAGCCTAAACAGCTAGGAGTGGCTCAAGCAGCATCCCCAACACCGAAGACTGTTCCTTATGTGCCTCAGTGGGCTCCCCCTATTTCACCACCTCCACAATGGGGCCCCTAAGGAGTGTGAGTGTCATATCCTATGCCACCGATTATGTGTAACGCCTCGCATTTTCACTATCGAGGTAAAAATATTGGCTTAGGGATTATTACCCGACAAAGTGATGCCTTCTCGAGTAACGGCCCCGATCAAAGTGATGCAACAAAACGATAGTTAAGACTTTACAACATTTGTTACATTTCAAACAAAGAAAAATTAATAAACATTACCTAAAGCAAATATAATAATAATTCTGTCACTTTACACTAGAAGTTATGTGTATACTGTATTTCTCTCTTCCTGTGATTTTTGTAGATCGCGCGTCTGGTACATTATATCATCACAAGTTGTCTCTCTTCATCTGAAGGGGGAGGGTTATAGCAAGAGTGAGTACAAAGTACTCAACAAGTGTTTGGCAAGAAGCTTAAGTGCTCTCCAAACAATGGCCGATACATGTATCGCCCTTAGAACAAAAAATGACCAATATGCGCATTTACCCTTAGTTGCTAGATAACCGATGAGTTGGACATCGTTGTTATTTGGTTTGTTTTTAGGTTCTACTAAAGATCACCTAAAAACAGGGGGGCATATGTTGACACTCAAAAGTGTCCTAAGAATATAGTGAGGATAGAAGGTGCATTTGGATCATCATATTTTGAAACCGGAATTATATTCAAGTACTTTATGATTGGCAAGTCGGTTGTTCTAAGCGAAATTGAGTTGGTCGCTTGATCCAATTGTTGCTATAGGCATTTTCCAACCAGTCACAAGAACTTCTGACCAGGTAAAACTGGTCGGAGGCGGTGAATAAGGGACTGACTTGAAGTTATTAGAATAATGATTTAAAGATCTTACATGGGTCTTTTGATTATTTTAGTCGGTTTGAGCTGTTATCGGCTACGCTAAGGCCCATAAAAACCAATTTGGTCGATTTAAGAATCAGCTAGATCAGGTTTGCCTTTTCCGGTTCAGTTTAGATTCTTTTCTATGTTTTGATGGAGTTCGGATAGGAAACTTGGAGATTACGATGAAAAGAAGTTTTCTACTGGGATAAGACCAACCCCCTCTATATATATGAGAGGATCATGGCTGATTGAGGCATCCAACCCTAATCGTCAAATCAATCTACTACAACCCTTTATCCCTTTTTTCCCTCTATACCTTGTTGTTCGACGCGTCTCCCGGCGAGATTTGGCGGCGTTCTAGGCGGCCTTGCTGGTCCTAGGGCAACCTCTACGTGCTCCTCCCTAACGGATCTTCCCGGGAGAAGTTCTAGAGTTATCAGCACAAGGGATCAAGCCCTAGATCGACTTAAACCGGTCTCTAGATCGGTTTAGTCAGGTTCATTGCTGTCTCAGGTTGATCTGCAACCTTTTTGGACGTTCTAGCCCTGCTGGTGTGTGATTCGGATCACTTCCGACATCAACAGCGTCCAAACATTGATGTGATGGAGTGAGAGTGAAAAAAGTTGGAAGTTTTCTTACAATCTAAACAAGGCTGAAGGCTCCTTCGACGTCACTTTTTAGCCTCCAAGAAAAAAGGAAAAATTCTACATAACGCCCCGACATATTGATGGCAGTCTACATAATGCCCTTAAAACCAGGTATTGTACACATTAAACTTTGTAAAACCGGATAAATAACCCCTAGAGTGGTATTGGGAGGTGGTTTTGTTGATCTGTCATTCCATGCTGGCTGGTTTTGAGGATGTGGCATCTAGGCCCACCTGTCAGCCTTTATGACGGCTTCGTTCATAGCTCCTCCTCTTTCTCTGTCTAGCAGACCTCGCCCCCTGTCCAGGCTCGCGATCCCGTCCTGCACAGGCCAGTCCACACACCGCGGTCTGCTGTCTCACCAGCCGCGCGGCGGCTGCAGTGGCGGCGTGCATGACCTCAACTCGTGGCATGTCCAGATGCCGCTCATGTAGTCCTAGCGCCCCAAGCTCGAGTTCGAGGAGGAGTACTGGCCCCAGAGACTACGCAGGACCCGCCTTCACCTACAGCATCATGCGCGAGAGAGCCTGTAAGCCCATCAACGAGGAGGACATCACCGACTGCACCTATGACGAGGACAAGGCTAACAAGTTGCTGCCCATCGATGGGTTAGGGAAGGGGAGATGATGTTCTGACTGCTCGGACGCGAGCCCAAGTTCATCAAGGTGCCCATCCAGGCCACGGAGTTCGACAAGATTGGCTGGTACTATGTCTCGGAGAGCATGCTGCTGCTGTACTCGGAGAAAAAGGTGAACTTTTTTGACTTGTTGATGATGCTTTTGCATTCGATTGTACCATAGTATTACTTGTTCATTGCTTATCAGTGAAAGAAGCTTTTGCATTGGAAATCAAATTTCGTAATATATAGGTTAATAACACTACACCAGATCAAACATATAATGGTGCTATTATTATCTTCAATATGGCAAAATCACATAATATGCAGGTGTTTGATCTCTCAAAGTAGTGTCGTCACTAGTCACATGACAGCAATATACATACATCATTCCACTGTATATGAAGCTAATAAGCTATGGAGACTCAGGAGGTTCGTGCACCGCCCGCGTAGCTGCATGAGGTTCCTGTGTTGGAGCTTGGCCAGGCTGCTGGCGAACCGGACATGCATCGCCAGGCACGCGCGTCTTCATTCCGAGGCTCATCACGAGGACGTGGACGCAGTCGTGAGTCAGAGGATGACAACGTGAGCTAGGGAGATGTACTTCGGGAGAGACCAGCTGGAGTTGATGCAGTCGCTTGGTGCGATGGCGCCGCCGCCGCCTGGGGCCAGCACCACCGTACCACCGCTACTCCGCTAGCTGCCGTTGCTTATCCACCGAAGGACTGCCCGCACCCACCAGGCCACCACCCATCGCAGCCTGCCACCCCTGGCCGCAGCCCGCCACCCCGACCGCAGCTGCCGCGCACCACAGTCCACAACTAGCCGCCACTGCCAGCCTCTCGCAGCCCTGCCCAGAAAAGAAAACGAGACTTTTTTCACTGCGCACGCTGCGAGCCCTAGAGGCCATGTCATAAAAAATAGACAGCATGGAGCGCCACGTATGCAAAACCACTTAGCAAAATCATTCAGGGGGTTATTTGTCCGGTTTTATAAAGTTTAATGTGTATAATATCTGCTTTTATAGTTCAGGGGATTACGTAGACTGTCATCAATATGTCAGGGGTCCAAGAAAAAAACTAAAGGAGTCATGTTTCCAGTCCGGAATTAAATTGGGTGCACCCCGGGTGCACCCTAGGTCTGTGCACCCCCATGCTGGATGGTTGACACATGTCTAGAGAATTAAATCCTACGTCCAGCAAAATTCGCAACAACTAAGTCCCCACATGTTGTGGGTATTTTTCTAAATTTAGTTTTCACACATGTTGTCTGGTGTCCGTATGATATTCTTTACCGCCACGTGTGAACCATCCAGCATGGGGGTACACAGGCGTAGGGTGCACCCAATTTAATTCCGGTCCTTCGAGTCCAGGGCTGCCGGGCGGGCCAAATAAAAAGAAGGGTGATCGAAGACGTCGTGAACCAGGCACCGCACCGCCGCCGCCCACACGAATTGCGTCGCGCATCGCCACCTCGCGCGGCCGGACCGGGGTCCGGGATGGAGGCGGCCGCCTCGGCCTACCTGCCCGACGACGTCGTCGTGGAGGTCCTGTCGCGGCTGCCGGCCAAGTCGCTCTGCCGCTTCAAGTGCGTCTCCCGGTCATGGCGCCGCCTCATCTCCGACCCCGCCAACTGCCCCAGGTTGGCGCATACCTTATCGGGCCTCTTCTATCACCACCGCGCCCACCCGCCCCGCTTCGCCGCCCTGCGCGCGGCTCCGCCTCCCGGAGTCGTCGACGCGGCTCTCTCCTTGTCCTTGCCGCCGCTGGGTTGGGCGGAGATGGAGCTGGTGGACTCCTGCAACGGGCTCCTGCTCCTGCGCAGCTCCCGCGTCTCGTGGCCCCGTTTCTACACGGTGTGCAATCCGGCCACCGGGGACTGGGTAACCTTACCGCAGCCGAGCTACGCCGAGGACGAGACGACGGCGAAGATGAACACCTGCCCCGTTGCGCTAGGCTTTGATCCGGCCGCCTCGCCACACTTCCCCGTGTTTCAGCTTGTGGAGAAGGAGGACCAGTATGAGTACTTCGTTACGGCGGTCGAGATCTACTCCTCTGAAACTGGTAGATGGACTCTGAGGGAAAGTGGGTGGAGTAAGCAGGGGGACTACAAAGGTATTTTTGCATTTTAGCTCTTTCTTGAAATATTTTTTTGCAAACAGACCCGTTTAGAAACTTTGTTCAAAAATGGGACAAAAGCGTCGGCGTCATGTCCCGTCATGTCCCATGACGCCAAGCAGGGGGTCGGCGTCATGTCACATGACGCCGAGCTATAGTAGCTCGGCGTCATGTCCTATGACGCCGACCCTTTTGTCTCATTTTTGAACAAAGTTTCTAAACAGGTCTGTTGGCAAAAAATGTTTCAAGAAATGACTAAAATGTAAAAATATCACAGGGACTACATAGCGTGCAACCTTCAGATGACCTACCTCAATGGCTTCCTGCACTTTGCCCTCCTCGACGACGACGCGGTTGCCTCGGTGGATACCAAGGAGCAGACATGGAGAGTCACCCGTGTGCGGCAGCGTGACGAGGCTGCTGACGAATGTGGCGATTATGGCGGCTTTGTTGGCCACTCCCAGGGGCGCTTGCTCTACGTGGATGTGGATGTGGATGTGGATGGGAACCCAAATGATGATGCCATCTCGATCTATGTTCTTGATGAGGTCGACCATGACGGTGGTTGTTGGGAGTGGACCTTCAAGCACAGCGTCAGCAAACTGGATCTGATTCCACCAAGTCACCACCACGCGGACCGTTTCGACGTAGTGGCAATTCATCCTGATGGTGACTTGATTTACTTCTACGACTGGTCAGGGAAAACACTCATGTCCTATGATATGACTCGTGGGGCTGTGCATGTTATCTGCACTCTCACTGAAGTGTCGCACGCTCACCGCCCATTCCTAACTTATGTTCCGTTGTACTCAGGACCTTTAGCAACCGTCAAGTGCTGACTAGATGTGTTTCGTGGCTTCAAACATACTATACAATTGTGTCACATATGCATGTTATTAGTTTCAGTTTGCAATGCAACTAGTGCCCAACTGCCGGTCGTTAGATAGATGCCTTTTCTCTTTGCGAACATGTAACCTGAAATCCAAGAAGTGATCACTCAGTGTCTTGTTGGAAGAACCTGTCAAGTCTTGTGATTGACTTCATTTTCAGACTTAATGGAACTAACTGGATGCTTTATTTGTTCCTCTGTCATCTGGCCTTTATGTGCCTGTAACTTGTTTTGGTCAGCTGGCTGCATCAAGGAATATCTTAAGGATGTGCTTTGACTGTTCATGATGGAAGAATTTTCATGAGGCCCTGTTTAGATTTCACCTATTTTCACCCTCTCTCCATCACATCAACACCATCACATCAATGTTTGGACGCATGCATGAAACATTAAATGTAGGTAAAAAAATAACTAATTGTACTTTTAGTATATATATGTCGAGATGAATTTTTTGAGCCTAGTTAGTCCATATTTGGACAAAGCTTGTCAAATGACAACGAAAGTGCTACAGTAAAAAAATTTGCAAGCGTTCTGAAGAATTTTGATAAGCAGAAATCAATGTTACGGCTGTGATTATATTTACTTGTGTGGCCAACATCCACAATAAGCCAGATAATTTGTATGTGGAAATCGTGAAACCACAGGACACAAATGCATGTCACGTTGTATATATTTACTAAGCAAAGGCACAAATCTGACAAAATTATGAACAGATAAAATTTTGCATATTGTAGTTGTGCACAATGTGCTACCAAATTCCCAGATCTGACAAAATCATGAACAGATAAAATTTGCATACTTTAGTTGGCCACATGTGATACCAAAGTCTGAGACTTACTCGGAGCAATTATCCTGCTTGTTCTACCTGATGTTCAGAACTCACAAAAATTTATAGTACAAATTTGGTTCTTGTATAAATATAAACACCAGAATCTCTATGTATGTTTCTTCGGTTCAGCTCATACTGTTGTCCGCACATGTGTTTTTTTTAATCTCAGCTTTTATTAGTCTTTGATTGCACTTCGTATGTCTCCAGATGTTCTTCAGTTTATGATGCTGTGCTCGAACATGGTTATATAAATCCACATTGTTAGTCAGCTCATGGAACAAGGCTGCAGCAGGTTCTGACGGTGAATCATGGCCCGTCTTTGCTTGTCAGCATGAGATCAGGTTCTATTGTTCTGTGCTTGTTTGGCAGGGACCCCCTTTTTGCTTTTTGGTGGACGCTGAACAAATCCCTGTCAGGGGAATGGCGCTACGGTTCAGTCTCAGCAGACGGTTCAGTCACACGAGTATGCGTGGAATGATGAGGCTGCCACTAGCCCACAGGGGCACACGTCGTCAATTCACGATATAAAAAGTCACTGCCTCGTAGGAGAATTCTGTACCTACATTTGAAACATGAACACTAACAATGTGGATTTATATAACCATAAAAAAATGGAATATATTTTTTTAGATAAAGGATATGAATCCGGCCTCTACATCCGAGGATGTACACAGCCACTTATTACAGAGTTCAAAGAAAGTATAAAAAGAGCAACAGGTCACAACTATTGTTCAGGACATTAAAGCAAACAATATAATTGCTTCCACCCTCTATTTGAAATCTCTAAGGCGATCATCTCAAGCTTCTTGCTTAGCCCAACGAGGGTGTCCTTGACCTGCTCATCACGCTGTAGATTGCTCCAGAAGCGTAGCCAGTACGCTCCCCTGAAAATAACGTGCAGAAAAGAATTAGCTTTGATTCTATTGAATATAACATCATTCCGGCATCTCCATATAGCCCAGCAAAATGCAGCAACTCCCACCTAGATCAAGTCTTTGGTTTTCTTTTGCTGATTTGAAAGCCAGGTACCGAACATATGGTTGATTGATCTCGGTTGGGTCAAGTTAGTAGCAAAGAAAATAATCCTCCAAATCATTTTGGTAAAGGGACAGTCCAGGAATAAATGTTGGATAGTTTCATTCCGGTTACAGTAAACACATTTTTGACTCCCTTTCCAATTTTTCCTAGCAAGGTTGTCTTTTGTTAAGGTGACCCCTTTTTGTAGGAACCATAAGAAAATTTTTATTTTGAGAGGAATTTTAATTTTCCAGATCTGCTTATGGGAAAAAGGTGGTTCGGTATCCATTAGATGAAGATACATAGATCGGACTGAGAATAACCCAGATTTGGTTAAGCCCCAGATAAAGTGATCGGGACCATCCACCAGTGTCACATAGGAGATCTGAGCTACTAGATTTTGCCATTCTAAGAGCTTATTGCCCACCAGAGCCCGTCTAAAAGAGATGTCCAGAGGGCTTGTGGACATTACCTTTGAGACCGTAGCATGTGGATCACGAACTATATTATAAAGAGAAGGATATTTAGCTTTTAGAGGTCTTTGTCCTACCCATGTGTCTTCCCAAAACATTGTGTTGGTCCCATCTTTGATTTCAAAATGACCTTGAGCCCAGACCTCATCTTTAAGGCGCATAAGACCTCGCCAAAAGTGTGAATCATTTGGTTTGGCCTTGACTTGGGTCAGAGATTTGGAACCAAGGTATTTATTAGATAGAAGGGACTGCCATATGTCATCTGAGTTGATCAGATTTACGAGCCACTTAGCCAGAAGACACTTATTTTGCATTTGTAGATTGAGAATACCTAAACCCCCTTGATCTTTAGGACGGCATAGGATATCCCATCTGGCAAGTCTGTACTTATGCTTGTTTGTAGATCCTTGCCAGAAGAATCTTTATCTGAATTGGTCAAGGTTTTTAAGGACCCCTTTTGGTATCTCAAAAAAAGACATCATGAACATAGGTAGGCTGCTTAAAACTGAGTTAAGCAGAATTAGTCTTCCCCCATAGGATAAATACTTAGCCTTCCAACAAGATAACTTTTGTTGGAATCTCTCTTCGACCTTCCTCCACTCCACATTTAGGAGCTGTCTATGATGCATAGGGATTCCTAGGTAGATAAAAGGGTATTCCCCTGCTTTGCAACCAAAGAGGTTAGTATAAAAGGATTCCTCCTCTTTGGCTGCACCATAGCAAAAGATCTCACTCTTGTGGAAATTTATCTTAAGCCCAGAAAGCTGTTCAAAGGTACAGAGCAAAAGTTTTAGATTTTTTGCTTGCTCTGGGTCATGGTCAATAAAGATAATGGTGTCATCTGCGTATTGTAAAATAGACAGACCATCATCGATAAGGTGGGGAATGACTCCTCTTATTTGTCCATCATCTTTTGCTCTTTTGATGAGTAGAGCCAGCATATCTGCGACGATGTTAAATAAGATTGGAGACATTGGGTCTCCCTGTCTAAGACCGCGCCTAGTTTGGAAATAAGGTCCAATATCATCATTGATCTTAATCCCCACACTTTCCCCGGTAACCATGCTATCAATCCAGCGGCACCATTTGGGAGAGAAGCCCTTCATGCGTAAGGTTTGTTGGAGAAAGGGTCAGTTTACCTTATCATAGGCCTTCTCAAAATCTATCTTTAAAATTATTCCATTTTGTTTTTTTAGTATGTAGCTCATGGATAGTTTCGTGTAAGATTACTACTCCTTCCATGATGTTTCTGCCTTGCATAAAAGCAGACTGGGTTGGGCTTACCACCTTCTTAGCTACCATATTCAGTCTGTTTGTGCCTACTTTTGTGAATATTTTGAAGCTCACATTTAGGACACAAATAGGCCTGTACTGTTGAATTTTAATAAGGGTGATCCTCAAGTCTGAAAGACCATTCAGATCATACTTATGAAAAAAGGGGATAAAACTCAGCAGGGAACCCATCCGGTCCAGGAGCTTTATTATGCTCCATCTGAAAGACCGCGTCCCTCACCTCAGATTCGGTGAAGGGGCTAATGAGAATATCATTCTCTTCTTGGGTAACCTGTGGAATATCTGAGGTACGGTTTTCCATAAGGGTGATCCCTGAATGGTCTGAAGGGCCAAATAAGCCTTTATAATATTTGGTAATATGATTTTTGAGATTCGCATCGCCCACAATCTCTCCTTGATCATCCTCAAGTCTGAAAATAAGCTGTTTGTGATGTTTCCCATTAGCCACCAGGTGAAAGAACCGTGTATTGGCATCCCCTTCGAGAAGAGTTTTCACCTTGGCTCTCTCATACCACTTTAATTCTTCTTCACGAAGCAGGTGGACTAGTCTCTCTTTTAAGTAATGCTTTAAAATAATTTCCTGATCAGATAAGCAATTCAATTCCGCTTTCTTATCAATACTTTCTAAGAGAGATAGGAGGGTTTTTTCTCTTTTTTATATGTCCCAGCTGTATGTTTAGCCCACCCTCTGAGGTATTACCTGAGCCGACGGATTTTAAATTGCCAGCGTTCTAGTGGATTCGATTCATTACATGGGGATTGCCAAATATTAGCCACCATGTCATAGAAGCCTTCCCTAATCAGCCATCCCCTCTCAAACTTGAAAGGTCTAGTTTGGGTTTGATCAGTAGAGGCTCCTGTGTTAAGCACGAGCGGAGTATGATCGGAGATGTTCCTATCTCTAGGTTGAACTGAAGATAAAGGAAATTGATTCTCCCATTCTATACTCACAAGAACTCTATCTAGCTTCTCATAGGTCGGATCATCCCCAGGTCTGGCCCAGGTATATTGGCGTCCTGTCATCACAATCTCTTTAAGATCTAGAGACTCGATGACAACATTAAAAAGAGTTGGCCATTTTGGATCATAAACCCCTTTACTCTTGTCCTCGGGCTTACGCATTATGTTGAAATCCCCCCTACTATATAAGGAAGAGTTTCTTTAGAGCAGGTATTAGCCATCTCCGTGAGAAAAGCGCTCTTATATTGAGCTTGTGCTGGTCCATATATCGAGTAAAGAATAAACTTGAAACCACTAGATTTGATCCGGAGGGTGAACTTTACATAGAACTCCCCTTCGTCAATGGCTCCAATGTCCAAAATGTTAAGGTCCACTCCCAGTAGAATACCCCCTGATCTACCATGGGGGGCCATGGAGTGCCAGAGAAAGTCATGTCCACCACATAGATTCTTAAGGACATGATCTGAGAATGAGTCCCGCCCAGTCCCAGAGAGAGCGATAAAATTAATTTGCTCTTCTTTAACTAATTCAGCGAGAAATCTGTGCTTAGCCAAGTCACCAAGACCTCTGCTATTCCAGAATATCCCCTTCATTTTATAATTATTTTGGAGGGGGTATTTGGTTTTTTAGGAAGTCTACCATTATTAGAATTTTTGGCATTATTATATTTCTTCCTGCGGCGGGAAGGAGAGAGATCTAGGAATTGATCGTTCTCCTTGTCAAGCAAGTGCTCATTTAGATTTCCACAAGCGTGGCTGAGGACTGCTTCAAGCCGTTCTTCCCGATCGACATCACCATCATGATAGAATTGATCTGAATTATGCAAACACTTTTTCTGCTTAGCACATAGGACTAACCTCTCCACCTCTATGTTCTTAATATTTATCACAGAGGAAGTATCTAGGTTGATGCCTATCCTACCCAGGTTTGACAGAATTTTAGAATCAGGAAAGGTAGCAAAAGAATTACCTGCGGATTCGAGGTTCTTTTTTGCAGCCATCCTAGCTGTCTTGTGGTAGGTGTGCACATCCGCCATCGCCGAGTTCCTAGAACTGCGTCGAAGAACAGCTCCCTGGCCTACCACAGCGGCCACCGCCTCACCCGGCTCGTGCACAGCCGTACGGCGAGGCTGCTGGCCGGCCGCATCTGGATCGACGGCCAGCCAGGGTGGCTGCTGGTCGGCAGGAACCGGCTGAGGCGCCAGCTGGACGTCCACCGCCGGCTGGAACAGCAGCTGGCCGTCAGCAGCCGACAGAAGATCTTGCTGGTCGGCCACCGCCAACGGGGACGCCGCCTGGACGACAGGCCGTCCAACCACCGTCGGCGGGGACTCCTCCTGGGTAGCCACGAACGGCTGGGACTCCTCGTGGCCAGCCCCTGCCGACTCCTGGCCGGCTAGCTCCGGCAAGGACTCCACCTGGCCAGCCACGGCCGGCAAGGGCACCCCCTGGCCAGCCACCGCCCGCTGGGGCGCAAGCACACCGGCCTCCGCCGGCTGGGACACCTGCTGGTCGGCCGCGCCCAGCTGCGACACCTGCTGGCTGGCCGGCGCCGGCTGAAGCACCTGGCCGGCCCCGGCCTGCAGGGGCTCCAACTGGTCGGGCTCAGCCGGCTGGGGAGCCTGCTGGTCGGCCACCTCCGTCTGGGAAACCTGCTGGCCGGCCACCGCCGACTGAGGCTCAAGCTGGCCAGTCATCGCCGGCTGGGACTCCTCCATACAATCATCAAAAAAAGAGGAAGGGTGAATAATGTTAGGGAATCCCACGCTTGCATTATACGCAGCCAGTTCCTCTCTTGTCAGCGGAGAGAAGCTTTTTGCAGGCACCCCATCATCTTGTTCGAGCATAACCTTGAAGCTAATCTCTTCAAGCAACTGGTCACATGCGATGTCTAGTCCTTTCTCAACCAGCGCTGCAAGATGCTGATGGGAAAGGGTACTAGGCTGTGGAGCGGGCTGGTCCCTTGTCAAATTACCATCCTTGCTTGGAGGGTTTGCAGGGTTCTCTTTTTCAGCATCCTCCATCTCTTGATCGCCCCCCTTCTGTGAGCCTCTTCCTCTCCTAACAAGTCATCTTCCTCAGGATTAAAGGAGTCACTTGGCTCAGACTGATAGGAATATATGACCCTAACACAGCATGGCAGCATTCCTTTGCTGCAGCCCAAACCAGAGAAAACTGAGAAACTAGCAAAAAATGCTTATACAGTTGTCAACAAAGATATGGTGCCGAACAAACTCATGAATGATTTGGAAATACAGGTTGCAAGGTCATGCTCTACCGACGTGATGACATCTATTTCTTAGTTTATGTTACTGGACATTTATTTACTTGTACTACTAGGTTCGTGCCCGTGCGTTGCTACGAGACAACTAATTTTTTATACTAAAAACACACATATCAAGTAAAAACACACAGATTACATGATAAAATAACAATAATGTGAAATTAAACACCAAACACCGACGTTAAAATAACATTTGAACCAAAAAACGAAGTTTGTACACCTAATTAATTTAATAGATATGTCATAACACATATAGTTTATTAATCTAACACATAGGTATGTCATCGCTTCATGTCTATGATACACAAAAGATAAGCTTATACACTTCTTTAAAATTTGGTGTCAGCCTTCTCAATCAGTCAATCATGTCCTTTCATATTTACGATGATGTGCCATTCATTTTCCCTCTCCAATCAGCCAATCACATCATTGTCTTCTATATTATTTTTTTCTTAATCACGGTAGCCTTCTATATTAAAGGCTTGCATCTCGCGTGCACATATTTTTTCCTATATTTTTTCTTAATTGTTATCTTCCTAATTTGTTGCGGCTGCTATGGTAATTAAGATGATTCTATGCAAGGAGTGTCTGTTGTCCTCCTGATTTGCAGATAAAAAAAAGAACATTATGAGAGGAAAATAATTTTCTAACCATGCAACATCTCAATTGGCAGGAGCAATGATTATCCCTTCGTCGTTGAACGGCTCCCTTCAGGAAATTGGTTCACTACAAATCTACTTGGAACTGCAAGTCTGACGCAAGGGCAACAAAACATACAATGATTTCTCGAGTTGTTCAACGTTTCAATCACCCAAAACAAGAACAATTAGAAGTGTTCGAAAGAACAATTAGAGTATCTAATTTCACATATTACAAGGAAGAAAGGATACAATCTACATACATTTAAGTTACATAACAATAAAAAATGATTCACGCTCTTTCTCATGTGTTGTAACATGTTTGTGTTAAGAACTGCAGCTACGACAAGGGAGACTGCAAGCAGCATCTCGATGCCAGCTTCCCCCTATGCTAGGGGGCTTGAGTCCGCCAGTACTGCTCCCTCGCCGCACGAGCGGATCCTGGACAAAGCAGATCAAAGCACACACAACCACAGACGTGGATCCAGTAAAGGACATTGTTGGATTCGTAGGGTGATACTTATACATACTTGTAAATTTGATCAGATCAGAGTCGAATACGAAATGCTCGGTTTCACAAAGGGTGAAGGGCCTAGTGAAGATCTGGCGAAGTGATTGACAAAGACACGACCTCCTGGCGTGGGATGGCGGCGGAGACCTGAGCGTCTAGCGCATCGGGACAGGAGCGGTCCGGTGGTGTCGGTGTGAGGGCGAGGAGACACGGCGCGTTGTTGACTGCCGGCGTCGGTGCAGGAGACGGTGGCGGTGGTGTCGACGCAGAAGACAGCGGCGTCCGACATGGGTAGTCGTCTTCATGGGCAAGCAGGCGTCCTCCTCGGCTCTTAAGGCAGCGTTGGCGTGGGTGATGGCGCGTCGCTTCGATCGTGCAGGTGCTCCAAATTTGGTGATTGCAATAAATGCCCGTGCGTGATTTTCTGACTTGATGGTTGACCTTCCCGTTAACAAGCGATCGGGTGGCCTTCTTGTTGATTTTTTGCACTGGCCTTCCATGTACGGGTGTGATTTTTTAGCGTGATTTCTACAGTACCTGTGGTGGAGGGTCACAGGAACTTCCTTTTGTGCCTCGATAGTCCTGGATCGCACGATATTTTTGGTGCTGCCGGGTAGACGTTGACAATTGATATGTTTTAGTTGTAGAGACTTAGACTATCCGCACTCACTTTCCTCTATATTCATCCTCTATACTGCCTGGTCATCAAGATTCTCTCCTCTATACTCGTTTCTCCCGCATCCATCTATCATCTATATCATCCTCTATCTATTGTGGGCCCACTTGTCACTTTATCTAAATATATCCATGAGAGATCTAGTTTCGAAGAATTAATCACAACGAATTGAATGGTGCAATCGAAATTTAATTTGGGTTTTCGGTTCGCGAGATATAACATTTTTTTAAGTAATAAAAGTAGTTGCAGTAGTGGGACCCACCTGCATGGGCTCTTTCCTCTCATCTCGCAGCAGCAGCAGGGCCATCTGCATGCGCGCTTTGCCTCCCACCAAACACATGCAGCAGCAGCAGTGGACCCATGCATGCGATAGCGTACGCCCTGGAAATCTCTACAAATAGCAGATGCGGAATGATTTTACCGTATAGCGGACTGCATAGCGTACGTGGATGCAGCTTTTTTTACGCGATAGCGATACTGCAGGATGCAAATAACGGATCCAGTGCAGTCAGTCTTAAGTTCTAACAACTTTACAGGACAAGTAGAATGGATTGTAATTAATGGCTTAAAAGTGGCATCCTAGGAAAAAAAGCGTTAAGAGCACTCACAATACAGAAACTACTATAGTTTTTATGAGCATTTATTATGTTGACACCTAAGCATTTTGCTGACGTGGCAAGAGAGTTACTAAGGAGAGAGGAAGAAAAACGTAGAAATCGTTTCCATCAAACGAAGTCTTCGCAGCCCCGATGTCGCGATAGCTATCCCGCATGCGCTTCTTCGATCCGGTGAGCTCGGTGTGCGTGGCTGCTTGTCCCGCGTCGCAGTCAGGAGAAGCCATCCGGCCTTGAGATCAAATCACAAATACTCCCTCCCTCAGTCCCTAAATAACTGTCTCTAAAAATCCGTGTTTCCCTCATAGACACGCTTTTCGGACGACAAAGAGGGACGGAGGGAGTATAACGTAAGCTAGCTTGGATCCATCGGAAGCATGTACGAAGATGGATCCAATGTACCTGCCTATGATTTATGATGAGCCATGCATGGTTGTGCCTGTATATAGTACTGCTACTTGCGTTTATTTTCAGATTAAACCAATGGAAAATAGTCACTCTCCTCCCTCTACTGTATGTGCGGCCTCCTGCACCCGCAACTCGCGCATGCCCTAGTCCTGCGGCTTCGGTGGCACTACACCGTTTGCGAGTATTGCTGCTCCACACCTGGCCACATGAAATGTTTGTCGCACCGGATGAGGACGAGTGAGAGAAACAATCGGGAGAAATGAACGGGATGAGAAGTGAATGCATTGGAGACTATAGTTTCTAGCTAGACGTAGTGTCTTGTGTCATAGAAACTATTAGATAGTTTCTGCATTGGGGTGCCCTAAGAGCGTCCGCAGCGGGGCGGGTGATTTCGCCAGCTGAGGTGGCGTACGAGGAAATAAAAAAAACTAGAAAAGTTAAACACTCCGACCATTAATCACGGGTGGGCCTGGAAGAGCAGAGAGTGTATGATTTTCGAACACCGTGCGAGATAGTAGACGTTACAACACTCGCTAGCGAGCTGTTTTTTCGTCGCATCTCTCCTCCACGCAGGACACCAGCCAGCGGCGTAGCTAGCCATGGCCGTCCTAATGCCTAATCAACACAAACCTCGTGGAGGCGCTAGCGGGTTGGTCTGCTGCGCAAGGAGTGGTCGAGATGGCCTGGCCCGTGGTGCAATCGGACCGTCTGGCTAGGTGGAAAGGAGGGAGAGCGAGAGAGAGAGAGGCTTCGGCCTGATTTCGGCCGGTGAAAGAGAAGCAAAAATATTTTGGTAGATAATTACAGGGTTCTAATGAAAAAATCCTTGTGAATGTCAACAACGAGCCTAGCCAGCCGCCCAGGGTGCCCGGGGGTGGCTCCACCACTCCATATAGCCTAAAAATGTTTCATGTATAAAGATGGTAGGGTTAGATGCACAACAATTGGTGCACGAAACTCCCTGGCTTCCTAATTCTAGTTCCTAGACAACCAAGAGAACAATTCCATTCATTATGGGCCCAAACATTTGCAATTTTGGCCCCTGAGCTCTTGCTATTGTTTTTTTTTGAACCTTCTGCTATTGGTTTTTTTTTTTGAACCTTCTGCTATTGTTTTCCGGCTACTACTATGTGCCCTGAGCTCTGCTATTGCTTTTAGCATAAATGAAACCGAAGCACGGCTTCGCTTCCATAATCCATGTATTCCTGAATTCACTTTTAGGAAACCATTTCTATTGGAAATATTCCTATAATGAATTCCTTAGGAACCTTTATAATAAATAGAATATACCGAATTGTGATCAATCAAATATTGCTAAGTTCTGGTATTTACTACCGCTCGGAATGAGACCATAATGGAATTTCTATATACATCGGGACTATAATATACTCTCAGGAGTAGTTGCTCTCATGTGTATATCTCTGGATTTATAAAGTTTATGACCCGGCTAAGTGTATATAGATAAAGTATATGATCATATTAAGTATGCAAGCATGCATAAAATATATGGTCATAGTTATTTTATATACTACTCTAATGACATTTTAGTAATATAATAAAATATATGCTCTTTTGAAAAATTCCGCATGAGTAAGATGTGAAATATCTTAAAATAAGTATATAAACATACTCAAACTGATAAATTAGTATATACACGTACGCAATGTGATTTATTAAAGATTAGAGTAATTATTCCTGGGAGTATAGAAAACTCTCTATAGAGAGAGAGATTATTATTATTTCATACTCGCAAGGAGTAGTTCCTCCCATGTGTATATCTCTTGATTTATAGTAGATATAGCCTAATAAAATATATATACGTGGAGTACATGATCATACTAGAATATATATGGTAATATTTCTGTCGAGTATGCGTGTATACATGAAGTATATAGTTATACTTATTTTATATACTACTATAGTAGTATTATAGTAATATATTAGAAAATATATGCTTTGATATTTTTTCATGTAGTAAGATTTAGAGTATCAATATATTTGTATATATATTCAATTATATATAAATGTTTCATCTATAACTATATAAATCGTCACTACAAATGCTTGTATACAGTTATAGATGAAGCAACCTCTACAAATGATTTTTTTTTTGGAGGCAGCTAGATTCTAAAACAGATTGTATATGTGGCTGGATCTAGGGCCATTTCTAAAAATAAGAGCAACACAGTAAATTTCATAATCTTTTCAAACAAAGTTGGATAAAGTCAAACTTTATATCAATTTTTTTATCTCACAAAGAGATCTACTTTTTCATTTGAAATCATTTGGATCCAACAAATTTTGTTTGAAGTTCTCACATTTTGGAGTCCAATATTTTGAGTTTTCCAAACAATATCGATGGAAAAATGACCAAAACCAAAGTTATAGATCTTGAAAAGATATAAAACAGTGTAGTTGTGAACCTTTTCATTTGAAATAAAATATGGTCTGAAAATATAGTTTGAAATTAACACATATTGAAATTTGAATTTTTCAAATGACCTTGGATGAAGAATGACAATAATCAAAGTTGTAGATCTCACAGAGTTAAACGACTTTGTAATCAACAACTTTGTCATCTGAAATCATTTAACAAAAAAAATTATGTATAAATTTCTCATATTTGGAATTCAATTTTTTAAAACGACTTTGGATGGACAAACGACTAAAACCACAGTTGTAGTACTCGATGATATGTGCAACTTTGCAGTGAATTTTTTCATTTGAATTCGTTTAGCAACTTTGCAGTGAAATTTTTTCATTTGAATTTGTTAGAGTCTCGAATGCTTATTTCAAAATCCAGAAAAGTGAATACAAAAGAATGTATATTCCTTATATAGACATAATTGTCTTATGGTGGAGTCATTAGAGGAGGTACATGTGAGGCCACAAGTCTCAAGTTTGATTCCCCGCAATATGCAACATATGTAGAGGCGCTTGTATTAAGAGCGGCGAATGTTGTTGCCCACCACCTGCTCGCTCCATGGGCTCACCCGTGCGCTGTGCTAGACCAGACCGTCAAAAAAACAAAACCCCGCTCAATTTTCTCGGAGCCAGACTGCTGGGTGCTTTGACTAGCGTGCGAGTCAGACTGAAGAACGCTAACATGCTATGAAACACGGGAGTTGCATCTGGAGAGCTCAGCTACATTGTTTGTCAACCCCTAGGTGGAGAAATACATTGCATTGTGGCCATAAACTGCCACCAATTGCCGGGTACGAGTATCTTCTAACACTATCTCCAACAGATGATACCCAAACTAAAGACTCGTTCTCTTATTTGAGTCACGCACGGTTGAAAGGTCCTAGTTTGGTTTTGGTAATTGAGTGACAACTTTAGGTGGACTAATGGTGTTTGAAGTGAATTACACAGGTGATTAGTCCACAGGTGATCATGTGTGAGCAACATATGCCATAGAGGTGAAATGGCTTGGAGGATGTTGCAAGGGCCACACATGTGAAGAAGGAGCTTAATGCACATGAAACGTGACATGTGGTCATGTGGCTAAGATGGTGAAGATCAAGGCAAGACTTGACTTGATGGACCGGTTGCGAAGGTGAAGGGCAAGTTGGAGGCTTTGAAGCCGTTGGTACCGAGTGTCGGGAGGCTTGAGCAAAGACTTGGCGCCGAAGGACCGAAGCAATGGTGAAGAGCAAGTGAGGTCAAGATCGATGGACCATGGAGGCCATGTGATGATATGAAGTGGATCATATCATTTGATATAGGTTGGTGCATGTGTTGCATCAACACCGAAGGAGATGGAATGGAATGCGCAAGGCAAAGGTATAATTGTAGGGCATTTCATTTCACCGGTCATAGGTGTGTAGAGAAGTTTATGACCGGGTTTAGGATAGATGGCCGTACTATCAAGAGGAGCAAACTTGTTTGCATATCGGTCATCTAGTGCCACTTGAGTGATCTAACATTGCAATGTTGCTAAGATCGAGTGGCGTGGTGAGTGCAAGTGCTAATCCTTTGAAAAATGATTGTGAAAATGCTAACACACATGCACAAGGTGGTATACACTTGGTGGTGTTGGCACATTTGCAAAGGAGAAGGTGTTGGAGTTGAAGTGGATCAACTCCGAGAAGAGAAGGAGGCTTTTCGGTGTGTTCCGGACTCTAGGATGGCTCTTGGATTGGAATTCTGTACTAATCCTTTGTGAGTTGGATCAGCTATGTATGTGGGATGTGTAGCCCTCTGAGTTAGCTTTCCAAAATGTCCAAGATCATCGAAATCGGAGTTCGGAGCTAAGAGTTATAGTCGTTTGAGCGTTGAAAGGTCAGTGACCGGACTCACTGACCGGACGCGTCCGGTCAGTAGAGTGAGTCCGGTCATCAGAGTCCGGTCAGTGCATTTTGAGTGCTGATTTGAGGTGTATTGACCGGACGCTCGGTAGAGTCCGGTCAGTAGTGACCGGACGCGTCCGGTCACTGAAAAACAGCCCCGAAACCTCTCTGTTTGCGACCGGACTCAGGCATAGGCGCGTCCGGTCATTATGACCTCACGCGTCCGGTCAGTAGAAGGCTGAACGCGCGCGAAAACTAGCCGTTGGGGACGGACGACCGGACTCTAGTGACCGGACGCGTCCGGTCACCCTGTAGTGAGTCCGGTCAGTACGAAAAGTGCCCAGTGAAGGGGGTAACGGCTAGTTGAGCCCTTGGGGCTATAAAAGGAGATGGTGGCCGGCCTTGGCTAGAGCTTAGCACCCTTGGGACTTGGTGTCCATGCTTGGGGAGTGCTTGGGAGCCCTCTAACTCGCTTGTGCTTGCTATTGTGCGAATCTATTGCGAGTGAGCGATTCTAGTGCGTTGCTTTGAGAGATTGCATCGAGTGGCACTAGGTGTTCGTGTTGCAAGCCGGTGGTGCTTGTTACTCTTGGAGGTTGCCACCTCCTAGACGGCTTGGTGATCGAGTCTCCGTCGTGAAGCCCGCGTGAAGATTGTGCGTGGCTCCGGAGAAGGATTGTGAGGGGTATTGTGCTCACCCCGCGGGAGATCGTGAAGAGCAACTCTAGTAAAAAGGAGACGTGAAGAGCGTCAAGTGGTTCGGCCGGGTCGAGTGCTAGAGCTTGTGGTAAGCACTCCTTGGGGAGAGTGTGACTAGTGTAGTCACCACTAGCAAGAGGACCGGCGACAACCTTGAGCTTGTCTCAACGGGGACTAGCTTGGTGGCAACCAAGTGAACCTCGGGATAAAATCACCGTGTCAACATTGTCTTCATCTTCTCGGTGGTTTGCTATCTCCATTCACTAGCTTGTATTTCCATACTCATACTTGTGCTAGTGTTTAGTTGTTGCTCTTGTGTAGCTATCTAGCTTGTGTAGCTTAATAGTTGCTCTTGTAATTAGTTAGCTTGTGTAGCTTGCTAGTTACCTTCCTTGCTTGTGTAGCATAGAAGTTGATCCCGTGAGTGACTAGTTGACTTGTAGTCTTGCTAGTCACATTGCTTAGTTTGTATAGCTAAGTTGAGCTCACTAATTTGGCTTGTGTAGCCTTGTTATTGAGCATTGCTAGTGAGCTTAGGCTTGGTGCTTTTGCTTAGTGGCATGTGTAGGAGCTCCCCGGTTGATTGAGTACTAGTTGCATAGGTTTGTGTGACCTTGCTTCTAGAATTGGTTAGGTGAGCTCTAGCTAGCCCGACACCTTATTTGCATTGTTTAGGATCTTTTGTAAGGTGTCATAGAGTATAGGTAGAGGGGTGTAGTCTTGGCTAGACCGATAGTTTTAATTCCGCATTTGTTTCGGTTAGCCGACGCGATTAATTTTAGAAAGGACTATTCACCCCCCCTCTAGTCCGCCATCTCGACCCTTCAATTGGTATCGGAGCAAGGTCTCTCATTTGTGGTCTTCACCGACCCGAGAGGATGGCGACTAGTTGGCTAGATGTTGAGTGTGACACACATATTTTTGATGGCACACACTATGCACGATGGAAACTTCATATGCTTGATCATTTCCGTGCTTTTGGTCCGAAGTTTTGGTGGATCGTTGTTGTTGGTTTTACTCATGCCTTGGATGAGAGTAATCTAACCCAAGCGCAAGAGGATTGCCTAACACTCAATGCACAAGCCCAATGTTTTCTAACAAATGCTTTGCAAGATGAGATATTTGGTAGGGTGATGACTTCGGTGAGTGCCCATGATATGTGGATGGCACTCAAATATCTCTATGGTGATTTCTCTATTTGGGATGATGGCAAATTCAAGGAGGAGGATCACATAGAGATGGTACATGAGGATATTGAGCATGACCGAAACATGGTGGTTGTGAAGGATTGCTCCACCTCATGGTCAAGTGATGATGATGATGATCAATCCACAAGATCACTTGACAAAGATGACGGTGACCATAGCCGAAGCTCAAGTGGTGCAAATGATGATGTCATTCCATGCACACTTGATGATGATGATGACGGCTATGAGAGTGATGTCTCTTCAAGCTCTTCTACTACTCCACATTGCTTCATGTCACATGGTGACACTAAGGTATCAATTGCTAATGTGGTAGTTGATTGTGATGATCCAAATTTTGAGCTTGTATGTAGACTCACTAAGGCTTTAGAAAATGAGATGGCTAAAACAACGAAATTGACAAAAGAAAACTCATTTCTAAAGAATGCATGTGAACAACAAAAGCATCTACTTTATGTTACTACTTGTTCACATGATGAGCTTAAATTGACTCATGAGGAACTTAGTGTTGCTCATGACAACTTGGTACAAGACCATGCTTTTCTCACTAAAAAGCTTTCTAATGAAGAAACTAAAACTAGTGAGAGCTCATCATTTGGGTCAAATGATCAATCACATATTTGTGCTAACCCATGTGATGTAGAGAAGAAGCATGTATCCACCTCTTGTGATGATTTAATATCTATGCCATGTTCTTCACATATAGATGCTTGTTCTACTTCTATGTCTTGTGAGACTAACCTTTTGAAGGAGAACAATGAGCTCAAAAGTGAAGTGAAGAACTTGAGCAACAAGTTAGAGAGGTGGTGTAGATCAAAAGTCACCCATGAGCACATGATGAAGAATCAAAGAAGCTATGGTGACAAGAGTGGCATTGGCTTCAACAAAAGCAATGTCAACGGCAAGAGATGGGGCAAGAGAAGATTTGAAAGAGAAATGAAGAAGCAAGAACAAGAAAAGCTATCTCATTTCATGTGCTATCAATGCCATGAGATGGGACATCTTGCAAAAGCTTGCCCCAACAAGAAGAAGCCCCAAGTTCAAATCAAGAACAACCATCATGATGGTGACTTGATGAAGAAGAAGAAAACAAGAAGGGGCGGAAGAGCAAGGCATCCAACTCACATTCAAGATGCCAAAATGATGATGAGCAAGAATGAAGAAAAGAAGAAAGATTTGGCTCACATCAAGTGCTACAAGTGTGGTGATATGGGACACTTTGCCTCGAAGTGTCCTACCAAGCTTGAGAAGAAGGCTCAAGCAAATGAGAAGAGGCAAGGCAATGAGAAGCAACAAATGAGCAAGGAAGAGAAGGCTCAATCAAAGAGAAGTTGCTACTCATGCCGGGAAAGGGGACACATGGCTCATTCATGTCCCCTAGGTATGACCCCTAAGCCTATTTCAATTACTAATGATTCTATGCTTAGGAAGGATGTAAATGGTACCACATTGGTCGCTATTGCAAAACATCCCGCTACTTATACTAAGGCTATGCCAAAGTATGTTGCACCTAACTTGAGAGGACCCAAACTAGTTTGGGTACCATCAAAAAGTGGATGATTGCGTGTAGGTACCATGGCATTGGAGGCTTGACTCAATTGATTTCATATTATTCATCATGTGATTGATTCAAGTAATGAAGCCTAGTGCTATCCAAACCCAATGCCAAGACAAAAGAAGTGAAGTCCAAGTGCAAAACATACAAGTGCAAAAGATCAAGTTGTGATGTTTGATTGGAATTATTTGAAGGCTTGCAATCTAATTGAGTAGAAGCTTGCTATTTGGATGATCATGAGCTACTAAGGTATATCTCTAGTTGATCATGTTATTTTAGATGCATATGAGATGATCGAAACGGATATATATGCATATGTTGCTTGCTATAAGATGATTGAATGGATTTGATGCTTAGTGATCAAAATTGAGTTAGTTTGAATGGATATGTTCATAAGACTTCTTTTAGTGAGTGGTTTGAATGGATATATGTCTTGTGTTGATGTTCAAACAAGTTTAGCTCAAGTTTGATTCAAATTGGTAGAGTATAGCTCAATTGCTCAAAGTTGTCAAAAATCTGAAATCTGAGCTAGCTGTGATAATAGCCATGTTTGAATGACCAAATCTATTTGGATTGGCTTGAAATTTGGTACACATGCTCTACACTTGTGATATTAGTCGCTGTGCAAAATTCATGATAATTGGATAAGTGATGCTTTAGTTTTGGAGTAGATCTTGTCACCTATTGTGCAGCAGCTTTCAGCATGTAGTACTATGGAGAGAATTGAAATCTGGTAGCAATCTAGAAAGCCAATGAAGCTCAAATTTTTATGGCTGCTAGAACATTTAGAGAGGCACATCTCCACCAAATTTCATAGTCATTAGACTTATATTTTGGGAGATATGCATGTTTCTTTGAGAAGGACAGAATCTGCCAGAAAAGTGACAAATATTGGATTGATTTAGAGTCACTTTGATTGAAAGGTCCTCAAGTTGGAATCATATTTATAAGTGGTTGAGGGACCTATGTTTGGTTTTGAGATGAGCTAGAAGTATGACAAATATGAGTACAAGTTCATTTGATTGGGAAGTGTATTTGGCACACATTTGGTACTCAAATTGAAGATCAAGACCAACATCAAGATGAAGATAAAGATCAAGTTCTAGTATCAAATTGAAGATCATTTGGAAGAGAGAAAAGGACTCAAAGATGGATTCAAAGTCACATTTCAAGAAGAGTTCAAATGGATCAATCAAACAAAGTCAATTCAAGTGAGTATCAAGGATGATTCTTTGGAGAGAGGTCACTTCTCCCTTTTGTAGGGGCTTGCCGCCTTTGGTAGGTTAACCAAGTATGGTACTTGGAAGGCTAATATGGAAGTGGTGATTCAAAGGATATTTGAGATGCTTAGTTGAAGCAATGAAAGGATTGACCAAGCAAAGCAAGCAACATCCAAGATAGAAAAGCAAATCATGTCAAATCAAGTGGTATTCATATGCAAGCTATGTTCAAATGAAGAAGCAAGCCAACCACAACAAGATAGTGCACTTAATCATATGGGTGAAGATTTGTTCTATCAATTGGTATATATTGGTCTTCACCATGGACTTCACATTGCTATTTGGAGCTTAATAGGAATCAAATGACTATCCTCTACTCCAAGATAGCAAAGGTATTATTGTAATGTGCATGATCATTTCATCCCTTACTAGTATGCGGTTGGTGCATATAGTACATGCTCAATAGGATCATGCATAACAAATGAAAAGTTTCAATTCATAGCCTACCACTATTGCTTGATTGATTATATGATCTAGTGGTTAGTATATGAGTTTGTTCATGAGCTAGTAAACCCAAGTACTTGATCTAGAAGATGAGCATTCAAGTGTCTAATTCAACGTGAGTAAGATAACCATTGAAAGATGTGTGAAGAAGCTTACTCTAGAGCAAACCGAGTTAGATATCTTGTGCAAGTTTAATAGTTCAAGTCACAAATGAGAGGCTCATGACAAGAGTTCAAGAAGAAGACAATAATGCAAATGGATATCAAGTTTAAACTATCATTCAAGTGGTATCTAGACTCATCATTTCTTCACATGGTATCTATTCAAGATGGTATATGATCTTTCAAGTGATATTTACCAAGTGGCGTCTAGATCAAGCTCACAAGTGGTATCCTACAAGACTTCAAGTGATCCTCAACTTTAAGTGATCAAATCAAGCAAAGCATCCCTCACCAACAAGAGCTCGAGCTTATCAATTGGATGACCCATGCTATGACATAGGGGAGGAGCCCCACCAATTGGTATCAAGGTCAACGATCCTACACATGGCATCATTCCAACACATATCGTAGTGTCCATCAAAAATGAAGCTTAAAGTGTCAACCATCTACTCTAGTCCAACCCTTTGTATCAAGAGAAGCATGCCTTTTTATGGTCATTGATGACAAAGGGGGAGAAATTGTGACAAAGATATGTCATTTATGATATGTCAAGGACAAAGGGGAGAAGTCAAGAAAAGAAGATGGACATGGATCAAAAAGGGAGCAAGATTGAAGGATCAAAATTCTTGGACGATGAGAGCACACAAGTAGGGGGAGCAAGCTCATGAACTTGGTTGTTGCATTTGATATGTGCATAATCATGTGCTTGCTTGCATTGCATAAGTTTTAAAATTTTATATGCATGCTTGTGTGGTGTATGCTAGTTATAGGATTTAATTGATGAATTGATAACTAGCATGCATAGGTTAATAGCTAGACTTGTGCTTTTAATGCAAAACTAGACCCTTGCTATTAATGTTGATCTCACGGGGTTTTCTAGTTTTTATGATGTCTAGCTACTCTTCGATGCTAAGGATGAATCAAAATGTGGTATGCACGCTTCAAAGGTAAAATTTCATCATGTATACCTTAGCATCACTTAGTAGTGCTAACACTCCCACAAATTTCATATTTATGCATGTGTGCAAGCTTGAAACCAAACCATTTGAGCACACATGTAGGGGGAGTTAACACTACAAAGTCGGGTTGTATGGTGCTTATCCAAATTCTCTAATATGGTCTTAATGTTGGATAAGTAACATAGAATCCAAAGAGCTTAATTTCCATATCTTTGTAGAGTTGTCATCAATTACCAAAAAGGGGGAGATTGAAAGGTCCTAGTTTGGTTTTGGTAATTGAGTGACAACTTTAGGTGGACTAATGGTGTTTGAAGTGAATTACACAGGTGATTAGTCCACAGGTGATCATGTGTGAGCAACATATGCCATAGAGGTGAAATGGCTTGGAGGATGTTGCAAGGGCCACACATGTGAAGAAGGAGCTTAATGCACATGAAACGTGACATGTGGTCATGTGGCTAAGATGGTGAAGATCAAGGCAAGACTTGACTTGATGGACCGGTTGCGAAGGTGAAGGGCAAGTTGGAGGCTTTGAAGCCGTTGGTACCGAGTGTCGGGAGGCTTGAGCAAAGACTTGGCGCCGAAGGACCGAAGCAATGGTGAAGAGCAAGTGAGGTCAAGATCGATGGACCATGGAGGCCATGTGATGATATGAAGTGGATCATATCATTTGATATAGGTTGGTGCATGTGTTGCATCAACACCGAAGGAGATGGAATGGAATGCGCAAGGCAAAGGTATAATTGTAGGGCATTTCATTTCACCGGTCATAGGTGTGTAGAGAAGTTTATGACCGGGTTTAGGATAGATGGCCGTACTATCAAGAGGAGCAAACTTGTTTGCATATCGGTCATCTAGTGCCACTTGAGTGATCTAACATTGCAATGTTGCTAGGATCGAGTGGCGTGGTGAGTGCAAGTGCTAATCCTTTGAAAAATGATTGTGAAAATGCTAACACACATGCACAAGGTGGTATACACTTGGTGGTGTTGGCACATTTGCAAAGGAGAAGGTGTTGGAGTTGAAGTGGATCAACTCCGAGAAGAGAAGGAGGCTTTTCGGTGTGTTCCGGACTCTAGGATGGCTCTTGGATTGGAATTCTGTACTAATCCTTTGTGAGTTGGATCAGCTATGTATGTGGGATGTGTAGCCCTCTGAGTTAGCTTTCCAAAATGTCCAAGATCATCGAAATCGGAGTTCGGAGCTAAGAGTTATAGTCGTTTGAGCGTTGAAAGGTCAGTGACCGGACTCACTGACCGGACGCGTCCGGTCAGTAGAGTGAGTCCGGTCATCAGAGTCCGGTCAGTGCATTTTGAGTGCTGATTTGAGGTGTATTGACCGGACGCTCGGTAGAGTCCGGTCAGTAGTGACCGGACGCGTCCGGTCACTGAAAAACAGCCCCGAAACCTCTCTGTTTGCGACCGGACTCAGGCATAGGCGCGTCCGGTCATTATGACCTGACGCGTCCGGTCAGTAGAAGGCTGAACGCGCGCGAAAACTAGCCGTTGGGGACGGACGACCGGACTCTAGTGACCGGACGCGTCCGGTCACCCTGTAGTGAGTCCGGTCAGTACGAAAAGTGCCCAGTGAAGGGGGTAACGGCTAGTTGAGCCCTTGGGGCTATAAAAGGAGATGGTGGCCGGCCTTGGCTAGAGCTTAGCACCCTTGGGACTTGGTGTCCATGCTTGGGGAGTGCTTGGGAGCCCTCTAACTCGCTTGTGCTTGCTAGTGTGCGAATCTATTGCGAGTGAGCGATTCTAGTGCGTTGCTTTGAGAGATTGCATCGAGTGGCACTAGGTGTTCGTGTTGCAAGTCGGTGGTGCTTGTTACTCTTGGAGGTTGCCACCTCCTAGACGGCTTGGTGATCGAGTCTCCGTCGTGAAGCCCGCGTGAAGATTGTGCGTGGCTCCGGAGAAGGATTGTGAGGGGTATTGTGCTCACCCCGCGGGAGATCGTGAAGAGCAACTCTAGTAAAAAGGAGACGTGAAGAGCGTCAAGTGGTTCGGCCGGGTCGAGTGCTAGAGCTTGTGGTAAGCACTCCTTGGGGAGAGTGTGACTAGTGTAGTCACCACTAGCAAGAGGACCGGCGACAACCTTGAGCTTGTCTCAACGGGGACTAGCTTGGTGGCAACCAAGTGAACCTCGGGATAAAATCACCGTGTCAACATTGTCTTCATCTTCTCGGTGGTTTGCTATCTCCATTCACTAGCTTGTATTTCCATACTCATACTTGTGCTAGTGTTTAGTTGTTGCTCTTGTGTAGCTATCTAGCTTGTGTAGCTTAATAGTTGCTCTTGTAATTAGTTAGCTTGTGTAGCTTGCTAGTTACCTTCCTTGCTTGTGTAGCATAGAAGTTGATCCCGTGAGTGACTAGTTGACTTGTAGTCTTGCTAGTCACATTGCTTAGTTTGTATAGCTAAGTTGAGCTCACTAATTTGGCTTGTGTAGCCTTGTTATTGAGCATTGCTAGTGAGCTTAGGCTTGGTGCTTTTGCTTAGTGGCATGTGTAGGAGCTCCCCGGTTGATTGAGTACTAGTTGCATAGGTTTGTGTGACCTTGCTTCTAGAATTGGTTAGGTGAGCTCTAGCTAGCCCGACACCTTATTTGCATTGTTTAGGATCTTTTGTAAGGTGTCATAGAGTATAGGTAGAGGGGTGTAGTCTTGGCTAGACCGATAGTTTTAATTCCGCATTTGTTTCGGTTAGCCGACGCGATTAATTTTAGAAAGGACTATTCACCCCCCCTCTAGTCCGCCATCTCGACCCTTCAACGGTGAAAAGGTGGTGACCTAAAAAAACACGTCCTCCAACAGGCAACGCAAAAAGCACCTGCATTTCCTCCCTCCTCCGCACCGCCCCTCCCCCTCTCCTTCTCTCCCCTTCCAAGTCTGGTCAACGGTGCTCCTCCCTCTCCTCCAAGATCCGCCCGCCGCCGCCCCTCCCTCTCCTCTCCCGAATCTGGCTGGTGGCACCGCCCCTCCTCTCTTCCCTCCCGGATCCGGCCGGCGGCGGCGCTCCTCCTCTCTCCCCTCTCGGGTTTGGCCGGCCAGCGGCGCTGCCCCTTCTCTCTCCCCTCCCGATCCGGCCGGCGACGGCGCGCCCCTTCTCTTTCCCCAACGGATCCGACCGGCGATTGGCGTCGCCCCTTCTTTCTCCCCTTCCTGGATCCGGCCAGCGACGGCGCCGCCCTCTCTTTCCCCTCCGGGTCCGGCCGGCGATGGCACCGCCGCTTCTCTCTCCCCTCCCGGATCCGATCAGCGGCGCCTTCTTCGTCCTTCTCTGTGCGGCGTCCATGCGCGACGGCGTGAGGGAGAAACGCCGGTGGGAGAAAAGGTACACCAACAATTTGCGTCGTCGTCGAGCGAGGACGCTTTTTTGCGGCTTGACTCGTGCCCTACGCAAATTGCGTCTCTTGTTTGGGTGCTCTGTTGGAGCGATTTTTTGGTACCCAAAACTATTGAGGACGTAAATTTGCGTTTGGGGTATGTTGTTGGAGACAGTCTAAGAGTATTCTATTTTTTCTCTCCAAAATCATGGTGTTTGCCAACCCCAAATAAATATCGGAAGGAAAAAATAAATCTATCTCCAAGAGTTTTTAATAAATCTTTCCACAAAATCAAATTTTGGTCACAACGTTTTTTTTCGCACATCGTCCTTCGTGTGAAACCCTTCGTGGCGCCGTCGATTTTTACATCGCCCGCCACAGCAGGCAAGCAGCGGTCACCAAACACGATCAGCACGCCGGTAGTCAGCGATCAGCGATCAGCACACTGAATCCCGAAAAACTACAACTTTAAATCGCCAACAATTTAGCACAATCAGGAATACTATCTGTCTGTTCTTCGGGTACACCTTACACGAGAAAACAGGCGCATCTGTAGCACAGGTCATTCGGTGCATAATATGGTTGGTGCCTGATTAAAAATTATTGGTCCTCACAGCTAATCACATGATATTTAATCATGGCTCAAGGTTCTCTCTTGGATTATGTAATGATCAAACAGTGCCAGATTGCCATCCTTACAAGATCTGATTATATTGATTGATCAAAACACATGTTTTTTTAGTTCTGACAGATATCTTAACTTATCTTATAAATAGACTACTACCGTAGCAATGAAGTACTCCTCTGCTCTAAAGTATCTGTCGGTTGCGCTTCTAGAGAAACAACTTTGGTAAAATATCTATTAAAAAATATTAATATCTATGGTACATAATTAGTAGTGAAAGATCTTTAAATCTAGTTTTTAATAAATTTATTTGGAGATATAAATATTATATATATTTGCTACCATGAAGTCAAACTTGTGATATAGAAATAAAAATAATAAATATGGTAATGACTTGTTTCTGGTCGACCGTGATTTAATACATCGGCACGACTGCTATCCAACGCGTGTGCAGTAATCAATTAAAGAGACACCAATCACGCGTTGTTCCGGTTCTCATTCTCCATCCCCATTTCTCAACACAGGCGCACATCCAACCTCGTTGTCTCCCCCTCCTCGCCGCCGGCCAGCCGTCACTCCGTCGTCGGCATCAGCACCGACCTCTCCCTTGCCTACCTCCCCCTCCTCTACTCCTCCTCCTCCCCGCCCCGGCGACCCATCCCCCCGGTAGCCAGATGCAGTCGCGCCGACCACCGCGCCAACAACCCTAGCCCCAATGAGATCCACCAACCACATCACCTCCGTAGTCGGCGGCCGTCTCTCACCGGCACCGACGGTCACCCCTCCCTCGCCTACCACTACAACAATCCTCGTTTGGGTCCATCTGCCATCCGTCCAAGTGGTGCTCAAGGTGTCTGACGACCATATTTTGTGTGGTCGTCATGGAGGACGGACGCACGCAATCCGCCTCTGCTCCCCTTCGTCTCGAGCGCATCTGACCACTCCCGCCGAGGTCGACCCCGAAACCTTAGTTGCGTCCAGATCTGACCCTAATTGCATGCATATGTACTGTTACGCTCGCACAGGATCCAGATCATGCTACCTCTCCACCATGGTAACATCCGCCCCTCTCCACCGCGATCTTATGATTTGTGCTCCGTTGTGTTTTGTGTCGCACGCGCTGTTCATGTGGGTTCCTGTAGATGCCAGTCACGATCTAGAACTGGATCTCGTTTGAAATCTGTTTTTTGGTGGGCTTTTGTAGATTAATTTCGTGCTCCTGATGAGCTGCCATGGCAAGGTGAGGCTCTTCAAGTGATATTCTCCGTACACCCAGAAGGAGAGGACCAAGGTCAGTATCCCACACTGCTTTGCGATAACTCAGTTCCGGGGTTACTGTGTTGTGTATTCATCACTGGTAGTGGGTGTTAATTTTACAAGAGTTAAGACTATGTATGTCAATTCGTATCATGTATGTGTTACGATTTTGCACTCATGAATTGTTCCAATAAATCGATACCTAACATTAGAAGTAAATAGATAGTGGTCATTTTGCAATGATGAGTTTGATGTACAGTGTGCATATCAATTGCCAGCAAAGCTATATCTTTTGATCCAGCATCCGTGTCTCCAATCTCCATACATACCATGATGGATGATTTTTGTTATGTAAACTTGAATATATACACATTTTGTGTGTAGAGCTTTTTAGGGGCTCAAATGGAGGAGGTCGGGAGGGTATGGTTGATACAGAGGTCACGCAGACTCATCACCAGCTGCAGATCCTGTCGTCTGGCCTCAATAAGGAGCCAATGCGGGGTCGTCAGTCGCAGGCAGCCGGGTCATCGGCGCTGCTGCAGGACCAATGATAGTAGGAGCTAGATCGATTGAGGTATTATGGACTCTAGTTGAGATACCACTAATTTGCGTGACTACAAATGCTTTGATTAGTTATTGAACTTCATTGAGAATGTACTGTGAGGAGGTGTTGGTATAAATTAACGCACACTCTACTTTATCCGCAAACGTACAGATAAAATCTACCGATGTAGCACTTTACCGGAGTAACCCAGTTTTAATATTGAACCCAAAGGAACGGATGCTGTTAAGTCTTAAAGTCTAACCCCTGAGTAGCTAACAAGACGGAGAATCTAGAAGTATAGAGGAGATCATTACACTACTACAAAAAAGAACTTGCGCAGCGTTGCCTAAAAGACCTCCGTGGTGGGCACTCTTTTTGCCCACCACGGTTATTCGGTGGGCGGCCTACAGCGGCCGGCCGTCGAAGCGCCCGCTGCGGTTAATAATTAACCGCAGCGGGCAACATAAGGAGCCCGCTGCGGTTAATCATCTTTAACCGCAGCGGGCTTCCTTATATGCCCGCTTCGGGGCTCCTTACGTTGCCCGCTTCGGTTATTCCTGGCTATTTAAGCCGCCGCCGCCAGGAGAAAAGAACACGATCATCTTCTTCCTCTAGACAAAAACGGGAGAAGAAGTTTTACCGAATTTTTGTCTCAAATAACTTGTTTTTGAGGTTTATTTATTTGATTTGGAGGAGAAGTACTCCACAAGAGGTACCTAGATGATCTCCACCCTCTTTCCCCTCTCTTTTCCTCTCTTTTTAGCCAACCTTTTAGATCTAGTTTCATGTAGGAGAGAGAAAACTGGTATTTGTTTCTCTAGTCCCTTAGCAAAACCAAAAATTAACAATGGATCAGGAGTTGCTACAATATCTTCACTTCCAACAAGTATACCTATTGTTAAACAAAAATTCTCTAAAATATATTATGTTATTTTTCATGGGGCTTATTACTTTTACCTTACATCTTGAGTAATTGAAAGATTGAACGATCAAATCAAGCACTATGTCTCTAGTTCCTTCACTTCACCTTTATCCCGAAGTTTTAATTAATTTTTTTAAAGCTTTAATACATATGTTGTCAAATTAAATAATGGATCCAAAGAGAAAGTCAACCAACCATTGAATAAAGAAGTGCATGTATATGGAAAAATAGAGTCGAATGCTCTTTTGAATATATTCACTCTCTTCTGTTTATCAGAGACATATGGCTATTAGGCTAATTCTACTATCGGGCACGTGCCCATTTTTCTGACATTTTTTTCGAGGTTCCAGACACTTGTCCCTTTTTATTTCCTTGGGATCTATCTTTTTTTTGAGGTTTCGGATACTTGTCCCTTTTTATTTCCTCGGATCTTTCTCTCTTTTTTTAATAGTCACATGCTTCCAACAAACTTCTGAGAGGATAGCAACAGATAATTATGAGCATTTATGCGGAAGATGGATGAAATGTGTAAGTGATCTCAATTCAATGGCATGATAAACTACTCATAGGGTCAACAAAGCTTAATTTAACTCAATGCAATTATTAGTCATGTTTATATTTAGAAATCTCCAGAACTTTAGTGTTGTTTTAGAACAAGATAATAGCAGCTTAGATCATCACATATCATATCCCAAATACCTAGACCCTAGATTAAGTATTTGCCAACCATGCATTTAATTTTATTTTAATGCATCATTATTAATTAGGAGAACTCATGCTTTAAAGACTAGGTACTTGAAAGAAATTAGATAGAGCAACTATTCATCATTTCCATGCAAAATATTAGAGAGAGAGAGGGTTTTCTTTTAGTCATTGAAAGTGCATGTTGCACTTAAGTGTGATTTTGGATGATTTGATGACAATGTTGATTAAAGATCTAATATGTTTGCTAAGTGTGACACAGGGAAATGATTATCTCACTATGTACTTGAAATGTAATGCAAAGCCAAAATGATGGATTGTTGTATGAAGATCATGTCACAAGCACAAAACAACAATGAGAATGATATTGATATAAAGGGTTATCGGATTGTGGGATAATCATAGTTCATTTATGATTGCAAAGAAAGGATTCAAAACGAAGTATGGTTGAATGGCTTGAGATGGTGAAGATAGCAAGGAAAGAGTCTTTGAGGTACTAAGCAAGGGTGAAGGGCAAGCGACGGCTTGGCGGCCAAAGAACCTAGCTAGAGTGAAGAAGAAAGTACTTGCATTTAGTCGAAGGATCAATCAAGCCTGAAGATCGCATCTAGTGGAGAATCAACATTCCTAGCTACAATATTGATTGAAGTGACTTGACACATTTGGAACTCCATTCTATCACTTGCATAGGGTCAAGTCACATGTTCAAGATGGCTATGCTCGAGGAATATCTACTTCTAAACCTGTCAACCATTCCTCTCAATATGGAAAATGAAGTCAAGCGGCTTTGGTTCAAATGGGGATCAACTCAAGAGGTTTAAAATTCGTATTTCAATTTATCTTGAGTAAATAGGAAAGCCGTACTATTAAGAGGGATGCAACATATAGTAGATGATTCTTCATAAGTGCTCAAACCAACCTAAGTAAGACATGAGAGAGCTAGAGCTAACTTTCAGCTAAGTGCTGCACTGTCTGTCCATACCGGCATACCGGACATGTCCGGTATGAGCCCACAGCAGTGCGGCCATCCTTCTGGCCTAGTGATGAACCTGGTGAAGGGAGTCCATACCGGACATGCATACCGGACATGTCCGGTATTTGCGGAGTTCTGTCTCAGCCTGTGCATGGGCGGTACTACCGACCGTTGCGTCGGTACTACCGGTAGGAACTACCGGAGTTATAGCGGTACTACCGGTAGGCATAATTTGGCCCAACACAGAGAGGTTGCAAAACCCCCTCTTAACTGTCGGTACTACCGACCTGGTGGTCAGTACTACCGGGATCCTTTTAGGGGTTTGAAAAGATGGTTGGTTAAGGATATTTCTCGCGCAGTGAAGTCATACCGGACATGTCCGGTATTCATACCGAACATATCCGGTATTTGCGGATTGGTGGCTAACAGCATCTTTGTGATGGGCGGTACTACCGCCCCTTGGGTCGGTACTACCGACCGGTACTACCGGTAGGCCAAAATTGGTCCAACTCAGAGAGGTTGCGAAAACCCTTTGGTAACTAGCGGTACTACCGACCTTATGGTTGGTACTACCGGGATCATTCGGGAAGTTTGAAAGTTGACCTGATCAGTGTGTTTCTCTCGTAGCAAAGTCATACCGGACATGTCCGGTATGCAGTATGAGCTGACTCAACGGCTAGAAAACGGCTAGTTTCGATTGTGGGCTTATAAATACCCCCAAGCCTCCACCTTTGGAGGCTGCTGATTCTACTGGTTCCCACACTCATTCTAAGCCTTTCAAAACACTTTCCAACCCTCTCTTAGTGAGTGATTGTCCTCTAATTGCCAAATCCATTTGTGGGTTGAGAGTGATTCAAAATTAGAGAGCAAGCCACCTCTTGAGCACTTGTGCAAATCGTCGATCTTGTTGTGCGCATTCGTTACTCTTGGACTCTACAGTCCTAGACGGTTAGGCGTCGCCGTTGAGCACCCAAGAGATTTGTGAAGTGCCTCGGAAAGTTTGTAAAGGTTCGATCTCTCCTCAAAAGAGATCAACTAGTGGAAGGAGCATTGCGGGTGAAATAGACCGCGGCTAGAGTGACCCGTGGTGTCCTCTAGAGCCCACCTTTGTGGTAGCTCGCAGCCGGCTCAACGGAGAGTAGGACCCGAGGGGGTGCCGAACTTCGGTGAAACAAATACCGTGTCATTTCTTTGTGCTTTACTTTCGGCTATTTGTTATTCTTTGTTGTGCTAGTTGTTTTGCAAGCAATCAGTTTTATATATACATCATACATAGTGATTGCAGGTTGTGTGAGAAATTGGAGAAGAAAAGGAGCAGTCCCGCACAACCCGTGCATACCGGTCTTGTCCGGTATTGATACCGGACATGTCCGGTATTTACTGACTGTGCCCAATTTGTTTATCGCTTGATCTAATCTTTGTGGTGCAGGGTGTTAGTTTCTAGGTGTACTAAATACTTGACATATACTTTGTGTTTGTCTCTTAAGGGGTTGTTTTACTCCGATTGGGAGTTTCCAAGTAATTGGAAACTCACATACTAATTGCTTCCGCATTATAAGTTGTAAATTTTCAGAAAAGCCTATTCACCCCCCCTCTAGGCGACACCTTAGGTCCTTTCAGTCATCAACTTCTTAAAACACACTATTTTATTTATTTAATCTAACACACTTTAAGATATAATATAAAAGCTAATAATAGTAGTAGTAATAATAAAGACATACCTGAATCGCGAAGATAACGGGGGTGCGTCTCCCCCAAGCTGGTTCCCTTGATAGCGTTGAGCCTTTATGTGCCGATATATTTTTGTCTCTTTTTTAATTAATGGTGAGCCTTCATGTGCTCACATATTTTTGTTCTTTTCTTTTTAGGGGTGAGCCTTCATGTGCTCACATTTTTTTTTAATTTGTTTATAGAATAAAAAACTTAAAAGGATAAAGATACTTACGTGGATACATGAGGGTGCTTTCCCCAAGCTGAATGTTGACGTAGTCATTCGATATTGCAATGTAGCAGACTGACAGTGGATATGTCCTTCCTCTATCAGAGCGTTGATTGATGTTGATGTTTGTTGAGACAGTGCTCCAACAGTGGATGGAGCATTCACTTGCTCGTCAGCTTTTCTTGGCCTTTCAAATCCTGTGAAACTCAAATAGACAACAAAACTTGTGGAATAGATTAAGCATTAGCGGTTGGCCACTCAAGCCTTTGTTGTCTAGAATTTCAGTAAGATCTCTTTCTCAATATTTTTATATTTTTATATTTTTATGTTGCAAGAGAAAATGCAACAGGATGAATGCATGCATATTTATTTTTATTATTATTTATTTTTATGCCACCACGGTGAACATTCCTGCGGGTTTTTACACGCCATAGAATTATTCACATGGGGCTTTATGATGCAGTGAAATATTTTTATTTTGTTTTCTAATGTAATGCACAAATTAAAATGTGTTGTGAATTAAATATGATGATGCAAGAAATGGTTATGGATTAAATATGAGAAATATGCAGCAAAGTAAATATAAAGATAACTACCGATTTTTTTACCTTTTGGCGAAGGTTCGGATATTTAGGTCCGATGAACCGGACCTTCCCTTGGTTCAGACCTCCCAAGGTATGTCAGACGTTTGGAAAGTTGTTATTAATTGTACCTCTTAGGTGCAGACATTTTCTCCTATACTTTCTTGGTCTAAGTCTTCACTTCCTGTGGTTCACTGTCTTGAGGTTTCTCTCCTTTCTTTTCTAGGACAGTGTCGATAGCTTCTTCTTCGTGATTGGCCTCTCTATTCTTGATAGTTTGTCTTCTTTGGCTTTGAGAGCGGCGTCTTTCACTTCTATTCTTCTTGGGTGCTTTATTAGGCATTTAGTTGATGAAGTTGCATCGTGCCTTTTCACCAAGAAAGTGAAAATGGATTTCCTCTTGTAAATGATTGTACTTGTAGCGTAGAGGAATGGTCTTCCTAGGATGAGGTGGACATCATCGTCTTCTCATGTCGAGGATCAAGAAGTCTGTGGGGACTTCATGACCTCTAATTCTGACTACGATGTCTTCCGTCATTCATTCTTGTTTATGCCTCTAGATATGATGTTACTCATGTCATTTGTTCGTCCAACAGTTTGAAGTGAAGCGCTAATTGTGGACGCTGGCAGCATCTTGCTCAGTGTGCATGTTCTTGTAGATATAGGACCTTCACTCTGTAGAATTTGGGAGCGAATTCTCCATGTTTTGCTCAAGAGTGTGTCCTGCTCATCAAGACAAGGTAGAGATCAAGTGCATGGGCTCTGTTGGTAGAAAAACACCAACAGAACCAAAAGTTTTATTTATTCCCCTCTAACCTTAGGCACATTGCACAAGACAAACTTGTTGTTTATGTGTCCTATTCAATCTTAACATGAGTGATAGAATCAGAGGATGAGCATGAAAGTAGCATCTTAAAATATTTAACAGATCAAATTACTTAACCCAAGGAAGGATAGTCTATGCATAAAGTGTCGATCTTTTCATAATTGAGATATATCATCTTCCAAAGGTTAGATGCACAACATTTTAGCTCATGTAGTTAAGACAGTGAGATTCAAGAGAGTAAAGCTAGGAACAAAGATCAAAGGACTAAACAGGTTAAGTTGATTAGGTTGGATCAAGTGAGGTGCAACTTAAACATGTTATGTTCATACTAGAATCAAGAAGAAGCTTTTAAAGTGTGGTCACTTACCTTGAAATGTTACTTTGTCATTGAAGAGTGATGTGTCGAACCACCTTGTGGAAGCTTCTCTTGTCTAGCTGGCTTGTCTTCTCTTGCTTGTCTCACAGTGTGCTTGAGAGGAAGAAGATCACGGTGGAATCATCTTTATAGGTATCGACCTTCCTTCTCTATGTGTCGACTTATCAGTGAAGGCACATTGTTCCTCGAGTATGCTGTCTAGGATCCTCTCTCTTTCTTGTATCAATTCTGTACTATGAGGATGTAGGGACAGTTCCGCATTCTTCTCTTGTCAACCTTTCTTGTTTTCCTTTAATCATTGGGTTGGCAAGAGACTTGAATTTAGAGCTGCTACTCGAGTGCCTCCATGAGAGTCTTTTGTTTTGTAATGTCACAACTGAGACTTGTCCTCTCAACAGTGTCTGGATGATGGAGATCTTATCGGCTGTTTTTCTTGATTTGCTGGCTCAGGTACTATCTCTTCATCTTCTAACTCTTGTGGTGCAGTGGCTTCATCCTTCATGATGTCTTCCTCAATTCTTGGCAGTTGGTTCTCCCTTCGACGTCTTCTCTTGGTTCTCTTTGGCTGCTCATAAGTGATGTAGTTGTTGAAGAATCAGCAAAAGATCCAAAAGTTGACTTCTCCCGGTCCGGCAAAGATGATAACATTGATGGTGTTCAAGAACGATCTTCCAATAATGAGTGGTGGATCATACTCCTCTTCTTGACTGGGACAACATCTAGTGGTTTGTACTGATCAAAGTGGTGAGTAAGAGATCAATATGTCTTGAAGTTAAGTTTCTCCTTCCTCCCTTTGATTGTGAAACACATCTAGACAACAGAATTCTCTCCTAGGCTGGCTTGTGATGTAGATGGATTCCCAAACAACATGTTCATGTGTTGGATTTGTAGATCTTGTTATTGTTGTAGTCGTACCATCTTGTCTCCCAAGCTAGGTCTTGATTAGAAGAGAAGATAACTCCCCACTTCTTGTTTTGATGTCTTGGACAATGATGGTTGCAGGCATAGGTTGTCTCATATGAGGTAAGTTGCATCCTGTTTGTCATCAGTGCCCAAGCAAGACTCAAAGCTAAGCTATTGCCAGCACCATTCATGATCTGAGAGTAGGTTTGTGTGTCTATGGTTTGAGTTTTGGATCTTCAATGTTCAGACCAAACCATGGATGAACAAAATCTCTCTCCTGCGTAATGTTAGTGGAGATATACCCTAAGGATTCCAAGAATTTGAAGCATGGGTTATTATCCACAACTTATGTATTTTGCATCTATGCTAATAAAAAGTTGTTTTTAGGATTATTTTAGCATAGACTAGTATTTTATGTGTTGGCTGCACTTTAACATGATTCAAGGTAAAAGATAACTTGCAGTAGAAGACAAAATAAATAAACTTTGATACTCACAGTTCTTTCATCCATGATGAATGAGCTGAGTCTTCATTGTGCAAGAGTTGTTGAAGTTCATGTGTCTCTTCATCTCCAGTGTGAGTTCATCTCCGAACTTTCCCAAATTAATAATGAAAGTTTTCCTGCAGGGGTTAGTCCAACAAAATATCCAATATCTACTATAGCATACTATGTCACACCCAATTTTAAGAACAAAATTGAATGCAATAACTCATGTGTGCCCAGAGATCAATCACACACATAAGCCACAAATTAAGGAGTACCATCACATATGTTTATTACATAACGAATATTATTCAAAGACTTTACATAGCAGCGGATAAATAAAGTATCTCTCGCGGTAGCTCCATCACAGGGAAGATGACTGGTTGACAGCAAGACTAGAACTCTTCAGGGAAGTCGTCATTACCATAGCAATCTGTTACCCATCCGGGATTTTTATCCAAGTAGAAAGAAAATAAACAAGCATAAGTACATCTCGTACTTAACAAGTGTAACATGGGGTTCATGAGGCTCAAAAAGGCTGACACTGGTTAAACTGCAGTAGCTTTTATTTGGCAACATTTTAACATTAAGGTGAACATATATGAATGCTTAAACCCAACCCACATGATCATAATAATTGAAACATAACAATAAGGTAATCAACATGAGCAACATAAATAAACAACATATAACAACTAATCTGTGAGTTTTCCGGGCCGCTCGTATCCGTGAGCACGGCTGATATATCAGTTTATTAAACTCTGCGCAGAGGTGTACACTTTACCCGATGAGTCGTGATATCCAGATGCCCGGGTTAATTACTCCCATAACACTTCCAAGGTGAGTGGGCAGGATACACGCAAAGCCTTTCAAAGGTTCGTCTAACAAGTTAGGGCCGCTAGGTCTTAAGGCAAGGGGAAGAAGGGTCTCCCAACCTTACGGCAACGCAGGCAAGGTGAAAGTAGCCGCCCTAAATCCAGCTCGTCAAGCGCCTTATGCGCCCTTTCGGGTAACCACTAACAAGCTAGAAAAGGTCCTTTTACTGAGCTAAGGTCAGAGCCATATAACCCTCATGGTTGCACTGTATGTCCCAGCTTTTGCTGACAGGAGGTCCTAAACCATGTTGCTAAAAAGATCAAGTTTTATTCACTGTTATTAGATCATGTTTGGTTTAAGTAAAGCTCTAGCAAAATTCTACCCATATGCATAGCATCCCAAGGTTAACAAGGTAACGGATCAAAAGTCTAGGATAAACTAGATAGGAGATCAAAATTAGACACATGCATATGAATTTAGTTGTTTCATGGTGAATAGGTCAACAAGGATTATCCCATGCTATACTTGCCTGATTCAGAGTACTCTGGTTGCTCTTGGTTGTCGAAGTAGAGCTCTTGATCACCAACGTAATTCTCACCGTCTATACTCGATTATCAAATCAACACACAATCATCGGGACACAATCATGCAAAGCAAACAAGCTATAATTAGAACATTACACCAATCAGCAAGAAAATAATATAAAAAGTTTGAAAACAGAAGCTACGATCCAACACGATCACATAAACGCGAAGATCACAAAAAACGGAATTATAACGCGAAAGTTATGAGCTACACAAGTTACAGAACCTTAATTAGTAGATTAAACCTAACTCAAATTTTAAGTACTGAAAACAGTAGATATTCTGGTACAGATAGATAGATCTTTTCAAAATGAATCTAACGCAACTTGAACGGACTAAATCGGACTAAAAAACGTAGAAGTTATAAGCATTTAAAACTGGTGGCAAAACTGTAATTAAACTGAAATTGATTTTGTATTTAAATTGATTTAAAACGAATCTGCGGATTGGATGGACTGCGCCTCAAATAGGACAAAGCGCAGGGGCTCAAACAGAGGAAAACGCAGACTCAAAGAACAGGGCCTTTGGGACCGCGGGTTTAGACCTAAAAAGGTGTAAGGATCTTTTTGTAAAACAGGCAACGAAGGGGTATCGAGCTCTGGTGTGCGTCGGATCTGAGATGGACGCTCGGGATTAGATCAGGGAGGGCCGGCGGCGCTTTTCGCCGGAGAGAAAGAAGGACGCGGCGGCTCCTCGGCCGGAAGGCGGCGGCGCGGCTCGGGATTGCGCTACAGAGCGGTAGAGGCCTCGGGAGCAGATCCAATCGAAAGAGGAGAGCAAAGCGGACTCACCAGAGGCACAGACGAGGTCGGAGACGATCTGGTGGCGGCGTATCGCTCGTCGAGGCGGACGGCGGCTCTGGAAAGCGACGGCGAGCGATTAAGGCATCAAAACGAAGAGGAGAAAGAGGGGAACACACTCGGTTAGCTTCGAGAGATCAAGGGGAAACTCGAGGTGCCACTTACAAGCTCGGAAACTCGACGAATCGTCGGGTTGATGGCGGCGGAGATCTTGCGGCGTGCGGAACTTGTCGCGGGTGCAGGCTAGAGCACGAGAGCTCGAGCTGTTTGCGTGGGGAGAGGCGGCGGGCTCTCGGGGATCTTATAAGAGGGTCGGTTCGGTCGATTTGGCAAGCGAGGACGCGTGGCGAGGATGGACTCGATCCCGGCCATGGAGTCCGAGCCGGATACGAGAGGGAGAAAGAGTGGTGGGACGCTGACAGGCGGGGTCGAGCTGTCAGCGGGCGCGGGAGAGGCGACCCTCGGGCGAGACGGAGGCGACGACGCGCACGCGAGGCTGGACCCTCGGGCGAGTCGGAAACGGCGACGCTCAACGCCGAGGCTGGACCCTCGGGCGAGGCGGAGAAGGCTACGCTCGCGCGAGGCTGGCGCCGAGGCTGGACCCTCGGCTCAGCGCGGGGCTGCGGCGCTGTGCAGGTGCTGCTGGGCCGGGCGGCGGCCCACGCAAGCGACGGAGGGAGAGGGGAGGGAAGAGGAGAAGCGGGCCAGCACGAGGGAGGGAGCGGGCCGGCCAGGCTGGCTCGGGCCAGAAGGGAGAACGGAGGAGGAAGAGAAGGAAAAAGGGTTTTCCAATTTCAGATTTGATTTTTCAAATGCATTTTCAAATCCTTTTTGAATTCAAACAACTTTTGAACTAAAACCACGCATCACAAAAATAAGTTATGCACCAGCATGTATGCATCAACATGATCTTTGGCCTAGGATTAATTTTAGCTTTTGCAAATAATTTATTAACTAAGTTTTATGCAACACACAAAAATGCATAATTAAATCATATTGCCTATTTTTAAATTGATGCAAATTTTGGGATGTTACAATTCTACCCCCCTTAAAGAATCTCGTCCTCGAGATTCCAGCGATGCTTACTCAAACAACTGCGGGTATGACTTCCTCAAATCCTCTTCTCTTTCCCAAGTTGCCTCTGTTTCTGAATACCGATTCCACTGAACCTTACACATCTTTATTACTCTGCTCCGGGTAACTCTTTCGGCTGTCTCTAAAATTCTTGTTGGGTACTCATCATAAGTCAGATCTTCCTTAACTGTAAGCTCTTCCAACGGTATCTGCTCTTCGGGTACTCGCAGGCACTTTTTCAACTGAGAGACATGAAACACATTATGCACTCCTGACAAGCTTTCAGGCAACTCTAACTGATATGCCACTTCGCCACGTCTTTCAAGAATTTTGAACGGTCCAATATACCTTGGTGCTAACTTTCCTTTCTTATTGAACCTTTTCACACCTCTCATCGGTGACACCTTTAGGTAGACATGATCACCTACTGCAAAAGATAGATCTCGACGACGGTTGTTTGCATAACTCTTCTGTCGGGACTGAGCAGCTCTCAGGTTATCTCTGATTATTCTGACATGTTCCTCGGCATTCCTCAACACATCAGGTCCAAACACTTGACTCTCACCTGTCTGATCCCAGAACAACGGTGTTCTACACTGTCTACCATACAAGGCTTCAAACGGTGCCATCTTAAGACTCTCCTGATAACTGTTGTTGTATGAGAACTCTGCATAACACAGATTCTTGTCCCAACTGGTGCCATACTGTAATGCACAAGCTCTCAACATGTCTTCCAGAATCTGATTGGTTCTTTCCGTCTGTCCATCAGTCTGTGGATGATAAGCAGTACTGAAGTTCAACCTTGTGCCTAATGATCGATGTATCATCTGCCAAAAGTGAGAGGTGAACTGAGTACCACGATCTGACACAATCTTTCGGGGCACTCCATGCAAACATACTATCCGTTCCATGTACAATTCTGCCAATCTTGCTCCCGTATAGGTAGTTTTAACTGGTATAAAGTGAGCAACTTTGGTCAATCGATCAACTACTACCCATATGGAGTCGTACCCTCTCTGCGTACGAGGCAAACCAACTATAAAGTCCATACCGACTTCTTCCCACTTCCATTCAGGTATCTTCATCGGTTGTAACAAACCAGCGGGTCTTTGATGCTCTGCCTTCACCCTCTGACATGTATCACACAAAGCGACGTACTCGGCTACATCTCGCTTCAGCCCATCCCACCAATACTTTTTCTTCAGATCAAGGTACATCTTAGTGCTTCCAGGATGAATGGAATAAGCTGACTCATGTACTTCTCGCAGTATAGACTCACGTATCTCCTTGATTGCAGGTACACATAATCTATTTCCATGCCATAATGTGCCATCATCATCTAACCGAAAACCTGATGCTTTGCCAAGAACAATGTTATCGGCTACCTGCTTTAACTTTTCATCTGACATCTGACCCTTACGTATCTCTTGCATCAACACTGGCTCAAGCTCTAACTCTACTCTGTTGATCGCAATTCCCAAATTCAGATGTGCAAATTCAGCACACAACTCATTTGGCATAGAAGCAATTCTGACCTCATTGGCATGGCTCTTTCTACTCAAGGCATCTGCTACAACATTAGCCTTCCCGGGATGATAGTGTATTTCCAAATCATAATCTTTAATCAATTCCAACCATCTGCGTTGTCTCAAATTCAGATCAGACTGAGTGAAAATGTACTTCAAGCTCTTATGATCGGTATAGATGTCCGTCTTGTGACCCACTAGATAGTGTCTCCAAATCTTCAATGCATGGACAACAGCTGCCAATTCTAAATCATGAGTGGGATAGTTCAGCTCATGCTTTCTCAACTGCCTCGATGCATATGCTACCACTCTGCCTTCTTGCATAAGAACACAACCCAAACCTTGACGAGATGCATCACAATAAATAGAGAAATCCTTACTCAGATCCGGCAAAATTAACACTGGAGCTGTAGTCAGACGTTTCTTCAACTCCTCGAAATTAGCTTGACATTTATCGGACCAAACAAACTTAGCATTCTTCTCTAGCAGAGCTGTCATTGGCTTAGCAAGTTTGGAGAATCCTTCAATGAACCTTCTATAGTAACCAGCCAATCCAAGGAAACTACGAATCTCGGTCACATCTGTTGGTGGCTTCCAATTCAACACATCTTCAACCTTGCCCGGATCTACTGAGATGCCTCCATTAGAAATAACATGTCCAAGGAAAGAAACTTCCTTTAACCAAAACTCACACTTGCTGCGCTTGGCATACAACTTGTGCTCTCTGAGTTTTTGTAGCACTAACCTCAGGTGTTTAGCATGGTCTTCCTTGTTCTTAGAGTATACTAGAATATCATCAATAAACACAACTACGAACTTGTCAAGATATTCCATGAACACCTTGTTCATCAAATACATAAAGTAGGCAGGTGCATTGGTCAATCCAAAGGACATGACTGTATACTCATACAACCCATACCTGGTAGTGAAAGCTGTCTTTGGAATATCAGATGCTCGAATCTTCAACTGATGGTAACCAGAACGCAGATCAATCTTAGAGAATACACATGCACCTTTCAGCTGATCAAACAGATCATCGATCCTCGGCAACGGGTACTTGTTCTTAATGGTAACTTCATTAAGCGATCTATAGTCAACACACATCCGTTGACCACCATCCTTTTTGTCAACAAAGATAACAGGAGCTCCCCAAGGTGATGAACTAGGACGAATAAACCCTTTTTCTTGCAACTCTTTAATTTGTTTCTTAAGTTCATCTAATTCAGGTACTCCCATCCTATATGGTCTTTTAGCTATGGGTGCAGTTCCAGGTAAGAGTTCAATAATAAATTCAATGTCGCGATCAGGTGGCATACCTGGCAAATCATCGGGGAACACATCCGGGAACTCATCCACCACTAGATCTTCCGGGAAAACCTCTTCATTTATCTGGTTCACGGTTGCAGTCGGTGTTGGTTGTAGCACTACCTTCACACTGATTCTGTCTCCCTTAGCTGTGGTAACTGTCACAACTTTATCTTGACACTGTATATCTGTCTTGCACCTCTTCATCCAATCCATACCAAGTATCAAATCAATGCCAGCTGTCCTCAGCACAATTGGGGATACTGAGAAGTCTACCCCCCCTAGGGACACATCTATAGGCATACACTGGAGCGTAGCTTGCAAACCTCCACCCGGTGAGGTAACCATTATAGGGGTTTTCATGAGACTAACAGGTAGATTATGCATTCTAACAAATGTATGAGATATGAAAGTATGCGATGCACCAGAATCGAAAAGAACTGTAGCAGGGATGGAACTGATGTTGAACGTACCAAGCATAATCTCTGGCGCTTCCTGCACGGTCTCTGCGGACACGTGATTCACCTTGCCGGAGTTAGGTGATGGATTCTGACGTCCCTTATTGTTCTGACTCTGTGGAGTCTGTTGATTCTGCTTCTTAGGACAATTGTAGGAGAGGTGACCAACCTCACCGCAGACAAAGCACTTGTTGGGAGTGTTAGGTGCACTATTCTTCATGGGGGTGTTGACAGGGGTACCTTGGCGTTGAGCATGATTATTGTGCTGCTGCTGCTGTGGGCGCTGATTGTTTCCTTGCTGCTGATATGAAGGGCGTTGCGGTCCCTGGTTACGGTTCCACTGAGAAGTAGGTCCCTGATACCTCTGCTGGTTGCCCGGTGCAAAATTAGGACGAGGGCGGTTGTTACTACCAGAAGACTGACCATGGAGCTTCCTCTTTCTAGCCTCCATCTCCTTGCGCTTGTTGTCAACCACAATAGCACGGTTGACTAAGGTCTGGTAGCTGGCATACTCATTGGACATAAGCTGCAGTGCCAGTCCGTCATTCAGACCCTTGAGGAAGCGACGCTGCTTGTCGGCATCCTGAGCAATATCAGCGGGAGCATAGCGTGACAATTGAGCAAACTTGTCACGGTACTCTGCAACGGTCATGGCTCCTTGGCGCAGAGATCTAAACTCTTCCTGCTTCAATTCAATCAGACCAGCAGGGATATGGTACGCTTTAAAGTTGGTCTTGAATTCCTCAAAGGTGACAGGTGGGGCATTGTTGGGTTGACCGAACTGAAACGATTCCCACCAATCCAGAGCAGCTCCTTGCAACTGACCAGAAGCATAGAGCACCTTCTCCTGGTCATTGCATTGCGCGATGGTAAGCTGGCGTTCAATAGCACGAAGCCAGTCATCAGCCTCCACGGGATCAGCGGCATGAGAGAACACTGGCGGGTGACCCTTCAAAAACTCACCCCTCTTGTCCCTCACTTGCATCGGTGGTGCTCCTCCAACTGGCTGATGCTGCATATGTTGCATCATAGTTTGCATAAATTGGGCTTGGATGCCCATCAACTGCTGAATGTCAACTGGGGGTGGTGGTGGTGGTGGGTTAACAGGTGCTCCACGACCACGGCCACGTCCACGTCCACCTCCAACTCCACCTCCTCTGGCGGCCATCTGTGTTTCCAAACAGGGATCAAGGTTAGTGAACCTTTTTAAGAAAAGATCACTTATATGAGAGGAAACAGGAGATCTGAAAATTTCTGGGCGAGATCCGGTAACAGCAGTACAGAAAAACAGTCATATACGGAGTTCCAGAAATCCAAACAGGGCGTGTGATACACGGTTGGAAAGATAACGAAATTATCTACAACTTTTATTTAAGTGACTTTCCCAGATTCTGCCGTTAAATCAGTCAAAAACAGAGAACAAACAGATCTGTTCAGTGCTCAAAACTGCGCAAAAACTCTAACTTGAAACAGCCATATCTCACAAACCATAACAGCTATTGAAGTGATTCCAGAGGCATTGGTTAGATATAGGAGTCTATTTTCCATCATAAAATTTTCAGCCATGTTGCACGATCAGGACTTGAGATATAACCAAAAGATCACAGGTTGCTCCAGAAAACAGCATAGGACAAGATGTAACTAACCCTTTTATTATTCATGAACGTTATGTCTAACTATGAGATTTGTAGACAAGCCCACAATATCTCAACACTCATTACAAAGATCCAAATCACACATAAACATAATAATAATCCAACTCACACATAAAGAAGCACACTAGCACATAGGTTAACTAGACTCGACAAACGCTTACTACTATTGTCTTATTACATAGAAGGGTGACCTATGCCTATTTGTAGAGCGGTTCGCGGAGCCTCTTGTACATAGGGGGTTGATTTAGAAGTTCCAAGAGCCCATCAATAGTGCTATAGCATCTTTTGAGATCTTTTCCCATGGATATCACCTGCCTTTCCAAGTCCGCGTTAGACCTTTCCCTGTCAAGGAGAAAATCTCGTGTGGCCTTCTCGGTTGGTGTTGCATTGGGGTCTTCTACCATAGCCTCCTTATTCTCACTGTTCCAATAGGGCAGATAGCGGTATGCGTCATTCCTCATGTCTTCAATACGACGACCTCGGAATGCTTTGTAGGCTTCAACTGCCACGGCTTCCAAGGCTGACGCTAGAGTGGACCGACGAGCCCTGTGGCCGATCACCATCTCATGCAGGTATAAGCCACTCTCTGGTTCTCGGACAGCGACAGTCACTCTTGCCTTCCAGTAGGTCTTTTCCATGGGATGACTGTACCTCCAATGGGTGTACTGTACGATGATGTTCTTGTCGGGGTAGTAGGCATCAAAAAGTCCCATCAGCCTGTGATGTGTGGGGCTCTGGGCAGCTGTAGGCGCTCCGACGAAATACCCGGAGTCCACGTCCCAACCCGTTGGAAGCTCTTCATCGTCTTCAACCTCCAGCACTTCTGGGGGCACTGGCGAGGGAGGTACTGGAGCTTGTGCTGGTGGTGCCGGCGCTTGTGGTTCCACTTCTTGAGGTGCTTGTTCTTGCAGTACTGGCTCTTGCGGTGCTACCTCCTGCTGTTCTGGCTCCTGGGGTGCTTGCGGTGCTTGCGGAACGGGGTTGCCTGCCCTCCTGCGTCCACCGATGGTCCTGCGGGTGATACGACGAGCCATCTATAGAATAGACCAAGAGACAGATACAATAGAATCAATATATTTGTGTAATAGAGCAAGTAAAGAGAAGCATATAGTTTTGATAAATTAACAAGGCTAAGATAAATAGCAAGAATTGAGAAGCAAGGACCACTAAAACGACCATAACTAACTAGGCTTGCGTCCTACAGTCAACATAGCTCCGATACCAATTTGTCACACCCAATTTTAAGAACAAAATTGAATGCAATAACTCATGTGTGCCCAGAGATCAATCACACACATAAGCCACAAATTAAGGAGTACCATCACATATGTTTATTACATAACGAATATTATTCAAAGACTTTACATAGCAGCGGATAAATAAAGTATCTCTCGCGGTAGCTCCATCACAGGGAAGATGACTGGTTGACAGCAAGACTAGAACTCTTCAGGGAAGTCGTCATTACCATAGCAATCTGTTACCCATCCGGGATTTTTATCCAAGTAGAAAGAAAATAAACAAGCATAAGTACATCTCGTACTTAACAAGTGTAACATGGGGTTCATGAGGCTCAAAAAGGCTGACACTGGTTAAACTGCAGTAGCTTTTATTTGGCAACATTTTAACATTAAGGTGAACATATATGAATGCTTAAACCCAACCCACATGATCATAATAATTGAAACATAACAATAAGGTAATCAACATGAGCAACATAAATAAACAACATATAACAACTAATCTGTGAGTTTTCCGGGCCGCTCGTATCCGTGAGCACGGCTGATATATCAGTTTATTAAACTCTGCGCAGAGGTGTACACTTTACCCGATGAGTCGTGATATCCAGATGCCCGGGTTAATTACTCCCATAACACTTCCAAGGTGAGTGGGCAGGATACACGCAAAGCCTTTCAAAGGTTCGTCTAACAAGTTAGGGCCGCTAGGTCTTAAGGCAAGGGGAAGAAGGGTCTCCCAACCTTACGGCAACGCAGGCAAGGTGAAAGTAGCCGCCCTAAATCCAGCTCGTCAAGCGCCTTATGCGCCCTTTCGGGTAACCACTAACAAGCTAGAAAAGGTTCTTTTACTGAGCTAAGGTCAGAGCCATATAACCCTCATGGTTGCACTGTATGTCCCAGCTTTTGCTGACAGGAGGTCCTAAACCATGTTGCTAAAAAGATCAAGTTTTATTCACTGTTATTAGATCATGTTTGGTTTAAGTAAAGCTCTAGCAAAATTCTACCCATATGCATAGCATCCCAAGGTTAACAAGGTAACGGATCAAAAGTCTAGGATAAACTAGATAGGAGATCAAAATTAGACACATGCATATGAATTTAGTTGTTTCATGGTGAATAGGTCAACAAGGATTATCCCATGCTATACTTGCCTGATTCAGAGTACTCTGGTTGCTCTTGGTTGTCGAAGTAGAGCTCTTGATCACCAACGTAATTCTCACCGTCTATACTCGATTATCAAATCAACACACAATCATCGGGACACAATCATGCAAAGCAAACAAGCTATAATTAGAACATTACACCAATCAGCAAGAAAATAATATAAAAAGTTTGAAAACAGAAGCTACGATCCAACACGATCACATAAACGCGAAGATCACAAAAAACGGAATTATAACGCGAAAGTTATGAGCTACACAAGTTACATAACCTTAATTAGTAGATTAAACCTAACTCAAATTTTAAGTACTGAAAACAGTAGATATTCTGGTACAGATAGATAGATCTTTTCAAAATGAATCTAACGCAACTTGAACGGACTAAATCGGACTAAAAACGTAGAAGTTATAAGCATTTAAAACTGGTGGCAAAACTGTAATTAAACTGAAATTGATTTTGTATTTAAATTGATTTAAAACGAATCTGCGGATTGGATGGACTGCGCCTCAAATAGGACAAAGCGCAGGGGCTCAAACAGAGGAAAACGCAGACTCAAAGAACAGGGCCTTTGGGACCGCGGGTTTAGACCTAAAAAGGTGTAAGGATCTTTTGTAAAATAGGCAACGAAGGGGTATCGAGCTCTGGTGTGCGTCGGATCTGAGATGGACGCTCGGGATTAGATCAGGGAGGGCCGGCGGCGCTTTTCGCCGGAGAGAAAGAAGGACGCGGCGGCTCCTCGGCCGGAAGGCGGCGGCGCGGCTCGGGATTGCGCTACAGAGCGGTAGAGGCCTCGGGAGCAGATCCAATCGAAAGAGGAGAGCAAAGCGGACTCACCAGAGGCACAGACGAGGTCGGAGACGATCTGGTGGCGGCGTATCGCTCGTCGAGGCGGACGGCGGCTCTGGAAAGCGACGGCGAGCGATTAAGGCATCAAAACGAAGAGGAGAAAGAGGGGAACACACTCGGTTAGCTTCGAGAGATCAAGGGGAAACTCGAGGTGCCACTTACAAGCTCGGAAACTCGACGAATCGTCGGGTTGATGGCGGCGGAGATCTTGCGGCGTGCGGAACTTGTCGCGGGTGCAGGCTAGAGCACGAGAGCTCGAGCTGTTTGCGTGGGGAGAGGCGGCGGGCTCTCGGGGATCTTATAAGAGGGTCGGTTCGGTCGATTTGGCAAGCGAGGACGCGTGGCGAGGATGGACTCGATCCCGGCCATGGAGTCCGAGCCGGATACGAGAGGGAGAAAGAGTGGTGGGACGCTGACAGGCGGGGTCGAGCTGTCAGCGGGCGCGGGAGAGGCGACCCTCGGGCGAGACGGAGGCGACGACGCGCACGCGAGGCTGGACCCTCGGGCGAGTCGGAAACGGCGACGCTCAACGCCGAGGCTGGACCCTCGGGCGAGGCGGAGAAGGCTACGCTCGCGCGAGGCTGGCGCCGAGGCTGGACCCTCGGCTCAGCGCGGGGCTGCGGCGCTGTGCAGGTGCTGCTGGGCCGGGCGGCGGCCCACGCAAGCGACGGAGGGAGAGGGGAGGGAAGAGGAGAAGCGGGCCAGCACGAGGGAGGGAGCGGGCCGGCCAGGCTGGCTCGGGCCAGAAGGGAGAACGGAGGAGGAAGAGAAGGAAAAAGGGTTTTCCAATTTCAGATTTGATTTTTCAAATGCATTTTCAAATCCTTTTTGAATTCAAACAACTTTTGAACTAAAACCACGCATCACAAAAATAAGTTATGCACCAGCATGTATGCATCAACATGATCTTTGGCCTAGGATTAATTTTAGCTTTTGCAAATAATTTATTAACTAAGTTTTATGCAACACACAAAAATGCATAATTAAATCATATTGCCTATTTTTAAATTGATGCAAATTTTGGGATGTTACAGCATACTATCAGTTCAGAAATCAACCTAGACACCACGTCTAATTTGACTTAGGAAGGTATTCTAACCTAAGCACTATGCTCAACTTAAAATCCTTCTGAAGCGAAATCAACACACCTCGTGGTTTAAACTAAACACCATGCCTAATTTAAAGAGATGTATGACTGTACTTCAAACTCATACATATACTATAGCAGGTAAAGGTAACATGAAAGCATTGTATAGATTTATTCAGATGGTGATGAAAGAGCATAATTAGTATATGAGCATATCTTAAAGGTAGGGACAACCAACATAGCAACATGGCAAGAGATATTCTTAGAAAGTCTATTCCCCAAGCTTGGATTTTGCACAAATCAAGGTTGGATGAATGTAATTCAATGCTGCATGATGATTGGTTGGACATGCCTTGTGTTTGTTTTTCCTTCATTCTTTTCTGCTCTAGATCCGAAAAGGTTAGTGACAAGAATACCCGAAGGAATATTTTTATAATTATATTTCTATGCTCATTACAAGGACAGTGCAGCAGAAAGGTGAACACTCATGTTCGGGTGGTACTATCTTCTTTTAGGGAGTTGGTGAGAAAACTAAGGCAAGGGGGCTTTTCTAGTAATACAGTGAAACATAAACTTTTCTCACTAGTAGACAAAACAGAGGAACACTCTCTAATGGCAGCATTAATGGATTACATGATGAGACTATTAAAATCATCCCACAATGAACCAAGAGATTATTTATCTAGTTGTCTAAAAAAAGACTCCCAAAAAGAAATGTTTCCAGAACAGAATATTCCCAAAATGTAGGCGTAGCACATAACCAGGTATTATGATAGGATTAAATATTCTACTGGTTATAGCTTGCGCTCATGGGGTAGTAACAGATAAGAGTGGAATTCAAAAACAACATTCATAAGAATGAACACAAAAATGATGAAAAGACTGGGACAAAAAAGAAAAAGATAAAAGTATAATTACAAGGTTAAACTAAGACTTAAGATGATCTACCGTTCCCCGGCAATGGCGCCAGAAATGCTTGTTGGTATAAATTAACGCACACTCTACTTTATCCACAAGCGCACAGATAAAATCTACCAATGTAGCACTTCACCGGAGTAACCCAGTTTTAATATCGAACCCAAAGGAACGGATAGTGTTAAGTCTTAAAGTCTAACCCCTGAGTAGCTAACAAGGACGGAGAATCTAGAAGTATAGAGGGGATCATTAAGGTTGTCTAATTCCAATTTAAGAGTGATATGTTTATATTATTCTTAGTGGGGAAGTTGCCATAAAAGGTCACAAACAGAGTATGAGTCTTTTATGCAAATGTATAATCCTACCGAGCCTACACACGGGTAAGTGGACTATAGAAGAATCAACAAGGCTATAAGAGTCATCCTTGCGAACAACCACTATTATCGGCGTTATAGGAGGCATTTATGAGCTATTAAGTCTAAGCTCCACGCTTACACTATCCAACTACTCTAACTCTAGCGCGACTAGAATTAAAGTACTCAAAAGAGAGTCATAAACCTTAAGAATAATAACAACAATGGCTAAACTTAAATATAGACGTTGATTACCGAAACAATCGCTGAAGCAAGTTGAAGATGAACTTGAATCCGCAGGTACAAGATGAAGAAGTTGATCCGACAGGCCGGAGCTCCTTCTTGATCTCTTCCTCTCTCTCTCTCTTCTAGTTCTAATATAAGACTAGGTTCTAAACCTAAACTAGAGGGGTAACTAGTCTTCTACTTGAAAGCTGGCTCTTGAAGTCATATTCTAGGGTTTCTGAATGAGGCGTAGAATTTTCTGAAGAGAGACTTGTTCTACCCTGGGGCCCAGGGGCCTGTATATATAGCCCTGAGGGCAGAGACGGAACCAAAACTTTTGATTAAGGGGGGCCGGACAATGCGATTATACCTCATAAATATGATAAATATAAATGTCTCAATAGATTTTCAATATTTTTATATGTATATTTAATGTTTTTAAATAAAAATATACTATTATCATTAAAAAATAGTGAATTTATATTTTTTTATCTATATAGTTGAATTTTTTATATATATTTAAAAAGTTTCATTGTTCATGGGGGGGGCCACGGCCCCTGCTAGCCCCCCTGGTTCCGTCTCTGCCTGAGGGATCAACCGCGGCCGTTGGATCAAACCGACTTCACGTAGGGCTGAGATGGATCCTCAAAGGTGGTAGAGGAAGGTTCCAGAAGACGGAGGCCATCGGGCCCAGGGGGTGACCGACCGGTCATAGGGTGGGACCGGTCGGTCCCACCTGGCGGCCTCTCGGGGTGTCCCGCCTCGTGGTGTCCTCTGGTGTCCTCTAGGTCCTTCTGGAGTATTCCTGGCGTGCCGGTTCCGTAATCTTCCGTCGGTTTCCTTTTAGGAGAAGTAATTAGTGCTAGTTTTCCTGTTTAGTCCCCGCAGAATCACAATCTACCAAAACTCGTGGAATATTGTCAATTAAAACCCTAAACCTTTATTGGTGATTGAATTCATGTCCTTTTCATATTTATATATCCTTTAATTTTGATAGATAACTAGTGTCAACAGCAGGCAATATTGTAGCAAGATCAAGGCAAAATAATGTAAATCATTAGACAATTTTTCCATCTTTCTTCTCTAATCTCTCTATTTTTCTTTGTCCTTATATTGCAGGTTCCATGTTACCTAGCAGAGGGAGATCAAGTACAAAGCACAAAGCAGATATGATATGTGCAATAGTAAATAAGTATATATTTGCGGAGAGCACATTTCATGCCTCTTTTCTAAATATGTGCTTCATTACTTTCATGTAGGCAACTTATACTACATCAGCAAGCAAATTATTCATATTAGCTAAACATTTTTTTTATATTCTAGGTTTTAGTTTTTTTTCTATGTTCTGATTATTAACCATTTGCTTCTAGTAGAATACATCTTTTAGGAAACTCATGCATTCATTATGTGTTTATTGGGTTCTCATCTATCATCTACTATATTGCAACCACAACTACATTGAATTAGAGAAGATTGTTTGTGTATCTGCTACTGCTGCTGATTTACTCTATCAAGTACAGTCATATTCTCCATGTTAACTCAGTTTGACTTTCTTTTAAAAAGACATAAATATTAGAGAAGATTGTTGTATGTCTGCTACTGCTGTTGATTTACTCTATTAAGTACAGTCATATTCTCCATGTTAAGTCAGTTTGATTTCTTTCTAAACCGGGGGTAGGTCATGGGTTGCAAATGAAAAGACACTATACTTGCTTTTCAGAATACATAAATTGTCTATTTAGAAATGCATTGTTACCTAACGAATTATATTTAAATTGCCTATAAATACAATCTACTACAATATTGTGCTCTGCATTGTATATGAAGTTTTCAGGCAAACTACCATTTATTTTCTAATTCTTATAAATCAATATTGTATTCTACAGCTGGACGGAGGGTGTCTTTCTGCTCTCACTGTTCAGGTGCCTGAGATCCCAGTGCTCTAGCTCGTTCGAGCGGTGGCAACATAACTATAGGTGGGTTCAGTTCATGCCCACCCTCCAACAATCTGCTCATCTTCGCATGGGATTCGGTGAGGGCTCTCTCCCCGCCTCGTTGTTCCTTGTGGCTTGGGTATCATCTTCTTTGTCCTTCTGGTTATTGAGTTAAGCTCGAGGAGATGTGCACATCTCTATATCATTTTGCAATCTATATTTTGAGTAAAAAGAGGTGTGTCTGGGAGCCCTGCAGCCCTCTAGATTTTGGAAATCATGCTGCTACTTTGGCCAACTAAAATTCCAGTCCTAATGCATTTTTTAGTTCTGCTCTAGTTTAACAGAAGTTATAGGCATATTTTTTGTGTTGGACACACATAATTGCTACCAGTTTTGTAATAACTTGTCTGACTAATAATATTAAATTGCTTAACTTTTGATATTAAATTGCTACCAGTTACTCCTCTGGATAGATTTATGGGATTAGTTAGGCTATGCTGGTCAAATGCGTATCCCAGGCATGTACACTGGGTATTATAATGCACGTATGCATTGCTGATGGTATTCTCTGTTCAGACCTGTACTGATGTGCAACTACGAAAATGTATTTGATTGGGATGAGTTTGATGTTCTAATTCCTAGATTTTATATGGGAAAAAAAACTTTGATTCTTACAGCTAGGCTGAGAATATCTTGTTCTACACATAGTACCTATGAATTTATTATATTTTTTTTACTTTCTAATAACATGGGCTTTAAAATTAGAAATAAGAATCATGATTGTATTTGATTCTGTTTTGCTTAAACTTCTTCAGGGATCTTGTTTCTTCTGCAGCTTGCAATGATTCTGTGGTGCTATTTGATGGTTGTTTTCACTGATTCTGGTGCTATACCTGAAAACTGGAGACATGATGCCAAAGATAGTGGGAATCCTTCACTTTCTTATTCAGAGGAGCAAGAGATAGTGGGAATCCTTCACTTTCTTATTTAGAGGAGCAAGGAAGTGCTCCTAGATATTGTTCTTGCTGTCAAAATGGCAAACCTCCCCACTGTCATCATTGTTCTGTTTGTAAGTAATCTTTCTTGTGGGTTGAGATTTTAGAACCATGTTAGTTAGACACTTATGTCTTTTAATCAGATTTCTACTTTTTTTGCAAACAAACCGGGAATGGGGGTGGAGCTGCGGGATGCAAATGAACACAGTCATTATACTTGTTTTTCAGAATACGTAAATTGCTTATTTAGGAAAACATTGTTGCCTAACAAAACAGACTTAAATTGCCTAAGAAAATGCAATGCATTGCAGCATTGCCTAAAAAATATAGTTTGTTGTGCTTTTTCACATCCTTACTTTTTTCTATTGATTGGTTGCTCCGGTTTTTATCTATAGGTCATAGCACCTATAAGCCTTCACTAGACCACTATTGGGTAGCATAAGCAATATTTTTGGCACTGCATAACTCTTGTTTTCTTCACCTTTGATCAACAGCTTGTCATGTGCCTCTCTAGTTTTTTTGTAGCTGCTTGGTATTTGTAAGATTTTTTATCTGTCCTGAAAACATTCTCTTTCACTCCCAAGCGCGCAAGGGCGCGCGCCCTGTACTAGGAGACAACTAAATATACTCTGACCAGACAATATCGTGGCAAGATCAAGGCAAAATAATGCAAATGATTAGATAATTTTTATATTATTCTTTCTCTTATCTTCCCTTGTTTTTTCTGTTCTTGCATTGCAGGTTCCAAGTTATCTGGCAAGGGGAGGTCAAGTATAGAAGACAAGGCAGGTATGACGTGTTTAATATATGTAAACGAGTACATATGTGGTGAGAGAGAAAATTATATTTGGTACAGAAGACAAGGTAGGTATGACGTGTTTAATATATGTAAACGACTACATATGTGGTGAGAGAGAAAATTATATTTGGAGGATGATTGGGTTAGATTTTTAGAACCATGTAAGTTAGGCACTTGTGTCTTTTTAGTCGGATCTCCACTTTTTTTGCAAACAAACCGGGGATTGGGGTAAAGCTGTAGGATGCAAATGAACACAGTCATTATACTTGTTTTTTCAGAATACATAAATTGACATTGTTGCCTAACAAAAGAGACTTAAATTGCCTAATAAAATGCAACACATTGCAGCATTGCCTAAAAAATATAGCTTGTTGTGCTTTTTTGGATCCTTACTTTTCTCTATTGATTGGTTGTAATAGCACCTGCAGCCTCCACTAGACCACTATTGCATAGGATAAACAACATTTTTTTCTAACCTACTAGCTTTTTTGAGTACTTGATAATTTTATAGCAGCAACAACAGTTTTACTAAAACATCAGTTGCCTAACAACAGTTCAGAAGTTTAGGTAATGTTTCTCTCTAGTTTTTAGTTTAACAGTAGCAGTTCAATTGGACCAAAATTGATGTGATCATCAGTTGTAACTTGGCCTATAATTTATTTATTTTCAGTCAGGATGCAAGCCATGTACAGAAAAGCAAGATGCAAACCATGTATAGTGAAGATGTGAAAATATATGCTTTTTTTGGGATCCAGATGTATATTGTTGTACTTTAGAAAACTACAGATATAAATATTTTTTTTTTGAGATGTTCTTTTATGAATATATTGTCTTTTTTTTTGAACGTAGACCTAAAAACACGTGTCTTTTTTTTCCAAATGTACACGTTGTTTCCACTATACATGCAGAGTATTTAGACCTGGACTGTGGAAGTAGCGAGTACAACCAGAAAAAAATCTGTTACGTGTCAATTAGTTGATTTGATTAGCATCTTTGCTAGAAAAGGAAAAAACAATCTAGTTTTACTATAAATGGTAAGGCCATATCGAAAGCTTATATTACGGCCGGCCTGTTAGGTGCTTCCGATAAATATTTTGGAGTAAAATGCACGGGCGGTCCTTAAAGAGGTATGAGCAGGTGTCATATAGATCCCAAACTTTTAAAAACGCATAGTTATCAAAGTCCTAAAAACGCATTTCTAGGTCTCTAAAATTAGTTCGGGTGTCATCTAGGTCCCAATAAACGCTTAACCGATCCATTAGCTGACATGGCAGACTAACTCAGTGCTTATATAGACCTGACAGGTGGGACCTACACATTAGCAGTACACTTAGTTATTTTTTAAAAAATCATATCTTTTGCATATGATCTCGGATGGAGATGAATTATATATGAAAATTGTAGCCCTCAATGAGATCTACAAGTTTTTAATTTTAATACTTTTTATTTGAGATGGTTAAGATGGTTAAAAGAGTAATATAAAGTTTCACCAAAATATTATTCGCGTACAAGTTTGTCATATAAAAAACCTATATCTCTCGTGTATGACAACAGATAAAATACTTTATATGAATATTGTAGGTCTCAATAAGATATGCAAATTCATAATTTTGAATTTTGTTATTTGAGGTCGTTAAAATTATAAAATAAATAAAACAAAATTTCAACAACATATTAATCGCGTACTAGAGCCTGTCATCCTAAAGGAACCATGTTCTCAAATACAGTAACAAATGAAGATAGTTTATATATGCAAATTATAGTCACTGATGGGACCTATAAATTTATTATTTTGACAAGCTCGAATACGCGAATAATAAGCTATTAAAACTTTATATTATTATTTTTGCCATATTAACAATCTTAAATGAGAAATATTAAAACTAAAAAGTTATAGATCTCATCGAAGGCTACAATTTTCATATATAATTCATTTTCATCTGAGATCATATGCAAAAGATATGATTTTAAAAAAAATAACTAAGTGTACCACTGATGTGTAGATCCTACCTGTCAGGTCTATATAAGCACTGAGTCAGTTTGACCACTGGCGGAGCAAAGGCCCGGCCACTCTGGGCCGGTGCCCGGGCTCATCTGGTGAGGTAGTGAGAGCACGTTAGACAAAAACGTTAATTAAGCAGATTACTACTTTCTAATTGGTCAGAGGAGTTACATAGTTTGCAAAGCCACTAAACAAGCGTAGTATAAACTTTCTTACACTATTTTGCAGGCACATTTGATGTCAGATCATGTGCGGCGGCTAGTCATAAAGCAAAATTAAGCGAACTATGTATTCATGCTTCAAACTCAGCTAAGATAAAATGTCACCACAAATTGCATGAGACCCTAACGAACTGAAAAGTTGATTAGACAATTTAATTCAATCATTTTGAGACAAAAGAGCCACTCCATTATTTCGAACAAATTACTGCAGGTAGGTAACAATAGTAGTGTTAATCCTATGCTACTACCGGCATCAGTGCCCACTAAGTAACGGATTATCTGACCAAGGCCAACAAACCCACCCATGGAAGCTAACTTGCATTGCAACAAATTTTTACACACTCCCTCTATATTGGAAAATAGAAGTTATTTTGGATAAGATTTGGGTCAAATGTTGAAAATATAAATCATAAATAATTTTTAAATTGTTGAGTTTAGAGATGTAAAAATCACATAAACAAATTTGTCTTCAAAAGTATTTTCATAAAAATATACATGTACCACTTTACAACAAATATTTTTTAAAACGTAAGTGATTAAAGTTATGTTTTGTAGACCATGTCGCTGTCCTAGAGAACTTCTATTTCTGATATGGAGGGAGTACACACCTTTCTAGGTAGGCGGTAGTTAGTGATTGAAATCTATTAGTAAGTATTGGCTCCGTTTGGTTGAACTTATCGGCCATATTTTAACTTGTTTTGTCTCATAGAATGTTATCGAAACAACTAGAATCACTCATATCGAACGAATAGAGCCGTTACGTCGCATCGCATCTCGCCCAGGCTCCTTAAAAATTCTGGCTCCACCACTGAATTTGACACATCAGCTAACAGGTCGGTTAAGCGCCCATTGGGACCTAGATGATACATGACAAATTTCAGGGACTTAGAAATATGTTTTTCGGACTTTGGGACCTATACGACACCTGCCGACAACTTTAGGGACCCAGAAATGCGTTTTTAAAAGTTTGAGACCTATATGACACATGCTGATAACTTTAAGGATCACCAGTGCATTTTACTCAATATTTTGGGTTTATGCGAGAGTTTATTTCACAAGTGTACGGAGTATATAAATGCAGCTGCAGCAGGTAGCAGCAGCATGTGTGTTGGACTGTTGGGTCGCTGGCGCATCAGCGTCCAAGGACGGGCGGATGGCCGCACGAGTCAGGCGGGCCCACCACCATCGCCATCAAACCGAGCGTCTATTTTGTTCGCTACCGGTTTTGCCCCTCTGGCGCTGGCGCCATACTTGCCGCGAACAGCCGACACTTTTTTTTTTTTTTTGCAGTAAAGGGGTGTCTGGTTCAACCTACTAAACTTTAGTCTTTTTTAGTAACTATAAAATACCAAGCACCCCACTAAAAAGGTTTAAAAAGCATGTTTAGTCTATTTTAGTAGAGTGTTTGGAATTTTAACTATTAAAAGTGGAAGTTTAGTGAGATGGAATCAAACATCCTCTAAATAATTTTCGTCTGATACTGTAGTATTTGTAGTATTTTATTCATGCGCTTCAGCGTTTCTAGTTTGCTCTCCGTTTGTCAGGAGCTTCAAAGTCACAAGCGTTGATCTTAGAACATCATTGAAAGTGCTAAGGATTTGTCGTGTCATATTTAGGTAAAAAATCTACTACGAGCGTCCCCAATAGCAGGAGCTGACACTTGATCTAATAAGCTAATAAAAATATAGATAAAAGAAAGATCAAAACAAACAGACCTGAACATCGTGCGCTATAAGAGAGGTACTCCCTCCGTCCTTAAAAGAACGTCGCCGTGAGATACGTGCCACAGTTTTGACTCAATTTATAGAAAATACGTGCAACATTTAAATCTTCAAAAAAATTTGTTAAAAAACTAGATTCAAAGATCTTTCTAATGATACTAATTATGTACCATAACTACTAATATTTTTTAATATATAATTAGTCAAAATCGTTTCTCGGAAAACGAAGCGACACTCTTTTAGTGACGGAGGGAGTACGTCGTGAAACATACGAGATTTTCGTTTAAGTCTATGTTAGTCTCTGGCTCCGTGCTTAAAAATATAATTTTTTAGTTTTAAAAGACAATAATATGCACAAAGAAAGCCTTGTCTTATAGCAATCTAACTTAATTAAAGAGTGTCACAAAAGATAGTTGTCTTGCAACAATGCGTCGGAAAAAGGATGGAAGGCTCGAAGTCATCTTTCCAAGAATTTTTATACTCCTACTATCCAAATTTGATTATAATGGATAATATTGGTACGGACAGGTTCAAGTGACCTTACTCGCTAGAACTACAAGTTACACTCTCATATACTCCCTCCGTCCTCTTTTAACTGTGGTCAAAAAGCGTGTCTACGAGAGGAACACAGATTTCTAGAGACAGTTATTTAGATACGGAGGGAGTACATGCACATATTTGATAATAATTCTCTAAGACAATCAAAATAATTTACTCAGCTGCGGGGATAAAAATAATAAAAGGAGAGATGTCAGTATGTCACATGGATTGTACTGTGAACATATAATTATTTATGCTTCAACATAATATACCTATAAAATTGTGGAAGTAGAAAACTTCCCTGCTAAAAAAAATATGGTTGAGGATTGAGGCTGACTTGTTTAGATGCCAAAAGTTGCAAAATTTACTATTATAGTATTTTCATTTGTATTTGATAAATATTCTCTAATCATGTGTTAACTAGGCTCAAAAGATCTGTCTCAAGATTTACAACTAATCTATGTAATTAGTTATTTATTTTATCAATATTTAATACTCTATGCATGCGTTTAAATATTGATGTTATGTGATGGTGACGTGATGGAGAGGGAGTGAAAAAAGTTGAAAATTCGAGGTATCTATATAGTGGTGGGGAAGGAGGAGACTGACATCCTGAAGCCACCAGAACGAAAGAACCAAAACCAAACAGCAACAGGGGGCAGGCCCGGCGGTCATACAGCTAGGGAGTAGTTCACTTCCCCTCCCCCTCCCCCTCCCCCTCTCTCCGGCCCTCCTACGCCAGCTCCTCCTCCCCCGTCGCGTCGCCTCTCCTACGTCTCCCTCCTCTCCCCGCTTCCGCTTCCTCCTCGCTGAGCAGAAGCGCGCAAGCAATCGCTGCCTTTTCTTGGCGTGCGCAGCTCCTGATCGGAAGGCCCCTGCGGGATCTCGCTTGCCCGCTCGACATTGAGGCGGGGCGCCTGGAGCTCGGAGCCACCGCAGTTGGTGTTGGTGTTGGTGCCTTGGAGTCGATCGGGTCTCGGGTGTCTGGTTCCTGATTTGGTCTGCCGCTGCGGCGGCGGCCGACATGGCGGCTTCGGGAGGGCTCGAGCAGTGGCAGAAGGACGGGTTCTTCCAGGCGGCCGAGGAGGTGCAGGAGTCGGCGGACTTGTGAGTGCCTTCGTCATCTTGGCTTCGATTCGTTGCGCCCGAGGCTACAGAAGTTTTCAACTTTATATGCAAAATGTCTAGCGCTTGGCGATTGTTTTTGCCGTGAATTTTGATTGTCCTTGTTCTTTTCTGGAAGGTTAGGTTGCTGTTCCTTGATTACTTTGTGGATTATGGGTGTACTGCGTTTAAGATGGGATTCTGATCTGAACCGTGCTTGTTTGCGGTCCTTGCGGAATCGAGAACTTTAGACTCTTGAATTTGCTACTAATTTTATTAGTGATTATTGGGCTAGGTTGTCGGTTGGGGTAAGATGAGATGTGGATGCGTTTCTTTGCGCTCTGGTTGGTGAGCTGCTGGCTCTGCCTATTTTGTCCGTTCTTTCCGTTTAGTTCAGATTGTGATGTCGTAAAAACAGGTTCTTTGGTGCCATCTCATATCATATTGGGTTGATTTATGTTTCTATTTTGTATTGTATGGCTGGGGCAGTTAATACTCTATTCTAATCAAGTAGTACTTTGCTTCAGTTGACAATTCTATTTGTTAATTTTGTCATGTAATGCTGCTTGGATTGTGACAATTAATAAGAACTCTTGTTGAAACAGACATTTACACTTGCAAATAGTCAAATGCATTCAGGAACCTATATTTTAAGGTAATGCAATTTTCCTCGAATTTGGCAATTTCTCCTTGCAGGATGGAATCTATCTACAGAACTTGGATGCGTGAGCGTAGTAACGATTCTAGCTCAGAGGAGGTGGATGATTTGCAAAGAGAGCTTCAGACAGCTTTAGGAACTGCAAAATGGCAGGCATGCTTTTACCTAAACCTTTATATACTAGTAGCTGACTGGTGGGTCTTGTTAACTATTGCTAGTGATTGTCTGTGCAGTTGGAACAGTTTGAGAGGGCTGTAAGTTCAAGCAACGACAAGTATTCACTGGAAGAGGGTACACTGGCAAGGCGTCGGCAGTTTGTTGTAGCCATTGAGGGTCAGATTTCTCGTGTAGAGAAAGAAATAAATGGTTCTTTAATGGATATTGGCAGCCAAGGGCTCAACTGGGTGAAGTTAGATGATGAAGAGCGAGATGATCTAGTCACTTTCCTTTCAGCACCTGCAGAGTTCTATTCAGAAATGAAGAGCACAGACAGCAGTAACCATGTCCCATCTAGACAAAAGAGTGTCCCAGTTGGCATCCAGGATCAGAGTGATCCAGCGTTAGTCATTAAAGACATTTACGAAGTGCCACGCAGAGAAATTTCTACTGTTAAAAGTGATGTTTTTGGTTTACCTGAGGAGTTACATGGCCTTCGAAGAAATTTGAGTTCAGAAAATGATCATTGGAAGATTGACATTGGTAACGAGATGGATGATGATAGAAAATTGTTCCCAAATACAATTGGGGTTCAGGCTGCAAGTCAGACAGCTGCTTTATCAAGCATCCGGAGAGGCACAGAATCTTTAACAAGGGTGAGATGGTTTTGGAGTAGCTTGTGGAAACCCAAGAGTGATGAACATCGCTCATTAAGATATGATATGTCGAATAATCTTGACCTCAGGGTTCTATCCTTATTAACACAGGTATATCAATTTCCTCTGCCGCCCCGCACTATTCTAGATTTAAGATGTTTACATGTAATATGATCTTATTGAGAGTAACTTATTGGATATATGTGTCTGCAAACGATCCTTGGAGAAGTTGACTCAATATTATAGTATCCCTAATGGCTGTATGCCTCATCTGAATAAGTAATGAAACAAGTTCTATAAAATGTAATGGATTTGAACCTACAAACTGCGATCATGTCATATGTATATAAACAATAATTGATACTATGATATTTCTCAAGATAGTCATGGGAGGGAGAACTTTGATTTATTTTGGCTACTGTATGCCAATGCATATGAAATATTACTACATCCTAAACCATGATTCTTGTTTGCTGGTTTTCATTCTTGTTGGGCTAAACATGTGACATTGACTTTTATGCATAGGAAACATTTTGCTTCTTTTACTGCATGATCTGTTTTATAAATCCTCCCTTTGACTTTTCCGCAAAGTTAATCACATCCAATTAAGTTTGTTGGTGTTGTCACTTTAGCTATTTGCTGAATCCAGTGGTTCTTTATGTTTTACAGAGATTTAATGGGCTAGCTGAAAGAAGCAGAAATTATTTAACAAGTTGGAAGGAAAATTCCAGAATTTCTGGGCGGACGGGTGGGCTTCATATACAAGGCCAACAACAGAACATTCAATTTGGTCGTTCTATTTGGATCACCCTCTTCCTGGTGCTGAGTATCTTTCTGATTGGTCAGTGCCAAACTTGTCTTATTTTACACTATGAGGAAGTGATTTTTTTTTCTCGAACATGCAGGAGAACTGCGCATCAATAAATTAAGAAGAAAAACAAAGGGTAGGGAAACCCCAGAGTGTTGCATGACAAGGCCTGAACCCACCCTAAAAGGCTAAAACAAAACAAAGAAACTTACTCCTTACTCTTAGGAACTAAACACGACCGGGAACACTAGACCAAACACCCTAAGTAGCTGTAGCTGCTTGGGCAAGGAGGCACGAAACTCCTTGAGCCCCAGCGAAGGACCACTGAATTAGCTCTTCCTTGATGCCTGCAATGATACTGGACAGACTAGGAGTGGCCCTATCAAAGACACAGCGATTACGATGGTTCCACAGGGTCCAAGCTCCTAAGAAAAAAAACTGATATCTGTCATGCTTTCGGAGCATATAATCGGCCTATCCTGTGTCGAGATCTCTATGGCTTGTAGTTCTTGCGTACCAACATGAATTTGTTTTTGTATCATAAATAGGCTATAGCGTAACTTCTTGTATATCCATGTTTTTGGTGTGGCTTTTTTTGTTGCAATTTTCCTCTGTTTGGTATCAATTAACATAGACTCTAAAAACTACGATCATGTTGCATATATTGAAATACAGTGTTCTGGCTTATATTTGAAAATTTACATATGGTAGATATTGGCAAGTGCAACAGATATAGGTTTAAATCAGTGTTCTGTTTTGTCAATACTAATAATCACATTATGTGTTTTGCAGTACCATTTCTCGTCTCAGCATGACAAGGCATGTATTGTTTCACTGGTGAAGGAACATTGGGACAATTAATCATGGTTCTGCTCATACTACAAATCATGATTGGTGTTATTCTCAAGTGGGCAAATGAAGCAAACCAACCACTATGTCATTTACATGTGTGGCTGCATGCATGACAGGAAAAGAAGCGTGATGGTAAAGGTTTCGATTGTCCAATGCATGATTCCATATCATAAACTCCTCACCGGCGCATAACCATGCTAAGATTTATCAGAGTTATGATCAATTTGTGATCTGTTGTGATGTCTGATTGCTGCCAAATGGAGGTGGCTGAGCTCATTTCACCTCTCTATATCCTGTGAATGCAGTTGTGTAAAAAGTTGTAGAGCTGATAGGAAAGGCAAAAACAAATATTTAAAAGGTGAGTGAAATGATTTGTGGAAGTGCTGAAATCTCAGTGAAATGAACTATGCGAAGGTATTCCTTTCGTGTATAATTTAATTAAAGATCGGTAGCAAAGAAACTGATAAGATAACGCTATTAGTTGTGCCTTTGTTTCAACCATGGACAACAAATTAAACATTTTGTTGGAACCGTTGAATGCCTGGGCAACTGGCTGGTGACCAGTAATTTGTTGTAGCCTTGCCGGCAACCACAGCAGGCACGGCCGGGCTTTTCATGGCTAATGTATTACTCTTTCCATTCCAAATTACAAGCATCTTAAAAATATTGGAGAGTCAAAGCATCTCAAGTTTGATAAAAATTATAGAAAAAATTTTAAAGATTTATGATATTAAATAGGTATACCATGGAAATATAATTAATGATGAAAAATCTAATGATACTTAGTTAGTACTATCATAAATGCTATTATTTTATTAACATCAATGACATTAATTTTAGGCTGGCCTTGCGGCCTGCACGGCTGCACCCTGTGCTGCTGGGTGCTGCACACAAATGTAGCTACCTCGGCAGAAGCGCCTCTGAGATGGACACCTCGTTCTCCGAAACCGCGGCCGTTGCGCGCTGCTGATCGCCAATCAGCACTCTTTCAGAACTCCAGGCAGCAGCGGTGAAGCCTGAACTGAAGGCGAAGGCTGGCCTGGACGGGGCTCGCCTGTCATCCGACGTGGAGGTCGGACTGCTGAGCATAAGCACCACAGTGGAGGCGTCCGGCCGATCCGCCGGATTCTCTTGGACGCATAGAAGTCCGATCTCAATGCAATTGAGGGCCTCGCTTTCCGAGTACCCCGATTCGGACAGCAATGGGTCAATCACATCTGCCGTCGAACCTGTTCTCCACTTCTCCCAGACCTGCACAGACCCATTGATTTCATGTACTCCGTACGCACGCATTAGTATAATAGTTTGTACGTACGTGAACGTGAAGAAATAAATACTCCATGGGACACAGGAAATTAAAAATCATTCTGTGCACAGTGCACTTACATGGCTCAGCACAGACACAGAGTCTATTTCGGAGTCGTATGCGCTGTTGTTCCTTCGCCCGGTCACCATCTCCAGGACTATGACGCCGAAGCTGAACATGTCTGACTTGGAGGAGACATGCCCCCAGTAGGCATACCCGGAGCCATGTAGCCGCTACATGCATCAACAAGGGTGCAATCAAGATCAGTAACTTAAGAATTAATGGAACTTAGTTTCTCCGTCTAATTTATAGATCCATAAAAACATGCAACTATGGGTTCCATGCCCATAAAAGTATTTTACGTTTGACCACATTTCTAGTAAATAGTATTAATATCTATTAATCCAAATAAATTTTCTATGAAAGTACATTTCATAATTAATCTAATGATATTTATTTGATATCATAAATATTAATATATTTTTATTTATAATTGTTTAAACTTAAGATACTAAACCGTGGTACTGTGTGCTAGAATTGCATGTTTTCTTGGACGGAGAGAGTATCATTTTTGCTATTTCTAGATACATAATTTTTTATTATGTATATCTAAGTTTATCGTACTTCCCTCCGTATCACTTTTAGATGACGTTTTGGAGAAAGTTTGAGTCAAACATTGGGAATATAAATCATGAATAAATTTTAAATTATTGAGTTTATAGATGTAAAAACCATATAAATAAATTTGTCTTGAAAAATACTTTCATAAAAATATACATATACCACTTTACAACAAATATTTTTAAAGAAACAAGTGGTCAAAGTTGTACTTTGGAGACCGTGTCGCTGTTCTAAACGTCATCTAAAAGCGATACAGAGGGAGTACATCTAAGTGATAGCCAAAGCTATATATGAAATATGAAACTACAAAAAAGCCAAAACGATCTACAATTCAGAACAGAGGGTGATACTAAAGTCCACCACCGGTCCCTAAACTTGTTCGCCTGTGTCATTCCGGTCCCTATACTCGCAGATCGACCGTTTAGGTCCTCAAACTTGTTCGGTTGTGTCATCCCGGTCCCTAAACTTGTTCGGTTGTGTCATCCCGGTCCCTAAACCTGTAAATCACCCGTTTATGTCTTCAAACTTATTCAGTTGTGTCATCCCGGTTTCTAAACTTTATTTTGAGTCTCATCAAGATCTAAACATGATAATTTTAAAACTTTATATCAATAAATAATTCATAACCTTTTCATACGAACTTTAATGAAGACAAACTTTACATCAAAATTATAGTCCTTCATGCAATCTATAACTTTGTAGTTGATTTTTTTTGAATTAAAATTGTTTAGAGTCCCAAAATATTATTTTATGATTACATATTTGAAATTTAAAATTATCAAACAATCTTGAATATTGACATGATCTATATAAAAGTTATAGTTTTCAATGCAATCTACAACGTTGTAGATGAATTTTTTAATTTAAAGTTGTTTAGTATCCAAAAATTTAATTTTAAATTTTTAAATATATAAACATACAACAATATTTAGTGACCCTAAACAGTTTTAATTCAAAAACTTTTCAACTACAAAGTTGTAGATCACATCCAGAGCTACAATTTTGATATAAAAGCATTCAAGATCATATTAAAAAGTTATGAATTGTTTTTTGATATAAAGTTTTTAGATTGTCCTGTTTTATCTTAGATGAGACTCAAAACCAAGTTTAGGGATTGAGATGACACAACTGAACAAGTTTAAGGATCTAAATGAGTGATTTGCAACTTTAGGGACCGGGATGACACAACCGAAGAAGTTTGAGAACTTAAACGGTCGATTTACGAGTTAAGGGACTGGAATGACATAGCAGTACAAGTTTAGGGACCGGTGATGGACATTTATATGGATTGACACATCTCATGTCAATCCAGACCTACGCTTGGCCCTGAATAAATAAATCTCTAAAAACTTGGCACATTGCTTAGCTGTTGGTACTTACAGGGTTCCAACGGGCCGTCTTGTTACATCCCTAGACTGGTCTCCGTGGAAAGCTCTAGCGATGCCAAAGTCTGAAATTTTAGGGTTCATATCCCCATCAAGCAACACGTTGCTCGGCTTCAGATCTCTGTGGATGACCTTCAGGCGGGACTCCTCGTGAAGATAGAGAAGTCCCCGTGCAATGCCGCAGATGATGACAAACCTTTTGCTCCAATCTAGTTGCTGCCGTCTCACTGGATCTGCATGTTCTCAACAATAGACTCATCAATTAGATTAGAGGATGAATAATCCATGTGAGTTCTCTTATTTAAATTTGAACAGTAGGTTTATTTGTGTCTTACCGAGAAGGAAGGTATCTAAGCTTCTGTTGGGCATGTACTTGTAGATGAGTAGCTTCTCATCTTGCAGGCACACCCCAAGGAGCTGCACCAGGTTCCTGTGCTTGAGCTTCGCAGCCAGCACGAGTTCATTCTTAAGCTCGTGGAAACCCTGTGAGGAATTCTGTGAAAGCCTCTTCACAGCTATCTCTTCCCCGTCCTCTAATGTACCCTGCACAAAGCAACGAACCCGTTCTTACCATTTTCGACAAATCATTCATATATTTTCATTGGACATTTTAGTCAACCCGACACTGATCTACTACTGCACAGTATGTATGCATTATTGCCGCCAATTCACGATAATAGTTCATCATGACTGAAAGAAACCAAGTATTTTGTAACATCGCAATATATGTGTGTCATGATCCTTAGATCGCTGGGGGTGGAGGGATAATTGAACCATGGCTGCGGGGATCATAGCCGCGATCACTAGGGCCGGGGCGAGGTTTTACCCCTCAGTGCCCGATTGTTGAAGGGGGTGAGATTAAGAGAGACATTGAGAAATAACTTGTTCTTGCTTGATTAGATTCATCTACCTCCTCTCCTTATATAGGGAGAATTACTTGACTTACAAGCAAAGGGAGACTAAACCCCTAAGCTATCTATCCTAATCTTATTTCCTAAACGATGACAAGAGACGACGGCAGCGGCGGCGGCGGTGGCCAAGGCGTGGCTGGCCTGGACCCTTCCTAGGCCAGCACCACATGACATCTCTCCCCCCCCCCTTTCGGAGCAGCTCGCCCACGAGCTGCCATTGACCTACGTGACGCGGCCTAAGGTTAAGCCTTTTACATCTCGGATTACCTTTGTTATTGAAGACTAAAACATGAAATAAATTTGGAACTAAAATATGAAATAAATTTTGAGTGCAAAAATGTCCTCTTAGATCTCATGGGAAAAGCGCAACCATTGGCCGCATGTGGGAGGGAGGGTGGAGGACCAACCAGCCCACTCATACTCTGGATTTGTCCAGCACCAGGGAAGGTGACAAGACAGCCACAGTCGTCAATGCTTCATGATGGGTGGCGCTGGTCGGTCGCCGCACCGGAAGGACCCATACTTGGACCTCCACTACAATTGAAGCCATAGGATGGATGTGCGAGCTCGAGTGGTTGAACGCGCATTTGCAGCGATGAACTGAGCAGCACGCGCATCTTCCGCACCACTCGTCGGGCAAGGAAGCCTAGCGCTACTGCTTGCAGGCGCACGACTGCATGCTCCTCCGGTGATGGCCACGTGGTGGCCCTGGAGACAACAGGGACATGCGTCTCCCCACGGAGACAATGCACACGCCGACGTGTTAGGAGTCCCCGTGCGGCCACCTATAGGCGTACTGCCGCCTGTTGGCGTATGGTTGCCAGGAGTTCACGCTCCTTGATCGTCTCGAGCAGCGACATGACGCGATTCAGCGTTGTGGACACGTCATGGAGCACGTTGGGGCGTGGAGCGATCCAAAGTGCAGGTGTAGCAGCTCGGTGAAGCGACGCCATACCGGGGTGCCCTCATCCTACACGACTTGGCGGAACCACAGTTGGGCGTTATCTGCCAAATTATGGGAAGTCATCCATACCTTTTCTTCCTCCATGATGCATTCCCGATGGAAGTAGCCCTCGCATCGGTTGATGAAGGACATAGGCGCAGAGTTCCCATCAAATTTAGGGGAATCCATAGAAGTGACGACGGCTGAGGGCATGGACATGGTGGCCAAAGCCATGGTGTAGGGCACGGGCAGCGCTGATGAGTGGGGGCGGTGGCTAGGGTTGGGTGTTGGCGAGGTGGAGGCCGATGAGGACCTCCTGTCTCTGAATACCAAGTTGTCATGATCCTTAGATCGTTGGGGGTTGAGGGATAATTGGACCATGGCTGCGGGGATCGTAGCCGCGATCACTAGGGTTGGGGCGAGGTTTTACACCCTCAGCACCTGATTGTTGAAGGGAGGTGAGATTAAGAGAGACATTGAGAAATAACTTGTTCTTGGTTGATTAGATTGATCTATCTCCTCTCCTTATATAGGGAGGATTACTCGACTTACAAGCAAGGGAAAACTTAGCCCATAAGCCATCTATCCTAATCTTATTTCCTAAACGATGACGAGAGACGACGGCGGCAGCGGCGGCGGTGCCCAAGGCGTGGCTGTCCTGGATCCTTCCTGAGCCAGCCCCACGTGACAATGTGTATATATAGTGGAAAATGTACCTTGAACACTTCTCCAAAACCTCCCTCTCCAAGTTTATTTTCATCCGAGAAATTGTTTGTTGCAGCTCTTATGACAACTAGATTAAGTTGCTCGAACTGAAAATATTCGATGTCCTCTTCTTTGCTACTACTGTTGTCTGTCACAAAAGAAACAACATATATCCATAAGGAACAGATCAAGTTAATATAGTTCAAATTGTGGTGGAAGACTGACATTATTATTAAGTGGAATCTAGTCAGAGCATGCCCATCAAATTGAGAAACGAAATATCATTTTCCCTAAAATCTACTCCCTCCGTTCTAAGATATAAGACACGTTTTGATTTGGTGCGGTCTTTAAAAATATATTTTGACCTATAATTTTCTTATATTATATAATTTATAGAAATAAAAGTTTGATCATTAAAAAGTATTTCTAAATAAAAATATAATGTAACTACTTTTGTAGCATAAGTTTTTCATATGATTAGATTAATTGTTAATCAAAGATAAGAAAGTTTGAATTTTGAAATCTGTGCGTGACTTATATCTTAAGATGAAGGGAGTATGTAGGGGACAGAAACACGGTCTAGACGTCGAGTAGATTGAGAAAAGACCTCTTTCCTTCAAATATTCCCCTAATTGAGAAAAACAACACCCAATCCACAAAAGAAAGAACAGCACCCCGGCCGTCTGCTTCCTTTCTGTGCCTCTCCGAACTAGGTGTACTGGTCTACTCCCTCCGTCCCTAAATAAGTGTCGCCGTTGGTGTGCGTGTCACGTGTTTGACTCAATTTGTACAAAATATGTGTAATATTTACATCTCCAAATAATTTTATTAAAAAACTAGATGTAAAGATCTTTCCGATGATAGTAATTACTTAACATAAATATTAATATATTTTAATATATAATTGTCAGCAACTTTTTCTCGGAAAGCGAGAACTGAGGGAGTATGTCGCGAAGGTTGTGCGCAGACCACCAAGCCATTGTCCAAGGGAAAAAAAATTGCATGTGGATGGTCCGTCCTGATGCCCGTGCGGACGTCCATTAAAACCTCGACACGTGGACTTCTTAATCGATTCGCTCGGTCAATATACGGAGCCCTTGGCTCGTAGTTTAGGTGTTCTTGGCTCGTAGAAATAATTGAACGGCTCGGTAACTGGCTTGTATATATAGATGGAAAAAATGCGGCAACTACCCACATGGACGGGATACGGGCCCCCGCCATCATGTGGTAATCACTAATCAGGTAGCGTGATCAAAAAAAATTCATAGGAGAATGGTGGCAACCAGCAGCTCAATCTGCATCTAAAACTTCAGAACTCTGAAGGCAACCGCGAACCTGAAACGTGAACCTGCTGCATAGGTGAAATTCTGCTGCTAGTGATGTTGACCAGCACCTACAACTTCACTACTTGCCTCATCTGATGTTCCAAGCTCGAGCTGCTTACTTTAGCAAAGAAGAAACCAAGCAGCTGGCCTTGCTCACATCTGAATTCTAAACCTGATGAATCCATTGCAGTAAGATACTTTGGGGGAAAATCAAGATGTGAAACCTGTGCTGCTACAGCCCTCTGCCGGCTACAGCTGGATCGAGATGAGCATGACCATGATCGAACTGAAGGGGACCGCCACCGATGGTGCTGCAGGTGTCGCTGACCCATTTGCCTGCGACTTTGGTGGCAACATGTCCGTCAGGTATCCTCGCGGTGGCGGCGACGGGAATGGCGGCGGACGAGAAGGATACCGTGGTGGCCACTTAGAGCAGCGCCCGTGGTGGATGAATCTCAGATGAGTCAGGACTTAGGACTTAGGGAGCGGTGGCGACCATGAACGATTCACATGGTTGGAGCTAACGCCAGTCTCAATGCACAGTTTTATGTCTCGGTTTTCAAGAGAGTTTTATGTCTCGGTTTTCAAGACGAATGAAATCACTGATGGAATAGGTTTCTCCTCGATGTACAGTTTCAGTGCACAGTTTCACATACATTGCGGTCTCGTGATTCGTCCTTCTCTCTTCTTTTCTTCCTCGAACCGCGTGTGTTGTATGGGATGAAACATAATAATGCTCTCAATGGGGGTTTCACCATGGTTTCACCGTTTTGGAAACAACGCTCAAAGGTTTCATCGGGATGAAACTTTTCTCTTCTCTCTCCTTCTAGTTTCATGCAAAAGCTGATGTGGCATCCTATTTAATGTGCATGAAACCTCCCATAAACACTGGCCTAAGAGCAACTCCAACGATTTTGCATTTTTTGTTTGACAAAATATGGTATTTGCCAACTCTCAAATTATTATGGCAAAGGTAAAAAGAGTCAATTTCTAATGGTTTTGCATTTAGACTTGACAAAACTAAAAAATTGTGCGCGCGAGAGGTAAATATCCCGCGGGAGTAGCACGCGAGGGCAATTGCCAAGCGAACCGCGGCTTGGCATATATGCCAAATATCACCCAGTATTTGCCAAGTTGCTAAAAATGCCAAACCCATTTGCCAAACCGTTGGATAGTAGATTTTTAGCCTTTTTGACAAAAACAAGAATGCAAAGCTCATTTGCAAAACGGTTGGAGGTGCTCTAGGAGCCGAGCCAATTAGTCAGGATGTTAGCGAGCCAGCGCTGGATTGTGAAGTCAGCCGATTGATTAAGATCCACGTGGCGCAATGTGAATGGACGTCCGCACAAAAAACGGTACGGATCATCCGCACCTATTTTTTTCCCATTGTCCAAGCTATGGTTTTCGATAAAAGACATATAGATTAGTAGTTGTTAAGTTTACACAACCTGATATAGATTAACTATAGAGTGTTCATATGGGTGTTGTGCTAGAAAATAATGTAAATTAATATAAGTAATTTTTATTAGTCGCGGGTATTAAACATTCTAGCCTAGATTGATGGGCCAGTATATTCTCTCCATCCAAAAAATATGATATTTCTACAAAGTAAACTATCTTAATTTTGACCAAATTTATAGGGAATATTATTATCATTTATGTCTCCAACTAGAGTTGCTATGAAAATATATTTCATAATGAAAATATATTTTTTGGTTAAACTTTAATTTTAATTTGAATTTTTAAAAAATAAGAATTATATCCTTTTCTGAACGATGAGAGTATAACAATAGTTCAAAGGCACTAAATTTTATATAATGGCCCTGTTTAGTTCTCACCCCTAAAACTTTTCATCTATCATATCGAATGTTTGGACACATGTATGTAGTATTAAATATAGATTAAAAGAAAAAAGTCTACTTAACCCCCAACTTATTAAGGGTTGTCTACTTCACCCCCAAAGTATGAAACCGTCTGTTTTATCCCCTGAACTTTACAAAACCCGTAAAATTAGCCCCTTAGGCGGTTTTGGATGATGATTTTGCTACAGTAACAGTGGTTTTGCTACAGTGACAACGGTTTTGGTTTTTTCTTTTTTATTTATTTCGGTTGAATCAATCATAGTAAATCATAGAAAAATCATAAAATAGAAAATCCAATTTTGTTGGACTCCACGTGAGTAGATCTACAATGTGAATATATAATATGGTATGCTTTAGTACAAAGTTTTTGTTGTAGATTTAAATCTCTTTTTTTTCTAAAATTAATTGGAACAATTCATAACTGCAGTTTCTGCAGTTTCTATGGTCCATTTATGGTGACCTAGTTTTTGTATGATTGAACCGCGGTAAAAGTTTTATACTCATTGGATCATATATAAGTTAGTTATAGATTTATTTAGATTAAACAAGCATAAACCTTAAATAAATCTATAACTAAGTTATACATGATCCAATGAGTATAATTTTTTTACTGCAGTTCAAGCATACAATAATTAGGCCACCATAAAAAATTTACTACAATTAGACCGTACAAACTACATTTATGAATTATTCCAATTAATTACAGAAAAGAATAGATCTAAATCTAAAGTAAAAACTTTATACTAAAGCATATGATATTATATTTTTACTGTGTAGATCTACTCATGTGGAGTCCAACAAAATTGAATTTTTCATTTTACGATTTTTAATTTTTTAAAGATTCAGCCAAAATAAATAAAAAAGAAAAACCAAAATCGATGGTATTGTAGCAAAATCACTGTTACTGTAGCAAAACCACCATCCCAAACCGCCTGAGGGGGTAATTTGACATGTTTTGTAAAGTTGAGGGGGTAAAATAGACGGTTTAATAGTTTTGAGGTTGAGTAGACAACCTTTGATAGGTGAGGGGGTTAAGTAGACTTTTTCCATTAAAAAAATAACTAATTACACAGATTGCGATAACTTTGCAAGATGATTTTTAAGCCTAATTAGTCTATGATTTGATAATGTTGTGCTACAGTAAACATGTGCTAACAGTTAATTAATTAGTCTTAATAAATTTGTCTCCTGATTTCTAGACGGAATATGTAATTTGTTTTTTTATTAATCTATTTTTAATAGATTAAATTAGTACTTTAATATTTGATGCGACGTTAAAAACTTTTGATGTCTAACTAAACACTCCCAAAGAGACATAATCACAAAATCCTTTTCAAAACTAAAGAATTCTCCTTTTGGACTCCCCAAGGCACCGAGATTAACAAATGAACCGCTGGCATGTACTCCATCCGTACTTATAAAAAAGTCATTTTGGACAAGATTTGAGTCAAACATTGAGAAAATAAATCATCAATAAATTTTTAGTTGTTGAGTTTAAAAATATAACAACTATATGAATATATTCGTCTTGAAAAATACTTTTATAAAAATATACATATGTCACTTTTCTATAAATATTTTTATAGAAATAAGAAGTCAAAATTAAACTTTGGATATCGTATCGCTGTCCTAAATAACTTTCTAAATGACTTTCTTTATAAGTATGGACTAGTACTATCTTTTAGTTAGCTATAGGAGCATGGTACCTTGTGGATTTTGCTTCTGGTTCGCCTTTCGTCTGTACAGGAAGACACCGACGACGACGACTGCGGCAAGCACAGTTCCAACAGCGAGGGCGACCGGGAGAGTGGCGCGGAACGTCTTTTTTCCTGCGTTCCAGTCAGTTGTTATTTTTAAGAACCACACACATTTTATTAGTCCGTCTGCTTTAAATTAATATTTTGATATTTCTAAATACGTAGTTTTTACTATATATTTTTACATATTTTTTTGCTTAAATATATAATAAAAGTAATATACCTAAAAAAAAGCTAAAACATTTTGTAGTTTGGAAACAAGCGGGAACTTCGTTAAGGCGACCAAGGAGCGGCCATATTACGTGAGCGGTCCTTTGTTGTTTAGCCCACAAAGAGCAAAAAGTAAACATCAAATACTTTAGGCTCCGTTCGGTTACACTTACATCATTCCGGCCATTTGTGGCCGGGAATGCTTCCAGCGCTGTAGAACTTATCGAAGAAACAAGAGGCCAGGAATCATTCCAGCCAGGATCGGTGTTAATTGAAAGAAGGCCTTAATTGATCACACGACTCAATCATGACTCAAACTCAAAACCTCTAGCCTAGTATTTGGAGCTCAGTCGTTAAAACACTTTTTATTTAAAATCATTTATTCAAGGTAAATTATATCTGAATTTCTCATATTTTAATTCAAAAAATTTAAAAAACCTTGAATGTAGAAATAAATTAAGAGATATTTTACAGTGGTTGGAAAAGTACCGTGATACCTCCGGGTACTTATATCTTTGTGTATTTTTTATAAAGTAATTAATGAAAAATATATTATGATGGGTGTTTTAGTAATAAAATTAGACATTATGGGCACATATAAAATACGTGAGATCAGCCTAACAGTCCAACAACACATGTCTGTGAGATCAGCTCAACAGCTCACCAAGGAAGTATCTGATGCGCGTGAGTTAGCAAAAGCAGCGCTGCGCCGTGGCGCCGGTGCCCGCTGCCGACACTCCCAGCTCCACTGGTTGCCAGCGCAAGTTAGTTTACAGGGGAATTTATCGTTGTTGCAAGTAAGTCTTACATAGCCATTTGGAGTATGATTCAATTTCCTATAGCATGATCACTAATGTTTCCTTCACGTAGTTCTGGTACTGGGAGCATGTGCATCCATATGGCCACCATGGTTTCACCTATGCCAGGATCCCACCACCACAGATGGCAAGATGGGATGAAAGCACAGCTAAATTAAGAACAGATGCTGGTAGAAAAAATAAAATAGACGATGGAATTGTAAGTTTCATCACAATGAAAATTATATTATTATATATGTTTTATTGTCACCTTCAATCCTAACTTTTGGCCACTGTTTGAAGGTTCTGATGAACATAACTGAAATCACAGCACACACTAAATTTGAGGGGGCCAGTCCTACCAGTTCAGCAAATGAACATATGCATGCACATGAAGGTGTCAACTATCAACCACGTTCACAAGAAAAGAGTATTAATAAGCAACAGGTAAACCAACAGGACCAAATTGCTTTGTTTAATTACTACATCTACAGTGTATCTGCAATCAACACTAGTACGGAACGATACTACACAGGCGGTTGTAGACCCATCTGTACAGGCGTTTTTCTCAACCGCCTGTGCTGGGGGCCAGTAGAAATAGGACCACAGCACGTGCGGTTGCTTATGAACCGCGTGTGAAAATGAGCATTTCCACAGACGATTGACATAGCGAACCGTCTGTGGAAAAACTTTTGTAAAAAAGCCAAAAACACAGGCGGTTGCTTGAAAGGATTTTTCACAAGCGGTTGACTTAGCAAACCGCATGTGAACCGTCCGTGGAAAAACTTTTGGAAAAAAGCCAAAAATAAAGCGAGGACCTCACAGCCCAGCGCCCGCCCGTCTCTGTCGCAAGTCACGGTATTTTTCGCGCAAAATCCGCGGCTAACGCGGCCGGTGGGATTCAAACCCACCTCGGCCTCGCATGGAGGCTCTTCTACCACTACACCACACACTCACATGTGTTCAAATACCCCTTCGGTTCCCCACATATTATACAAACCCGAGTGTAATTTACTTGTTTGAGGTCCTAAACGATTTCAAATCAAAAAATTGTCAACTACAAAGTTTCATAACTTCTCGAGACGAACAACTTTTGTATTGGTCATTTTTTCATCTGAGGTCGTTACAAAATTTGAATTTCAAATTTGAGACCATTCAAACATATTTTTCGTTGACAAGATGACTTCAAATTAAAAAGTTAAAATTTACAAAGTTTTATAACTTTTCGGGACGAACAACTTTTATTTTGGGTGTTTTCTCATCCGAGATAGTTTGAAAAAAATCAAATTTTAAAAAACACGTGTATTTCTATTGACGATTGTCTTAATGAACCGCCTGTAGAAATGGATTTCTACAGACGGTTTGTTAAGACAACCGCCTGTAGAAATAAGACATTTCTACAGGCGGTTGTCTTAACAAACCGCTTGTAGAAATTCATTTCTACAGGTGGTTCTAGACTTAAGGTCCATCGGTTCATTTCTACAGGCGCGTGGTAACTCAAACCGCCAGTAAAATTTTTTTGAGAGGCTAGGAAAAATCATCTTTCTACTAGTCTCCTATTTATGGAGCAGATGGAGCAAATAGTACAATGTATGAATAACAATCATCTAGTATTTCAGAATGATATGGGTAGACAATTCATCTCTCTAGGGCTGTTGGCCGGCCGTATAGATGCTAGGCCCATCCCAAGAACAAAGCACAATCTATTTTTACCCTGAAATACTAAAATGACTGATTTACCCTTATTTGAAAATAAAATAAAAAATAGATCTGACCCATATTTTTTGGTACTGACCCCATGTAATTTGGTGCCATATTCACCTATTTGGTACCTCCCGGTACTTTTAGTTAGGTACCTTCTATTTTTCGACCGTTCGATCTCACCGAATAGATGACCCGTGTTTTTTCTAACCATTGTAAAATTTCTCATAAATTAAACCAAAGCTTTAGTACTTGACGATATCTTCACCTCACCGGTTGAAACCTTTTTATTTGAGTTTATTTAAGATCTTAAATATTTATTACAATATTTAATAAAGTGAATACAAAAGGAATATACCTTTGCTTTTAGTCATAAGGTGAAGTTAGGGAAGGTGTGTGTGATGCCTGATGTTGTGAGTTTGAGTCCTTATGATCTCACTCATGTGATTTTTGTGCTATTTTTTTTTGTTTAATTTGTGTTTGTAGATATGGCTGAATCTAGAGCCGCTTGTAAGAAAGATAGACCGATTTAACTTTGGACTTTAGTATCTGATGATGATCACAACCGAATTGGACTAATATGCGTGTAAGTATTTGTTTTGTAGTCCAATATGGTGCAAACATGTCTTGGACGAAGGCGATGGTGTGACCCAATGATTAACACCTCAAGCAAGGACCTTATAAGCATAAGAGAAGACCTAAAAGCGAGGACCTCAAGCAAGGAGTTTAGATAGATTACTTTCTTGCATAGGTTTTGATTATGTGGAAATTAGAGGTTATAATTTAGAGTAGAATTTTAAGTTGTCTAATTCAACCTTCTCTCTTGAGTGTTGCCTAATTTAACCTTCTCTCTTGAGCGTCACACGGTCCTTAGCTAGGGGAGCTCTAGCCCCCTACGATTGCTACATCAATGAAAATATAGGGAGGGTAAGGGAAAAAAGAGGTAGAGGGAAAAAATAGAGAGATAGAGAAAGAAGAAGAAAGTCAGCCCTTTCTTCGATCCTATTCTGCATCCGCCAATACTTACACCGTTCCTAAAAAAAGAGATTTATGGAGGCTGCTCCTGTTTTTAGATGCTTTGTGTAGTATTGTTTACGTTTTCCCGGTTCACACCTTCTAAGTCGAGATCAGTTTTCTCCCTCCCACTTCCGCAAGCCCGGTTCAGTTTTGTAACTAATTTTCTTTCATAGAAATAAAAGCAAACTAGAAAAGTTGTATAATATACTAAGAAAAGGATTTGAATTCGTTGTGACCTTAATTTTACAAAGAGAGGGATTGTACCACAAATATTGATATGTCTGTGCAGTCAACATATTTAAATTTTTAGCTACAATTCGACCTGCTTAATAAGCAAACTGCTAAGAAAAACACGCATTTTTTCATATACGTGAACCAAGCTGTGTTGTTGTAGCATAGAGAATAGCGAGTGTTAGTCACGATACCAAAAAAAAAAAAAACTGCCCGTAAGTGACACATGCACGTGACCGATTCTTGTTCGGAAAAAGTCTACGTAACCCACTCAACTAAAATCAGATGTTTTACCTCTCAACTTTCTAAAACCGGTCAAATAACCCCCTCAGGTGGTTTTAGACGGTGATTTTATTACAGTAGCGTGATTTTGTCTTTTTTATTTATTTTGGACGAATCTTTAAAAAAATCATAGTAAATCATAGAAAAAAATAGAAAATTCAATTTTGTTGAACTCCACGTAAGTAGATCTACACAGTGAATATATAATATAGTATACTTTAAAACAAAGTTTTTGGTGTAGGTTTAGATACATGCTTTTCTATAATTAATTAGAATAATTTATAGGTGCAGTTTCTTTTCATCCAATTGTAGTGAAATTTTTATTGTGAGCTAATTGTTATATGCTTGAACATTGGATCAGGTATAACATAGGTATAGATTTATTTAGTTTTATGTAAGTTATATCTAAATAAATTTGTAGCTATATTATACATGATTAGATTAATATGAAGTTTTTTCCATATATGTTTATATTAAACAAAATGTATAAAAATTTTCCAACAAGAAAATATAGGGTGCTGTGAAGTTTAGAGGCAAGCAGGTTCACTATGGCTCACTTATTTTTTTCTCTTGCCATGTTTATGAGGACACATGGGCGATTGAGACACTTGGTTGAGAAGATCTCATGTGACATGGTTGATAAGTGTCCATGTGTGTATGATGAATGATTGACACTTGTGAGGAAGTTTTGAGGCTTTTCCCCGTTGAGTCTTTATTTCATATGTGCTTAATGTTTATGACTAACAATGGTGTTGAGTTGTGGTGTGTTACTTGTGTTGGTGTGTGTGTGCAACATGTGTTCTTGGTTGTGTTGTTGTGCAGGTGTGGAGCTCGGAGACAGTGGTTGATGGCGAGGTGAAAGTCAAAGTGGAGGCGTGCCATGCCGACGGACCGAGAGCGGTGAAGGGCAGACGCGAGCCTTGGACTGGCGGACCGGAGGGCTGAAGAACCAGCCGCGGCAGCTGCCACTTGGCTTCGATGAGCAAGAGCGCATGGGGATGTGCAATGCATCGGCTGAGTCGAGAGGAAGACGATGACGTCGTGGCACTTGGCGGGAGGTCGGACACAGGCTTGCATTGAGTTGCAAGTGTCGTCGGCCAGGTCAAGGAGGAAGGCGAAGGCATTGTGCTCGGCGTGGAGGCTGAACATGCATCGACATCAGTGTCGGTGGTCGGGGTGTGAGAACTACACTCCGTCTACGACGCGGGTTCGATAGTTGAGCTTCAGAAAGCTACCCGATGGTTTCCGAGTTTGGACCTCAAAACTTGGGGTGGACGGTTTCCAGGTTTGGGCCTCAAAACCTGGGCTGGCGGGTTTCTAAGTTGGGGCCAAAAAACTCAGGGTGGCGGGTTTGCCGGTTTGGGCCTCAAACCGGGCGGAGGTTCCTATGCGGAACGGGTCGACGCGTGGCGGCACCGCGAGGCTTGCGTCTAGGCAAAGCTAGCGGTGAGAAGGTGTGGCGGTCAACGTGATGACACGTGGCGGCACCCTGGAGCTTGCGTCGAGGCGAAGCGAAGGATGAGAAGGCGCGTGGCCGTCGGATGAAGAAACTGCCAGAGGTGGACGGTTTTACCCCTAGGGGATATTTGGGGTTAGTGCTTCATGTTAGGGTGTTTGTGTCTTTCGGACGTGCGCCTATATATAAGTGAAGGGGCTGCTAGGGCAGCCATCCTTGGAGGTGTGCCACTCTCATTTTGTTATTGTGAGGGGAGGCTAGGATTAGAGGAGAGAAGAGTTCTTGTTTTTGAGCTTTTTGCCATCTGAGCTTTGTGTTGCTAGGAGTGGCTTGTAACCCAACACCACGAGCTAATACAATCCTGATCTTGGTGAAATCCAAGGATAAAATTCGTGCACCTCTTTGTCTTGCGATTTTGTTCTTCGTGTTCTTCGTTTTCCCTTCTCGGTGATTTTGTCCGTTCTTCCGATTTAAGGGATGATTTGCGATTCCATTTGAACCATCTTGTGCTAGGACATGAGAGGCATCTTACCACCGAAGGAATTAATCTAATCCCTCACGTACGAGCAAATAGATTGGGCAGATTTCATTTTCGGTTCTAAACTTTTCCCTTTTGTACGAGATCTGTTATTCACGGATTTCTAATTGGGTTCGAGCCATGATCTCTTAGAGATAGCTCACCAACATAGTTATGATCATCTGTGCAAAATTTGGTGAAGTTTGAAGTTGATTTCACCGAGTTTTGGGTCGGTTTGGTGTTTGAACAACGCTGTTTTTGGCTGACCGGACACTGCTACAATACGACCGGACGCTACAGTAATTTGCTACAGTGCGTCCGGTGCTACAGTAACGACCGAACTCGACGCTGTTTCCTGACCGGACTCAATGATGTTAGTGTTTATGCGACCGGTGCTACAGTAATCTGCTACAGTACAATGACCGGACGCTACATCAACTGCTACAGTGCCCCCGTCGCTACAGTGACCGGACGTTACAGTGCATTGACCGAACACGACAGTGTTGCTACAGCCAGCGTCCGGTCAGTGCTGTTTTAGCGTTGTTTCGTATGTAGTTTTTGCGTTTGAGCTTCGATTTGAGTTTCGTTTATTGTGTTGGTTTCCTAACTTTGTTTTGTCACCAGCTGTCTCAACTATTTTTGGTTGGGCATTAGCTTCTTCTCCATAGGAGTGCAGTGCTTCCTTTTCGGAGCTCCGGTTTTGATGTGCTTGGTTAATCGCGTGTGTGTTGTCCTGCTGTGTTCCTAGGGAATATCCACTCAATCTTTTGGGTCGTGGACATCACGGTTTGTGATCTTTGCTCTTGGGGTTGTAGAATTTGGAAAGTGGTCGAATATTTCTGAAAAAAATTGAGGCTCCCATTCACCCCCCTCTGGTCGCCATTTCCGGTCCTTCAGTTTATATCAAGCTAAAGACATATAAAGGTTTATTTTCCTCTTCCACTATAATCCTAAACTTGACATGTATATATCTCATATAATCCTAAATAAATTCCACTATAATTGTATCTTAGCACACAAGCAATTTAACCTAGCAACCCACTAGCACCTGAAACTACTACGACACATGTATCCATGTACTGATCTCTCCGTCACTAAAAAAGAGAGTTATTCTCGCTTTCAAAAAGTCAACAAACTTCAACTTTGACCAAATATATATAATAAAATATTAATATTTATGGTATATAATTAGTATCATTGAATAGATTTCTGAATATACTTTTATAATAAACTTATTTGAAGATAAAAATGTTATACATATTTTGTAAAAACTCATTCAAAGTTAAGAAACACATCTCATAACGACTCTTTTTCTAAGACGGAGTAATAAAATATCCATGTCAGCAAGCACCACACTATCGTCCACTAACATTATTTATATGTTGACATCAGCGTACCACAATCCATTATTTTTTTGGGGATTTTCATAGCAACTCGCGGGATATGCATGTAACATATATGATAATGCATGCAGTTGAGAAGCTCACCTGGCCGACTTTCTCCGATGAAGTTCTAGTATATATATGCTTTAATAACGTGTTATGAATATAACTTTTTGTTGGGTGCATCCGGAAGAAACATGTATTATTTTATATTTTTCTATCACCTACTAATTTCTCTTGTAGTATTCTGATAGAAAAATGTAATTTCCTTGAGGGAAACCTAGAGACAAATTGGGTTGAACAGACAAAATTTCAGTATGTCATCGATGCAAATCTGATAGGAAATAGCTTTATGTCCGACAGAAATATATTTATTTTCTTAAGGGTTGACAAGAAACTTACAAAAAAAACCACAAAGAAATTAACATTATCTCTGATGGTGTGCCTACAGGAAAAACAATTAACTTGATGGTTCGCCGGACGATATACTAAACCTGATGACGCTACAATTTTCTGTCAGAATACTGTCAGAAAAATAATTCCGTCTGGAGGTTCACAGGAAATTTCAATTTCTCTATCGATCTATCCTTGAGGAGATATGCCTGTCGGGGCGCTCCCGACAGAATCAATTTCCTTGACGGGTTTCCCCGTTTCCCTGGTGGTTCTTGGGCACACATGAATATTGTTGTTTCTAGTAGTAGTGTTGTGAAGCACAAAATCAGTGGTTAGGACCATTATTTCTTCGTCTCTCTTGATCAAGCCAGTCCATGAAAGTAAATATAACAGTCAGAGTTTGATTAAAAACTGCACCCAAAACATAGTGAAAAAATGGTTCTTGAAGAAGACAGTACGTCGTATTCATAAGTTAAGCTGTACATGTTTGAGAAGCAGCTTATTACCTGGCCGATTTTCTCCGACAAAGACCGACGGAGCTGGAGCTAGAAGCCGTGGCCCATCGAGGGCCAGATCATAGTAGGGGTGTACCTCCAAGCGCACGTAGCAGTTGTAGCCGAGCACAATCCCGCCCCTGCGACCGCTGCAGCATGACGTCAGCTGCTGCACCGAGTCACTCAAGCACTTGCCGCACTCCGGCGCGGTCCGATCCCTCATGCACTGCTGCAGCCCATACATGGTGCCGTTGCCGGCAGTGGGATCATACACGGCCGCCCCTGTTGCGAACAACGCTGCTGGTGAGGGTGGCGTGGTGGAGCCGTTGACGACGAGCAACGCGAGGGTATTCATGAGCGTGTTGTAATTTATAGACCAAAGAGTCTCGGTGTTGTCATAAGTTGCCTCGACCACGACGGCGTTCTGGAACTCCTGCCGGAACGTGTCCTCGTAGGCCGTGGACGCGTTGGTGTCGGCGTAGCTGACGAAGCAGAACATGGGCGCCGGGTATGTCACGGTGGAGCCGTCGTCGTCGTACCAGATGGCGGCGCGGCGGGTGCTGTTGCAGCGGCCCCTGATGCCCAGCGCGGCGTTCCGGAGGTACGTGGCGCAGTGCGCCGGCGTGGAGTCGCCGCGGCAGATTCCCCGGACGAAGGCGCGGTCGGTGCCGTTGCCTCCGGACAGGGAGGCGAAGCCCGTGGGCGCCGCGGCCGACGGGAGCGCGTCCAGCAGCGCGACGACGTTGGACCAGAACGTGCTGTTGGTGGAAGAGGGCGCCGCCGTCGACGACGATTGGCAGTCGAACCACGTCCACTGGCTGTCGGCGGACAGCGCGACGACGGCGAAGAGGCTGACCACCGTGGCGAGGAAGAAGAGCAGGCTAGAGCCACCAGTACGGGATGGAGACGACGGCATGGTTGTGTTCGATGCGGAGGTGTGGCGACAACAGGGCAATGGCACTGCAGGATCTCAAATTCTCAACCCACATCACTAGCATGGATGATGATTGCACGCACTGCAGCGACGCCGATGGATGCCGGACGGACGACCCTGAGCGCGGTGACTTGGTGGTGCATGGACTGATCGATTGGCCGGTAAAGCTAAGACTCAACTTGTCCGATGCCGTCGATCGACTATGACACATTTGTTCGTTATTAGACATCTTTTCCTAGGACTAGGAATATGGCGCGCGGCGGATGGAATAGTTGTCTGGTTCTCGGCGAACGCATGCGAAATATCTTTTTATCTTGGCGACTGCACTCTGTAGTGCGATCCGGTGATTCGTAACAGTTGATTTGTTCAAAGGGACTCCGCTCATGCATGCCTTGGTTTGGAAAATTCAGCCTTCTATTGTTGTCGCATTTTTCATGTATATTTTGTCAGTAATAAGAAAACAAAGCAGTACACATACACTGTGCATTATGTCAGGATCCGGTTCCAGATTGAGTTTGGACCACCGGTAGACTGAGATAAGCTTATCTCGCCTACTATTCAATTAGTTTCTAGAAATACCGTCGTCATTTTTCATGCATTTGACTATTCATTTTTTTTCTATAAATATGTACATAAGAGGAAAAACATTTTAAAGTCGGTTTGAACACTATTTTTTGTGAAAATCGTGTTACGTGACATTCTTGTCATGGTAAGTTTGGTAACTAGGCAAGCTAAAAAGACTACACAATAACTGTTCATGGTATATGTGGACTCTAACCTGGAAATGAAGAGAGGAGAGGAATTTTGATCCTAGTATGTTCTCTCCATGGGTTCTTATATCAAATTTTTACATTTTAGCCAGACTCCATCTAGAGTTGGGCGGTGCCCGAATGAACACGCCCTGAGGGTCTAGAGCTCCCAACCGACAGAGCCGAGCTTGGCCTGGCAATGACCCTAGGCCCAAGCCAACTGTCGGGGCGACCACCAACGCCCTAAGGGTTGGCCAGCTCCTGAGTGATGGCCAGCCCATCAAGCGCCTAACGCTCTGGAGCTCCTCAACGCAGCCTGACCAACAGGCACAAGGTGTTGTAGGTCTCCCCCTGCAGGATCACACAGGTTGCAAGAAACAGGAGGACAAACCCCTCCATCCGGCTCTAGGGGCGCGTAGGCTCTTAGGCCCACGCGTCAGCTCCTGCGCTGAGACGCCTTCACCACTAAGAAAGCCTCAAGAAGGCTCACCCGGTGGAGAACGAACTAAGGAGATAGTGCCGACAAAATATGGTCGACAGTCCACCGAGGGGTATATCCACGGTGGTAGATTAATGGGTGGAGGTGAGCGTGAAAGGAACCAGATGGTAATATAGGCACCCAGACACAAGATTTAGACAAGTTCAGGCCGTTAGTACGACGTAATACCCAATATCCTATGTTCTGATGTATTGCATCGATCAGTATTGGATTGTCCATCAAGTTGTTGATCTAGATGTTCATGTAGTTGTTCGTGTCGTCTAGAGGACCCCTGCCCCTCCTTATATACTCTGGAGGGGTAGAGTTACATGATAAGTATCTGGAGGGGTAGAGTTTCGAACCCCGGGGGTCTACACCAACGAGTGAATTTGTGAGTGCGTGCTCCCTAATCCGGATGGTGATGCAAGAAGAATACAGATGATTTATCCTGGTTCGGGAAAGAGAAGGCCCTACGTCCAGCGGGGGAAGAGAGTTTGTATTATCCTGCACCGAAGTGCTTGTACAGGAGCGAATACAAGCGTACGAGAGAACGGGGTGTGAAGGAATGGGCTAGAACTAGAGAACTGGGCTTTGGAGTCCTAGGCTATGAGCTTGAGAGCTACGTCTACTTGCTGGAAGCTTGTCAAACATGCCTTTTCCTATGCCCTAGGGTCCCCTTTTATAGGCGAAGAGGAGGCATAGGAGTACATGAGTTCTAGGGCGAACGTAGGCAATGACGTTGGTGAGGCGAGGTCGGTCATGTCGGTGTTGTTGTACCGGCTTGCTCTGTCGCGTCGTGGCCGTCCTGTAGAGACGTGCGCCAAGATGTCACAATCGTCCTGGTGACGTGGTTGGTGCTGACGACGTGGTTGGCGCTGACGAAGGACGACGCCCATGTGCGAGATGTCAGAGATGTCGTGTCGAGAGTTGTTGGAGTGCTGACCGGTCTTGGCGTAGCCATGCTCGAGAGAGTGGTCGAGGCGGTCGAGGCCCGTACTTGACAAGATAGGACCCCAGGAAATACGGGGAATGCGCTGACGTTTGCGCCTCGAGGGGATGCCTGACGAGGCACAGTGCGCGGTACGGCGTAACAGTGCTGTACGAGCCGCCCATTTCCCGGGTACGGGCGGTAAAAGTTGGATTTGACCTGGTATGACTCACTGTGGCGTGCGCTGCAGCCATACGATTTGGATGGGAGTAGGTGGGTGCATTTAATGCTCCTGAAGTCGTACAGGAGGTAGGTACTCGAGGATGTGTGCATTTAATGCTCCTGAAGTCGTACAGGAGGTTGGTGCTCGAGGAGGTATGCATTTAATGCTCCTGAAGTCGTACATGAGGTAGGTGCTCGAGGTGGTATCAGGCAAGGCAGTCGAGGGGTGCCCTAGGAGTGCTCGAAGGGTGCCCGAGGAATGCTCGAGGAGTGCCCCTTGAGGGGTGTCCGAGGAGGTGTGTGGCGAGGTGGTCGAGGGGTGCCCTAGGAGTGCTCGAAGGGTGCCCAAGGAATGCTCGAGGAGTCCCTTTTGAGGGGCTCCCGAGGAGGCGTGTGGCAAGGCAGTTGAGCGGTGCCCTAGGAGTGCTTGAAGGGTGCCCGAGGAATGCTCGAGGTGTGCCCCTCGAGGAGTGCCCGAGGAGGTGTGTGGCGAGGTGGTCGAGGGGTGCCCTAGGATTGCTCGAAGGGTATCCGAGGAATGCTCGAGGAGTGCCTCTCGAGGGGTGCCCGAGGAGGTGTGTGGCGACACGGTCGAGGCCTGCCTCATTCGCTCGGGAGAGCCCTGTAATCGAGGGGTGCCTCGTTCGCTCGAGAAGTGTCCGTCACCGAGGGGTGCCTCATTTGCTCGAGAAGTTTCCGTCACCGAGGGGTGCCTCGTTCGCTCAGGAAGTTCCGTAATTGAGGGCTGCCTCGAGTGGTCTGGCTTCGTCCCGAGAAGGGACTCCTCGAGGTTGTTACGGACTGAGCCGTCGAGGCCCATTCGTGGGCCGACCCAGTATGGTTTTGACGCTTGGCCTGGTTTGACAGTTAGGGCGGAGGAGTGATAGTGGGTTTTGCTGCGGTTTTGTTTTTCTTAATCGAGGTTTTGGGGTACCCCTTTTCTATGTACCCGACAGTAGCCCCCGATCCCCAGCTCGAGTGCTGGCACTCGAGCTGGGGGTCATAAATTAAGAGCGCAGGGTACTTCATAACTTCTCTGTACAGGGTGCGCGAGCGTCCCCCGCGGGGTTAGCCCCCGAGGCCTCAGAGGAGTGGGAAGAACTCCTTCGAGGGCTTTATTTACTTCGTGTTGCTTGTCACGCGTGGGGTCGAATACGGTTGATTCTCCTGCAAGATTCAGTCAACTTGAGTCGCGGTGATGGCTCTTAGCCATGGCGGGCCTCGAGCTATTGATCCCCTGGGTTAGTTCCACCCTTTTTCGTCGAGGGGTGCCAGGCGTAGTCGAGCCCCTGAGCCTCGTGTGGCTTAGGGCGTTGCTAGCTCCGGCGTCCTTCTCACGAGCCCTTTCGATCGGGTGTGAGGTGATAAGCATCGTACTACCCTCGATAGGGCGAGTCTCGACGTCCACGATGGGCTGGTAACGGGGGAATCCAAGTGAGAGCTCTTGCCCTGTTCGATAGGGGTCGGCTAGTGGCCCAGAGGCGGTCTCATTGTAGCAGGACGCGCGGATGCCAAGATACCAGCTCCATTCAATAGGAGCTGGCGCCTCGATGCCTCTCCACGTGGAGATTCTGTGGTGACCCATCTGTCTTGCCTTGGATACGCGTGAGGGGTCTCGAGTGTTCGTTCTCGAGCTAGGCTCTGAGTGAGCTCCCCTTTGGCGTCCCTGAATCGGGTACTCGAGGTCGGCTGTTCGAACCCTTCGAGGGTCAGCCTTCGCTACCTCAAGATTTTCAAATAGGCCAGAGCCCCTTTCTACTTCCTTGGGAAGGATGCGCCGTGGAGATGATCCCTTTGTCTTGGTGCATTTTTTAGGCGAGAACTGTTGCAGAGCAGCGATCGTGGTGGGCCCGTGCAACGGATGGGAGCTAAGAGGACGACATGTGTGCCTGTTGCGTGCTTCGTGGAGTGGTTAGGTGAACGCATTAAATGCGGGGCGTTACCTTTTTTTCTCGCGTGCGGATACATGGGTGTATGCCGAGTCTCTGTGTGATGAGTGATTGTCAACGGAGATGATGCGCATGTTCTTTGGCTTGTGTTGTGCAGGTGTCGAGCACGGAGACAGTGATCGATGGCGGGTGAAGGTCAAGTTGCGACGTGCCGTGCCGACGGACCGGGCGCGATGAAGGATGGGCGTGCCGTGCGGCGGACGTGCCATGCCGATGTATCGGACGGTGAAGGGCGGACGTGGACTTGGACTGATGGACTGGAGGCCGGAGGATCAGCTGTGGTGGCTGGCAGCCTGCGACAGCGACAAGCGGAGAAGTGCGATCATGTCGGTGGAAGGGGTGCACAGGCGGTGCATCCCCTCTACGACGCCGGTTTGTTGGTAGAGCCCGGGAAAAACCAACGGTGGACGGTTTCCAGGTTTGGGCCTCAAAACCTGGGTGTTGGGTTTCCAGGTTGAACCACAAAACCTGGGCGTGACGGTTTCCAGGTTGAGCCTCAAAACCTGGGCGTGGGCTGGTTTCCGAGTTTGGGCCTCAAAACTCGGGCGCTGCGGGTTTCCGAGTTTGGGCCACAAAACTCGGGCTGGAGGCTGGTTTCCCGGTTTGGGCCTCAAAACCGGGGGCTGATGGAAAAGGCTGGTTTCCCGGTTTGGGCCACAAAACCGGGGGTGCAGAGTGGTGGCGGCACGTGGCGGCGATCTGAAGGTTGCGTGGAGGCGACGCGGAAGACCGTGCGGGCGTGGCCATCGGATCTACCTACCACCAGCAGGTGGACTAGAATAGCCTTAGGGTTAGGACTGGTCCGCTCTGTAAATACAGTAGTGAGGGGTAGAGTAGGAAATAGGCTTAGGCTAGGTTAGTATAAGTAGTCTAGGGGAGACACCCTCCTCCCTATCTCAGTTTTAGCTATTTCAGTTAGTGCCTTCATTTGCTAGGGTTTCCACTCTCCCATCCCTGCTTTAGCTAGTTGAGATCCGCAGAGAGACTCCACTCTGTGTACTATTGATTTGAGGAAGTGAGGCCGTATCCTCACCTTGGATCCCATCTCTTGGTGTCAATTCGCGTTTTGATTTCATGTTCATCATGTTCTTCGCGGATTGCTTTGTGCCTTGAGTTTTCCCGTCGCTTGATCTTTGTGCTCGGTTCATCTTTTGCGATTCCGTTTGAACTGAGTTGTTCTAGATCGTGAGGCACTTCTTTCCACCGAAAGAAATCATCTCTAACCTCACGGTCTAGGAGATCGATCAAGTTTTAGTTTCGGGTCTCTTTTTCTTCCTTCCCCCGAATTCCTTCGATTCACCGATTTGGAGTTAGGTTCGAGCCATGATCTCTTAGAGATAGCTCACTAACCTCCTTGTGACTCCTCAGATCGAATCCCAAGCCTAGAGCACTTGATTCGGAGGAGATCGGGTTGAATCGCCGGAGTTTCAGTGCAGTTTCGGGGTGACCGGACGCTGGTCACGACTTGACCGGACGCGTCCGGTCGTTGAACAGTTCGTCGCGTGGTTCACTGTAGACCGACCGGACGCTCGGCGTTTTGCGTGACCGGACTCGCCTCTATCACTGTTCATCGCGGTTGTTTTGACCTGATCGGACGCTCAGTAAACGACCAGACGCTTGAGCACCGTGCGTCCGGTCGCGAACAGAGAGCTCCTAGAGCCGATTTCTGATGACTGGACGCGTCCGGTCCCTGCTGACCGGACGCTGGCCAGAGTCCGGTCGATCCAGTTTTGCGCGTTTTCGTTCGCGGTTCGTTCGTTCGTTGACGGATTTGATTTCCGTCTTTTGCGTTGGCTTTCTAGGGTTGTCTAGTGTCCCGCTGTGCTTCTAGGAAGCATCCACCCTACATCTAGGGTCGTGGACATTAGCAAGCTCTAGGTTTCGCTTTTGGGGTTGAGTTTGGGACAGTGGCATCTAGTTTCCGAAAGGAAATTTTGAAGCTCCCATTCACCCCCCCTCTGGTCGCTTTCGGGTAGCTTCTCGGTCCTTCATCGCGCCGTCGAATCTGTCCGTTGCGCCTTAGCCCTTATAAATACGAGGGGTGAGGTGAATCGTTCCCCATCTCTGCTTTCTGCCTTCCTGCCGCTGCCACCGAGAGCTTGGGCGCCCGTTTCGCCTGTGAAGGACCGAGAACTCTACCAGAAAGCGACCAGAGGGGGGGGGGTGAATGGGAGCCTAAAAATTTCTCTCAAAACTTTGGCCTCTGTCTCGAAAAACAACCCCCAAAAGCTTCAATCGAAACATGATGCCTATGACCCTTGGAAGAGGGTGGATGATCCCTTGGATCACAGCGAGGCACCACCAAACAAGAGCGAACCAAATACCAAAAGCTTAGGCTCAAGTTCAACCCCAAAAACCGACCCTCGAACGTAGATGGAAGGCTACATCGAGAAATCTCCAAATAACAATGCTAACAAGTAGCAAAGATACCTAGAGAGGTTCCTTGGTGAACTTTAGGGCCAAACGAGAAGTCCGAAAACCAAGCGGAAAAAGCGTGAGAGCAAACGCACTAAATCACAACCTATAGTAGGTTGGCGCACTGTTCGGGCTCCTGTTCCCGGACTGTCCGGGCCTACTACGGACTGTCCGCGGTTTACTGGCGGACTGTCCGCCGGCCAAAAGAGCGAAACAACACTGCTGCTGAATAGTCCCCTGATAGTCCCGGACTGTCCGCAGATGACAACGGTGGACTGTCCGCCAGTCAACCTGGACAGGAACAGTCGAGCTGCGAAGCCACTGAACCGGCTCGAGCCCGATGCGCGGACTGTCCGCGACCTGAGTGGCGGACTGTCCGCGACCCGCGGTCACTCAGGGAGGGTGATTTCAAACACCCTTCTCCCAAATCTTCCCAAATCCAATTCAAATCAAAATCATTCGATCCCAAACTTGGAGAAGATGATCACAAGATAGTTAGGAGACTATCCCCAAGAAATCATCCGCTCAAATCAACTCAATCAACGGGAAATTGAAAGGGGAGGTGTATGAACCAAAAAAGCATCACGAAACATAAATCGACCAGATCTACTTGTTCGTAAGGAGTTAGATGAATTCCTTCGGTGGAAATGATCTCCTTACATAAAAGAACAAGATGACGCAAGTGGATTCGAGAAAGATGCAGTGAGGAGGGAGATCGAGTGACAGGAAAATCGTGGAGAAACGAAGAACGCGAAGAACAAGTTCAAAACGCGAATCAAGACCACGAATTGCCAGCCGAAATTCGTCCCCACGAGGAGACAACGAGATTACGGTCTCGTTTCCTCAAAAGCAAATACACAGAGGTATTGTTCACCGTCTCAGCGGATCTCAGTAGCTATAGCAGGGAATGGGAAGCAGGAAACCTTAGAATGAAAATAGCAATGGCTGAGATAGTCTGGAGGGAGGGGTTGCCTCTCCTTATATAACCTAATACAATTATTCCCCTTCTACCCCTACTGCTAATGAGCGAGCAGGCTAACCCTAAGGGTATTCCTGACCAACAACTCGAAGTTGATGGTGATCCGACGGCCACGCCCTCACAACTGGTAACTTCGCCTCGGCGCGACCTCACTGATTGCCGCCACGTGCCGCCACCGCTCTACTCATCCTTTTCACGGACCTCCCCCCGGTTTTGAGGCCGAAACCGGGAAACCTGGGCCATCCCCCGATTTTGAGGCCAAAACCGGGAAACCTGTTGTCCGTCGCCTGAGTTTTGTGGCCCAAACTCAGAAACCCGCCAGCACCCAAGTTTTGAGGCCCAAACCTGGAAACCGTCCTCAGCCCGAGTTTTGTGGCCCAAACTCGAAAACCGGCCGCACCCAGGTTTTGAGGCCCAAACCTGGAAACCGTCCACTCGGTGGTTTTTCTGTGGCTCAACCACCAAACCGAGCCGTAGAGGGGATGCACCGCCCGTGCACCCCGTCCACACGCAAGTCTTCACTTGTCGCTGTCCCAGGCTATCAGCCACCACGTCCGATCCTCAGGCCACCGGTCCGTCAGTCCAAGCCTCACGTTCGCCCTTCGCCGCTCCGGGTCCATCGGCACGACACGTCTCTACTTGACCTTCACCTTGCCTTTGATCACCGTATCCGTGCTCAACACCTGCACAACACAAGCCAAAGAACACGCGCATCATCCCAGTTGACAATCACTCATCATCTCAAGATCCGGCATACACCCATGTATCCGCAGCCTGCGAGGGAGAGAGAGAGAGATTGGGAATCTTCCCGGCCACCCGTCCACCGAAAAGATCCACGCTACATCAATGGCGACTGTGCTGCCCGCCGACGAGTGGCGTCCGTCGATGGTGACGGTGGAGCGGCTGCAGGAGTTGGTCGATGCGGGGCTCCTCCGCCCCGTCACTTCTCGAGAAAAGCCAGAGTGGATGGTGCCGCCGCTGTCGGATCGGGAGCCGAACCCGCCGAAGGGCTACGTCGTTAGCTTTTTGAAGTTCAACCGCTGGGGCTCGGATCTCCCCCAAGCCGATTCATGTGAGGGCTCCTCCACCACTACGGCATCGAGCTCCACAACCTCTCTCCCAACGCGATCTCCCACACCGCTATCTTCACGATGATTTGCGATGGATATCTGGGGATGGAGCCACACTAGGAGCTGTGGCTCCATCTCTTCAGGGGGGAGCTCTTCACTGCCTCTACGGGAGAGAAGGGCATGAGGAAGCTCGTTCACGCCGGTGCCCTTAACTTCATGTCAAATATCGGCAAGTCGGAGGTGCCACGCAAGTACATTCAGACCGGGCTGATGACCAATCACGCCCAGTGGGACACTCAATGGTTTTACCTTCGCAACAACAAGGGGTACTTCCCCGAGTACACCGGGTGCCTCTTCTCGGAGCACCCGGCTCATTGGTCGTACGATGTCGCGACGGATCGACAGTCGCGGCTGAAGCCGCTCTCGGGCGCGATGAAGAAGCTTCGTGAGGCGGGGCTAACGGCAGCGATCGTCGTCTGGGCCTTCCAGCGGCGGAGGGTGCTCCCCTGATGGCCCACCCCTTGCGACTAGATAAGATGGGGCCCCCTGTCATGCAGGAGCTACTCAAGGTGAGCCGGATGTCCGGGGAGGAATTACCCGAGGCAGAGTGTGCGTCGAGGGTGAGGGGAGCAGTCTTCGGTGCCTTCGAAACAGAGATGGTCAAGCTCATCCCCATGCTGCTAGACGAGGGTCACCTCGATTTGGTGAGTACCTCGAGCCATGCCCTTTGGATTTCATCCTCTTTTCCTCCCTTCCTTCATCCTTGCTCTGTACTCAGTATATTTCCATGCAGGGGAGAATCGACTATCGGACCTCAACGCCCCCGGTGAAGGAGGACGCTGCCGACCGACAGGTGAGATGCCTTGCTGCTCAGCAAGAGAAGGAGGAAAAAGACAAAAAGAAGGAAAAGAAGCCAAGAGCGCGATGTGCGCCGAGCGAAGCGGAGGCGTAATAGGTCACCCGGGAGATCGTCGTCGATGGAGGAGTCCTCATCCGAAGAGGATGATGTTGATGAGGATGACGATGACAAGAGGATGGATGTGCGTCTCCATCGTATATGGAGCCCCAGTCCTCGAGCTAACGTTCCTCCTGCGTAGGAGGACGTCCTGGAGCGCCCGAAGAAGAAGAAGCAGGGCGGCTCGTCATCTCGATAGCGGTCCAGTGGTGCGACATCAGCCTCGACTCGAGGCCAGCCTAGTTCATCGCCGACCTCGCCTATGGCCTCGAAGGAGCATACGGTGCCCCCTCGAGTAAGGGCGAGCGCCTCGAGAAGACCAAGGGAAGCCGCTCAGGGCAACGCATGCCTCGAACTCACGCCGGAGGCTTCGGATCTGAGCGGGGCCTCGGTGGAGGGGCGACCCCGAAGCCCCCGAGCAGGTCGAGTGGTTTCGGGAAGAAGATCCCCCTTCCTAGGGGGTAAGTATCTGCACCTCAAGCTTCCCCCTTTCCCTATCCTTGTAATCTGATTCGGTAGTCACGCGATTTGTCTGTTTTTGGTGACCTTAGGGTAAAGCGTCAGGTGGAGCAGGCGGACCCCTCCCCTGCTAAGAGGCTTAGGGCGGAGGTAGCTGCCAAGATGTCGGCGGACTCGGCCAAAGGTGGAGCTTTCCTGCCTTCTCACGCACAGGCTTGGGCTGCGACGGCCAGGGAAGCCATGGCTCGGCGCAAGCTAACGGGTGCCGCTTTGGTTGCAGGAACATCCTCCTCGAGGCCAAGCCCGGGGGGACGCTGCCCCGACCCAGGCCCCCAATGCCGTTGCCCCCAAGCCCCGGCATCGACGGGCTCCACCTCGAGCCGGGCCGAGGGTCCCATCCCTCGGCTCGAGGAAGAGACCCTCGAGGCCCCGGGGGCAGGAACGGAGTCCGCCCCGATCGACGTCGAGGTCAAGGAGGTGGTGGCCGAGTTGCCGCCCGCCAGTACCTTGGTGGAGCGAACCCTCGAGGGGTGAGTTGATGCTACCCAACCCAAAGGGTCGAGGGTGTGGCCCACATGGCTCCACGAGGTGGAGCGGAAGGAGGAGGAAGAACGGAAGAGGGAGGAAGAGAAGCAGCTGCGGCAGCAGGAGGAGCAGTAGCAGCAGAAGCAACAACAGGAGGAGCAGCGGCCACGTCGGCCTCGAGCCTCCCGCCGCCGCAGCCGAGCATGGTGCGGGAAGTGGTGGAGGCCTCCGTCCTACCCCCACACCAACCCGTCGGGGAGCAGTCAGCGTCGAGCCGGCTGGAGGGAGCGGAGGTGGCCGATGCCGCGATGGGCCAGCCGCAAGGGGAGGCAGCCACCTCTAGCCATTCAACGCAGCATCGGCAAGAAGCAGACGATGCCCCCATGCTCGGCGGGGCATCGGCCACTCGAGGTGCTCATATCACGTCGAGATAGTTAGCCCCCGAGCTAGGGCCAGGCGGAGCTGAAGCCATGCCTCCGTACTTCACCCTGGCTGACCGGGTTGAACAGTATGGTGGCTCGCATGCGGCGGCAGAGAGCATCCGGGGCGCGGTGCGGGAGAGGATGGCCATGGCTCTTCCGCACTGGGGACATGAGCACATTTCGCTTTGGTATCGTCAAGATCCGAACGCCCCTGCCCTCGCGCTGGACGACCCTACGGAAGTGCAGCGCTGGGAGGATGCGGAGGAATTCCGCGCATGGATGGTGCAGTCCCTGAGGCTGGCCTGCAAGCTCGTCACCGAGGACCTCCTTGGGCGGTGCATGTCGGTGAGTACCCTCTAATACACACTTATTTTTGTCTTTTTTCTTGGTTCGGCGACTGATTGTTCGCCTTTTGTTTGTAGGATCTGAGGAGGCTCTCTCACTCAAAGTCCTACTTCCTCCAAGCGATGCAGAGCGGTCGAGAGGAGGTGGTTTGCCAACTCGAGGCTGGCCGGGCCGCACAGGAAGCCTTGGCTCGAGCCGAGGAGGAGGCGAGGAAGGCCAAGGAGGAGGCCGCGGTGGCGAAGGCAGAGGCAGCGAAGGCCCTCGAGGACCTTACCTCGAGCTCGAAGCAGGTCTGGGACCTCAAGGGTAAGCTTGAGGGGTCCGAGGGTTGCATCAAGGCTCTCGAGGGGGACGTGGCCCTCCTTTCCAGCACCTGTGATGCCCTCAGCATTTCAGTCAGGGAGGAGAGGACGCGGGTCCGGGATCTGTCCGCAGAGCTGGAGACGTCGAGGGCGACCCTCATCGAGAAGGATCTCACCCTTGCGACCGCCAGCAAGAAGATCGGGGAGCTGGGGGTCAAGGCCACGGAGACGGCCCGTGCCATGAGCCAAGCGAAGAAGGGGCGCGCCGAGACGGATGACCGGAATACGACCCTTCAAACCCATTGCGTTGGTGAGGTTCCATTTTTTGGTTTTGATCCTCTCGACCTTGAGATGTCGCTAGCCACGGCTGACTTCTATTCTGCTGTTTAGGCCTCGAGGAGGATCTGTCGGCCGCGAAAGCGGCTAACCTGACGCTCCAAGAGGGGCTTAACGCAGAGGCAGCCATGACCAGCCGACTTCGAGGTGCCATCAACGGTCTTTGTGTCATCTGGGGCGTCGATCCAGCGAACGAGGCCAAAGATGAGGTGCGGGGGACGACCTTGTCGATCAGCTCAGCTACCTTGGGGCCACCATGAGGGACCGCGTCAAGGAGGCGCTCCACCTTGGCGTGAAGCGGGCGATGGCTGTGGTCCGCTCCAGCTACGTCTACGACATGGAGGCGGTCTCCCAAGGCTTCGTCTCTGACATCAGCAAGACTGATGCCAAGAATGAGGAGCAGCACCTAGCCATCGTTGCCGAAGCCGAAAAGCCTGGGGCAGAGCTGGCGAAGCTGTTTGAGCCTGAGGTCCTTCCCCCTAACGTCGAGGGTGATATTGGTGACGCGACGGACTACGGCCTCGACGCTGCTGAAGACGACCCGGACGGTGGTGGCTGTTGGTAGTTCTTAGCTTCACTAAAGATAGAGCTAGGCAACTATCCCCGGTAACGGCCCAGGAATGCTTGTTGGCACTTGCTAACGTTGTTACTAGGAGTAGACTATGGAGTCTATCCCCGGCAACGACGTCAGAAATGCTTGAAGCAACACCGGTCACTATACCTAAAGGAGTGGAGCTAAAGCAGCTATCTACTAATGCCAAGCGCGGTTGTCAATCCCGACACTAGTAGGAGCTAGCTAGAGAGAATGCAATCTACCAGGAGGAGATTCTTCAAGCGCACAGAACTATCGTAGTAGCACTTCGCCTGGGAGTACCAGGTGTCGATTTATTTGATCCCAAGGGAAGGCTAGGGTGGTGTATAAGTTGAGTCAAGGAGGGGATGAGAGTCGAAGAAATAAGAAAAAGGAAAAGGGGAGAAGAGAAGAGATGAAGGGCTAGAAAGAATATATGGATGGCTAGGTAAGGATGAAGTGGATGGCTAAGGTAAGGTGGATAACTAGATAGATAGAATGAGATAATTAACTAATTACTGACTACTAACTAATAACTACTCTTAGATAACCACAGAGCAAGATAACTACGAAGCAAGATAGTTTCGAAGCAAGGCAGGCAAAAGACAATAAAGCAACTAAGTTGAGTATAGTTTTATTCCTATCTTGTCAAGTATCGAGGCGTACTAGCCTTTACCACTTACTTAGGTTGAACGCTAGCACAACGAGCCTTACTGTTAAACTAGGCCAACTACGTGGTGGAATTCAAGGAGCACAGGGCTGTCACCACCTACTTGCTACCACAGCTATCCGGGGGTCCAGCCGTATCTGAAGGTAAGTCTATAACTAAGCACCACGCTTAACTATATTCTAACTATCTCTACCCTAGCTTTGAATAGAGACACCCTTGCGGACGTCAGAGCAAACACTTGACTTAATAAGATAAACACTAAACTAACTAAGCAGCCTATTGGCAAAGATCAAACACTAAGCTCACTAGAGATTAACTACTATGGCTAATTGAATTGAACTGTAGGATAGCTAGGCACTCAAGCAATCAATCAAGTATACCACTCAATACTGATAAGTAGAATAAAGTAATACTTGAAATGATGAACTAGAATATAGTAAATGCTTGAGTAACAAGAGCAAAACCTGAACTGGAGATGAAGGACGACTCTTCCCAGCTCCAGAACCGATCACTCGCACGCCTCTACTCTTGAGCTAACCCTTGAGCAGCGCTACCGCGAGGGCGAAGATGCCTTGCTCTACTAGCTACCTACTTGCCTAAGCTCTCTAAGCTTCTAACCTAACTCTCACTTGCTTCTCTTGCTTTGCTTGGGATGGTACTTGGTGTGTGATGGTACAAATGAAGAGGTGCCTCCAGGGGGGTATTTATAGCCTTGTGGAGTGAGGGGGGTTCTTATAGGGGGCAGCCACCCGACCTAGGGTTAGGTCAGGTGGCGGGTGCCACTCCCTACTGGCGGCCGCCTGTGCCCTGGCCGTTGGATGCACCGGCATTGATCCAACGGCATCCAGGAGGTTGTCCGAGGCGGTTTGGAGTTCGGTTGCATGTCCTAGCAACCGCCATTCAGCCTTGATCCGCGCCACTCTCCCCTGAGCCGTCCGATGCCACTGACCTAGTGATCAAGGGCCAGGATTTGGCCCTAGGGAGGTCACACGGATCGGTGACATGGCATGGGATGAAGCTTGGGCCAACCCAAGTGGCGGGCGCCACTTAGAGCTGGCGGGCGCCACCTAGGGGTGGCGGGGCCACCCCTCTTAGGCCCATTTGGGCCCTGCTGAGTGGGCTTGTCTCCTGGTGGGTCAAAATGTCCAAATTTGGTTCAAATCCTGCATAAATAAAATTCTATGGACATGTGGAATTCGGTTAGTTTGAAACCTATTTGACTACATTTCATGCCTTTTCGGTGGATTTTAGGGTCAAATATTGACGGTAAAACAGGTGTTTAAGGACCGTCAACAAACTCTCCCAAGCTAACCTGTTGCTCGTCCTCGAGCAACAATGCGGTTTAAGCATTAAGCATGAAAAGATAGCAAAATTAAGATGTATGCAAGTGCATATTGTATAGTGAGAAATAACTTAACATATATCATGAATCATAGCAATGTGGGGCTTATAGCTTTTCACTTCAAACATGCAAGAGTGAAATAAAGCAGTAGATAGGAAACTTTTATCTTGCTTAGGTTTGACTAGGATTTTGTCTGGAGGTTTTTCAAGGTTTTCAAAAGATAACAACTTGCTTAAGTCCTCCTAGATCACTCAATCACTCAATGGTGTTTAAATCCTCACTTAGGCCAAAATGTAGCCTCTCCTATTTCTAAAGAATGATATGTGGAGTTATAGGTAGGCTAAGAACCATGAGCAAATTGCCTGATGTTTATTGCTAAGCTAGACACTCAGATCATAAGGAGCAGCAAATCATAAAAATTGATCAAGATGTGCATGTGTGGTTTATGTGGAAGTGTATAGAGAGGTATTTCATAATCCTTCCTAGTTAATTTCTGGGGTCTAGAGCTAATGATAATTCTCTCTCTTTTTTTTTGGATACATAGTGAGTAGACAAAAGATGTGTCCTCACATTTTCTTAGGACATAGTCCTCTCTTGAGCTACTTTGCTCACTTTTTCTTTTTTTTCACAGGACATAGTCCTTTCTTGTGCTACTTTGCTCATTTTTCTCTCTCTCTCTTTTAGCTCTAGATTTCCCCAGACATCTATAGGAAAGGATTTTTGAAATGAAAAGGGGAAGAGGGAGAAATGCTTATTCCCAGTGTAGGAATAGCATAAGGCTAGCAATGGGATGTTTGGCAAGGTATTGCATATCTCCAGTGTAGAGAATAAGCAATTTATTTGGTGGTTGCAAACTTCCAAAGTGGAAAGTAGGCAAATTATGGTGGGTGTACGTGAATCTTGATTCAAAAGATATGATAAGCTTCTCCACTAAGATCTATGAGGTCTAACAAAGCTCAACACAAACAAAGCTCTTTGTGGTTTTGACTAATGACTAACAAATATTTGGCTGGTGGTGGGATGGGATAAAATCTAGGAGGAACTTTTAGCAAGGTTTTTTCATAATTTTAAAAGAAATCCTCCAGATTAGGTCCTAATTTCACCTTAACAAGTTTAAAGAATTACTCCATTTCTTACTAACTATATTCACTAAGCATGATTTCAGTTTAAGCATGTGCAACCCACAAAAGCTACAACTTAGATAAGACTAGTCATTCAAACCATAACAATAGCATTTGCATGACATAATTCAAATCTTATTCAGGTTTCAACTTGTTTAAGCAGATTTTATCAATTTTATTCATGGAGTGGTTATTTAGGCAAGCATGTGACATTCAAAAGATATAGAATTTAAGAACTGAATGTAAAGTGTAGGCTTGAGACATACCTTATCGGAGCGGGAGTCTCCCCTAAGCTGGCTTCTTGCTTGGTGAAAGATCTTCTTCGTCTCAGTCGGAGCTCTTGTTCTCATTTTATTAAAAGAAAACTATCTAATGTTGTGAAAAAGGGGAACTATCCTATTTTGATATTTTAGCTAAGTTAACATATACCTATGCATATAACTAATGATAACTGATTTTTTTTCTTTTTAGTTACATGCATGACATATGTTTTTTATTTGAAAAGGGAAATTAAAAGTAAAACCATACCTTAGGTCCATGGAGTTTCATCCTTATCGGGTGGATCTTCTTCCTTGGGCACTTCTTCTCTTAGTACTCCATCTGGTTCTTTTTCTTTTGGCACCTCTCCTTTGTTATGTGAATTACACAACTCAGGAGGAGGTGGTTCTTTCTTTATGTTCCACCTTGTTCTTGGGCGCCTCTTCTTGGTACAAACAGGTTTTTCTTCCTGCATGTTAGCGGCATATGCGGGACCACGGGAGAAGGAGAATATTTCCTTCCTCCCTCCTAATGTCATATGAATTTTACACTTCCCACATATATGCAGGCATCAACAATGTTCAAGAAGGGTCTACCTAAGATTAGAGGCACATCTTTCCTATTTCCCATATCTAGTATTATGAAATCAGTAGGAACATATGAGCCTCTAATATGAACAGGTAAATCATTGACTATTCCTTCTACATAGCAAGTGGATTGATCAGCTAGCACAACATAGGCAGATGTGGATGACATGGATGGAAAGAATGAGTTTTCATAGAAATCTTTAGATATAATGTTCACACTCGATCCTAAATCACACATGGCATTTTTAAAGACTTCACCAAAGATTGAGCATCTAATTATGGGACTACCCGGATCACCCTTTTTAACAGTCATGGTTTGATCTTCATAATAGTTAAAATACTTTATTTCAACCATATTAGCAGTTTCCATGTCAGGTTTAGCAGGAATTTTGCCAGATTCAAAAGATGGTATGATAGCAGCAAGTTGAGCTAATTGGGTTTCTAACATCTTATTAAAGCTAAGTTGATTTTTCAGAGCAGATGAGAAATCTTCCAATGTAGCATTTATTTTCTCAAGGGTTTTATCATTCACCATTAATTTCTTATTCAAAAATTCAGTAGTTCTACCTTGTGAGTAAACTAAATTCTTTAAGAACGAGAAATCATCAGAATTATGAAAATTAGAGCGAGGGAATGAATTGTTACCTTTAGAATTGGAGTGCTGATTCCATCCTTGATTCTGTTGACGGAAACCGTTACTGTTGTTGATGAAGTTCAAATTTTCATGTAGCTCGAGGCAATGCTTCCCAGAATGTCCAGTTTCTCCACAGACTTCACAAGTCATGTAGGATTCCAGAGATTGGACACTCTCCTGTTGGTTCATCTTCTCACAGCTGTCCAGCTTCTTTGCCAGCAGGTCCATCTTGGCCACGATCATGTCGGCTTTGCCACAGAACGGGCTAGCTTGGACCATCGTGATCAGAGCCGGTTTCAACTCAAAATTGAGGTTAGCATCGATCACGTCTGGTCCTATCGCTACATTAGCGGCAGAAGGAGCAGAAAACTCACGAATGGTCTTGTTGGCCATCGTGAAGATAGAACGAGATAAGAAAGAAAGAAGTTGAAGAAGATGAAGGAAAAAGATAAGAAGAGTTAAGGAAAGAAAGAATGGGGTAAGATGGGATTCGCTAAGCAGGAGCTTAAGCGAAGATAAATTCGACACGAACTCAACTGATATACCGATTGCCTTCCCCGGCAACGGCGCCAGAAATGCTTGTTGGTAGTTCTTAGCTTCACTAAAGATAGAGCTAGGCAACTATCCCCGGTAACGGCCCAGGAATGCTTGTTGGCACTTGCTAACGTTGTTACTAGGAGTAGACTATGGAGTCTATCCCCGGCAACGGCGTCAGAAATGCTTGAAGCAACACCGGTCACTATACCTAAGGAGTGGAGCTAAAGCAGCTATCTACTAATGCCAAGTGGGGTTGTCAATCCCGCCACTAGTAGGAGCTAGCTAGAGAGAATGCAATCTACCAGGAGGAGATTCTGAAAGCGCACAGAATTATCGTAGTAGCACTTCGCCTGGGAGTACCAGGTGTCGATTTATTTGATCCCAAGGGAAGGCTAGGGTGGTGTATAAGTTGAGTCAAGGAGGGGATGAGAGTCGAAGAAATAAGAAAAAGGAAAAGGGGAGAAGAGAAGAGATGAAGGGCTAGAAAGAATATATGGATTGCTAAGGTAAGGTGGATAACTAGATAGATAGAATGGGATAATTAACTAATTACTGACTACTAACTAATAACTACTCTTAGATAACCACAGAGCAAGATAACTACGAAGCAAGATAGTTTCAAAGCAAGGCAGGCAAAAGACAATAAAGCAACTAAGTTGAGTATAGTTTTATTCCTATCTTGTCAAGTATCGAGGCGTACTAGCCTTTACCACTTACTTAGGTTGAACGCTAGCACAACGAGCCTTACTGTTAAACTGGGCCAACTACGTGGTGGAATTCAAGGCGCACAGGGCTGTCACCACCTGCTTGCTACCACAGCTATCCGGGGGTCCAGCCGTATCTGAAGGTAAGTCTATAACTAAGCACCACGCTTAACTATATTCTAACTATCTCTACCCTAGCTTTGAATAGAGACACCCTTGCGGACGTCAGAGCAAACACTTGACTTAATAAGATAAACACTAAACTAACTAAGCAGCCTATTGGCAAAGATCAAACACTAAGATCACTAGAGATTAACTACTATGGCTAATTGAATTGAACTGTAGGATAGCTAGGCACTCAAGCAATCAATCAAGTATACCACTCAATACTGATAAGTAGAATAAAGTAATACTTGAAATGATGAACTAGAATATAGTAAATGCTTGAGTAACAAGAGCAAAACCTGAACTGGAGATGAAGGAAGACTCTTCCCCTCTCCAGAACCGATCACTCGCACGCCTCTACTCTTGAGCTAACCCTTGAGCAGCGCTACCGCGAGGGCGAAGATGTCTTGCTCTACTAGCTACCTACTTGCCTAAGCTCTCTAAGCTTCTAACCTAACTCTCACTTGCTTCTCTTGCTTTGCTTGGGAAGGAACTTGGTGTGTGATGGCACAAATGAAGAGGTGCCTCCAGGGGGGTATTTATAGCCTTGTGGAGTGAGGGGGGTTCTTATAGGGGGCAGCCACCCGACCTAGGGTTAGGTCAGGTGGCGGGCGCCACTCCCTACTGGTGGCCGCCAGTGCCCTGGCCGTTGGATGCACCGACATTGATCCAACGGCATCCAGGAGGTTGTCTGAGGCGGTTTGGAGTTCGGTTGCATGTCCTAGCAACCGCCATTCAGCCTTGATCCACGCCACTCTCTCCTGAGCCGTCCGATGCCACTGACCTAGTGACCAAGGGCCAGGATTTGGCCCTAGGGAGGTCACACGGATCGGTGACATGGCAGGGGGTGAAGCTTGGGCCAACCCAAGTGGCGGGCGCCACTTAGAGCTGGAGGGCGCCACCTAGTGGTGGCGGGCGCCACCTAGGGGTGGCGGGCGCCACCCCTCTTAGGCCCATTTGGGCCCTGCTGAGTGGGCTTGTCTCCTGGTGGGTCAAAATATCCAAATTTGGTTCAAATCCTGCATTCAAATAAAATTCTATGGACATGTGGAATTCGGTTAGTTTGAAACCTATTTGACTACATTTCATGCCTTTTCGGTGGATTTTAGGGTCAAATGTTGACGGTAAAACATGTGTTTAAGGACCGTCAACAGTGGCCAAGGAGGCGCCGAAGCTTGAGGCCTGCGAGCCATATCTGGGCTAGAAGGCCCGTGTAATAGTTATTTGTTTTGTGACATTTTTGCCCTTCGTGGCCTGAAAACATTTTGTGTGAATGCTCGTGATGACGATGGCTCGAGGTTTATCGTTTTTAAGCTCGAGTTTCCTTGTTTTTCTTTGCCTGAGTTTTGCTTTGACTAAGTTTTCGACACAGGCTCGAGTCCTTCGAGGGGGGAGTGAGTGGAGGTACCATAGCCCGGAGGCGTAGGAGAGCTCCCGTCTCGATGTCCCTCGGCCCTTAGGGAGCTCGAGGTGTTTTCTACTTAGCCGCGAAGCGCGTTCATGGCATAGAGAAATAAAGCAACGTCGAGTTTTGGAAAAAAATGTGCGAGTTTTTTAGGAACTTAGGGGGTTACCCCCTGTCAGCCCCTGAGGGAGTCTTGACTTTGATTTGACAGAGTCGAGGCTACCTAGCTTTGTTTTGAACGAAATAAAGTGTTTGGAATCGAGAACTTTTATTCATTCATGATGCGATGTTTGTACAAAATACGAGAAATGTACAAGGCCTCGAGGCCCTAGGGGTAGAAATGACGTAGCTATTCGATGTCCCAAGTCGGAGTCGGGGTTGTCAGGGGAGATTGGCTGGGCTCCCTCGTTGTGCGCATGGCAAAGACGAAGTCGGGGTTCCCGTCGAGGTCCCTGGTCGTGAGCTGGTGACGACGGTGGCATCGGCCGCACCTCTTCCTCGACGAAGAAATGTGGTGGTGAAGTCGGCGTGCGGCCCCTCCTGCGCGTGGGGGCTTGTTGCGCTCTCCGCTCGAATCACCGATCGAGAGCAGAGCCATGTCGTAGCCGTGGCCAAGGGACATGAACTCCATTCGCCCGAACCAGATCACCGTAGCGCGCGGGAGCGGTGAAGCAGAGTCGGCCATTCGGAAAAATGGTGGGAAATCGTTAGTGAAACGCAGTACCCCTACCTAGCGCGCTAACTGTCAGTGTTTTGAACCCCGGGGGTCTACACCAACGAGTGAATTTGTGACTGCGTGCTCCCTAATCTGGATGGTGATGCAAGAAGAATACAGACGATTTATCCTGGTTCGGGCAAGAGAAGGCCCTACGTCTAGCGGGGGGAGAGAGTTTGTATTATCCTACGCCGAAGTGCTTGTACAGGGGCGAATACAAGCGTGCGAGAGAACGGGGTGTGAAGGAAGGGGCTAGACCTAGAGAACTGGGCTCTCGAGTCCTAGGCTATGAGCTTGAGAGCTATGTCTACTTGCTCGAAGCTTGTAAAACGTGGCTTTCCCTATGCCCTGGCGTCCCCTTTTATAGGCGAATAGGAGGCACATGAGTACATGAGTTCTAGGGCGAACGTAGGCAATGACGTTGGCGAGGCGAGGCTGGTCATGTCGGTGTTGCTGTAGCGGCATGCTCCGTCGCGTCGTGGCCGTCCTGTAGGTACGTGCGCCGAGATGTCGCAATCGTCCTGGTGACGTGGTTGGTGCTGACGACGTGGTTGGCGCTAACGAAGGACGATGCCCATGTGCGCGAGATGTCGGAGACGTCGTGTCGGGAGTTGTTGGAGTGCTGACCGGTCTTGGCGTAGCCATGCTCGACGGAGTGGTCGAGGCGGTCGAGGCCCGTACTTGAGAAGATAGGACCCCAGGAAATACGGGGAATGCGCTTATGTTTGCGTCTCGAGGGGATGCCTGACGAGGCACAGTGCACGGTACAACGTAGCAGAGTTGTACGAGCCGCCCATTTCCCAGGTACGGGCGGTAAAAGTTGGATTTGACCTGGTATGACTCACTGTGGCGTGCGCTGCAGCCATACAATTTGGATGAGAGTAGGTGGGTGTATTTAATGCTCCTGAAGTCGTACATGAGGTAGGTGCTCGAGGAGGTGTGCATTTAATGCTCCTGAAGTCATACAGGAGGTAGGTGCTCGAGGAGGTATGCATTTAATGCTCCTAAAGTCGTACAGGAGGTAGGTGCTCGAGGTGGTATGAGGCAAGGCGGTCGAGGGGTGCCCTAGGAGTGTTGGAAGGGTGCCCGAGAAATGCTCGAGGAGTGCCCGTCAAGTTGTGACCGAGGAGGTGTGTGGCGAGGCTGTCGAGGGGTGCCCTAGGAGTGCTCGAAGGGTGCCCGGGGAATGCTCGAGGAGTGCCCCTCGAGGGGTGCCCGAGAAGGTGTGTGGCGAGGCGGTCGAGGGGTGCCCTAGGAGTGCTTGAAGGGTGCCCAAGGAATGCTCGAGGAGTGCCCCTCGAGGGGTGCCTGAGGAGGTGTGTGACGAGGCGGTCGAGGCCTGCCTCATTCGCTCGGGAGAGTTTCGTAATCGAGGGGTGCCTTGTTCTCTCAGGAAGTGTCCGTCACTGAGGGGTGCCTCGTTTGCTCGGGAAGTTTCCGTCACCGAGGGGTGCCTCGTTTGCTCGGGAAGTTCCGTAATCGAGGGCTGCCTCGAGCGGACTGGCTTCGTCCCGAGAAGGGACTCCTCGAGGGTGTTGCGGACTGAGCCGTCGAGGATGTTGTAGACTGAGCTGTCGAGGCCCATTCGTGGGCTGGCCCAGTATGGTTTAGGCGCTTGGGCTGGTTTGACAGTTAGGGCGGACGAGTGATAGTGGATTTTGCTGCGGTTTAGTTTTTCTTAATCGAGGTTTTGGGTACCCCTTTTCTACGTACGCGACAGGGGTTTACCTGGACATAAGCAATACTTTAAGATAGTAATTTTGTACTTTTTCAAAAAAAAAAAACTCTATTCCTACGTATTATAGCTTATATGCGGGGCTTTGTCCTGGATCTTTCAAAGATACATAGCTCAATCTTACTTTCTAATTCTTGTGTAGGGATCATAAATTGACATGGAAACTAACTCTAGTTCTGTGTAATTACAACAATCAAAAAATAAAAGGTCCTAGGTATTTTTTTAATATATAGATTTAATTATACTAAATTGGTTACGAGAAATTAGATTTTCACTTTTTTTAAGATCGAGGACCACATATTTTTTAGATTACTTCAACCGCCAAAGAATCCATATATATTTACTTTGAGTTTACCAACAAAGTCAAAAAAAAAAAACTGTTTTATTAGCTCTCAATATATGCAATTCAGGGTTCCTAGTAGTGATGATTACACAGTTGGTCCACATGATTTGACATGCCGATGGTATCAGCCAAAGTCGTATATGATTCCAGTACAATATACTGTATAGACCGACGTGCTGCGAAACAAGCAGCATGCACGTTGACTACCGATCAATCCGATCATTTTATTCGTTTATTATTACTATTACTTCTGCCGGCGGCGCAGGTCCCGTCGTAAGTTTTTCGTCGATTCACCAAACAAGGGACCTTTCCCTCTACAGTAGAGGTACTAGTAGAAAAGAAAAGAAAAGATACAGAAAAAAATTACAAGAACCCCTGTAGCCATTGACCCATTGTTGTGTTCCCTGCGCCGTAAGTTGGTGGAAGAAGACCGTACGTCGGTGGATCTTGCGCGGCCAGAACCCGGCCTGTTGTCGCATCATCTGCACGTATATACGCATGCACAGTCACGGTGATGATGATGGCTTTGCTATATATAATCATAATTAAGCGAATAATTTAGACAACAGAGTATGGCGATCATGCTGTATCATGCATGTACCCTCTGGGCGGCTGCGGATCGAGGTTTGATCAGCAAACGACGAGACGACGAGGAGAGAAGCGAAGCACAGCACAGCCAAGGTTGCCCTCACGGTCATCATGGTGCTGAAGCGATCCGTATAGTCGGTCGGGTATGTAGATGGACGAGATGGTATGTGGGTGTTCGGGCGGAGGGCTAATACTTATCTTTCGGTGTCGTGCACTATTAGCTAGCCTAGCTACACAGATGCCGGTCAAGCTCAGACTCAGCCCACCGGCTAAGCTCTGACTAAGGTACTAATAAGCTGGTAACGAACTGTGACGGTGGATGCTTCCTAGCTAGTAACGTGCACGGTAAAGTGACCTCTGCTATCTTCCGGATGTTGCCACTGAAAATTAGCCTAAGGCAAGACTTTTTTATGAATCGTACAAGTACAAACTCAGACGTTTAATACACACGCGCGCGCACACTCACCTCAAACCAACACACGTAAACAAACCTTACCTAATAAGCACCTCCGAAAAATACACATATCACATATGCTAATAAGTCCGCGTAATAAGTCGTGTAGACGGCCCGAGGCCCGCGTCCGCGTCTCGCCGCTCTGGCCGCTCCACGTCGTCCCACCAGGCCTTGGAGGAAAGAGCTAGCAGACATGTAAGAGCTCGCATTGACCAATACACATATATGCTAGTTTGGTACAGTTAGCTAGGTGCTGCGGCTTCTGGCCATCAGTGTCGGTATCATGGAGTAGGCAGAGCGTGTACCTTGGGGTCCGCACGTATATATGGCGACGCCACAACGAGGGATACGGACAGCGCGGAGGCGAGGCTGCGAGGGTCCTCGCCGTTCTGGAATCGGCGAGTGACGGCGTCACCACTACTACATACTGTAGTACATACAGGGTCAGGGGCATCGGTGGGCTTGGTCACCGGCACCGGTATCGTCGCCATGGAAGGCACATCGGGCATGGACACTGGTGGATCAAGCAGTCCTTATGGGGAGCGGCGATGGGGACAGGAGCAGGTTTCGCGATATCTAGCGGAGGTGGCGGTACCGGCGGAGCACGCGAAGAAGATGAGTCGCAGGAGTGGCAGGACTCCGCGGGATTTTGTGGGCTCTGCGAGCTGTCCGCATGCACTAGCAGACTAGACTGCCTCAGCCCGCTATAGAAAAACAAGTTGGTTGTACGTGGTTGTCCAGTGAACCTATTTTGCGGGACGGGCAAAACGGGCTTGCGGGCAGGCCCGTGCCGCTTTCATCTTGACCGCCGAACGTGGAATCGAGAGTGATTTTGGTAATTGAAAAAGGCAACCCAATTATTTGTAGTAACATGAGTGCTAGATCCTGTTAATTGGTTTCTCCCTTCTAAAGTTTAGATACCCCTTTAAAGTTTAGTGATCCCGGTTTGGTTATAGTGAATAAAGACTACTAAAGTACCATCTCATGCTACTCCTTTATGACTAGAGGTCGTTAAACTTTAGTGGCCCCACCTTCATGACTAGAGCTTTCTAAACTTTAGTGGAATATTTGATATTTTTAGAACTAAAAGAATCTAATTTTAGTGACTAGACTTTAGGGTGACTAACTGAACAGACCGTACGTTCCTCAGGTTTTCTTAGGTCCTTGAGTGCAAGAAATCGAAAGGAAAGAAATACATTGAAGCCGGGATAAAGAGATGAGTAAATTGGACTTGTCTTGTAAATTCATAATTGGCCAAATTTGTATGACATCGAGTTTAAGTTGTAGAATTTTACAAAGGATTTCCAGCAAGTAATCATCAAATATTTAGTTCAGAGCAAAAAGGTACAAACAAAAAAAATCAAAACACCAACATGTGTGTTGGGTACCTATCTTCACCGGACAATTCGGTATGGATTTCGAGCTAATTCTCCGATGGGGATTGCCGGAGTGATCAGTAATGTCCACTCTAGAGAGGGTGTTTTCAATATGTTCGTGCCTTCGTGGCACAAACACCAGAGCGCACCAGATTTGTCCGATTGTACCAAAGAGCCTTTCATTGGAGTTCACTGCACCTAACAACCTATAGTTTATAAAAGAGCCGTTGAACTAGACGTTAGAGGCTCCAGTGGTAAGCTCTGACGATGCTACCACTGTGTGGCAAGGCGTTTTAGCCCTCTTGGCACTTCCATCTGATTAGCATGCATTCTAGCTCTCGGAAAACCTCTCCACTCACATTTTCCTAGTTGGGATTGTATCTGAGAGATTAGAGTTGATCTTTTTCACACCTAAAATTTCTATTTTGGGTTGTGAATAATTTTTACTAAACAAATAAATAAATGATTTTGTTAATTTCCTACAATTTCCAAGGTCAATTAGGTTTTAGCTACTTAAATTGTGAAAAATATGATTTTTCTCAAACTTCTAAAATTAAATTGAATTGTTTGTTGCATTCATGTAATTGTATTTTTTATTGGACGAAAAAGAATTTATTACATTCCCGATTCAGTGTTTGCTCTATTTATGAAATAAATAAAGCATTTAAAAATTTATCTAAAACAAGTTCAAAGTTTTTATTTATAAAACTCAGAAAATATTTGAAAACTGTTTTGGATCAAAATAGTTTTGAATTTGATTTTAGATTAGAAAAGAAAAAAGAAAAAGGCAAAGCCTCTCTCCTCTCTCTCTGGGTTGAAACCCTTGTTGTAGCCTTGCTTCGGTCTAGCCTTCGTCCCTCTCTCCCTTCTCTCCCCTCTCATGTGCGTAGGCCACCGGCCCCTCAGCGCCTGGCAATAGGGCCTAGCCCTGTGAATGTCTTCCCTCTCTCTGCGTCACTGTCATGCGGGTCTAGCCTGTCAGTGACAACAGCCCACCTTCCTCTTTGTTTTTTCTCAGACGCTGACTCGTGGACCCTACATGTCAGGTCCATCTCCTACCTCCCGTGTGTCCCTGCTCTTCCACCCCTTGCTCCCAATCTGCCATAGGTACCCCTACCAAGCGTGGTCGCTCGCCCATCCGCCTCTCCACCCCGTCAGCAAGGACTTCGAGTGCACCCCTCTTCGCGCTCCTCCTCTTGACTAGTTGCGCGAACCCGACCATCACAGGGACGCGGAGTTCTAATCCGGCCATTGATGGCCGCTCGCCTGAGCTCTAATCCGACCCCTCTACGCTCCATCTTGGCCCTATCAGATGAGTCCCCTGATACCACACAAGCACGCCGCAACTTCCCCACCCCTTCTCGTGTTCTCTCCTCCACTCTAGTGCCTTCGCCCTGCACCACCGCCTCTGTTGTCGATGCCACCGTTATTGAGCTCCTGTCTTGCTGTGGCCCAGCCCAGCTAGGCTCGCCAATGAGATTCGACTCAAGGTGAGAAATCCTCAAGTTCCCCTCTTCCTCCCTCTCCTTCTCAGCTCGCCATAACGCCTAGCCAAAGCTCGTCGTGTCAAGTCGCTCCACCGCATGGGTCTCCATCTCCAGCCAGCTATAGGCACCATGGAGCCCCTCAGCGGGTTCGCGAGGCCACGCTCCTCCTCCTCGTGCCCTTGTCATGCCCAACAAAGCACTATAGCGCGAGTGTCATTGCTTTCCAGCAAGCCCCCGCTGTTGTCCATGGTGGCACCACCATGTCCTGCTATGCTGACCACCAGCGCCCCCAGTCAACCCACCCTAATCATCTGATCCTGATCTTATGGCCCAGATTAGAACAGGAGTTGATCTGGTATGGGTCGGGACCATAGTCCCATGGACTTGGACCACCAAGCCAGTGTGGACATGCTCATAACAAAGTTGGTGCATGTAACACCCTGATTTAAATTTTTTTCACAATTTAATTGAATTAATTAGAAATTAAATAGGTTAGCTATTTAATTAGAGAAGGAAAATAAAATTTATTTATTATTGTTATGTTGCATTCATGCCATTGCATATTTTTATTGGGTGGAAAATAAATTTATTAAACCTGTATAGGGCGAATTGAATTTATTCTATTTAGAAATTAAACAAAAGAGTTTTAAAAAGTTTTACAAAAGAAAACTCTAGATTTTGATTGCAAAACCTAGGGAAAATATTTTCAAAAGTTTATGAACTATTTTGATTTCAAAAGGATTTACGTTGAATTCAAAAAGGCATTTGCAAAAGTTTGAAAAAGAAAAAGAAAAAGAAAAAGAAAGGAATCTCGATTGTCCCCTCACCCCTTCTTCCTTCCGGCCTGGCCCAGCCACAACCCAGCTTTTCCCCGCACCTGGCCCGCAAGACAACCGGCCTCACTCCCCACGCTCGCCCTCACTCCCCTGCTCTCGGCCCGCATCCGTCAGGCCAGCCCAACCCCACCAACCGGCCTACTCCGCCTTCCCCCTTCCTCCACCTCATTCCTCCCCTCTCGTGCCATGGGCCGAGCCCACCCAACACCATGCATGCGCGCGGCCCAGCCACCCCGCCAATGCCAACGCGCACCACGCCATCTCCCCCTTTCACTCGCTGCGTCATGGCCCCACGTGTCGGCGCTACTCTCACCCCCCCCTCGACCACTGACCGTTGGATCCGGGATGTCAGGTTTATCCCCTTCCTCCCTCACCACGCTGGTCGGAAGCCTTAAGATGGTGATGAGCGCTGAATCGGGTGCCGATTCAAAGATCCTTCTTTGGTAAGGATAATCTGTTGATCGGTATAAACGGTTTGGGCTGATATTTATAAAGCCCATTTAGCCGGTTTAGTCGATTCAAAGATCAGCGAGATAGGGTTTACCTTGTCTAGTCCAAATTGGACTCTTGGATTCCATGTTTTGATGGAGTTCGAGTAGGAAACTTGGAGATCGTATCTGGAGATGTTTCCTATTGGGATAAGACCAGCCCCCTCTATATATATCAGAGGATCATGGCCGATTGAGGCATCCAACCCTAATCGATCAAATTCAATTTACTATCCCTTTTACCCTTTTCCTCTCTCTACTTTGCTGTTCGGCGCGTCTCCCGGCCAGGCTCGACGGCGTTCTAGGCGGCCTTGCTGGTCCTAGAACAACCTCTACGTGCTTCTCCCCGACGGGTCTTCCCAGGAGGTGTTCTAGAGTTACCAACACAGGGATCCAAAACCCTAAATCGGTCTAAACCGGTCTTCAGATTGGTTTTCGTCGGTTTAGCCAGGCCCCCTGTTGTCTCAGGTTGATCTGCAACCTCTTCGGGCATTCTAGCCCTGCTGGTGTGTGATTCGGATCACTTCTAATGTCAAAACACTTTTTGGCGACTCCGCTGGTGACGATTGAAATTTCATCTACTACCAACATGGGCGGCAAAGACGGTGCTACAGATTAGGATAACATCGTTCGTCCTGCGGGCATTGATGAGCTCCCCGACGAGTTAAAGCAACAAGCACAAGCCAAGCTCGACGCCGTCTTGAAGGCTTTCCTGGAAACCTATTCGAAGGATCGGCGCGGCAGGGTCACTCAAGACAAGGAGCCGGACTTCAGCGAGATCATCCCTACTACGTCCACCACAAACGCTGAAGACGCTACTGATAAGGTAAATGCCAAGGTACCTGAAGATCCTTACCCTACCTGAAGGACCGAGAATGCTACCAAAGGCGACCAGAGGGGGGATGAATGGGAGCCTAAAATTTCTTTCGTAATGTTAGGCTTCTATCCTAGAAAATCAACCCCAAAAGCAAACCGACAAGCGTAATGTCCATGACCCAAGGTATTGGGTGGATGTTTCCAAGGAACACAGCGGAACACCACAAAAGCTCACTCGTCCAAGTTCACGCAAGTCAACTAGTGACAGGATGAGCTATGGGTAACATCAACCTCCCCCGAGCAACGCGAGGGGGGTTCAGGTTATTTTGCTAAGCTGGAAGCTCAATTTCTGTAGAGCACGAAGTTGGAAATCCAATGCAAAAACCCAAAATCAAATCCGAAGTCGAACGAGCAAACTGCGGACGAAATAGTGCAAAACTCACTGCATCGAACGCTAGCGTGCGTCCGATGTCCAGGCACCAGACGCGTCCGATGCAAAATGTACTGTTCTGCAACCTCAATGCATAGCCATCGGACGCTGGCTACAGTATCACTTCATCGTTCGATGCTCAGCCCTTGGACTTGTCCGATGGTCAACGGAGCGTCCTATGGGCAGCGTCCGATGCTCCTTCAAAAACACTGTCCTTTGACATGTGGCACCTGAGCGTCCGATGTGACGAACTCAGCGTCCGATGCCACCGACCCGAGCGTCCGATGCCCCCGAAACTGCACAGTTCTTCCGCGGATTCAACCCGATCTCCTCCGAATCAAAAGCTCTAAGGCTTAGTCTTGGTATGAGGAGTTCCAAGGAGATTAGTGAGCTATCCCTAAGAGATCATGGCTCGAACCTAACTCCAAATCGGTGAATCGGAAGAATTGTGGGCAAGGGAGACAAAAACTGATTCGAAACGAAAATCGATCGATCTACTAGCTCGTGAGGTTAGAGGTGAATTCCTTCAGTGGAAATATGCGCCTCACGATCTAGAACCACTCAGTTCAAACGGAATCGAAAAAGACGCAGCGAGGTGGGAGATCAAGTCACGGGAAAATCGTGGAGTAAACAAGAACGCGAAGAACAAACGCGAATCAGCACCACAAATTCAACTGTGTCTCGAACACATGAGACTACAGTGAGATTACGGTCTCACTTCCTCAAAATCTCGGGAACACAGAGGTATGATTAGCCGTCTCTGCGGATCTCAGTAGCTACAACAGAGATTTGGAGAGCAGGAAACCCTAGAAAGAAAATAGCAATGACTGAGATAGGTTGGGAGGTGGGTGTCTCCCTCTACTTATCCTAATTTTTATTCCCACTCTACCCCTAGTGATACAGAGCGAACCAGCTAAACCCTACGACTATTCTGGACCAGCTCGAAGTAGATGGTGATCCGACGGCCACGCCCGCACAACTGGTAGCTTCGCCTCGACGCGACCTCACCGATTGCCGCCACGTGCCGCCACCGCTCTGCTTGTCCTTTTCACGGACCTCGCCCCCAGTTTTGAGGCTGAAACAGGGAAACTAGCCTTCACTACCCATGCTAATTATTCTGCGATGCTGGTCGATACTTCAAAAACTCTCACCAATACTATTCAGCATTCGTTTAAATTACTTAGTGACCGCATGGATAAACTAGAGGGTAAGACCGTTGAACCTGATCACCCTACCGGACAACCACAGTTCGGTATGCCTTTTAATTTCTTCAGAGGCCAAACCTCACACACAGAGTTTGGCCAAACGCAATCAGGAAACGATACTGGCAGGGCCACTCACAGTGAAGCCAGTGCATCGATGTATACCAATAGTCTCCACCGTGGCACTAGTCGAACCGCACAGACCGACCAAGGTACAACGACAAACAGGACTTCAGGAGGACAGGGAACAGTGTTGCCCAATCCACCGAAGTCCCCAAGCCATAATCCCATGCATGGTGGCACTCCTAACCTTGCTGACACCGATTTTGGACGGGCTATATATCGGTTTAAGGAAGAGATAACTAGGTCTCTAGAGACTAGTTTGGGGGTCCAATTTAACCCTATCAAGACCACTTATTCTAAACCGTACCCTTCGTGTTTTGATTTTATGAAAGCTCCTGACAGTTGGAGGGTACCAGATTTTTATAAGTTTAGTGGTGACGGTAGTAAAACAACTATGGAGCATGTCAGTATGTTCCTCGCACAAATGGGTGAAGCTAGTACTTTAGATTATATGAATGTACGATATTTTCCTTTATCTCTTACTGGTACAACTTTTGCCCGGTTTATGTCACTACCGAAATGCACCATAGGTTCTTAGGCCGAGTTAGAAGAAAAATGTCATAATCACTTTTATGACGGGGTTCAAGAAACTAGGTTATCACACCTCACGTCGGTTCGACAGGGACATAGCGAGCCTGTGGTTGACTTCTTTAAGCGTTTTAAAGAAATTAAGAACCGATGTTTTCATTTAATGATCTCCGACAGGGACCTAACAGATCTGTGTCTTGCTGGCTTACGTCGCGAGATCAAAGATAAGCTCGAGCATCATGATTTCTTTAATGTAAATCAGCTTTTGCAGAAGGTCGTTTCAATAGAATCGCGCCTTAAAGAACCTTACGATCCTCATAAGACTCATCGATCGGGCGTACATATTGTTGAGATGGATTCTGATAGTTCGGACGATGAGTCTAAAGATTGTTACGCTGTTGAGTTCTTATGGCCAGCACAGAATAAACTAGTCACTTGTCCTTCTCTCAAACCAATTCAAAGGAATCGGGGTGAGGAAGTAAAGTTTACTTTCAATTTTTCCAAATGTGACCGAATATTTGATGAGTTGCTTAAATTCGGTTATCTCAAAATTAATTATACTTTGCCATCACCTGACGAACTGAAAAGGAGGGCTTATTACAAATACCATAATTCATTCTCTCATGCCACTAATGATTGCAATGTTTTTCGTCGACAGGTCCAATCGGCCCTCAATGAAGGACGATTGAGTCTCACCGAGATGCAGATCAATACTGCTCCTTTCCTGATTCATATGGTGGAAGTAGGAAACCCTGCTATTCTGATTTGTCCAGAGCAAGCCGATACGACCAAGGGAAAGAATGTCATTATCGGTGAATCTCGGGTTGCACCGAATACTGAGAGTGATTCGGGCGCAAGGTGGTGCTCGAGAAGGGTGATGATGGCAAAAGCAAGCTCACAATTACTGCAGGGTCAACATGACACTTGCATAGACAAAGATATTTTGAGACCAGGGCGGCACAACAAAGACCGACCAGGTCGGGCTCTCAAGCTGACTAGTCTGGTTCATCTTCAAAGCAGCCAGTGCAGTTGGGTCAGAAGGCTGACCAGGTCAAGTTGGTTTCTCCTAACCCCAGTGGAACCAATAAATCGACTGATACAGTCGGTTTAGCTGGTTCTAAAGACCCTATCCCTTCCGGAGTACATGTCCTACGCACATTTGTCCCGCAGAAGCCCGAGGTCGGCACTTGGAAGACTAATGTGGATAGGAGTAAGGGGAAAGTTGCTAGAGAGTCGTGCACCTTTGATAAGCTCATGGCTAAGTACAAACAGCAAAAGGCCGATTCCTAGAATCGACCAGTAAAAAAAAGAGTCTACTCCTCCGAAGCGTGAGGATGAGAAGCCCAAGCAAATGATGATGTCTCATGCAGCATCTCCAGCACCGAAGACCGGCCCTTATTGGCATCAGTGGGCCCCTCCTATTTCGCCACCACCACAATGGGGTCCTCAAGGAGTGTGGGTACCTTACCCCATGCCAGCACATATGTACTACCAACCAGGATGGGGAATGCCCGCCAATCAGCCTACAAGGATCTCAGTGTTCGATCGTTTGTGTGATCGGCCAAGTTCTAGTAACACAAATCAGAATCGGCTGATCACGTCAAGGACCTTAACCTCTCAGGAAACAGGGAAAGCACAAGTGCGACAAATCTATGTACCTAAGAAGGTGCAAAGTGTCCCCATTATTTCCCCGACCAGACCTGATCATGTGCCCACAATTATGGTAAGCTCTATGGAGGTTCCCATCATTAATGAAACCGAGCCGATGGTGATTGAGGATTCCACCCCAGCAAAGGTTCAAGGCGTTCAAGATACTTCAGTTGGGCTTGAGGTAGAAAAGCCTGTTGAGTGGGATCCCAAATATATGCAACCCAGATGGTGTCCTCCTGGTTTGAGTAAAACTCAACGAAGGAAGCTGCACAGAGCTCGCTGCAACAAATAGAGGCGGGAACAACTCGAGAAAATGAGGGAAGATATATTTAACTCGACGCATCCCGTATTCCCTCAGGGTAAGTGAGGGGTTGAAGAGCCAGCTTGTAATCAAAGGCCAACTTTGACAATTGTAGAGCTAAACAGGTCAGATCCTGAACCGACCAGTCTGAACACCGAATCTACTGGAGGCTTCTTAACCAATCAGGTCGGACCCCAATCCGACCACCTCAGGTTAGGTGCCGACCAGTTTAGGGGTCGAGCAGGTTGAATCGGCTACTGCTGAATTAAGAATTGAGCCGACTCGACCAGACTCCAAGGCCAAATTGGTTCTTGATATTCCGATGGGATCCGACACGTCTCTTAATGACCCTGTTTCCTCCGCTGGTATTGCCGCGACCAGTGAAGAATTACCTGAAGAACAAGATGAGGAGATAGTGGATTACGAACCTTCCCTAGAAAGGGCGGAGGTCAATGTGGTTTACTTATCGGCCGACTACTACGTGGTCGGAGATGATTCGACAACAACGGAATTTAACTTCGCTACACAGACAGCTATGTTTTAGAAACCAAAGGAATCTGTCAATCATCTCAAGCCGTTACATATAAAGGGCCACATTAATGGTACACCAGTTCACAAGATGTTGGTCGACAGTGGGGCGATCGTAAACTTGATGCCATACTCGCTTTACCAGAAGCTTGGTGGCACTGATGAAGAGCTGATCAAGACCAACATGACTATCACTGGAGTCGGAAGAGGAGATCGTATTTTGGCCAAAGGAGTTGCGTCCATGGAGCTGACCGTTGGGAGCAAAACTTTGGCCACTGCTTTCTTCGTCGCCGACATACAAGGTAGCTACAACCTTATACTTGGGCGTGACTGGATTCATGCTAATCGGTACATTCCTTCTAGCTTGCATCAGTTTCTCATTCAGTGGGTGGGGGACGATGTTGAAGTAGTACACTCAGATTCATCGGCCTATGTAGCTACGACCGATGCTCCTTTGCTCGGGGGACATGATACTATCGCTTGTTTATCTGGTCGGGACCTTTCTGATTTCCAATTTGTCAGTGTTACTAGGGAACATTTTGTACCGGTGTCGTTAAAGCCGATCGACAATCGGTTCAACATTATCATGTAATTTAATGGATGCTAATGTTGATTGGTTGAAGCATCGTGTTGAGCAGTATCGGACTTGTAAGACCGATGCTTGCGAAGCTATTGATGACTTTGATGAGCTCGATAAGTTGGGCCAGGGTTTCATGTTGGCCGATCCCTTAGAACAAGTTGATATTGGGGATGGTTCTATACCTAGACCGATGTTTGTAAATCAAAACCTTGAGGCCGATTATAAATTAGAATTATTCGCGCTTTTAAAAGAGTATGTTGATTGCTTTGCATGGAATTATACGGAGATGCCTGGATTAAGCCGAGAACTTGTTGAGCATCGGCTTCCTATTAAGCCAGAGTTCAGGCCATTCAAGCAGCATCCTCGCCGTTTTAATTCTACAATATATGACCAGATTAAAGAGGAAATTAATCGGTTATTGCAAGCGGGGTTTATCTAGCCATGCAGATATGCGGAGTGGGTCTCTAATATTGTGCCTATGGAGAAGAAGGACACTGGGAAGATCAGGGTTTGCATTAATTTTAGAGATTTAAATAGAGCCACTCCCAAAGATGAGTATCCTATGCCTATAGCCGATATGTTGATCAATGACGCTTCAGGACATCAGGTTGTCAGTTTTCTTGACGGCAACGCTGGTTATAATCAGATATTCATGGCCGAGGAGGATATGTCCAAAATGACCTTTGTTTGTCCTAGGTTTGTTGGTCTTTTTGAGTGGGTCATGATGACATTTGGTTGGAAGAACGCAGGTGCTACCTATCAACGTGCTATGAATCTGATCTTTCATGATTTAATTGGAATAATCATGGAAGTGTATATTGATGACATTGTGATCAAATCGGCTGCTCATGTATCTCATTTAGCCGATTTGCCTTTAGCATTTGAGAGAATGCGCCGCTATGGTTTGAAGATGAACCCACTAAAATGTGCTTTTGGTGTATCAGCTGGGAAGTTCTTAGGGTTTATCATTCACGACAAAGGCATAGAGATTGACCCTAAAAGGATAGAAAAGATCAAGAAAGTTCAAGCGCCTACATGCAAAAAGGACTTGCAGAAGTTCTTGGGAAAAGTGAACTACTTGAGGAGATTTATTGCAAACTTGTTCGGGAAAATTATTCCTTTTACCTCTATAATAAAATTGAAGAATGAATCTGAGTTTATTTGGGGGCAGAGCAACAAGATGCATTTGAGATGATAAAGAAATATTTGTCATCTCCACCAGTTCTTCGAGCGCCTAAGAGAGGAATCCCTTTCAGATTATATATCGCCGCCGAAGAGAAGGTCATTGGAGCTGTCTTAACACAAGAAGATGGAGGTAAAGAATATGTAATTGCTTATATTGGTCGCCGTCTTCTTGATCCCGAGACCAGGTACGCCCATATTGAAAAATTATGCTTATCCTTGTATTATGCTTGCGCCAAAATGAGACATTATTTATTGTCTAGTACGTGTGTTGTTGCATGTCACGCCGATGTAATTAGGCACATGTTATATCAACCAATCCTTAGGGGAAGGATTGGTAAATGGGCGTATGCGTTGATTGAGTTTGACTTGACTTATGAACCATTAAAAACATTAAAGGGTCAAGTTCTTGTTGTTTTTATTGTTGAGCATAGCATTAGTTTAGAAGATGAGATTAGTTATTTTACTTTTTCTCCATGGAAACTTTATTTTGATGGATCGGCTTGTAAGGAGGGTCAAGGTGCTGGTGTGGTCATTATTTCTCCTAATGGTGATGAATTTGAAATGCTAAGCCGATTAGATTACCTTTGCACCAATAATCAAGCCGAGTATGAAGCTTTATTGTTCGGTTTGGAAATATTGTGTTCCATGGGAGTTAAGCATGTTGAGGCTTATGGCGATTCCTTGCTAGTAGTGCACCAAGTTGCGGGTGAGTTTCAATGCTTAGAAGGATTGTTGAATGTTTATATTGACATGTGCCTTGATATCATTACTCATTTTACCGAATTCCAGATTCGGCATATACCGAGGCATGAAAATCATAAAGCCAACATGTTAGCTCAACAAGCATCTGGCTATAGCATCAGTAGACGTAACTTTCACATAAAGCCGATGCAACAGCATGCAGAAGTATTGTCGGTTCGTATGGTCGACCAGATTGTTTTCGAACCAGTTCAGCCACCCTACTCCGGAGACCAGGAAATATTAAGCATACTTGGGTGGACACTTTGGCCGACCAGGTTGTTCATAAATCAGGTCAGTTAATTCGTCCGATTGATCTGGTCGATCTTGGAATGATTAATTCAGTTGATTTGTCTGAAGAAACTTTAAATCGGTACAAGTCAAATTCTAATGAAAGTGAAACCGACTTAGAAGATTGGAGAACTCCCTTGCTAAAATATCTCAATGATCCGAGTGCTCAAGTTGATCAAAGTGTTCGACGGAGTGCGTTTAAATATGTACTGCACAATGATAAGCTTTACCGAAGAACTGCCGAAGACTTGTTGCTTAAGTGTTTGGGGTATGATCAAGCAAAGGTGGCTATGGGAGAAGTTCATGAAGGTATTTGTGGTACACATCAGTCGGCCCCAAAGATGAAGTGGTTATTACACAGAGCTGGGTTTTATTGGCCCACGATGATGGCCGATTGTTTTCGTTACTACAAAGGGTGTGAGGAATGTCAACGGTTTGGAAATATACAGCTTGCACCTGCTGCTATGCTTCATCCTATTATCAAACCGTGGCCCTTTCGTGGTTGGGGGCTAGACTTCATTGGCCAAATTTATCCCCCATCTTCAAATGGGACCAGCCCCATCTTCTGGTCGCTATAGATTACTTCACTAAGTGGACTGAAGCGGTACCTTTGAAGAATATGACACACAAGGAGGTGATTGAGTTTATTACTGAGTATATTATACATAGATTCGGTGTACCTCAAACATTAACTACAAATCAAGGAACACCTTTTGTCTCTAAAGAGGTACGGGATTTTGCCGAATTATACAAGATAAAGATGCTCAATTCATCTCCATACTATGCTCAAGCTAATGGTCAAGCTGAGTCTAGTAACAAGACTTTGATCAAACTTATCAAAAAGAAGATTTAGGATAACCCAAGGAGGTGGCATGAGGTTTTGTCTGAGGCTTTGTGGGCTCATCATATATCAAGACATGGTGCTACAAGTGTTACTCCTTTCGAGCTGGTATATGGGCAAGAAGCGGTGTTGCCTGTCGAGGTAAATCTGGATGCATATAGACTGGCTAAACAGAATAATTTATCTGCTGTTATGTATCATGATGCCATGATGGACAACATTGATGAAGTGACCGACAAGAGATTAAAGGCTCTTAAGGAGATGGAGAAAAATAAAGCCCGAGTTGCCAGAGCTTACAACAAGAAGGTGAGAAGCAAATCGTTCCAAGTAGGAGAATTAGTATGGAAGACTATATTACCGCTTGGATCGAGAAGCAATAAGTTTGGCAAGTGGTCGCCGAGTTGGGAAGGTCCTTATAAAGTGATCAAAGTGATATTTGGGAACACATATAAGCTAGAGACGTTACAAGGTGAGAGTCTCCCAAGAGCAATAAACGGGAGGTATTTGAAAAAGTACTTTCCAAGTGTTTGGCAAGAAACCTGAGTGCCTTCCAAGCAATGGCCGATACATGTATCGCCCTTAGAACAAAAATGATCAGAAACATTTATTTTTGGTTACTGAATGACTCATGAGTTGGACATCGTTGTTGTTCGGTTTGTTTTTAGGTATTACTAAAGATCACCTAAAAGCAGGGGGGCATATGTTGACACTCAAAAATGTCATTGGTAAATATTGAGATTAGAAGACATATTCGACTCATAATATTTTGAGATTGAATTGATCTTTAAATTGAAAGGTCGAATGTTTTAAGTAAGATGAACCTGATCATTTGAGATGTTTCGACTAGTTGTACTACTTCCGACCAGGTAATGCTGGTCGGAAGCCTTAAGATGGTGATGAGCGCTGAATCGGGTGCCGATTCAAAGATCCTTCTTTGGTAATGATAATCTGTTGATCGATATAATTGGTTTGGGCTGATATTTATAAAGCCCATTTAGCCGTTTTAGTCGATTCAAAGATCAGCGAGATCGGGTTTACCTTGTCTAGTCCAGATTGGACTCTTGGATTCCATGTTTTGATGGAGTTCGAGTAGGAAACTTGGAGATCGTATCTGGAGATGTTTCCTATTGGGATAAGACCAGCCCCCTCAATATATATGAGAGGATCATGGTCGATTGACGCATCCAACCCTAATCGATCAAATTCAATTTACTATCCCTTTTACCCTTTTCCCCTCTCTACTTTGCTGTTCGGCGCATCTCCCGGCGAGCCTCGACGGTGTTCTAGGCGGCCTTGCTGGTCCTAGAACAACCTCTACGTGCTTCTCCCGACGGGTCTTCCCGGGAGGAGTTCTAGAGTTACCAACACAGGGATCCAAAACCCTAAATCGGTCTAAACAGGTCTTCATATCGGTTTTCAATCGGTTTTCAGCCAGGCCCCCCCTATTGTCCCAGGTTGATCTGCAACCTCTGCGGGCAGGCTACCCTGCTGGTGTGTGATTCGGATCACTTCCGACGTCAACACACATCACGATGTGGGCAAGAGCCATCCGTGTATACGCCCCGAGACGTCCAGATGAATCTGAAGATACAAGCTCCACTACTACAAGAAAAGCTAGCAAGACCACGCAGATGCATCTACACCAAGCAGCGTACAGTGCACATGCATGCCCGTACAGGCAAGCTAGATGCATCTACTACGCTACGACTACGCACGCAGTCTTCATTCACCATTACAAGTTCAACTCCACATGATCAAGTTCTCAGCGTACTACGATGACGTCACCGAGCCATCCGAAGCAGTCCGAACTACATCAACCATGCACGTGCTACTACCACACACACTACACTATGTGCCTTCGACACCGACGTGGCGAACGACGCAGGCGGGCGTAGATGATTCCCCAGCTCCGTTGTATCGCTCATGGACCGACGAGGCCATCACGCCAACGCCATCTACACCAACACCACAAGCTTGGGACCTGAAGCGAAGATTGAAGACGACGACCACAACAGTGAATCGGAGGTGCTCTGTGAGCTTGACTCATAGGGGTATTAACTAGGAGCCTTCCGCGGCCCCAGAACCAGAAGACCACAACGCCCAGTCAGATCGCCGCCAGCAAGCCTTGGAGCGCGTTTTAGTACACTAGCACGCCCGCACTTTATTTCCTACACGTAGAGAAATATTTCCGTATTTTTTCTGCGGGAAACAATTGGCATGCCCTGGGACATGGTCTCTCCTCCCATCTCTGCTGCGATGTGGTCCTCGGATTCGTCTTCGCCTCTCCTCCAATAAACACAGCATACTGCATGACGGCCCTGATGTGGAGCTGTCCTGGTGCGTGATCTCCTTCTTGCAGGAGGACCATCTGACGCTGCAACCACTCAGGAATTTGGCATGATTCAGATAGGGCAATTCATGGTGTCGATCGACGGACAAGCGGAGGGATGACCCAGCACTGGGGGCATCAAGTCGGCGTTCCCCATGGAGTTCGAGAAGACTCGTCCATGATGCTTTGCAAGGAAGCTACAGGAGTACACGACGCCACCAACATCGAGACTCCGCTCTTGATCCCCTCGGCACGCACCCTCCGATGGTTGTCTTTGAGCACGGTGGCAAGACCTACTTCCACCAGACGCAGGACCCGGTGTTGTTCCAGAAGCTCGAGTCCAAGAAAGCACAGAAGCGGGCCTTTGCTAAGGCCAAGAAGGAGCGTCATGATCTCATGCTAGAGGCTCGCGCTCTCTTGAAGAAGTCCACCCTTGCGGAGATCAGGGAGACATCCATGCTGCGCAACAACTACGCGCCCTGGCGAACAATAGGCATGCAAGCCATGCAACCTTGCTGCTCCCTACATCGACTCCGACATAAGGCGCACCCGTTCCACCTGTGGAATATATGGAGGTCGAGTTGCTGGAAGCTTTGGAGGCTATCTCTAGCAACTTACGTCGGCAAATGATGCATGCTCGCCATGCGTCAAGCCCACACCCACTACGCAACTACACAGAGGAAGTACCGCAAGGTACAACAGCTCCATCAACGAGACAGTGCACGCATTGCACGAAGCGTTGCCCAGAGGAAGACTGGTCTCTAGATGTGAGAGACCTTAGCAATCGGGTGTTCACCTACCCCAGCATGACTGACCTCCCTACAAGCTTGTTCCATGATGGGTGGGCATACGAACCTGCCAAGATCAAGGAGCTGGTGAGGCACGCGATCTGCAGGAGTACTGGAAGAGACGTCGCACGAACTGGCAGCCCCGTTTTGCCGGGCCGCTGCCGTCATTGGTAACAGGGTTCCTATCCAACCGACTGGATGGGTGTCGTGCCTTCACGTAACTGGAACCAACAATGCACATCACCAAGCACCCATCGGTTTGCTCCCTTGCAAACTGAAGAGTCCACGCCTCGCGATAGGGGCATGCGAGGAGATTCGTCAACTGCAGAATAGTGGCTCAACTTGGAAGGAGGCTTCAGGATGCGCCAGATCTTCCTCAGCTCTCTTTAGGAGCGGAATGGAGAGACGCGCTCCAAGCTATCGTCCCCAACACGAGCGACAAACCTTGGTGCCACGTCATAGATCTCCACCGCCCACACACCGAGGATATACGGCTCCGCTGCTGTTGATGGTCCTTAAACACCTGTTTTACCATCAACATTTTACCCTAAAATTCACCAAAAAGGCATGAAATGTAGTCAAATAGGTTTCAAACTAACCAAATTTCACATGTCCATAGATTTTTATTTGAATACAGGATTTGGACCAATTTGGAGCATGGACCCACCAGGGGCCGAGACCACTCACCAGAGCCCATTTGGGCCCTAGTGGGGTGGCGCCCGCCACCCCTAGGTGGCGCCCGCCACCCCTAGGTGGCGCCCGCCACTTGAGTTGGCCCAAGTCCACTCCCAGCTACGTCACCGATCCGTGTGATCTCCCCAAGGCCAAATCTTGGCCCTTGGTCACTAGGTCAGTGGCATCGGACGGATCAGGAGGGGAATGGCATGGATCATGACCGAATGACGGTTATCTGGACATGCAACCGCCTCTCTGGCGCTCCTGGATGCCGTATGAAGCAATGACGGTGCATCCAACGGTGAGGGGGGTGGCGGCCGCCACCTAGGGCTGACGCCCACCACTATGGTTTGCCCTAGGTTTGCTGGCTGCCCCTATAAGTACCACCCCTCACTCCACAAGGCTATAAATACCCCCCTGGAGGCACCACTTCATTCCAATCAAGAAAGTAAGGAAGAGAGGAAAGCAAGCAAGCAAGGCTAGAGCTAGAGAGCTAATAGCTTAGGGTTTAGCCAAGCTTAGCAAGTAGGTAGCTAGTAGAGCAAGGCATCTTTGCCTCATTGCCCTCGCGGAAGCGCTGCTCAAGGCTTGCCTCAAGACTAGAGGCGTGCGAGTGATCGGTCCTGGAGCTGGGAAGAGTCTTCCTTCATCTCCAGTTCAGGTTTTGCTCTTGTATCTCAAGCTTTTACTATATTCTAGTTCATCATTTCAAGTATTACTTTATTGTACTTACCAGTATTGAGTAGTATACTTGATTGATTGCTTGAGTGCCTAGCTATCCTACAGTTCAATTCACTTATCCATAGTAGTTAATCTCTAGTGAGCTTAGTGTTTGATCTTTGCCAATAGGTTGCTTAGTTAGTTTAGTGTTTATCTTATTAAGTCAAGTATTTGCTCTGACATCCGCAGGGTGTCTCTATTCAAAGCTAGGGTAGAGATAGTTAGAATATAATTAAGCGTGGTGCTTAGTTTATAGACTTACCTTCAGATACAGCTGGACCCCCAGATAGCTGTGGTAGCAAGCAGGTGGTGACAGCCCTGTGCGCCTTGAATTCCACCACGTAGTTGGCCCAGTTTAACAGTAAGGCTCGTTGTGCTAGCGTTCAACCTAAGTCAGTGGTAAAGGCTAGTACGCCTCGTACTTGATAAGATAGGAATAAAACTATACTTAACTTGGTTGCTTATTGACTTTTGCCTATCTTGCTTATATTATCTTGCTTCGTAGTTATCTAGGAGTAGTTATTAGTTATTAGTTTATATTAGCTACCCCCTACCTATCTAGTTTATCCCCTTACCTATCTATCCATCCACCTTACCTTACCATCATTTGATCCTTACCTATCCACCCACATATTCTTTCTAGCCTTCATCTCTTCTACTCTCTTCTCTCTCTCTTCCTTTTCCCTTTTCTTATTCTTCGACTCTCATCCCCTCCTTGACTCGACTCATACACCACCCTAGCCTTCCCTTGGGATCAAATAAATCGACACCTGTACTCCCAGGCGAAGTGCTACTACAATAGTTCTGTGCGCTTGCAGAATCTCCTCCTGGTAGATTGCAATCTCTCTAGCTAGCTCCTACTAGTGTCGGGATTGACAACCCCATTTGACATTAGTAGATAGCTGCTTTAGCTTCACTCCATTATGTATAGTGACTGGACTTGCTACAAGCATTCCGGCGCCGTTGCCAGGGGTAGATTCCATAGTCTACTCCTAGTCACGACGTTGGCAAGTGTCAACAAGCATTTCTGGGCCGTTACCAGGGATATTTGCCTAGCTCTATCTTTAGTGAAGTTAAGAACTACCAACAAGCATTTCTGGCGCCGTTGCCAGGGAAGGCAATCGGTGTATCGGTTGAGTCCGTGTCGAATTTATCTTCGCTTAAGCTCCCGCTTAGCGAATCCCATCTTACCCCATTCTTTCTTTCCTTAGTCCTTCTTATCTTTTTCCTTCATCTTCTTCAACTTCTTTCTTTCTTATCTCGTTCTATCTTCACGATGGCCAACAAGACCATTCGTGAGTTTTCTGCTCCTTCTGCCGCCAATGTAGCGACAGGACCAGCCGTGATCGATGCCAACCTCAATTTTGAGTTGAAACCGGCTCTGATCACGATGGTCCAAGCTAGCCCATTCTGTGGCAAAGCTCATGAGGATGCCAATGCTCACCTCCAACAATTTTTGGAGATTTGCGGCACCTTCACCATTAAGGGGATAACCCAAGAAGCCATCTGTCTTCGTCTCTTTCCCCTTTCTCTTCTAGGAAAAGCGAAGCAATGGTTCTATACCGATCGCAATGCTGTAGACACATGGGATAAGTGTTCCAATGCTTTTCTCGCTAAATTCTTTCCGATGGGCAAGACGAACGCTCTTCGCTACAAAATCTCCAGCTTTACGCAACAAGCCGAGGAATCTATTCCCATGCTTGGGAGAGAATGCAAGAGTACGTCGCTGCTTGTCCACACCATGGTATGGAGGACTGGCTATTGATCCAGAACTACTACCATGGCCTAACCCACCCCACTCTCTAGAAGCCATTTGGATGCCGCCGCCGGCGGTGCATTCTTTTCTCTGAATGTTGCAGATGCTAAGGCTCTCATAGAGAAGATGGTGTCAACCAAGGATGGAATGACAAGAGACTGCAGCCCCATAAGCGAGGTATACATTCCCTTAAGGAGGCCGACATGATCGTGGCCAAGATGGACCTGCTGGCAAAGAAGCTGGACAGCTGTGAGAAGATGAACCAACAAGAGAGTGTCCAATCTCTGGAATCCTACATGACCTGTGAAGTCTGTGGAGAAACCAGACATTCTGGGAACCACTGCCCCGAGTTACATGAAGATTTGAACTTCATCAACAATACAACAACAACGGTTTCTGTCAACAGAATCAAGGATGGAATCAGCCTGCAAATTCTCAAGGTAACAATTCTTTCCCCCGCTCTAATTTTTAGAATTCTGATAATTTCTCATTCTTGAAAAGTTTAGTTTACTCACAAAGTAGAACTACTGATTTATTGAATAAGAGATTAATGTCAAATGATAAAACCCTTGAGAATATAAATGCTAAATTGGAAGATTTCTCATCTGCTTTGAAAAATCAATTAAGTTTTAATAAGATGTTAGAAACTCAATTAGCTCAACTTGCTGCTATCATACCATCTTTTGAAACTGGCAAATTTCTGCTAAACCTGACATGGAAACTGCAAATATGGTTGAAATAAAATATTTTAACTATTATGAAGATCAAACCATGACTGTTAAAAAGGGTGATCCTGGTAGTCCCATAATTAGATGCTCAATCTTTGGTGAAGTCTTTAAAAATGCCGTGTGTGATTTAGGATCGAGTGTGAAAATTTTATCTAAAGATTTTTATGAAAACTCGTTCTTTCCACCCATGTCATCCACATCTGCCTATGTTGTGCTAGCTGATCAATCCACTTGCTATATAGATGGAATAGTCAATGATTTACCTGTTCAAATTAGAGGTTCCTATGTTCCTGCTGATTTCATAATACTAGATATGGGAAATAGGAAAGATGTGCCTCTAATCTTAGGTAGACCTTTCTTGAATACTGTGAATGCCTGCATATATGTGGGGAGTGGTAAAATGCAAATGACATTAGGAGGGAGGAAGGAAATATTCTCCTTTTCCCGTGGTCCCGCATATGCCGCTAACATGCAGGTAGCAAAACCCGTTCGTACCAAGAAGAGACGCCTAAGAACAAGGTGGAACAGAAAGGAAGAACCACCTTCTCCTGAGTTGTGTAATTCACATAACAAAGGAGAGGTGCCAAAAGAAGAAAAACCCAATGAAGTACTTAAAGAAGAAGCACCCAAGGAAGAAGATCTACCCAATAAGGATGAAATTCCATGGATCTAAGGTATGGATTTACTTTTAAATTTCCCTTTTTCAAATAAATAACATATGTCATGCATGTAACTAAAAAAATCAGTTATCATTAGTTATATGCATAAGTATATGTTAACTTAGCTAGAATAATAAAATATCATAATAGGATAGTTTCCCTTTTTCAAACATTAGATAGTTTCCCTTTTAATAAAATGAGAACAAGAGCTCCGGCCGAGAAAGATGAAGACCCTTCACCAAGCAAGAAGCCAGCTTGGGGAGATCCTCGCGCCAATAAGGTATGTTTCAACCTTACTCTTTATGTTCGGTTCTTAATTCTATATCTTTTGAATGTTATATGCTTGCCTAAGTATTATTCCATGAATAAAATTGATGAAATCTGCTTAAACAAGTTAAACCTGAATAAGATTTGAAATATGTCATGCAAATGCTATTGTTATGGTTTGAATGACTGGTCTTGTCTAAGTTGTAGCTTTTGTGGGTTGCACATGCTTTAACTGAAATCATGCTTAGTGAATAAAGTTAGTAAGAAATGGAGTAATTCTTTAAACTTGCTAAGGTGAAATTAGGACCTAATCTGGAGGATTTCTTTTAAAAAAAATCATGAAAACCTTGCTAAAAGTTCTCTCCTGGATTTTATCCCATCTCACCACTAGCCAAATATTTGTTAGTCAAAACCACAAAGAGCTTTGTCTGTGTTGAGCTTTGTTAGACCTCATAGATCTTAGTAGAGAAGCTTATCATATCTTTTGATCAAGATTCACACACCCACCATAAATTGCTTACTATCCACTTTGGAAGTTTGCAACCACCAAATAAATTGCTCATTCTCTACACTGGAGATATGCAATACCTTGCCAAACATCCCATTGCTAGCCTTATGCTATTCCTACACTGAGAATAAGCATTTCTCTCCCTTTCCCTACTAATTTCAAAAATCATTTCCTATAGATAATCTGGGGAAATCTAGAGCTTAAAAAGATATATATATTATAAAGTGAGCAAAGTAGCTCAAGAGAGGACTATGCCCTAAGAAAATGTGAGGACACATTTTTGTCTACTCACTATGTATCGAAAAAGAGAGAGAGAGACAGAGAGAGTTATGATTAGCTCTAGACCCCAGAAATTAACTAGGAAGGATTATGAAATATCTCTCTATACACTTCCACATAACCACACATGCACATCTTGATCAATTTTTATGATTTGCTTCTCCTTATGATCTGAGTGTCTAGCTTAGCAATAAACATTAGGCAATTTGCTCATGATTCTTAGCCTACCTATAACTCCACATATCATTCTTTAGAAATAGGAGAGGCTACATTTTGGCCTAAGTGAGGATTTAAACACCATTGAATGATTGAGTGAATCTTGGAAGACTTAAGCAAGTTTTTATCTTTTGAAAACCTTAAAAAACCTCCAGACAGAATCCTAGTCAACCTAAGCAAGATAAAAGTTTCCTATCTACTACTTTATTTCACTCTTGCATGTTTGAAGTGAAACGCTATAAGCCCCACATTGCTATGATTAATGATATACACTAAGTTATTTCTCACTATACAATATGCACTTGTATACATCTTAAGTTGCTATCTATTTCATGCTTAATGCTTAAACCGCATTGTTGCTCGAGGACGAGCAACAGGTTAGCTTGGGGGAGCTTGTTGATGGTCCGTAAACACCTGTTTTACCATCAACATTTTACCCTAAAATTCACCAAAAAGGCATGAAATGTAGTCAAATAGGTTTCAAACTAACCAAATTCCACATGTCCATAGATTTTTATTTGAATACAGGATTTGGACCAAATTTGGAGCATGACCCACCAGGGCCGAGACCACTCACCAGAGCCCATTTGGGCCCTAGTGGGGTGGCACCCGCCACCCCTAGGTGGCGCCCGCCACTTCAGTTGGCCAAAGTCCACTCCCTGCCACGTCACCGATCCGTGTGACCTCCCCAAGGCCAAATCTTGGCCCTTGGTCACTAGGTCAGTGGCATCGGACGGCTCAGGAGGGGAATAGCGTGGATCATGACCAAATGACGGTTATCTGGACATGCAACCGCCTCTCTGGAGCTCCTGGATGCCGTTGAAGCAATGGCGGTGCATCCAACGGTGAGGAGGGTGGCGGCCGCCACCTAGGGCTGGCGCCCGCCACTAGGGTTTGCCCTAGGTTGGCTGGCTGCCCCTATAAGTACCTCCCTCACTCCACAAGGCTATAAATACCCCCTGGAGGCACCACTTCATTCCAAGCAAGAAAGTAATGAAGAGAGGAAAGCAAGCAAGCAAGGCTAGAGCTAGAGAGCTAATAGCTTAGGGTTTAATCAAGCTTAGGCAAGTAGGTAGCTAGTAGAGCAAGGCATCTTTGCCTCATTGCCCTCGCGGAAGCGCTGCTCAAGGCTTAGCTCAAGAGTAGAGGCGTGCGAGTGATCGGTCCTGGAGCTGGGAAGAGTCTTCCTTCATCTCCAGTTTAGGTTTTGCTCTTGTATCTCAAGCACTTTACTATATTCTAGTTCATCATTTCAAGTATTACTTTATTCTACTTACCAGTATTGAGTAGTATACTTGATTGATTGCTTGAGTGCCTAGCTATCCTACAGTTCAATTCACTTAGCCATAGTAGTTAATCTCTAGTGAGCTTAGTGTTTGATCTTTGCCAATAGGTTGCTTAGTTAGTTTAGTGTTTATCTTATTAAGTCAAGTATTTGCTCTGACGTCCGGAAGGGGTCTCTATTCAAAGCTAGGGTATAGATAGTTAGAATATAATTAAGCGTGGTGCTTAGTTATAGACTTACCTTCAGATACGGCTGGACCCCCGGATAGCTGTGGTAGCAAGCAGGTGGTGACAGCCCTGTGCGCCTTGAATTCCACCACGTAGATGGCCCAGTTTAACAGTAAGGCTCGTTGTGCTAGCGTTCAACCGAAGTCAGTGGTAAAGGCTAGTACGCCTCGGTACTTGATAAGATAGGAATAAAACTATACTTAACTTGGTTGCTTAATTGACTTTTGCCTATCTTGCTTCGTTTATCTTGCTTTGTAGTTATCTAGGAGTAGTTATTAGTTATTAGTTTATATTAGCTACCCCCTATCTATCTAGTTTATTCCGCTTACCTATCTATCCATCCACCTTACCTTACCATCCATTTGATCCTTACTTATCCACCCACATATTCTTTCTAGCCTTTCATCTCTCTCCTCTCCCCCCTTTTCCCTTTCTTATTCTTCGACTCTCATCCCCTCCTGACTCGACTCATACACCACCCTAGCTTTCCTTTGGATCAAATAAATCGACACCTGATACTCCCAGGCGAAGTGCTACTATGATAGTTCTGTGCGCTTGCAGAATCTCCTCGTGGTAGATTGCAATCTCTCTAGCTAGCTCCTACTAGTGTCGGGATTGACAACCCCATTTGACATTAGTAGATAGCTGCTTTAGCTTCACTCCTTAGGTATAGTGACTGAGTTGCTACAAGCATTCTGCTCGTTAGTCATTATTAGTGACTGCTAGTAGTCATTTTAGATAGTCTATTCTCTAAGTGCCTCTGCCATAAGATGATAGCTAGCTCACTAGTCACTTTGTCATGCAACACAGCATTTGACTGGGTTCTACCGTCTAGCTTCGCCAGCTGATTACACCAATTCATACTAGCAGCTGCCACACAGTCACGACGCAAGCAACAAGCATCTGGACCAATAGTTGCCTAGCTCTAAGCACACAGCTAACGAACTGGGCAACTCAACTACTGCAACCACGTGAAACTCAACAACACGCCGACACGCCCAACAAATGGGAAGGCTTCTGCCAGCCCCAGCTTCGCCGAGGCGTGAGGTTCCGACACCAAGAAGGCATGAAGAGAACGCTCCAATTACAATCCCGCAAGCTGCATCGGTACCTCCCCAGGCATCACACGTGCCACTACAAGGCCGACATGTGCCTACGGAGAACCAACGCAAGCGTGAGAGGCATAGAAAAACCGTCATGCTCTATACTGCGAGCTTGAAGAGTTGGTGCTTAGGCACACTCAAGTTCGCATTCGTGTCGATGGGGAAGTCCGTCGAGAAGATGTCAGGGTTGTATTCCGCATCTCCCCCACCCTAGAAGGTGATGAGAGGTATAACTACCTCCTCAAGCGATTGACTCCAAAACCCCATAAGGTCTGAGACAGCCGAGCGACAGGGAAGGAGGCCGCTTCTACAAAAGAGCGCCCCTGACCATTCTAAAGAGAGAAGGACCATGTGAAGCTACCCCAAGCGTAGCTTCTTCTGAGAGTCTAGGAGAGTCATCCTCAACTTCAGCTGCGCCGATGGAGGGGGTCAAAGAGGTGTCACCGACGCAAGATGGCAGAGCTCTTCCTAGCCACAAGTCGATGACATGGCCGAGTTAGATGGTGAAGTTTCTGAAGTAGTTGAATCACCCAAGAAGGATGTAGCCATGTGCATTACATTAACCGCACATTCAGAGCACAAGTCTAAGGAAAGATGGGTTCCGCCTCCAGTGACCCATGACTTCACCTATCCTTTCGATGAGGAAATCCCGATGAACCCAAAGGCGAAATTCACGAGCACGTTCCTGCCCCGACTAGGCCATGCTCGCACGTGGTCCAAAAGCATGGACGCCACAAAGGAGCCAAATACACCCATGACTGAGGGAGAAGCGAAGACTTCGGCTCCTTGCCTTCCCATCACTGAGAGGAGGAATGCGCTATCCGAAGGTGATGATGCATTAGCAGTGGATATATCTCTGAGGCGCTATGTTGACATCACGTCTCAGCTTCCCCAAAGCCCAGATGATCTGCAACACATCGCAGATGGGCCGGTGCTAGCTCTCAGCTCAAGTCAATTGCAGAGCAAAAGATGAACCAAGGCATGACAAATGAAGAGAAAGACTTTTCGGGTCCCTACACCGATGATTCTGACTCCTCATCGTCATTGGAGGTGTACTCCGCTCTGCCATGTGAAAGGTCCTCAAGTTGGAATCATATTTATAAGTGGTTGAGGGACCTATGTTTGGTTTTGAGATGAGCTAGAAGTATGACAAATATGAGTACAAGTTCATTTGATTGGGAAGTGTATTTGGCACACATTTGTACTCAAATTGAAGATCAAGACCAACATCAAGATGAAGATAAAGATCAAGTTCTAGTATCAAATTGAAGATCATTTGGAAGAAAGAAAAGGACTCAAAGATGGATTCAAAGTCACATTTCAAGAAGAGTTCAAATGGATCAATCAAACAAAGTCAATTCAAGTGAGTATCAAGGATGATTCTTTGGAGAGAGGTCACTTCTCCCTTTTGTAGGGGCTTGCCGCCTTTGGTAGGTTAACCAAGTATGGTACTTGGAAGGCTAATATGGAAGTGGTGATTCAAAGGATATTTGAGATGCTTAGTTGAAGCAATGAAAGGATTGACCAAGCAAAGCAAGCAACATCCAAGATAGAAAAGCAAATCATGTCAAATCAAGTGGTATTCATATGCAAGCTATGTTCAAATGAAGAAGCAAGCCAACCACAACAAGATAGTGCACTTAATCATATGGGTGAAGATTTGTTCTATCAATTGGTATATATGGTCTTCACCATGGACTTCACATTGCTATTTGGAGCTTAATAGGAATCAAATGACTATCCTCTACTCCAAGATAGCAAAGGTATTATTGTAATGTGCATGATCATTTCATCCCTTACTAGTATGCGGTTGGTGCATATAGTACATGCTCAATAGGATCATGCATAACAAATGAAAAGTTTCAATTCATAGCCTACCACTATTGCTTGATTGATTATATGATCTAGTGGTTAGTATATGAGTTTGTTCATGAGCTAGTGAACCCAAGTACTTGATCTAGAAGATGAGCATTCAAGTGTCTAATTCAACGTGAGTAAGATAACCATTGAAAGATGTGTGAAGAAGCTTACTCTAGAGCAAACCGAGTTAGATATCTTGTGCAAGTTTAATAGTTCAAGTCACAAATGAGAGGCTCATGACAAGAGTTCAAGAAGAAGACAATAATGCAAATGGATATCAAGTTTAAACTATCATTCAAGTGGTATCTAGACTCATCATTTCTTCACATGGTATCTATTCAAGATGGTATATGATCTTTCAAGTGATATTTACCAGTGGTGTCTAGATCAAGCTCACAAGTGGTATCCTACAAGACTTCAAGTGATCCTCAACTTTAAGTGATCAAATCAAGCAAAGCATCCCTCACCAACAAGAGCTCAAGCTTATCAATTGGATGACCCATGCTATGACATAGGGGAGGAGCCCCACCAATTGGTATCAAGGTCAACGATCCTACACATGGCATCATTCCAACACATATCGTAGTGTCCATCAAAAATGAAGCTTAAAGTGTCAACCATCTACTCTAGTCCAACCCTTTGTATCAAGAGAAGCATGCCTTTTATGGTCATTGATGACAAAGGGGGAGAAATTGTGACAAAGATATGTCATTTATGATATGTCAAGGACAAAGGGGAGAAGTCAAGAAAAGAAGATAGACATGGATCAAAAAGGGAGCAAGATTGAAGGATCAAAATTCTTGGACGATGAGAGCACACAAGTAGGGGGAGCAAGCTCATGAACTTGGTTGTTGCATTTGATATGTGCATAATCATGTGCTTGCTTGCATTGCATAAGTTTTAAAATTTTATATGCATGCTTGTGTGGTGTATGCTAGTTATAGGATTTAATTGATGAATTGATAACTAGCATGCATAGGTTAATAGCTAGACTTGTGCTTTTAATGCAAAACTAGACCCTTGCTATTAATGTTGATCTCACGGGGTTTTCTAGTTTTTATGATGTCTAGCTACTCTTCGATGCTAAGGATGAATCAAAATGTGGTATGCACGCTTCAAAGGTAAAATTTCATCATGTATACCTTAGCATCACTTAGTAGTGCTAACACTCCCACAAATTTCATATTTATGCATGTGTGCAAGCTTGAAACCAAACCATTTGAGCACACATGTAGGGGGAGTTAACACTACAAAGTCGGGTTGTATGGTGCTTATCCAAATTCTCTTATATGGTCTTAATGTTGGATAAGTAACATAGAACCCAAAGAGCTTAATTTCCATATCTTTGTAGAGTTGTCATCAATTACCAAAAAGGGGGAGATTGAAAGGTCCTAGTTTGGTTTTGGTAATTGAGTGACAACTTTAGGTGGACTAATGGTGTTTGAAGTGAATTACACAGGTGATTAGTCCACAGGTGATCATGTGTGAGCAACATATGCCATAGAGGTGAAATGGCTTGGAGGATGTTGCAAGGGCCACACATGTGAAGAAGGAGCTTAATGCACATAAAACGTGACATGTGGTCATGTGGCTAAGATGGTGAAGATCAAGGCAAGACTTGACTTGATGGACCGGTTGCGAAGGTGAAGGGCAAGTTGGAGGCTTTGAAGCCGTTGGTACCGAGTGTCGGGAGGCTTGAGCAAAGACTTGGCGCCGAAGGACCGAAGCAATGGTGAAGAGCAAGTGAGGTCAAGATCGATGGACCATGGAGGCCATGTGATGATATGAAGTGGATCATATCATTTGATATAGGTTGGTGCATGTGTTGCATCAACACCGAAGGAGATGGAATGGAATGCGCAAGGCAAAGGTATAATTGTAGGGCATTTCATTTCACCGGTCATAGGTGTGTAGAGAAGTTTATGACCGGGTTTAGGATAGATGGCCGTACTATCAAGAGGAGCAAACTTGTTTGCATATCGGTCATCTAGTGCCACTTGAGTGATCTAACATTGCAATGTTGCTAGGATCGAGTGGCGTGGTGAGTGCAAGTGCTAATCCTTTGAAAAATGATTGTGAAATGCTAACACACATGCACAAGGTGGTATACACTTGGTGGTGTTGGCACATTTGCAAAGGAGAAGGTGTTGGAGTTGAAGTGGATCAACTCCGAGAAGAGAAGGAGGCTTTTCGGTGTGTTCCGGACTCTAGGATGGCTCTTGGATTGGAATTCTGTACTAATCCTTTGTGAGTTGGATCAGCTATGTATGTGGGATGTGTAGCCCTCTGAGTTAGCTTTCCAAAATGTCCAAGATCATCGAAATCGGAGTTCGGAGCTAAGAGTTATAGTCGTTTGAGCGTTGAAAGGTCAGTGACCGGACTCACTGACCGGACGCGTCCGGTCAGTAGAGTGAGTCCGGTCATCAGAGTCCGGTCAGTGCATTTTGAGTGCTGATTTGAGGTGTATTGACCGGACGCTCGGTAGAGTCCGGTCAGTAGTGACCGGACGCGTCCGGTCACTGAAAAACAGCCCCGAAACCTCTCTGTTTGCGACCGGACTCAGGCATAGGCGCGTCCGGTCATTATGACCTGACGCGTCCGGTCAGTAGAAGGCTGAACGCGCGCGAAAACTAGCCGTTGGGGACGGACGACCGGACTCTAGTGACCGGACGCGTCCGGTCACCCTGTAGTGAGTCCGGTCAGTACGAAAAAAGCCCAGTGAAGGGGGTAACGGCTAGTTGAGCCCTTGGGGCTATAAAAGGAGATGGTGGCCGGCCTTGGCTATAGCTTAGCACCCTTGGGACTTGTGTCCATGCTTGGGGAGTGCTAGGAAGCCCTCTAACTCACTTGTGCTTGCGAGTGTACGAATCAATTGCGAGTGAGTGATCGCTAGTGTGTTGCATTTAGAGATTGCATCGAGTGGCACTAGGTGTTCGTGTTGCAAGCCGGTGGTGCTTGTTACTCTTGGAGGTTGCCACCTCCTAGACGGCTTGGTGATCGAGTCTCCGTCGTGAAGCCCGCGTGAAGATTGTGCGTGGCTCCGGAGAAGGATTGTGAGGGGTATTGTGCTCACCCCGCGGGAGATCGTGAAGAGCAACTCTAGTAAAAAGGAGACGTGAAGAGCGTCAAGTGGTTCGGCCGGGTCGAGTGCTAGAGCTTGTGGTAAGCACTCCTTGGGGAGAGTGTGACTAGTGTAGTCACCACTAGCAAGAGGACCGGCGACAACCTTGAGCTTGTCTCAACGGGGACTAGCTTGGTGGCAACCAAGTGAACCTCGGGATAAAATCACCGTGTCAACATTGTCTTCATCTTCTCGGTGGTTTGCTATCTCCATTCACTAGCTTGTATTTCCATACTCATACTTGTGCTAGTGTTTAGTTGTTGCTCTTGTGTAGCTATCTAGCTTGTGTAGCTTAATAGTTGCTCTTGTAATTAGTTAGCTTGTGTAGCTTGCTAGTTACCTTCCTTGCTTGTGTAGCATAGAAGTTGATCCCGTGAGTGACTAGTTGACTTGTAGTCTTGCTAGTCACATTGCTTAGTTTGTATAGCTAAGTTGAGCTCACTAATTTGGCTTGTGTAGCCTTGTTATTGAGCATTGCTAGTGAGCTTAGGCTTGGTGCTTTTGCTTAGTGGCATGTGTAGGAGCTCCCCGGTTGATTGAGTACTAGTTGCATAGGTTTGTGTGACCTTGCTTCTAGAATTGGTTAGGTGAGCTCTAGCTAGCCCGACACCTTATTTGCATTGTTTAGGATCTTTTGTAAGGTGTCATAGAGTATAGGTAGAGGGGTGTAGTCTTGGCTAGACCGATAGTTTTAATTCCGCATTTGTTTCGGTTAGCCGACGCGATTAATTTTAGAAAGGACTATTCACCCCCCCCTCTAGTCCGCCATCTCGACCCAAAGTGACTCTAAATCAATCCAATATTTGTCACTTTTCTGGCAGATTCTGTCCTTCTCAAAGAAACATGCATATCTCCCAAAATATAAGTCTAATGACTATGAAATTTGGTGGAGATGTGCCTCTCTAATGTTCTAGCAGCCATAAAAATTTGAGCTTCATTGGCTTTCTAGATTGCTACCAGATTTCATTCTCTCCATAGTACTACATGCTGAAACTGCTGCACAATAGTTGACAAGATCTACTCCAAAACTAAAGCATCACTTATCCATTATCATGAATTTTGCACAGCGACTAATATCACAAGTGTAGAGCATGTGTACCAAATTTCAAGCCAATCCAAATAGATTTGGTCATTCAAACATGGCTATTATCACAGCTAGCTCAGATTTCAGATTTTTGACAACTTTGAGCATTGAGCTATACTCTACCAATTTGAATCAAACTTGAGCTAAACTTGTTTGAACATCACACAAGACATATATCCATTCAAACCACTCACTAAAAGAAGTCTTATGAACATATCCATTCAAACTAACTCAATTTTGATCACTAAGCATCAAATCCATTCAATCATCTTATAGCAAGCAACATATGCATATATATCCGATTCGATCATCTCATATGCATCTAAAATAACATGATCAACTAGAGATATACCTTAGTAGCTCATGATCATCCAAATAGCAAGCTTCTACTCAATTAGATTGCAAGCCTTCAAATAATTCCAATCAAACATCACAACTTGATCTTTTGCACTTGTATGTTTTTGCACTTGGACTTCACTTCTTTTGTCTTGGCATTGGTTTGGATAGCACTAGGCTTCATTACTTGAATCAATCACATGATGAATAATATGAAATCAATTGAGTCAAGCCTCCAATGCCATGGTACCTACACGCAATCATCCACTTTTTGATGGTACCCAAACTAGTTTGGGTCCTCTCAAGTTAGGTGCAACATACTTTGGCATAGCCTTAGTATGAGTAGCGGGATGTTTTGCAATAGCGACCAATGTGGTACCATTTACATCCTTCCTAAGCATAGAATCATTAGTAATTGAAATAGGCTTAGGGGTCATACCTAGGGGACATGAATGAGCCATGTGTCCCCTTTCCCGGCATGAGTAGCAACTTCTCTTTGATTGAGCCTTCTCTTCCTTGCTCATTTGTTGCTTCTCATTGCCTTGCCTCTTCTCATTTGCTTGAGCCTTCTTCTCAAGCTTGGTAGGACACTTCGAGGCAAAGTGTCCCATATCACCACACTTGTAGCACTTGATGTGAGCCAAATCTTTCTTCTTTTCTTCATTCTTGCTCATCATCATTTTGGCATCTTGAATGTGAGTGGATGCCTTGCTCTTCCGCCCCTTCTTGTTTTCTTCTCTTCTCTTCATCAAGTCACCATCATGATGGTTGTTCTTGATTTGAACTTGGGGCTTCTTCTTGTTGGGGCAAGCTTTTGCAAGATGTCCCATCTCATGGCATTGATAGCACATGAAATGAGATAGCTTTTCTTGTTCTTGCTTCTTCATTTCTCTTTCAAATCTTCTCTGCCCCATCTCTTGCCGTTGACATTGCTTTTGTTGAACCCAATGCCACTCTTGTCACCATAGCTTCTTTGATTCTTCATCATGTGCTCATGGGTGACTTTTGATCTACACCACCTCTCTAACTTGTTGCTCAAGTTCTTCACTTCACTTTTGAGCTCATTGTTCTCCTTCAAAGGTTAGTCTCACAAGACATAGAAGTAGAACAAGCATCTATATGTGAAGAACATGGCATAGATATTAAATCATCACAAGAGGTGATACATGCTTCTTCTCTACATCACATGGGTTAGCACAAATATGTGATTGATCATTTGACCCAAATGATGAGCTCTCACTAGTTTAGTTTTCTTCATTAGAAAGCTTTTTAGTGAGAAAAGCATGGTCTTGTACCAAGTTGTCATGAGCAACACTAAGTTCCTCATGAGTCAATTTAAGCTCATCATGTGAACAAGTAGTAACATAAAGTAGATGCTTTGTTGTTCACATGCATTCTTTAGAAATGAGTTTTCTTTTGTCAATTTCATTGTTTTAGCCATCTCATTTTCTAAAGCCTTAGTGAGTCTACATACAAGCTCAAAATTTGGATCATCACAATCAACTACCACATTAGCAATTGATACCTTAGTGTCACCATGTGACATGAAGCAATGTGGAGTAGTAGAAGAGCTTGAAGAGACATCACTCTCATAGCCGTCATCATCATCATCAAGTGTGCATGGAGGAATGACATCATCATTTTTGCACCATTGAGCTTCGGCTATGGTCACCGTCAATCTTGTCAAGTGATCTTTGTGATTGATCAAAATCATCATCATCACTTGACCATGAGGTGGAGCAATCCTTCACAACCACCATGTTCGTCATGCTCAATATCCTCATGTACCATCTCTATGTGATCCTCCTCCTTGAATTTGCCATATCCCAATAGAAAATCACCATAGAGATATTTGAGTGCCATCCACATATCATGGGCACTCACCGAAGTCATCACCCTACCAATATCTCATCTTGCAAAGCATTTGTTAGAAAACATTGGGCTTGTGCATCGAGTGTTGGCAATCCTCTTGCGCTTGGGTTAGATTACTCTCATCCAGTTCATAGTAAAACCAACAACCCGATCCCCAAAACTCGACCAAAAGCACGGAAATGATCAAGCATATGAATTCCACCATCGTGCATAGTGTGTGCCATCAAAATAGTGTTTCACACCAACATCTAGCCACTAGTCCCATCCTCTCGGGTCGGTGAAGACCACAAATGAGAGACCTGCTTCCGATACCACTTGAAGGGTCGAGAATGGCGGACTAGAGGGGGGGTTGGATAGTCCCTTCTAAAATTAATCGCGTCGGCTAAACCGAAACAAATGGCGGATTAAAACTATCGGTCTAGCCAAGACTACACCCTGCGGATACATGGGTGTATGCCGAGTCTCTGTGTGATGAGTGATTGTCAACGGAGATGATGCGCATGTTCTTTGGCTTGTGTTGTGCAGGTGTCGAGCACGGAGACAGTGATCGATGGCGGGGGAAGGTCAAGTTGCGACGTGCCGTGCCGACGGACCGGGCGCGATGAAGGATGGGCGTGCCGTGCGGCGGACGTGCCATGCCGATGTATCGGACGGTGAAGGGCGGACGTGGACTTGGACTGATGGACTGGAGGCCGAGGATCAGCTGTGGTGGCTGGCAGCCTGCGACAGCGACAAGCGGAGAAGTGCGATCATGTCGGTGGAAGGGGTGCACAGGCGGTGCATCCCCTCTACGACGCCGGTTTGTTGGTAGAGCCCGGGAAAAACCAACGGTGGACGGTTTTCCAGGTTTGGGCCTCAAAACCTGGGTGCTGGGTTTCCAGGTTGAGCCACAAACCTGGGCGTGACGGTTTCCAGGTTGAGCCTCAAAACCTGGGCGTGGGCCGGTTTCCGAGTTTGGGCCTCAAAACTCGGGCGCGGACGGTTTCCGAGTTTGGCCACAAAACTCGGCTGGAGGCTGGTTTCCCGGTTTGGGCCTCAAAACCGGGGGCTGATGGAAAAGGCTGGTTTCCCGGTTTGGGCCACAAAACCGGGGGTGCAGAGTGGTGGCGGCACGTGGCGGCGATCTGAAGGTTGCGTGGAGGCGACGCGGAAGACCGTGCGGGCGTGGCCGTCGGATCTACCTACCACCAGCGGGTGGACTAGAATAGCCTTAGGGTTAGGCTGGTCCGCTCTGTAAATACAGTAGTGAGGGGTAGAGTAGGAAATAGACTTAGGCTAGGTTAGTATAAGTAGTCTAGGGAGACACCCTCCTCCCTATCTCAATCTCAGTTAGAGCTTTCATTTCCTAGGGTTTCCACTCTCCCACACCCCTGCTTTAGCTAGTTGAGATCCGCAGAGAGACTCCACTCTGTGTACTGTTGATTCGAGGAAGTGAGGCCGTATCCTCACCTTGGATCCCATCTCTTGGTGTCAATTCGCGTTTTGATTTCATGTTCATCATGTTCTTCGCGGATTGCTTTGTGCCTTGAGTTTTCCCGTCGCTTGATCTTTGTGCTCGGTTCATCTTTACGATTCCGTTTGAACTGAGTTGCTCTAGATCGTGAGGCACTTCTTTCCACCGAAAGAAATCATCTCTAACCTCACGGTCTAGGAGATCGATCAAGTTTTAGTTTCGGGTCTCTTTTTCTTCTTTCCCCCGAATTCCTTCGATTCACCGATTTGGAGTTAGGTTCGAGCCATGATCTCTTAGAGATAGCTCACTAACCTCCTTGTGACTCCTCAGATCGAATCCCAAGCCTAGAGCACTTGATTCGGAGGAGATCGGGTTGAATCGCCGGAGTTTCAGTGCAGTCCGGGGTGACCGGACGCTCTGTCGGTCTGACCGGACGCACGCTTTCAGAGTCCGGTCGTTGAGCACGGCGCCAAGCTTTTCTGCGTACTGACCGGACGCTCTCGACCGGACGCTCTGTTTGCATTTCGACCGGACGCTACGCTTGCACTGTTCCTGGCTTTGTCGGTTTCGACCGGACGCACTGTACACGACCGGACGCTCCGTACTCGTGAGTCCGTCGCGAACAGTAAGGTTCCAGAGCCGATTTTGACGACCGGACGCGTCCGGTCTCTGCTGACCGGACGCTGGCCAGAGTCCGGTCGTAGCTGTTTCGCGCCGATTCGTTCGCGTTCGTTCGTTCGTCAACGGATTCGAGTTCCGTCTTTTGGGTTGGCTTTCTAGGGTTGTCTAGTGTCCCGCTGTGCTTCTAGGAAGCATCCACCCTACATCTAGGGTCGTGGACATTGCAAGCTCTAGGGTTTGCTTTTGGGGTTGAGTTTGGGACAGTGGCATCTAGTTTCCGCAAGGAAATTTTGAAAGCTCCCATTCACCCCCCCTCTGGTCGCTTTCGGGTAGCTTCTCGGTCCTTCAATTGGTATCGGAGCAGGTTAAGGATCTTCCACCTTAGCCGGTTCCAGATCCACCGAAGGCGACATGGATCGCGGCGTGGGCAAACCGCCGTTTTTCGATGGGACGAACTATGCGTATTGGAAGATACGTATGTCGGCCTATTTGCAGAGCTTGGGCGCTTCGATCTGGGATATTTGCAACTCCCCCTGATTACGTGGTCTTGGCTGCTCGTGTGACTCAACAGCAGATCGATGAGCACGATGCCAATAGCCGAGCCCGTAATGCTCTTTCTCTTTTTTGAGCATGGGTGAGTTTGATCGCGTTTCTCACCTCGCTACGGCTCGGGAGATCTGGGACACTCTCATGCGTTTTCATGAGGGCACCTCTCAAGTCAAAACCCGACTCTACGAGTCGTTCAAGCGAGAGTATGAGAACTTTAGACATCAACCTGGCGAGAGCATAGAAAGTTTATTCGCTCGCTTTCAGGTGATTGTCAACAGGATGAGGGCTAACAGAGAGCAGTTGCCATTTGACGATCATGAGCGTGCTTTGAAGCTTTTGCACACTCTTGACCGTTCGGTGTGGGACTCCAAGGTTCAGGCAATCATCGAATCGCCGAACTATGAGACCCTCACCTGCGACGAGCTCTTCAGTAAGCTCAAGTCCAGTGAGATTGATGCTATGGCGAGGGCTTCTTTTGAAAATCCTTCTCGCCCGTCCATGGCTTTGGTTTCCGGCTCTTCCTCTAACCCCTCAGCTGGCTTTGCGCTTTCCTCTCTCTTTTCTGTGACAGAGGACCAGCTGGAGTCTTTGGGAGACGACGAGTTGGCTTTGCTTGCCAACCGGTTCTCGCGGTTCCACAACAACCGCATGAACCGTCGTCGAGGAGGACGCACGGGATGCTACGAGTGCGGCGACCCCGACCACTTCATCGCCGACTGCCCCAAGAAGAAGAACAAGCACTTGGGCAAGGGCGATCATGGGCGCAAGCGCGACTCCAAGTACAAGGAGAAGCACGTCCCCCCAAGGCACAAGAAACGGGGCGGCTTCGACAAAGAGTACATCAAGAAGAAGTACTTGGAGAAGCAGCAAGCTGAGCAGCGCGCGTTCTTCGCCACGCTCAGCGACGTCGACGGCTCGGATGACGACTCCGCCAGCTCGAGCGATGACGAGTCCGAGAAGAAGAAGAGGATCGAGGACAAGCTGAACGGCCTCTGCTTCTTCGCCGACGACGACGGCTTCTGCACCATGGCGCTCGGAGATGAGGTCGACGGCGAGCCGGAGCGTACCCCTCGGAACGACGACGACGACGACACCTCCCAGGTATCTCTCACCTACGACGAGCTTTCCTCCGAGGTTGAGAAGTTGACTGCTGCCCTCCTTAGCCAAGATAAGTTGCTTAGGCGTGCCGCTAGAGAGCGCAAGGAGTTTAGGCAGAAGTGGGAGGACACGGTGAAGGAGCTTGAGTTCGCTCGGTCCACCGTGGTTGTGTCGGAGGAGCGGAGTGCGAGTCGTGCACCGCGCACATGACTGACCTTCTCACTCTGAGAGGTAAGTATGCTGCGTTGGTTGGAGAGGTGGATGAGCTCCGTGCTAGGCCGCAGCTGTTGGGTGCGTGCAAGACTTGTCCTGTCTTGCAATCTGAGTTGGCAGAGAAGAATGCCAAGCTTGAGTCTTTAGAAAGGCCAGCTCAGATAGCACTTGTGTCTTGAGGTGTGCTTTGTGTGAGGCCTGGAGATGGAGATTGCCAATGTGAAGCATGGCAAGATGCAAACCGAGGAAGAAAACACATACCTTCGGTCCATCTTGTCATGGGTCTCCAGTAGTGAGCCGCCAGCTCGGGATGATGATCTCCCAATTCAAGCGAGCTGTGGTGCCCCTGGTGTAGGTTTTGCTCAGAGTGTTGATCTTCAGCTTTTGGGAAGATTGGAGAGTCTAGTGGTCTGAACCCATGTGAGAAGCCCAATTCCACCACTACTCCCCAACTTGCCAAGCTTCCACTCAAAGAGCCAGCCAAGCCTATCACCAAAGATGGTGGTTGAGGAACCCCCAAAGCTCCTCCCAAGAACCCAGTTTGGGCACCCAAGCCAAACCACCTCAGAAACAAGCTTGATGCTATGCCACCCATTCGTGAGGAGTTGCCACAGAAGGGCAAAGGCAAAGTGAGCCACACCCACAGCCCTGGTCACCAACAACCCCCTTTGCGTGCGGTGAGGTACCAGTGTGATTTTGTGGGAGAGATGGTCACTTGAGCGAGTTCTGCTTTAGGCGCAAGAGAGAGGCGCGCAGGGCTCGGGAGATGGAGAACCCGGACATGTACCATCCAGCTCATGGTGGACATGTACCGAAGGCCCAGGGGAGAGCAGCTAGGTCCGGACGTCAGGGCCCAGGCCTAGGCAGGAGAGAGCTCCGAGGAGAGACGCTAGAGCAGTTGAGCCCCAGGCTCCTAGGCGTAAACCTCGTAGAGAGCGTGCCCGACGGGGTCCTGCTTTTGCAGGTATGGACCCCGTGGCGGAGGTTTGTTGAGCGCTTCCCCCACCGCAGTTTAAGTATCGCGGTGAGCGCTTCTTCCCCAGCGGACCACGTTTTCCTCAGCGTGGTGATCGCTTCCCCCGTAGACGTGCTAGGAATGGTTTTTCTGCTAACCGTTCTTTTGAGCAGCCGGCCCAACACTGGTATTACCCTTATTTCACTAACCCCAGTGTTGGACCGTATGCTCACCCTATGTCTTTCTATTGATGTAGGTAAGACGGTTGGAGGACGTTTGGTTGGTGGATTCCGGTTGTTCGAGGCACATGACCGGAAACACCAAGTGGTTCTCCAGCCTTAGCCCGTCGCCGGAAAGGAGTACATAACCTTCGGCGACAATAGTAAAGGTAAGGTATTGTCTCGTGGGATGGTGCGGGTTAATGAGCACTTTGTGTTGCGCGATGTTGCTCTTGTTTCTAACCTGCATTTTAACCTCTTTCTGTTTCGCAACTTTTTGATGATGACTATGAGATTCGTTTTAAACCGAACCTTAGTCGCATCTTAGATCCTCAGGGCGATCTTGTATGTCTGATTTCGCCCTTTGGGAAAGTCTTTTGTGCGAATTTCTCGGAATCGTTTGGTTCTTCTCGCTGTCTTTTGGCTAGTCCTTCTTCTCCGATCTTTGGAAGTGGCATAGGAGGCTCGGTCATTTAAGCTTCGACTTGCTTGCAAGACTTAGCTCACTTGGCCTAATCCGAGGATTGCCCAAGCTTTCGATGGAGAAGGATCTAGTTTGCCATTCTTGCAGACATGGGAAGATGGTTGCTGCTCCCCACCATCCGGTGACTAAGGTCATGACCTCGCACCCCGGAGAGCTTTTACACATGGACCTTGTTGGTCCGGCTCGGGTGAGCTCGGTTGGTGGCAAGTGGTATTTTGGTGTTGTTGTTGACGACTTTTCGAGATATTCGTGGGTCTTCTTTTTAGCTGAGAAGACCGAGACTTTCTCATTTGCTCGCAATCTGATTTTGCGTCTTCAGAACGAGTTCCCTTTGAACTCGATGCGAGCTATTCGGAGTGATAATGGTTCCGAGTTTAAAAATTCGGATTTTGAGAAGTTTTGTAACCGCCTTGGTTTGGAGCATCAGTTTTCTTCCCCTATACACCACCTCAAAATGGTGTTGTAGAGAGGAAGAATCGGACCCTTGTTGAGATGGCCAGGACGATGCTTGATGAGCATAGGACTCCTAGGCGTTTTTGGGCCGAAGCTATGAACACTGCATGCTACATTTCGAATCGCATTTTTCTGAGAGCGTTTTTGAAGAAGACCTCTTATGAGTTGCGTTTTGGTCGCCAGCCCAAGGTGAGTTATTTTAGAGTCTTTGGTTGCCACTGTTTTATATTGAAGAAAGGCAACCTGGACAAGTTTGAGTCTCGTTCTTCTGACGGTGTGTTTTTGGGTTATGGCACTCACACTCGAGCCTATCGTGTACTTAACCTTGACACTAACCGAGTCATGGAGACATCAGATGTCACCTTCGACGAGACTCTTGTTTGTCCCTCTTCTCGTTTTGAGCGTGCAGGTGATCATGAGGTTGGAGAGCCTCTTTTTGATGATGAGGACGAGGGTGCTGAAGGTATAGATGATCCAGCACCCCCTCCACCTGCCGTGCCGCAAAGGGCGGCCTCGACGACGACTCACGGCCCCGACACTTCTTCTTCCTGGGGGCCGTGGGATCCTCCACCTCGCGCGGTACCTTTTGTACCCGGGGTGGAACCAGCTGCTGTTGAGGGGGAGGTCACTTCTTCCCGGAGGCGCCACGACATATCCAGCGCCAGCACCCCCCTGAACAGATGATCGCGACATCGACGAGCGAGTTACTCGCTCCAGGTCACAGCACATCTCGCACTTTGCTCATTCTGCTTTTGTTGCGTCTTTTGAACCCCGAGATGTTGGACACGCATTGACGGATCCGGATTGGGTCAATGCCATGCATGAGGAGCTAGAGAACTTTGAGCGAAATCGGGTTTGGGTTCTAGTGCCACCACCTCCTGACTGTAAACCTATTGGGACAAAATGGGTATTTAAAAACAAGCAAGGAGAGGAGGGCCACATTGTGAGAAACAAGGCCCGGCTTGTAGCGAAGGGTTATAGTCAGAAGGAGGGGATAGATTATGAGGAGACCTTCGCTCCTGTAGCTCGTTTGGAGGCTATTAGGATACTCTTGGCTTATGCTGCATCCATGGGTTTCAAACTTTTTCAAATGGATGTCAAGAGTGCCTTCTTAAACGGCTACATTGAGGAGGAGGTCTATGTCCAGCAACCCCCCGGTTTTGAAAATCCCAAGTTTCCAAACCATGTCTTTAAACTCCACAAAGCTTTGTATGGTTTGAAACAAGCCCCTAGAGCCTGGTATGAGAGATTAAAAACCTTTTTGCTAGCTAAGGGTTTTAAAATGGGATGTGTTGATAAAACGCTCTTTCTCCTCAAGCAAGGCAAAGATACTCTCTTGGTCCAAATTTACGTGGATGATATCATTTTCGGTGGTTCTTCTCACGCTTTGGTTGCCAAGTTTGCAGATACTATGAGCAGGGAGTTCGAGATGAGCATGATGGGCGAGCTGACCTTCTTTCTCGGGTTGCAAATTAAGCAATCCCGAGAGGGGACGTTTGTGCACCAGGGCAAGTACACGAGGGACTTGCTGAAGCGGTTCGACATGGGTGAGGCCAAGCCTCTTCCGACGCCCATGTCGACGACGACTGCCCTGGATGCCGACACGGATGGAGAAGCAGTGGACCAGAAGGAGTACCGCAGCATGATTGGATCGCTGCTCTACCTGACGGCGACACGGCCGGACATTCAGTTCGCCGTGTGCTTGTGCGCGCGCTTTCAGGCTTCGCCACGCACTTCTCACCGTCAGGCGTGAAGCGCATCTTCAGGTACCTTCGTTTCACGCCTGAGTTCGGGATTTGGTATTCTGCTTCTTCCACCCTCTCGCTTTGTGGCTTTTCTGATGCTGATTTTGCTGGTTGTCGCATTGAGCGCAAGTCCACTTCTGGGACTTGCCAGTTTATTGGGTCTTCTCTTGTTATCGTGGTCTTCTCGCAAGCAGTCTAGTGTCGCTCAGTCTACCACGGAGGCTGAATATGTTGCTGCGGCTAGCTGCTGTTCCCAGTTACTCTGGATGATGGCCACTTTGCGTGATTTTGGTTTGAGCTTTACTCGAGTTCCTTTGCTTTGTGACAGCACGAGTGCCATTAGCGTTGCTAAGAACCCCGTGCTTCACTCGAAAACCAAACACATTGATGTGCGCTTTCATTTCTTGCGAGACCACCAGGAGAAGGGTGATATCGACCTTCGCCATGTCGATACTCATCACCAATTGGCTGATATTTTCACCAAGCCTTTAGACGAATCAACCTTTAATAGGTTGAGGGGTGAGCTTGGTGTGTGTTTCCCCTTTTAGATGGGGGAAGCATTTTGAGATGTACAGACTGACTCTTTTATTTTGAGGCTCTTTTCTTTTGAGTTTCTTGAGTCTTTCCAATTGGTATCTTCATTCTTTCAGTTTTGTGTCGGGCATACGCATTTACATTCTGAGCTTCATGTCTATATTCACTAGAATGTAATTATGCTCTTGTTAGTATTGCTCCGATACTTATGATGATGCTTGTAGCTTATGCTCCTTCTGATCACTGTTACATGTTATGAGCGAGCTATTTTTGGAATGGTGAATTATGCCTAATGTATATAAATCTGAAAATGTTCACCATTGAGATATGCAACTAGCATGTGTAGGGTGTGTTGAGTCCATTCCTGCTTTTCATATATGCTAGGTTGCTATGTCTCTAGTTCTGAGTCATTCACTTGCTTGGTTGTTCATAACTTGCTTAAAATCTGAACCAAGTATTGTTGAATTGAAAAGATCGAGATGGGATTGCTTGTCAACACCTCATGGTATTGAGACTGTTTCTCATTGCACTTTGAGTTAAACTTGAGCCATGTAGTGTATGACCGAAACCGTTGCTTTAAGCTTCTGATTGCTTCGGCATAGGCTTCGCACGGTTGAAAAGTTAGGCGATGACAAGCTTTCAACCTCTCGCAATCACATGCTAAAAATGAACTTGTGAATTCTTTTACCGCTGCAACTCCGATATGAATTTGAAATCACAAGTATATGCTTCATTCCTATGCATGATGATTGAACTTTGCTAGGGGTAGTTCACCTTGTATATATGCTTAGCACTTGTTTGGATTCCTTCTATACATGTCTAGTGCTATTTTGATGGTGACTATCCTTTTGCTTAAAACTGCTCACATGCTCATGCTTCATATTTCGTATAAGTGATCAGTTTGAGCCTTTGCTATTTGAGTGCTTAATTGAGATGTTGGAGCTATACTGATTAGAGCATCTTTGCACTCTTTTGACTATATACTTGAAGCTCCTAACTTGCATTTTGATATGCATTGTGGAAGGAGATCTTGTGTTCAGGGGGAGTTTATGTGAAGGGAGTTGCTTCTCCGATACCTTTTGGCCTTGATAAGTGCATTTTCAACTAGGGGCGGGAGAAATTTATGCAAATCATATGCTCTGTGTTGATAACTAAGGAGAATCATTTGTCCTAGTTGCTTGCATTTGTCGGGAGTTGCTAGTTGTGTTGAGCCGTTGCCTCTGTCTTGAGGGACTAGCAAACGTTCCTAGCTTTTCATGAGCTTTCATAAGCTTTTCTTTTGCTTTCAATTGGTATCGTCTGGTGTGCTTTCCCATTTGTTTGGGTTGATTTCCAATTGGTTCGGAGTGATTTTCTTGCTAGTTGTGTTGCCTCTGTGCCTCTATCTTGAGGGACTAGCATTTTGCTTCTGTTGTCCTCCGATCTTCAATTGGTATCTGCTAGCGGTGTTGAGCCTGTTCTACCTCTTCTTGAGGGCTAGCTTTGCTTTGCTTGGTTGCGTCGAGCCGTTGCCCATGTCTTTGGGGACCAAGTTTTCGCTTCATCCACTTGACCTTCTTTGGCTTTTGTTAGGCTTTTGGTCATTTGGTTGGGTTTCTCTCCCACTCCTTCCTACCTCCTTCTTCTTATTCATGATTTGTTGTGGAGTTGACAATGCACTCATCAAGGGGGAGATTGCGGATACATGGGTGTATGCGAGTCTCTGTGTGATGAGTGATTGTCAACGGAGATGATGCGCATGTTCTTTGGCTTGTTTGTGCAGGTGTCGAGCTCGGAGACAGTGATCGATGGCGGGTGAAGGTCAAGTTGCGACGTGCCGTGCCGACGGACCGGGCGCGATGAAGGATGGGCGTGCCGTGCGGCGGACGTGCCATGCCGATGTATCGGACGGTGAAGGGCGGACGTGGACTTGGACTGATGGACTGGAGGCCGGAGGATCAGCTGTGGTGGCTGGCAGCCTGCGACAGCGACAAGCGGAGAAGTGCGATCATGTCGGTGGAAGGGGTGCACAGGCGGTGCATCCCCTCTACGACGCCGTTTTTGGTAGAGCCCGGGAAAAACCAACGGTGGACGGTTTCCAGGTTTGGGCCTCAAAACCTGGGTTGGGTTTCCAGGTTGAGCCACAAAACCTGGGCGTGACGGTTTCCAGGTTGAGCCTCAAAACCTGGGCGTGGGCCGGTTTCCGAGTTTGGGCCTCAAAACTCGGGCCGCGGACGGTTTCGAGTTTGGCCACAAAACTCGGGCTGGAGGCTGGTTTCCCGGTTTGGGCCTCAAAACCGGGGGCTGATGGAAAAGGCTGGTTTCCCGGTTTGGGCCACAAAACCGGGGGAGCAGAGTGGTGGCGGCACGCGCGGCGATCTGAAGGTTGCGTGGAGGCGACGCGGAAGACCGTGCGGGCGTGGCCGTCGGATCTACCTACACCAGCGGGTGGACTAGAATAGCCTTAGGGTTAGGCTGGTCCGCTCTGTAAATACAGTAGTGAGGTAGTAGAGTAGGAAATAGGCTTAGGCTAGGTTAGTATAAGTAGTCTGAGAGACACCCTCCTCCCTATCTCAATCTCAGTTAGAGCTTTCATTCCTAGGGTTTCCACTCTCCCACACCCCTGCTTTAGCTAGTTGAGATCCGCAGAGAGACTCCACTCTGTGTACTGTTGATTCGAGGAAGTGAGGCCGTATCCTCACCTTGGATCCCATCTCTTGGTGTCAATTCGCGTTTTGATTTCATGTTCATCATGTTCTTCGCGGATTGCTTTGTGCCTTGAGTTTTCCCGTCGCTTGATCTTTGTGCTCGGTTCATCTTTTACGATTCCGTTTGAACTGAGTTGCTCTAGATCGTGAGGCACTTCTTTCCACCGAAAGAAATCATCTCTAACCTCACGGTCTAGGAGATCGATCAAGTTTTAGTTTCGGGTCTCTTTTTCTTCTTTCCCCGAATTCCTTCGATTCACCGATTTGGAGTTAGGTTCGAGCCATGATCTCTTAGAGATAGCTCACTAACCTCCTTGTGACTCCTCAGATCGAATCCCAAGCCTAGAGCACTTGATTCGGAGGAGATCGGGTTGAATCGCCGGAGTTTCAGTGCAGTCGCGGGTGACCGGACGCTCTGTCGGTCTGACCGACGCACGCTTTCAGAGTCCGGTCTGAGCATCGTTGAGCACGCCAAGCTTTTCTGCGTACTGACCGGACGCTCTCGACCGGACGCTCTGTTTGCATTTCGACCGGACGCTACGCTTGCACTGTTCCTGGCTTTGTCGGTTTCGACGGACGCACTGTACACGACCGGACGCTCCGTACTCGTGAGTCCGGTCGCGAACAGTAAGGTTCCAGAGCCGATTTTGGACGACCGGACGCGTCCGGTCTCTGCTGACCGGACGCTGGCCAGAGTCCGGTCGTAGCTGTTTCGCGCCGATTCGTTCGCGTTCGTTCGTTCGTCAACGGATTCGAGTTCCGTCTTTTGGTTGGCTTTCTAGGGTTGTCTAGTGTCCCGCTGTGCTTCTAGGAAGCATCCACCTACATCTAGGGTCGTGGACACTTGTCGGCTCTAGGGTTTGCTTTTGGGGTTGAGTTTGGGACAGTGGCATCTAGTTTCCGCAAGGAAATTTTAAAGCTCCCATTCACCCCCCCTCTGGTCGCTTTCGGGTAGCTTCTCGGTCCTTCACACCCCTCTACCTATACTCTATGACACCTTACAAAAGATCCTAAACAATGCAAATAAGGTGTCGGGCTAGCTAGAGCTCACCTAACCAATTCTAGAAGCAAGGTCACACAAACCTATGCAACTAGTACTCAATCAAGGGAGCTCCTACACATGCCACTAAGCAAAAGCACAAGCCTAAGCTCACTAGCAATGCTCAATAACAAGGCTACACAAGCCAAATTAGTGAGCTCAACTTAGCTATAAACTAAGCAATGTGACTAGCAAGACTACAAGTCAACTAGTCACTCACGGGATCAACTTCTATGCTACACAAGCAAGGAAGGTAACTAGCAAGCTACACAAGCTAACTAATTACAAGAGCAACTATTAAGCTACACAAGCTAATAGCTACACAAGAGCAACAACTAAACACTAGCACAAGTATGAGTATGGAAATACAAGCTAGTGAATGGAGATAGCAAACCACCGAGAAGATGAAGACAATGTGACACGGTGATTTTATCCCGAGGTTCACTTGGTTGCACCAAGCTAGTCCCCGTTGAGACAAGCTCAAGGTTGTCGCCGTCCTCTTGCTAGTGGTGACTACACTAGTCACACTCTCCCAAGGAGTGCTTACCACAAGCTCTAGCACTCGACCCGCCGAACCACTTGACGCTCTTCACGTCTCCTTTTTACTAGAGTTGCTCTTCACGATCTCCCGCGGGTGAGCACAATACCCCTCACAATCCTTCTCCGGAGCCACGCACAATCTTCACGCGGGCTTCACGACGGAGACTCGATCACCAAGCCGTCTAGGAGGTGGCAACCTCCAAGAGTAACAAGCACCACCGGCTTGCAACACGAACACCTAGTGCCACTCGATGCAATCTCTAAATGCAACACACTAGCGATCACTCACTCGCAATTGATTCGTACACTCGCAAGCACAAGTGAGTTAGAGGGCTTCCTAGCACTCCCCAAGCATGGACACCAAGTCCCAAGGGTGCTAAGCTATAGCCAAGGCCGGCCACCATCTCCTTTTATAGCCCCAAGGGCTCAACTAGCCGTTACCCCCTTCACTGGGCTTTTTTCGTACTGACCGGACTCACTACAGGGTGACCGGACGCGTCCGGTCACTAGAGTCCGGTCGTCCGTCCCAACGGCTAGTTTTCGCGCGCGTTCAGCCTTCTACTGACCGGACGCGTCAGGTCATAATGACCGGACGCGCCTATGCCTGAGTCCGGTCGCAAACAGAGAGGTTTCGGGGCTGTTTTTCAGTGACCGGACGCGTCCGGTCACTACTGACCGGACTCTACCGAGCGTCCGGTCAATACACCTCAAATCAGCACTCAAAATGCACTGACCGGACTCTGATGACCGGACTCACTCTACTGACCGGACGCGTCCGGTCAGTGAGTCCGGTCACTGACCTTTCAACGCTCAAACGACTATACTCTTAGCTCCGAACTCCGATTTCGATGATCTTGGACATTTTGGAAAGCTAACTCAGAGGCTACACATCCCACATACATAGCTGATCCAACTCACAAAGGATTAGTACAGAATTCCAATCCAAGAGCCATCCTAGAGTCCGGAACACACCGAAAAGCCTCCTTCTCTTCTCGGAGTTGATCCACTTCAACTCCAACACCTTCTCCTTTGCAAATGTGCCAACACCACCAAGTGTATACCACCTTGTGCATGTGTGTTAGCATTTTCACAATCATTTTTCAAAGGATTAGCACTTGCACTCACCACGCCACTCGATCCTAGCAACATTGCAATGTTAGATCACTCAAGTGGCACTAGATGACCGATATGCAAACAAGTTTGCTCCTCTTGATAGTACGGCCATCTATCCTAAACCCGGTCATAAACTTCTCTACACACCTATGACCGGTGAAATGAAATGCCCTACAATTATACCTTTGCCTTGCGCATTCCTCCATCTCCTTCGGTGTTGATGCAACACATGCACCAACCTATATCAAATGATATGATCCACTTCATATCATCACATGGCCTCCATGGTCCATCGATCTTGACCTCACTTGCTCTTCACCATTGCTTCGGTCCTTCGGCGCCAAGTCTTTGCTCAAGCCTCCCGACCTCGGTACCAACGGCTTCAAAGCCTCCAACTGCCCTTCACCTTCGCAACCGGTCCATCAAGTCAAGTCTTGCCTTGATCTTCACCATCTTAGCCACATGACCACATGTCACGTTTTATGTGCATTAAGCTCCTTCTTCACATGTGTGGCCCTTGCAACATCCTCCAAGCCATTTCACCTCTATGGCATATGTTGCTCACACATGATCACCTGTGGACTAATCACCTGTGTAATTCACTTCAAACACCATTAGTCCACCTAAAGTTGTCACTCAATTACCAAAACCAAACTAGGACCTTTCACCATGCTATGAAGACCTCACCCCATCCATCCCTTCATATGGAGAGGATCACATCGGAGATCTCAACACCGCGCCAGCACACATGGCAGGGGAAAACAGTGCCCAAATAGGAAGCTTGGAAGAGCAAGTACAAGCACAAGGCGAGGTGATCAAAGGACTAGCAACAAAGTTTGATAACCTTGTTGAGCTAGTGACGACTCTAACCCAAAACATGCCTCCCAGTGGTGCGCACCAAGCTCCTGAGGACCCTCAAATTCATGAGGTAGAAGGTATAGCAAGCCCTCGGCCTTCCCCATTGCGGAATATTTCTGCTTCGGCAAATGTAGGTCCTCAACCTTCAGCGCTAAAAGACTATCATGACATAGTCAAGGGCATGGTGACCAAGAAGCTAAGGCAGATGAGGAATGATCAGGCGCCACACTCGCTTGAGGGCGATCTGGAGAAGCCAGATGAAGCCTGGCACGACCTTGTGCCTTTTCCTGCAGGGTGGCGCCCACCAAAGTTTAGTCAATTTGATGGGACTGGTGATGCAAGGGAGCATCTGGCTTACTTCGAGGCGGCCTATGGTGACCCGGCAAACAACTCATCGCTGTTTCTTTGCCAGTTCTCTAGATCTCTCACCAGAGCGGTGTTCCATTGGTACAGTCGGCTACCCGTAGGATCCATTAGCAACTGGACTGGCATGAAGAATGTCTTCAAAAAGCACTTCGTCACCATGAAGAGGGATATCTCCATCGTCGAGTTATCACAAGTCAGGCAGCGGTGTGAGGAACCCATCGATGACTACATCATCCGGTTTCGAGATAGCTTTGTGTGTCTCGCAAGGGATATACACCTAGAAGATGCAATCGGAATGTGCATTCATGGAATGCTACAACATTGGTCGCTAGAAGTTTCCCGGTGACAGCCCAGGATGTTCAGTGACTTGAGCTCTGCAGTGGCTGCCACTAAGATCGAGTTTGATAAGTCACCTCAAATCATGGAGCTCTACAAGAATGCGAGCTCTTTTGATCCCGCGAAGCGTTTTAGCTCGATAACGAAACCCAACAACACTGGGGGCAAGATGAAAGCTCAAGCAGAGGCGAACATGGCGAGGGTCTTCTCTAATGTTCCTCAAGCGCAGGTGCCTACTTTAGGCACTAGGAATGAACAAGGAGGAAGGAGGATGCGCCTTCAAGAACTTCTCAAGAAGCAATACATCTTCAGGCAGGAGTTGGTGAAGGACATGTTCGAGAAACTAATGACCACAAAGCGCTCAACCTCCCTGAACCACAACGACCGGAGCAAGTAAACATGGCCAACAATCCCTTGTACTGCCCATACCATAGGTATATTGGCCATCCCATCGAGAATTGCATCGCTTTCAAGGAGTGGCTCCAGAAAGTTGTCACTGAGAAGAGGATCAACCTTGATCCTGAGGCCATCAATCCCGATTACCACACTGTCAACATGGTGACGATGGAGATGCACTCTTCGCCAAGGCAAAGAAGAGACGAAGATGTGGGGTTATGGGTGACTCTAGCTCAGGTGGAGGAGTAGCTTGCCCGCATGATGCTCAACGGGTCTCTAACTACATCGATGGAGCCACCTCGAGTCACTCAAGGGGAGACATGGACCAAGGTGCGACGTCAACCACAACCAATTGGGTGTTCCCCTCGGCATCCTCGCACGACCATGTCCCCATACCCTTCTTCAATGCCAAGGCAGCTCAACCCAAGCCGACGACGCCTTCAACCTCGATTCGTCCCTAGGTCCGAGGGAGACGCACCCTTTCCTCACTCAGGTCGTGCGCTTCCTACCTTGGAGCAATATCTACCCAAGGGCCGGGGGAGGTCCAGACTAAAGAGGCCAAAGAAGCACAAGGAGAATCAGACACTACTTCGACCTCGAATGTGGTAACATGCAATGCCACTTCCACTAGTGGCAGCGACACAGGCCTAAACTCTGGCGAGTTGCAAAAGTTTGGGAGAGAAATGCTTCGTGATAGTGCGGATCAAGAAGGCGCCCCAGTTGAGGTCAACATGAACTTACGAAGTGGGAAGGTTCTGCAAGAATGACCACAAGTCAAGCTATCAAGGGTGGACAAGACCCTAAACGATGGTGCCCCGCCAGCGGGAGCGCCTAAAGTATCAAAGAAAAAGAACTGGATTGAGGACACCGACTACAACGTCGTCTCCCACCTCAAGTGGATCCCTACATTGCTGAGTGTCTATGATGCCCTCATGTTAGTCCCCGATCTCCAAGAGGCCCTTGTAAAGGTTCTATTGGAATCGGAGCTCTATGAGGTGGTCATGGCCAAACATCGTCTAGTCAACAACCCGTTGTTCGTGAATGAGATTACCTTTGATGAACAAGATGAGGTGATAGAAGACGGCGACCACAATCGGCCACTCTATGTGGATGGAAATATCGGAGCTGCGCACCTTCGGCGAATCCTCATTGACCCTAGTTTTGCTGTGAACATCCTGCCACTAAGGAGTCCCACGCGAACTGGCTTCACAATGGATGATTTGGAGCCTACAGACGTTGTCATATGTGGCTTCGACAACTCTGGGAAGGCAACCTTAGGGTCTCTCACTGTTAAGATCCAAATGTCCACGTTCAGCTTCAAGGTGCGATTTTACGTCATCGATGCCAACACGTCTTACTCTGCGCTTCTTGGGAGGCCGTGGATTCACAAGTACCGTGTGGTGCCATCTATGTTGCATCAATGCTTGAAGTTCCTTGATGGAAGCAAGACGCAGCAACGCATCATCGGCAACATGTCCACGTACACCATCCAGGAGGCATCCCATGCAGATGCCAAGTACTACTTTCTGGTGGAGGAGTGCAAACACCAGCTTGGTCGAGCCGCACCACCGACGGACATCATGCTAAAGTCTGGTACTCCTACAACACCTGAGGTGAAGGCTCTCATTATGCCATGCACACCTTCCGCACGGAAGACTTCCCCAAAGTCTAGGAAGGCCAGGCAGGGGGCAAGCAATGTCCCCTCAGCAACTACAGGTACTCCACCCTTGTTTAAGGCAACGATGCCTACATCAACACCCATCACACTAAGGCCCTCGCGATGGCCCTTGCTGACGCTTGTCTCACCACCTAAGGAGACTCCACCAACTAAGCCCGACGCTCTGACCATTGGAGGTTCCACAGGTCTCCAAGGAGGCAGCAAGCCGCTCGCAAGAGGCGAAGATGCGCCACCAAGTCAAGCCACGTCGGCACAAGAGGGAACCATAAAAGAAGAGGGTTGCTGAGATAGAAGGAGTGTCCAAGAGTGTTGAATGTATGCAGCCTCCATCGTTGTACATATCGACAACCACTGAGTTGGAAGTATGGATGACCCCTGGTTATTCCTCCTCTATACCTCGCACAATCTTTTATAAGGTGCCTGAAGTACAACATTGTGATTTTGTACTTGAATCCCCTAACCATGGTCATGATGCAGCTGAAGCATTGACAGCCATGAGGACAGAGCCGAGGATGGCTTGCCTACTAGAGGGGGCCGAGATTGCCCTTGGCCCAAACTACAGAGTGCCACCGCCACCAGCCATATGCGAACAATGGTGGAGTCAAGCGGGGGCTCTTGTCAAGAGGAAGCACAAGGCACAACCCAAGTTTGGGCTTGGCTACCACCACGTCGATACTTCTGACGAAGGGGAACAGCCAGTCCCGACCCACATCGCCCACTGCTTCACCATATCGACTAGAACGGGATATGAAGCCGGCTGCTCGTATCACCCTCGACGCTGACAACACCCCATAGAAGAAGGCATGGAGCTGGACACTACACCAACGCCCCAACAACTAGAAGATGGGGGACAACCCACTATTGATGAGCTCATACAAATCAACATGGGGACCGATGATGATCCTCGACCCACCTTTGTTAGTGCCACACTGACGAAGGAGGAACAAGAAGATTATCGAAGCTTCTTGATGGAGTACAAGGATTGCTTCGCATGGAGCTACAAGGAGATGCCAGGGTTAGATCCCCGTGTCGCCACTCACAAGCTAGCGATTGACCCACAATTTTGTCCCGTGAAGCAAGCCCCTCGGCGCCTGCGTCCTGAGTTCCAAGACCAGTTTATAGCGGAGGTTGACAAGATGATCACAACAGGGTTCATCAAGGAGATACAGTACCCCCGCTGGCTCGCCAACATCGTCCCTGTGGAGAAGAAGAATGGGCAAGTTCGAGTTTGCGTTGACTTCCGTGACTTGAACCGAGCTTGCCCTAAAGATAACTTCCCTCTGCCAATCACAGAGATGGTGGTTGATGCCACCACTGGGTTCGATGTCTTGCCATTCATGGACGGGTCATCTGGTTACAATCAAATCAAGATGGACCCTGTTGATGCATTTGACACCGCCTTTAGGACACCCAAAGGCAATTTCTATTACACAGTGATGCCTTTTGGATTGAAGAACGCTGGTCCCACCTACCAACATGCCATGACATATGTCCTCGGTGACTTGATCATCACTCATCGTTGAGTGCTACGTCGACGACATGGTGGTAAAGACGAGGGACCATAGAAGTCATCAAGATGACTTAAGAGTGGTTTTCGAGCGGTTACGTCAATACCAGCTCAAGATGAACCCCCTTAAGTGTGCATTTACTGTCCAATCTGGTGTCTTCCTAGGCTTTGTCATTCGGCATCGCGGCATTGAGATTGAGCCAAAGAATGTCAAGGCCATCCTCAAGATGCCACCACCTCAAGAGCTGAAGGAGTTGAGGTCTTTGCAAGGGCAGTTGGCCTACATCCGGCAGTTCATCTCTAGCTTGTCTGGGCGTATTCAACCCTTTTCCAAGCTCATGAAGAAGGGAGCACCGTTCGTGTGGGACGAGGAGTGCCAAAATGGCTTCGATAGCATTAAAAGGTACCTTCTTAACCCCCCGGTGCTGGCTGCTCCAGTAAAAGGGCGCCCTCTCATGCTCTACATTGCGGTGCAGCCTTCCTCACTAGGCGCTTTACTCGCACAACACAACGACGAAGGCAAAGAAGTGGCGTGCTACTACTTGAGCCGCACCATGGTGGGTGCTGAACATAACTACTCTGCCATTGAGAAGTTGTGCTTGGCGCTAGTCTTTGCCCTGAAGAAGCTAAGGCACTACATGCTTGCACATGAAGTCCAATTGGTGGCAAGGGCAAATCCAATCAAGTACCTACTTAGTCAGCCCGTGCTTACTAGACGACTAGCAAATTGGGTTCTACTTATGATGGAGTTCGACATTACCTTCGTGCCACAGAAGGCCATCAAGGGACAAGCTTTGGCGGAGTTCTTGGCGGCACATCCCGTACCAGATGACTCCACACTCATTACCGAGCTACCTGATGAAGGAGTCTTCACCATCGACGTTGAGGCCCCGTGGGAGCTCTACTTCGATGGCGCCTCACGAACGGAAGTCACTCTCAACGGTGCCCAAAGACGGTGAGCTGGAGTGGGTTTGGTGTTTAAGACCCCACAAGGAGGAGTGATGTATCATTCCTTCTCCCTTCTCAAGGACGAGTGCTCTAACAATGAAGCGGAATACGAGGCGTTGATCTTCGGCCTTCTCCCAGCACTCTGCATGGAGGTACGTTCTTTATGAGTTCATGGGGACTCCCAGCTCATTGTTTGACAGATCAATGGGGTCTATGAAGTGTGTAAACCGGAGCTCATGCCGTATTGTGCAGCCGCCCGAAAACTCATGGACAAATTCGAAAATATTGAAGTTGTTCATGTTTCACGAAGCAAGAATGCTCCAGCTGATGCTTTGGCCAAGCTTGCAGCAGCGCTCTCACTCCCTGAGGACAAGCCTGCACAAGTTACTGTTGAAGAAAGATGGCTACTTCCTGCTGTCCTAGAGCTCGTTCCCGAGACGTATGAAGTCCACGCTGTCACGACATGTGCCGTTGAGGATGACGACTGGCGCAAGCCCTTCCTCGACTACTTCAAGCACGGCAACCTCCCTGACGACGCAGTGCAAAGGCGTCAACTGCAGCGACGACTTCCCACCTATGTCTACAAGGGAGGCGTGCTTTACAAGCGTGCCTACGGACAAGAACTTCTCCTTCGATGTGTCAACCGACATGAAGCTAACGATGTCTTGAAGGAAGTGCATCATGGTGTCTGCGGTGGGCACCAGAGTGGGCCAAAGATGTACCATAGCATCCGTTTAGCTGGGTACTACTGGCCAAACATCATGGTTGATTGCCTGAGGGTGACGAAGACGTGCCATGGTTGCCAAATCCATGGCGACTTCAAGCACCTACCGCCAGTTCCTCTCCACCCGACGGTCCCTGCATGGTCGTTTGACGCTTGGGGCATGGATGTCATTGGCCCCATCGACCCTCCTTCATCTGGAGGTCATCGCTTTATCCTTGCTGCAACAGACCACTTCTCCAAGTGGGCAGAGGCAGTACCACTGCGTGAGGTGAAGAGCGCTAATGTCATTAATTTCCTAGAGCAGCACATCATATACCGCTTCAGAATTCCACATCGCATCACCTCCGACAATGCTAAATCCTTCAGGTCAGACAAGATGCATAGGTTTATGCAGAAATACAAGATCAAGTGAACTATTCACGGGTTATTATCCCCAAGCAAATGGGATGATAGAGCCTTCAACAAGACTCTGGGCAAAATACTAAAGAAGACAGTGCACAGGCATAGGAGGGATTGGCATGCTGTGTCTTTGAAGCACTATGGCGTACCGCGTCACGGTCCGTACCCCAACTCAAGCCACCCCATACTCTCTTGTGTATGGGTGTGAAGCAGTTTTGCCACTAGAAGTTCAGCTACCGTCTTTACGAGTGGCTATTCATGATAGGCTAACTCAAGATGAGCAGGTCCAACTTTGGTTCTAGGAGCTTGACACCCTAGAGGAGGAGCGTCTCAAAGCCGTACAAGAACTGGAGCTGTATCGCCAGAACATGACGAGAGCTTACAACAAGCTCGTTAAGCGGTGTGTCTTCAGGAGAGGCGAGTTGGTGCTCGTGCTTCGACGTCTCATCGTCGTCACGCACAAGACGAAAGGAAAATTTGAGCCCAAGTGGGAAGGACCATATGCTATCGAGCAAGTCTACAACGGGGGCGCCTACCAACTGGTCGATCAACAAGGAGTACGACCAATGCTGCCGATCAACGGAAGGTTCTTAAAAAATATTTTGCATAAAGAAATCCTTTTCCCCTCTCTTGGAGATGACCAGGATGCATTATTTTCCATTGCAACCCTTGGTCGTCTCCCCATGGAGAGAAAACAAAAGAAACCAAAGGCTCTCCCTACAAGGTTACAGCTGCAGTGGAGGATTTGACTACCTCGGGACTTTTCCAGAAGGGTCGGGGGCAATGACATGGAGGATGGAATCACGACGTCACCACTTCATGGTACACAGGACAGACGCTGAAGGTGTTTCTGCTAGGGGCAGTGGGAGGATGGCTCGGGCCACTCCCAAGCAGCGAGGCGACCACGCCGCTCGCGCTTCCCGATACAAAGTGACACACACTCCAGGGAAGACTGTAGAACAAGAGCAAGAAAGGGCTACCTGGTGCAACACAAGTTTCGCTAAGTGTGCAGCCTCTTGCCACCCTCGAAGGTGACAACAAGGGACTAAAAAAAGAGACAAATCGCCAGTGAGGATTCACCTAGTTACATGAGGTGAATGGCTACCCTCCAAGTTCTTGAGATGCTGAAGCAAGATCCAAGTAAAAACAAAGCAAAAACAAAAAAAGGCAAAAAAACTGGTCTCCAAAGAAGTGACTGAATCCATATCAAACGAGCACAATCAAGCTCACGCATCAAGCTCAGTATCAAGTGGAAGGCGGGGAGTAGTCGTTCGCCATCCTCGGCAAAAGTGATGGCACATTCTACAGCTGTTACCCAAAACCCAATACCAGCTCAGCCACACCTACGCCTCCATGTCAGTGAGCTGTAGTTCAACTCAATGCAAGGGAGTCTCAGCCAAAATTCCCTTCACCTCAGTGACATCGAGCAGAAGTCTACACATTAAAAACACAAATGACAAAGTCGTGGAGCCATATTGCTACGGTTGTATGCAACTGTGCCTGACGTTATGTCCCCTGCGTCTCATCCGAAGCGCTCATTATAGCTAACTTCGATGGGAGAGCCAAAACATTTTTTTAAGAAAAAAAACAAAAGAACGTACTAAACATAGTCTTCTTACTTTGATGATTTTGCATCATTATTACATCACCATAGCTACACTGGCCATGTCCAAGCTAGCTAGCCATTGTTTTTCTAGCGTTGCAGGTCCATCGTTTCACTACAATCGGGAGCAGTATTAGCGCACCAGTGTGGATAGCGCCAAGCTGTGAAACCCTTCAGTCCAACTGGCTGGTACCACATAACAATATGGTCGCGGTTGGATTGATAAACCACACTTTGGGAGTAGTGCGATGCGCCAGTGCGGTTAGCATCAAGTTGTGAAACCCTTCAATCCGGCTGGCTGTCACCACGATACACAATACACGAAGTGGTCGTCGGGTTGATAAACTTCTTCGCCAAGTGACACGGCTTTTACACCACAAGGCGAAGATGACTCAAGGGCGTCCGTTTGGCTAATGCTACCATACAGACCCGATGGACACATCATCGGCCAATGCCACAACACGGCCCCGATGAAGCCCACTAGTCTCGGTGGCCAATGCCGCAACACGGCCCCAAAGGAGTTCGACGCTCCCGCTAGCTAATGCCGCAATATGGCCCTGGCGGAGGCTCCATTCCTTTGTTGGCCCATGCCGCAACACGGCCCCAATAAAGTTCTACATATTCCCTTGGCTAATGCCGCGACACGGCCCCGACGGAAGTCTGTAAACTATCTCCTTGGAGCTGGCATGAAGCTGACGGAGTTCTCAAAAGAGTGACTGCCAACCAAGGTGTGTTTTTTTTTGTTTTTGTTTTTTTTGTTTTCTTCTTTTCTTCCTTTTTTTCTCTCTCTTTTCTATCTCCCTCCCCCACCTCATTCATGCCAAAGACCAGAGGAGCATCCATGGTGGGGTGCCCTTTGGTGAGAGACTTGCTGCCATACAATCTAGCGGCAAGACATAAGAGGATTAGCAAGGATGATGGGACATGGCATCGAAAAACAACACGTATGACCCTGCATCGATGGTTCGGCTACTGCCACATTGAAAGCCCTAGTTTGGTTTTGGTTAATTGATGAAACCTATTTGGTCTAATCCTATTGCTAAGCAAGTGTGTAGCTATAAGAAAGGATTGAGACCAGGCCAAGTGGTGGAGCTAGCAAGGTGGCAACCATGGAGGATGGTGATGGCCACAAGCACTCAAGAGATCAAGTGCTTTACCATTGGTGAAACAAAGAAGAGAAGAGATGAAGCAAAGAGGCCCGAAGGCAAAGGTATAACCTATAGGGCTCTTTGTTTTGGTGATCAAGACACTTAGCGAGTGTGATCACATTTAGGATACATAGCTGTACTATTAAGAGGAGTTAATTCACGGCTTATGCGATTCAAGTGCCACTAGGTGTTCTCTAACATATTGATGCTATAGACCTAGTGAGTGACTAACAAAACCCCTTGGAAAATGCTTTGCAAAATGCTAACACACTTGCATACAATGATGTACACTTGGTGGTATTGGCACTTTTGGGATTAGGGGGTGTTAAGGAGTTGTGGAGAAGTGGGAGAAACTAGTGTATAGTCCTTCTCCCTCCTGCTGAGCTTGCGAGGCAGGATTCAGCGAATTTCGGAAGTGAAGTGTCATGCTCAGGGAGCATCGGACGCTAGTCCGAGGAGCATCGGACGCTGGCACGATGGCTAACCCTAGTTTCTGTCAGAAGTTGAAGGAGCATCGGACGCTGGCAACAGACGCTGAGGAAACACTGTTGCAGAGTCCGATGCAGGTGACGTGGTGCGAGTTAGAGTTTCCAGGGAGCATCGAACGCTGGTCTGCGTCCGATGCAGATCCATCGGACGTGTCCGATGTGATTTGGCCCTCTCTGGATCCTCTCTGCATGGTCATCGGACGCAGGGGTTGAGCGTTCGATGTAAGAGTGCCGGAGCGTCCGATGTGGCGCAGAAAAGTGCTAAATCGAGCAGTGGCATCGGAGCGTCCGATGCCTGGCATCGGCGCGTCCGATGTTACTTTAACCGTGGCGCGAAGGGATATGACCGTTGGGATCTAATTGGCTGAATTCATATCAGGGGGACACGTGGCTCCATCTGGAGCATCGGACGCTGGGGCAGCGTCCGATGGTTGAGCATCGGCGCGTCCGATGCCCCCGATTCTGGCTCAACGGCTAGGCTGACTTGAGTGGCCTATTTAAGGGGCTTGGCCGGCTCATATGGACTTACTCTTGCACATTCTGATTCCTAAGCATACTAGTGAGCATTGGCAAGCCTCCCAACTCATCTCCTAAGTTGATTTGATCAAACCAAGTGAGATTGAGTGATCTAGTGCGTAATTTGAAAGAGTTCAACCTAGTGGCACTAGTTCTTCGCATCGGCATTGAGTTTTCTTGTTACTCTTGGCACTTGCCGGTGCCTAGACGGCTTGGAGGTGTTGTGGTGGTTGTTGGCAAGATTGGTGATTGTTCTTGGCCACCACCGATCGAGATTGTGAGAGGTTTTGGAGCCTCACCTCGCCGGAGCGGCAAAAGGCATCCTTAGTGGATTGCTCGTGTCATTGAGCTACCTCACTAGCGGTAGATTCTTGTGGCGCTCTTTGTGAGCTTGGCTTTGCGCCGATTAGCCACCGGGTCACCTAGTGTTGGTCGACACAACGGGGAGTAGCGTGCCGGTAAGCACGTGAACCTTGGGATAAATCTTGGTGTCCCGTGTGCTTATTGTGATTACTTCCATATCTTGGTGATTGGTCATCATATTCACATTCTTGGAGATTGGCATTACGAGTGGATCTCACCGGTGATTGGCTCTCTACTAGACGATCCCGAAGGCTCGGTGAAATCACTTCTATCTAGCTCATTTACTTTGTGAAATTTACTTTGAGCTATTCCTTTGTGTAGTTACTATCTCTTGTCATATATCTCGTTTAGTTAATTGTATTTAGCTTGCTTAGTATATCTTGTGCACACACTAATTTCATATACATTCTTTGTATGTCATTCTTGTGCTAGAGCTAGATTGTTTTATTCCGCATTTGATACTAGCTCTAGTTGTTTGTGTGACAAAGAAATATTAGGTAGAATTGTTGAATAGGTGACTTGCAACACACTATTAGGCTAGCGCAAAAAGCTTCGCTATTTGTTATACTAATAGTGCTTGCCTAAGTAATTTTGTAGATTTTTAATTAGGCTATTCACCCCCCTCTAGCCAATTTGGACCTTTCACACATGCACATACCGGGACGACCTATAGACCGGCATCGATGACATGGCGCCGCGTTGCCGGCGCAATAAGGCTTGCCCGGATATGGTGAAAGACAAGCTTGACGAGAGCTAACACAAGCAGACACGACTATGTTTGTGTTGTACTGCTACTCGTCCTGTATCTACATAAATAAATTGTAATTATTCATATTGGTTTTAATGATATTCTACTCAAAGAGTCTCACGATGTCGTCTCTGAGAGATATGAAATGCTATCGAGTGTCGTGAAGCTGTACGCTTACACACTAGCTAAATTAACTAATGCATGCGTGTGTGTGGATGTATGGTGCTTGCGCATACTCGTACACCCGTGCAAGAATGCCGCTGCATATAGGTGTCGCCAACAACCAACCGACCGATGCCAGCGACAACGTGCCATGCTCCCGGCAGAAAAGACATGCGGCAAAAGCCACGGTCGACAGCAACTTGTTGTGTCTGGATAGCTTGATTTGTTTCTTCACCAAGTCGAGTCCGGAATTGCTAGGCATCATCCAAACTCGACTTGGTGGGGGACATTTGTTTGATGAGATTTTATACAAAGTTTTTCTAGTTTTTGCATATATTTTTATATGTGCTATTTTGAGAAACTAGAAGAAATTAAAAGATAAGAAGCTAGCAACTCGTATCGGCTTCTTGGTATGCTCTCATGTGCGTGGTTGTTCACATGTGGCAAAAGGAGCTACTACTAGCTAGCAGCTTGCGTGTAAGCACTTATGGTAAGCTAATTAACACAAGTATATATATACACATACACGTATATATGGCTGCATGCATACGTGCGCCCAAGAGGTATTCCTTGTCCAAATACGTGTCAGGCATGCATGGCTGGTAACGTGAGCCATGCAAGATCAAGAATAATAAAGAAAAGCTACTGCAAGTGTATTATGAGCTTCTATGTGATACAATCTCATACATGAATACGAACGTTCACGTAATAACGTGTGCTGATGGAAAGCTACAAAGCAAAGCCAAGTGCGTGTCCATGTGCTCTCATACGACTGGAAATATACGAGTTGTGGTATATGTACGAACATACGCGGGCTTGTGTGCCAGCTGAGCCCGTATAGGGCCGGCCGGCTAGGACTATTAGTCTTCGCCATCTACATGCAGTCTATACATACATACGGCTGACAGGTGGGATTGGAGATCAGCACGCTCAAATCATGGATAAGCTTGCGAGATGTCTACAAGCAGGCCGGACCGGGGCAATGCGCGGATATTTCTCCGGTTTTCAACGAACTCTCGGCGGCGCGGCGCGCATAACAGTTGGACGCGCCCCTGCAGCCCTAGCCTCTATAGCCAGGAGGAGAACCACAGCCAGAGTTTTTCTTCTCCCTCTCTCGGCAAGTCGGCGACAGGAGCGATCAGCATCCGCGTCCAAATGAAGAGAAGGCGACCAAGCATACAGGAGGAGGAGATGCTGCTCACGTCGCTCTCTATGGGTAAGGAACTAATAATAATTTGATTAATTATTTTATCTATCTTGTACAACAACATGCTTGTACGGCAGCCAACCGATTGAGATGGGGCTAGCATCGCGATGTGGAGCAAGGAGCCCATCCGTGTATATGGCCACCGAGACGTGCCAGATGAATATGAAGATACAAGCACCACTGCTACAAGAAGAAGCTAGCAAGACCACGCAGATGCATCTACACCAAGCAAGCGTACACTGCACATACATGCACGTACAGGCCAAGCCAGATGCATCTACTACGCCGGACGCAAGTCTTCATCAACCATTACAAGTTCAACTCCACATGATCAAGTTCTACAGCGTACCACGACGACGTCGCCGAGGCCATCCGAAGCAGTCCGAACTACACCAACCATGCACGTGCTACTACCACGACTACACTATGTGCCTTCGACACTGACGAGGCGAACGACGCAGGCGGGCGTAGCTGATTTCCCTAGCTCCGTTGTAGAGGCTCATGGACCGACGAGGCCATCATGCCAACGCCATCTACACCTACACCAACACCACAAGCATGGAGACGTGAAGCGAAGATTGAAGACGACGACCACAACAGCAGAATCGTAGGTCCTCTGTGAGTTGGACTCATAGGGGTAATTAACTGGGAGCCTTCCGAGGCCCCAGGAACCAGAAGACCACGACGCCCAGTCAGATCGCCATCAGCAAGCCATGAAGCCTATTTATTATCAGAAACTTGTAAATACTTGTTCCTATCTTTTATTTGTGTACTTTAGTACACTGACATGCTCGCGCTTTTACGCAGAGAAATATTTCCATATTTTCTGTTGGAAACAGTCTTTCTCTACTGAAAATTCAAACTTTGATTTAAAGTAGGTCCTCCAAATCGTAAGAAGCCCACCATAATTGTGTGATCTCGTAGGCCGTTGAATGACGGGTACTTATGCATATGTTATGATTTGGCTCTTTGTAATGATTGTTGGTGTGTTGCGATCGTCAGGTTGCAGCGACATCATTTTGCTTAAAATGTTTTTATTAACCAAAATAATGAACTAAATTAGGGTGTTATATCTATCTATCATGTCTCACTTTTACTCTTGGAATTGCAATAGATGGTTAACACCAGGAGAAATGCGGGAAACGCTAGCGAGAATGAGGCAGGTGGAAACCAGCCGCTTCATCCACCTCCACCTCCGCCACCGCCGCCACCTCCACCTCCTTTTCCGCCCCCGTACGACCCGATCCAGATGCTCAGATGCAGAATGAGATGATGCAGAATATGGTCCAGATGATGCAACACATGGCGCAGGCTGCTCGCAGGCTGCTCAGGGTGCAAGAGCTCTACAGCCATCACGACAGGAGGCTTCCCTTAGGAGGTTCATGATGACGCATCCTCCAGTTTTTTGCCACACCATCGAGCTAATGGATGCTGATGATTGGCTCGAGATCATCGAGAGCAAGTTGAAGCTTGCTCATTGCAAGGGTCGTGATAAGGTCCTCTACGCCGCGGACCAACTTCAGGGGCCGACAAAGTACTGGTGGTCCGCCTACACCGCCACTCACGACGACGCCGACACCATCACCTGGCGGGAGTTCCACAAGGCCTTCTGTGACCAGTACGTCCCCTCCGGCGAGATCAATGTGAAGCGCCGGGAGTTTCAGGACCTCAGGCAGGGCACGATGTCAGTGCATGAGTATCTCACGCGGTTCACCCAGCCGTCTCGCTATGCCCCGGGTGATGTTGACACTGATGACAAGAAGCAGGATTGCTTCAGGCAAGCTCTCTTTGAAAATTTTACACTAACCCATCATTCATGCATTCTTGTTCCTTCATTTGCTACCTGTCAAGTATTAACTTGTTGTCTGTTACCGACATGGTCTTCACCCTGGACTCTGCTATGCCCTAGCTTCGAATGAGTATTCCTCATTAAAGAAGTTGGTTTACAGTGCCTTCTCGGTGGAGAAGGAAAGGAAGGGCCTCGATGCTGATCACAAGAGGAAGATCACCTTCCAGGGACAGTCCTCAGGCAGCGCTCCTCGTCCCCGCTACACCCATGTTGGCAGTGCTTATCGACAACATTTATGAGCCAACCAAGGAGGAAACAAGGCATACTTGCATACATATGTTATCATCTTGACCTATTTCCACTTGTATTAGAGAATCATTACTTTTCAGATATCAAACAAGAAAATAGTGGAAAAGGCGAGAAGAATACGCTTTCCGACAAAGTGTAAAACCAAGAAATATGGGAGAAGCCTACCTAAAGAACCAACTTGGGCTCAAAACCCACATGGCAGGCATCCAGGCCCAACCAAGAGCCCACATGCGAAAGACGGTGGCCGGAGGCGGTGCCAGGGGTGCGCTTGCACCACTAGTGCAGCCGCACCACCGGTGTGGCCTTCCGGGCCCACCTTCGTCAGGCGGTTGCATGCCACCATGCATACGTCAGTTGAGATAGTTTTCATGTTTACATCGACCAAACCGACCATGTTGTAGTATAAAAGTAGGGTTAGAGCTCCATTTTCAATAACCAATCACACATCAACACATTTGTCTTTCATTCCACTTTGTATTTGGAGCTCTCTACATTAGTTTAGATCCTCTAGTAGTTGGAGCAAGTGCTACTTGCAAGAGGAGAGGAGTTGTAAAGATCTACTTGGTATGAATACTAAGTTCCACTTTTCATACTTGTTCTTATTCTCTTATGATCAACATTGTTATGTTCTTGAATTAGAGCCTTGTTCATGTTCATTTTTCATCGTTCTAGAACTAGTTCATAGCTTTAGATCTTTGTTCATCATGAACATGAACGTTGTTCTTCATTCAACATGTTTAGATCCTAATAACTTAATGCTATGTGTTGGGTGGTGTTTTGTCGTGCCTTCGGGCGCGCTTGTTGCCTTTTCCTGTCAATCCATAGGGTTGGGGACCCGAGGGGGTGTAAGTATTCTTCATATGCGCGAGAGTGGTTCTCGGGTATATGGAGTTGGGTGAATGCTTGGCTTAGTCCACGGTTGAGGGGTAGGCGGCAGGTGGTGACAGCCCTGTCCGTCCCCTGTAATCCCCCACGTTCGGCTTTGGGGTAGGAGTCTAAATTGCCTAGTGTATCCTACTGGCAGATCAGTGTTCCCGAGTCTCCTAATCCATCCAGTACTTAGCACTAACGTTAACTTGATCATAACATGTATACATGATTCATTGACATAACTCTGTTAAGATCCATGCTCCGTAGGACATTCTTTATTCTTTTATTCTTTCTTCTATCCCCGTAGAAGCTCCATATATCTTAGGCAATGTGTGTGTTGGTCCCACTATCCAAATTACCGTTTATCCTCCTGCTATGGTTAATTAGTCAACTATGCATTTATTATGTTCTTGTCATGGATATATCTTGAATCCTTTCGCACCTAGCCTTCCCAGTGGTAAAATATAAATAACGATACCTGGAATACTCCCGGTGAAATGCTACAACGGTAACCCCATGCGCTTGCGGACCCTGTCTGAAAGAAGAAATCTTCTTCCTCCTCCGCAGCTCCACCAACAGAAGAACCACCAGTTTCTGCACCAAGCTCAACTCTCGCCATGGCCAAGACCCTGTGTGGCGTAACGGTCCTAATCCCATGGCCCACCGGTCCCCGTCAGCCTCTGACAGCCGAACCGATGTACCGCGTGATTAAGACTGTTCGTCACTGGGCTGCATCAGCGCCCATCGTCCGCAGGATCATCTCAGAATTCGGCCACAGCACTGGATACTTTTACAAATAACATCGGAATACAGAGCGGAAGACTTAAATAACATTAGTTTTACAAACTAAGGTTCCAAATTAAAGGTGCAGTTATTACAAACCATGTTCGGGTAATAGAAATAGGCAACGTAGCAGAGTACAACAAAATAAGATACTTGCAATCACCCAGCCCGAGGGTGCACAACTATCCTTCGGCCTCATCGGCCTCTTCCTGGTCGATGGTCATGCAGCAGGGCGCAAGACACATCGGGGACTCAGTCATACCTGCAACAGGGGTTAACAAACCCTGAGTACTGGGGTACTCAGCAAGACTTACCCGACTAAAGAAAAAGGGGAGAAGACTCAAGAATGAGAGGCTTAGGTAGTCAAGGTAAGACTTAAGCAAGATCAAGTATTTTGCAGAAAAAGCATTTTGAAATCCTTGTTTTATTTTTGGAAAGATTCCAGTATTTCTCAATTCTTCATTGTTCATGATTCATTTTACCTTTCAAAACATTCCTAGTTGAGAACCACTCTCCGTTGACAGTCAGTGACCAAGTCTCCATAACCGAGGAGCAACGTTAATCCGGATAAATAATACTCAGCTGAGGATCCCTATCCACACTGCATATGTAGCACCCAAGCTTGCATATGCCAACTCGTCTACCACGATTCCTCCAAGATTCGGCCCGGTCCTACGCCACCCGGAAGTACAGTACACCACTCCTATCCAAGTACGACGACCACGTGGGTACATGCTAGTTCCGCCATCTCTCCACTCCCAGTGCGCGGTTGTCGGTCCAATAAAGGATTCCTCGGAGCCAGAGCTTTCCGAAGTATGTGCATAGTTGCAAGTCTTGGCCAGCAGGCCCCCATACGGATGGTCCCTAAATTTTTCTGCCAGAACCATACCTTGGTTATATCTCACCCAAGCGTAATAGTCCTGTCAGTTTTTCAACCCTGTCCCGATCGGTGTCAACTGTTGAGCCCCGGACTACAACATGACGGCACCGTACGCTCGGACAACCTCTCCTCGCAATTGACTAGGTACGGATCAGATACCTAGCCAATGGCCGGGGAGTAAAGCCAAAAATCCCATAAAGATTCTTCAAGTGCTCACACTTTTGAAAATGACATTTTATTGCAAATCTATTGTATAGCATCACTAAGCATTTTGCAAATAGTTTTTAAAACAGGCCAGGTGGATCTTCTGGTGGAGGTAAACAATGCAGGTAATAGGTCATCACACAACTCCTATAACCTAATGCAGTAGTTTAACTCAAAGACATTTTAAGTAAACCTTTTATAAAAACAAGGAAGGGTTAAAATGCACCAGGGCTTGCCTTGAAGAGCAAAGAGGACAGGCTCGGGGTCGGCAGTGCAGGCGTCGGAGCTCGGGGTCACCTCAGGGGTAGGTCCGTCAGCGGCTGCTTCGACTCTGACGTCTTCTCCTTCGGTCACTATACGGATGCAATGATGTATGCTTATGAGGATGCTGACATGAACAAAAAGGCTTGCTAAAACGCAGGACAAAACCTATTGATTCTAGAGTACACTTTCCATCGCGTAAGTAACTTAGAGTGGACATAAAGTTAGTTATCTTTATCCCTAAGCAAAATTAATCAACCTATTAAGCATCATTTATCCGACCTAAACACAAATCATGCATGACATCACAAACATCATAGACCAAAAGGGTGGGGGTCTATGAACAGCAACCAATCCCAAAAGTCACATCATAGGGCATACAACATGAACCCAACTTGATCTTTTCTATTTTTCCTAATTATTTAAAAAGGTCATTTTATGAAGTTGCTCCAAAAATTACCAAATTAATCTCATAAGTTCATTATGGTATAAAAAGATGGCAAATCAAATTTCATAATTTTTGGAGGTCATTAAGGTGCTCAATTAAAATCAGTCATTAATTAACAAAAGGCACTATTTACAATTAAAATAAATGCTCAAAAATCATCTTGTTCCAAAAGACTTCAAAATTTCACCAGAGACTAAACATGGCATAGGAAACACACAAAAATTTATCTCATGATTTGTGGAGTTATAAATGATTTTCTAAAAACCCAAAACCATCCATTTATTAATTAAAAGAGGGATTTTACATTTTCAAATTCCTGCAGAAAAGTCAAGTTTTATATTTTTATAAAATACTTCAAGGTATAAAGAGTCTACCATGAATTTTTTCAGAATTTTTGGAACCACACAGAAAATCACACAAAAAGATGAAAGAGGAACACTATTCACATCTTTCCAAAAAGGAAAAAGAGCACTGTGTTCCTTCCTCGCAAGGCTCGGGCGAATCGCGCGGCGGACCGCAGGGCTCGGGCGAATCGCAGGCGAGGCAGAGGGCGGACCGGCCGCTCAGGGCTCGCGCTGGGAAAGCCGAGGTTGGGGGAAGATTCGCGAGCTCACCGTGAGTCGGGAGGGAGGCTCGGCGAGGCGGTGCAGGGTCGGAGGAGGGAGTCCGACGGTGGTGGTGCTTCGGCGGATCTCTTCGGCGGCGATCGGCGTCCGACGGCTCTGTCCACCAAAAGAGGTCGCCGAGGTTGCGGTTAGGAGCGCGCTGAGGTGAGGAAGAGAGGGCAGGGGTCGGAGGGAAAAGAGAAGCACTCACGGCGGCGAATTTCTCGCTTAGCCGAAACGCGGCCGTTTGCCGGAGTCGGGGACGAAGCTCCTGCGCCGGCGATAGGAGGCGGTAGAGGTGAAATTGGTTGCTCGGGAAGGTGGAGCAGCTCAAGGCGAAGGCGGTGGAGGGCTCGGCGGGCGCTGGGGTGGTCTGGTGGCTCGGGGTGCCGTGGTGGCGGCAATGGCGGAGCTCGGCGGCTTCTTATAGCCGCGGGATGGAGCGGGGGGGGGGGGGGGGGGGGTCCGGGCGAGGGGTGAGGAGCGTCCGCGCGACACTAAAGGAGGTAGGGAGCAGCGTAGGGCGGCTCGGTGTGGGCGGGAGCTCGCGCGCGGCGCGGCGGCTTGCCGGCGGCCGGCATCTGCGCACTGTCCGCGGCCGTAGGGGAAGGAGGAGGGTAGGGTAGGGAATGGCGAGGCGGCGGTAGGTAGGGGCTCGGGGAGGTCGAGCGCGCTAGCTCTGGCCTTGGGCGACACGGAACGGGTCAGCCGGGCTCGGCGAGGCTGACTCGGCGTGGGCGGAGGTAGGGGACCGGAGAGGTCGAGCGCTTAGCGCTGGCCTCGGGCGGCACGGACGCGGGTCAGCCGGGCTCGGCGAGGCTGAGGCTGCGCCGACGTCGGCCGGGGCCCCCTTGCTTTAAAGCTCGCACAGAGACGTTACCCATTCCCAAATCTACCCCCTTTCTGAAATTTTGAAATTACTCCCAAAACTTGAACTACACAAAGAAAACTCAAAACACCAAAGTTGCTCATAACTTTGAGACCTACAACTTTGTCAACATAAACTTTTTTGAAACTCAAAAGTTTTTGAGATAATTTTGAAAACCAAAAAGGGGACAAAATTGAAGTTTGAAAGAATTTGAAATTACTTCTGATTTTATATTGAAACTTGAAAAACTGTAAACACCAAAGTTGTTTCTATTAACAAGATCTACAACTTTGCTAAAAGGACCAACCTCAAATTTTGAATAGTTTTTGAATTAGAGATAGAGGGGTAAAACTAAAGTTTGGAAATTTAGGGTTTTTCAAAAGGGATTTAAATTCTATTTCTGATTTTGAACTTTGATCAACACAACAAAACATCAGGTCACTCAACTGAACAAGATTCACACAAAGCTAGACACAGAGATGAAATTACCATTTTGCCCTTATAGGAAGATTTGGACCTTTAGGGTTTTTGAAAAAAGAGATCACTACAAGTCACTCCAGAAAAAGGTAAATGCAAAACAAGCATTAGGCAAACATAAATGCATGGCAAGAATGATTAATGACTAAAGATGATGACATGTCAGGTTAATTACATATTAATCACCAGAGGTGTTACACCCTGCGTGACTTTTCCGTCCCCGCTGTTGCCAACGTGCCCACCAGGCCCGCTATCAACACCAGCGACAAAGCTTTTGAGCTAAGGACTTGCCTCATCACCATGGTGCAGGCAAACCTATTCTGTGACACCATCATCATCAAGGACATCACTCCAGATGTCATCAGGCTCTGACTGTTTCCCTTCTCCCTCATGGGGAAGGTGAAGTAGTGGTTCTACAAGAACCCGACGGATGTCACCACATGGGGCAAGTGTTCGGTGGCGTTCCTTGCAAAGTTCTTCCCCTTGGGCAAAACAACTGCCCTGAGGGGACGAATCACCAGCTTCCAACAGAACTCAACGGAGTCCATGCCTGAGGCATGGGAACGACTGCAAGAATACATTGCAGCTTGTCCCCATCACGGGATGGAAGAATGGTTGGTGCTCCAAACCCTTTACTAGGGGCTCAAGCCCATGTCAAGGGGGCACCTGGATGCTGTAGCTGGAGGGGCATTCATGTCTCGGACTGTCAACGGGGAAAAGGCCCTGATTGACAAGGTGGTCGTGAACCAAGCTTGGGGGGATGGAAGACCCCAAGCTAAATCACAAAAAGGCATGCATACTGTAAAGGAGGCGGATATGCTTGCCGCAAAAATAGATCTTCTGCTCAAGCGGCTGGACGAGAAGACGACAACCAGAGAAGAAAGAAGTACCGTCCAAGCCATGGATGCGCACATGATGTGCGAAGTGTGTGGAGGAACCGGGCACTCAGAGAATGACTGCCCCGAGACCCGCGAAGATGCTGCTTACATCAACAACAGGATTTGCCCGCAAGGCGGAAACTCGTGGAACAATCAGCATCCGCCTCCATATCAGGGAGGTAACCAGGGCTACAACTCCAACACACCTACCTTCAAGGATCTTGTGTTGGGGCAAGCAAAAATAAACGAAAGCATCTCCAAAAGGCTTGCCCACAACGATAAGACCCTTGAAAGCATGAACTCCAAGATCGAGGGCCTAGCCTCGGCTGTGAAGAATCAACCGAGCTTCAACAAAATGATCGAGACCCAACTAGCTCAGATTGCGGCGGCAATCCCAGTCATCGACTCGGGGAAGATCCTAGGGCAACCTGAGACCCCCCTCAAGTTCGTCAAGCTCATCACTACCAGGTATAACAAGCCCCCGAGTTGGCCTGTCTACCATTATTATCTTGATCCTCCCTTCGTGGCAAAGAAGGAAGATCCGGGTCGACCCACCATAGAGTGTTCCATAGGGGCACACAAGTTTCGCAATGCATATTGCGACCTTGAAGCAAGTGTCAATATCCTCTCCAAGGCAACATATGAGAAGATCCTTGGTGGTCCATTGTGAGAACACAAGGTTGATATGTGCCCTTGTGGTTCCCTTCCTGAGTGATGAGTGATCGATCAACAGGCAACATGTCTCTTGGCTGTGTTGATGTGCAGGTGCGGAGCTCGGGCAGTGGTCGAAGGTGAGGTGAAGGTCAAGTGGGGACGTGCCATGCCGACGGACCGGGAGTGGTGAAGGGCGGACGTGGAGCTTGGACCGACGGACCAGGAGACCGGAGGCTCAGCTGTGGTAGCTGGCACGTGGCGATGACAAGCAAGAGTACATGGGGATGTGCGCTGCATCGGCCGAGTCGGGAGGATGCCCGGCGTGGAGGCTGGACATGCTCTGGCATCGGTGCTGGAACTCGGGGTGTGCGAACCACATCCCGTCTACGGCACGGGTTCGGTAGCTGAGCCTCGAAAAGCTACCCTCGACGGTTTCCGAGTTTGGGCCTCAAAACTTGGGGTGGCCGGTTTTTGAGTTTGGGCCTCAAAACTCGGCGTGGACGGTTTCCAGGTTTGGGCCTAAAACCTGGGCGCGCGGGTTTCTGAGTTTGGGCCACAAAACTCAGCCTGAGGACAGGTTTCCCGGTTTCAGCCTCAAAACCGGGGAGAAGCCCAGGTTTCCCGGTTTCGGCCTCAAAACCGGGGGGAGGTCCGCAAAAAGGACGGTTGACGCGTGGCGGCGTGAAGAGGATGGCGCGGCGGCGCAGCTATTCGCGAAGTAGGCGCGGCGGTCGACAGGGCGGCACGTGGCGGCATCCTGAGGCTTGCGTCGAGGCGAAGCTAAGGATGAGATGGGCGCGTGGCCGTCGGATCGGCTATCAGCAGAGTTGGACCGGGATACCCCTAGGGTTGGCCGCTTCGCTCTTGTATCTAGGGGTAGAAAGGGGATTATTGTTTTTGGCTATAAATAAGAGAGGCACCCCTCCTCTCCCTCTATCCTTGCAGTCATTTGTTCATGAGCTCTCTCTCTCTAGCCCCTGATTAGGTTCTAATCATACCTCGCTGCAAGCGATCCGCAGAGACAGGAATCATACCTCTGTGTATTTGGATCTTTTGAGGAAACGAGACCGTATTCTCTTTGTCTCCTCGTGTGGAGGAATTTCGGCTGAAATCAAATCGTGTTCTGTGTTCTTCACGTTTTGGTTTTTCATCTCTTGGAGATTTGCCTCGTTCTCCCTCTTCACGAGATGATTTTCGATTCCACTTGAATCAATCTGTTCTCGGTCGTGAGCCCCTTCTTTCCACCGAAGGAATTCTCTCCTAACCCCACAAATCCATAGATCGGGTTGATTTTGTGTTCGTTCTTTCTCTTTCCCCCTTTCCGGTGTTTCTCGGATTACTCTTGATTGACTTGGATTGGTGTGATGATTTCTTAGGATTAGCACCCCAATACGTTGAGGAACACCTGGGAGAAGTTTGATTGAAGCCTCTTTTGACTTGGTGAAGTTTCGATTGATTTGCCTTTTGTCCCGAGCAGTTTTTCTGCTCTCTGTTCATCCGCGGACAGTCCGCGCCCCCAGCGGCGGACAGTCCGGGGATCAGGGTTGGTCAGGTCAGTCAGGCGCAGTCCCCTGATTGTTCACTGTCAAGTGAACGGCGGACAGTCCGCGGTACAAACCCGCGGACAGTCCGGGACCTCTCCAGCAGACTTGCAGCACTGTTGAGTTTCTGCGTTTTTGCCGGCGGACAGTCCGGCTCCCAGTCGCGGACAGTCCGGGACTCTGACCGCGGACAGTCCGCGAATCTGCTGATTGTGCTGTTTTGCTCCGTAGCTTTGGCAGTTGGTTTTGGGGTTTCTCCGGAGGTTTCGCTGTACCACTAGGACATCTCTTAGGGTATCCACCTACTTGTAGGTCGTGAACTCTTCGGTCGTTTCGAGTCTTTGCTTTTGGGGTGATTTTCTGGGACAAGGGTTATACGATTCACGAGTTGAATTTGAAGCTCCCATTCACCCCCCCCTCTAGTCGCTAATCCGGTCCTTCAATTGGTATCATTGCCGGTTAAGGATCTCTCCTACCTTAATCGATTTTGGATCCTAAGGGCAACATGGAATGAGGGAACAACAAGGCTCCTTGGTTCGATGGAACGAACTATCCCTATTGGAAGATTCAGATGCGTGCTTATCTCAACAGCATCGGATCTTCTGCCTGAGAGATATGTGAGAACGCTGAGTACGTAGTCCTTGCGGCTCGTGTGGGTCAGATTCAGATTGACCAACATGAGGCCAACTCCAAGGCTCGTAATGCTGTTCTGGCCAGCCTCTCCCTTCCTGAGTTCGAACGTATCTCAAAGCTTGAGACGGCACGAGAGATCTGGGTGAAGCTTCAAAGCTATCACGAGGGGACCGCTCAGGTCAAGACCAGACTCTTCGAGACCTACAAGCGAGTGTATGAGAACTTTGTTCAGTTGGAGGGAGAGACGATTGACGCTATGTTCGCTCGTTTCCAGACGATCGTGAACAAGATGCGTGCCAATCGGGCTAACCTACCCTATGACGATCATGAGAGGGCTCTCAAGTTGCTATACGCCCTGGATCGGAGGGTATGGGAGGTGAAGGTGTCGACCATCATTGAGTCTCCTGCTTACGACACCCTCACCATGGATGAGCTGTTCAGCAAGCTCAAGTCCACCGAGATCGATCACCTGACTCAGGCCAAGCTGAAGAACCCATCTTCACACACCATGGCTTTGGTCTCAGGCACAGGTGGATCGACTTTCACTGCTGACGCTTCACCTCCTCTTGTTGCTTTGTCTTCTTTGCATACAGTCACGGAGGAGCAGTTGGAGGCGCTTGGAGACGACGAGCTCGCCCTCGCCATCACCCGGTTCTCGCGGTTTCACAACAACCGCCTGAATCGCCGGCGTGGTGGCGCACGCGAGGGCTACTACAAGTGTGGTGATCTAGACCACTTCATGGCGAACTGCTCCAAGAACGACAAGAACTTCCCCAGCAAGAACCGCAACTTCAGGCGCAGGGGCAAGCCGGAGAACAAGGCCGGGAAGAAGAAGAAGAATGGCTTCTACCGCCAGGAGGACATGGAGAAGGCTTTCGACGCTAGCAAGCGTGCTTTCCTCGCCACTATCGGCGATGGTGAGAAGACCTCCGACGGTGACTCCAGCGACGACGAGTCCGAGCACAAGATGGAGGATCGCTTCAACGGACTCTGCTTCCTCGGCAAATCCTCCAAGGGCTTTTGCACCATGGCCTTGGATGAAGAGGACAGCAAGCACCAGGCAGAGGACGACGATGACGCCCACAACGACGACAGCGCTTCTGAGGTATCAAACTCTTCTGAAGTCGATCGTCTCATTGAGGAGCGGGATAGGTTTGCGGATTTAGTCCTAGTTCTGGAGAAGAGGCTTACGGAAGTTTTCCAAGAGCACGGTGAGTTTAAGGCTAAGATGAAAGAGGCGCGTAAGGAGCTTGAGTTCGCTAGGTCCGAGGTGAAGGTAGCCGATGTGGAGGAGTGTGAGGAGTGCACGATGCATATGACAAACTTTGCCACCCTGCAAACCAAGTATGCCTCTTTGATTCAGGTGTATGATGAGCTGAAGAGTAGGCTAGACTTGGTGGGTGATTGCAAAGAGTGTCCCTCCCTGAAGGAAGAGCTGGAGGAAGTGAAGGCTAGGTCTTCTTTGCTGGGTGCGTGCAAGCTTTGTCCTAGTTTGGGAACTGAGTTGGCAGGAGTTAATGCCAAGCTTTCTGAAGCCTTGAAGGCCAGCTCAGTTAGCACCTTGTCCGCTCCATGTGAGCGATGCGTGGGGATGGAGCTTGAGATTGCCAACTGTCGGCATGACAGGATGCAAACCGAGGAGGAAAACACATACCTTTGGTCCATCCCGAGTTGGGTGTCATGCAGTGAGCCGCAGTTCGGCATGATGATCAGTCAGTTCAAGAGGGGAACTGATTGCTCGGGAGTAGGCTTTACTTCAAGTGGGAAGAGCGCTAGTATCTTTGGTAAGATCGGTGAGTTTAGCAGAGTGAACCCGAGTGAGAAACCATCCGCTATCCCTAAGCTTACCAAGATCACCTCACCTGAGCCTCCTAAGCCTATCACCAAGGATGGCATCCTTGATGAACCTCCCAAGGCTCCACCTCGCAAGCAAGTGTGGGTTCCAAAACCTAATCATCTTAGGAACACACTTGACACCCTTCCTGACGTCTCTAGTGATCCCCTTCCGAGAGGTAAGCAGCCAGCCAGAGTGAACAACCCTCGCAACAATAGGAACCAACAACCCAAGAGAGTGGTGAGGTTCGAGTGCGAGTACTGTCACCGCGAGGGTCACCTAGCTGAGTTTTGCTTTCGGAGTAAGAGAGACGCTAGGAAGGAGTTGGAGCTGAACAACCAGGCCAGGCACCACCCTTTCCATGGTGTGCAAGGTCGAGGAGTTCAGAGGCAGGGCGCTAGACCTGGAGGTGCACCCCCTCAGGTAGCTAGGCCCCAGGCAGCTAGACCACGGGGTGGTGGTCGTGCCCGTCGCGGTTCCGGTCGTCCTCAATACGACTGTGAACCAAGTGTAAGAGGTTTTGCTGCTCAGTCCCATAGCGGACCACCTTTTCAGTATGGTGGTGATCGCTTTGCTCAAATGGGACAAGTAGGTCAGTTTGGAGGTTTTCCGTTCCATAGCGGACCACATTTTCAGGTTGGTGGTGATCGCTATCCACCCATGGGACGAGGACAGTTTGGTGTTGCTGCTAACACTTTTTCTGGGCCTATGACACAACACTGGTATCCTTCTTAGTATACTAACCCCAGTGTTGTGCCATATGCTCACTTTCTGCCTTTCTATTGATGCAGGAACTTCGGCTGGAGAACATGTGGCTCATGGATTCCGGGTGTTCGCGAAAACATGACCGGAAAGAAGGAATGGTTCTCCAGCCTGAGCCCCGGGATGCAAAAGGAGTACATCACTTTCGGGGATAATAGTAGAGGTAAGGTTGTCTCTCAGGGAGCTATTCGGCTCAATGAGAACTTTGTCCTGAAGAATGTTGCCTTGGTTTCTAATTTGCATTTCAACTTGCTTTCTGTTTCGCAACTTCTTGAGGATGATTGTGAAGTGCGCTTTAAGAAGGGTTTGAGTCACGTTTTAGACCCTCGGGGAGATCTTGTTTGTCGGATCGTCCCTTTTGGCCATGTTTTCAGAGCCGACTTTTCTCAGTCTTTTGGCTCTGCTAGGTGTTTGATGGCTGGTCCTTCTTCTGATTTGTGGAAGTGGCATAGGAGGCTCGGTCACTTGAGTTTTGACTTGCTTGCAAGGCTTAGCTCACTTGGCCTAATCCAAGGATTGCCCAAGCTTAAGTTTCAGAAGGACCTCGTTTGCCATCCTTGTCGTCACGGGAAGATGGTTGCTGCTTCTCACCAACCTGTTAATCAGGTGATGACAAAGCGACCCGGCGAGCTTTTTCACATGGACACAGTTGGTCCAGCTCGGGTTTGCTCAGCGGGTGGGAAGTGGTACGTTCTAGTGATCGTTGATGATTTTTCGAGGTACTCTTGGGTATTTTTCATGGAGGGTAAGGATGAAGCGTTTTCTTTTGCTCGTGATTTGATTTTGAAGTTGAAAACTGAGTTTCCCCCTAATACTATTAGAGCTATTCGTAGCGATAATGGTACTGAGTTTGATAACTCTCAGTTTGCTTCCTTCTGTTCTTCTAATGGAATCGAGCATCAGTTTCCCTCTCCGTATGTCCCTCAGCAGAACGGTGTTGTTGAGCGCAAAAACCGGACCCTTGTTGAGATGGCCAGGACGATGCTGGATGAGCATAGACTCCTAGGCGTTTTTGGGCCGAGGCGATCAACACCGCTTGCCATGTTTCAAATCGCATCTTTCTTCGTGTCTTGATGAAAAAGACTTCTTATGAGTTGCGTTTTGGACGGGTACCCAAGGTATCTCATTTTCGGGTGTTTGGGTGTAAGTGCTTTATCCTGAAGCAAGGCAATTTGGACAAATTGGAATCTCGCTCTGCTGATGGGGTGTTTCTTGGTTTTGCTTCTTATTCACGTGCTTATCGAGTTCTTAACCTTGAAACTAACCGGATAGTGGAGACCTGCGAGGTCACATTCGACGAAACTATGCCTTGTGTTTCTTCTATTTTTGATGTTGCAGGAGAACAGGAGATGGGAGAGACCATCTTTGTGGAGGAGGAGCAGGAGAATGCCGATTGGGGTGATCCCGAGCCAACTCCACTGGCTGCCCCCATCGACCCTGCGATGACTACTTCAGCTCGAGGACCCGATCCCACGACTTCTTCTTCCTGGGGTCCTCTTGAGCCACCTCTCCAGCAAGCACCTGCTACACCTGGGAGAGCAACAGCATCTGGCGAGGGGGAGGTGACTTCGGCGAGGCAAGCACCCCAAAGCGTTCAGCAAGTTCACCCCCGCGACAGATGATCGGCGGCATCGACCAGCGAGTCACGCGGTCGCAAGCGTATGAAATCTCTCACTTTGCTCATTCTACATTCGTTGCTTCTTTTGAGCCCAAAGATGTTGGACACGCACTTTCTGATTCTAACTGGGTCAATGCCATGCATGAGGAGTTAGAAAACTTTGAGCGAAACCAAGTTTGGACCTTAGTGCCACCTCCACCACAATGCCACCCTATAGGTACCAAGTGGGTTTTCAAGAACAAAGAGGGTGAGGACGGGATGGTAGTGAGGAACAAGGCTAGACTAGTAGCTCAGGGTTTTTGCCAAAAAGAGGGTATAGACTATGAGGAAACCTTTGCCCCTGTAGCCCGTTTAGAAGCCATTAGAATCCTTCTAGCCTTTGCTGCTTCGAAGGGTTTTAAGCTTTACCAGATGGATGTCAAGAGTGCCTTCTTGAATGGGTATATAGAGGAAGAGGTTTATGTTAGGCAACCCCCTGGCTTTGAGGATCCCAAGTTTCCGAACCATGTTTATAAACTTTCAAAAGCTTTGTATGGTTTGAAACAAGCCCCGAGAGCGTGGTACGATCGTTTGAAAACCTTTTTACTCTCCAAGGGTTTTAAAATGGGACGGGTCGATAGAACTTTGTTTCTCCTCAAGCAAGGCAACGATACCCTGTTAGTCCAGATTTACGTGGATGACATCATCTTTGGGGGCTCTTCTCATGCGCTTGTTGCCAAGTTTGCAGATGCGATGAGCAGGGAGTTCGAGATGAGTATGATGGGCGAGTTGACTTTCTTCCTTGGGTTACAAATTAAGCAAACCCGAGACGGGACATTTGTGCATCAAGGAAAATACACGAAGGATATCCTGAAGAAATTCGACATGGGCGACGCCAAGCCTCTTACGACGCCCATGCCGACGACTGCGGCGATGGACGCAGATCAGGACGGAGAGCCGGTTGACTAGAAGGAGTACAAAAGCATGATTGGCTCGCTTATGTATCTGACGGCAACGAGGTGTAACGTCCCGCCTCCACGAGGCCGGGAACACTTACATCTGGCAGCTTTTTCTAGGATATAGACTTCCCTCACAGACCAACACCAGTCTTTTCTACGCACTTTGTCCTCACTCGTGCGCACCCGGGAAGAACTTCCCGGACGGTCACCCATCCCTAAATTTCTCCAGGCCAAGCACGCTTAACTTTAGAGTTCTTTGGAGATGGGCTTCCGAAAAAGAAGTTGCAACTTGTTGGTATGAGTACCCTATTATTCCTATTAAGCCTTAGGACGGGATGTTACATCCTCACCCCCTTAAGAGATCGACGTCCACATCGATCAATCCCAAGCCAGGAACGTCCTCTCTTGGCCACGTCCGTGTGTCTAGTGCCAGCACATGTGCCATGCTGTGTGACCACTCCGGGTCCACACCAGCCATGACCACTATGTCTGAGCAACTGCGACACACGCACCCGTGAAACCGTGAGAGTCGGCTCCGATACCATTCTGTAACGTCCCGCCTCCATGAGGCCACGAACACTTACATCTGGCAGCTTTTTCTAGGATATAGACTTCCCTCACAGACCAACACCAGTCTTTTCTGCGCACTTTGTCCTCACTCGTGCGCACCCGGGAAGAACTTCCCGGACGGTCACCCATCCCTAAATTTCTCCAGGCCAAGCACGCTTAACTTTAGAGTTCTTTGGAGATGGGCTTCCGAAAAAGAAGTTGTAACTTGTTGGTATGAGTACCCTATTATTCCTATTAAGCCTTAGGACGGGATGTTACATCCTCACCCCCTTAAGAGATCGACGTCCACGTCGATCAATCCCAAGCCAGGAACGTCCTCTCTTGGCCACGTCCGTGTGTCTAGTGCCAGCACATGTGCCATGCTGTGTGACCACTCCGGGTCCACACCAGCCATGACCACTATGTCTGAGCAACTGCGACACACGCACCCGTGAAACCGTGAGAGTCGGCTCCGATACCATTCTGTAACGTCCCGCCTCCATGAGGCCACGAACACTTACATCTGGCAGCTTTTTCTAGGATATAGACTTCCCTCACAGACCAACACCAGTCTTTTCTGCGCACTTTGTCCTCACTCGTGCGCACCCGGGAAGAACTTCCCGGACGGTCACCCATCCCTAAATTTCTCCAGGCCAAGCACGCTTAACTTTAGAGTTCTTTGGAGATGGGCTTCCGAAAAAGAAGTTGCAACTTGTTGGTATGAGTACCCTATTATTCCTATTAAGCCTTAGGACGGGATGTTACACGAGGCCAGATATACAGTTTTCTGTGTGTCTGTGCGCTCGTTTTCAGGCGTCCCCTCGGACTTCCCACAAGCAAGCGGTAAAGCGCATCATGAGGTACCTCCGATACACTCCTGAGTTCGGACTTTGGTACTCCTCCTCTTCAACTCTTTCGCTTTGTGGTTATTCCGATGTGGATTTTGCCGGCTGTCGGCTTGAGCGCAAGTCTACTTCTGGGACTTTTTAGTTTCTTGGCTCTTCTTTGGTTTCATGGTCTTCTCGCAAGTAGTCGAACGTAGCCCAGTCTACTACTGAAGCCGAGTATGTTGCTACTGCTTCTTGTGCTTCGCAGCTTTTATGGATGGTTGCTACATTGCGTGATTTTGGTCTAGATTTCAGTCGGGTCCCTTTGCTTTGCGATAGCACTTCTGCCATTAGTATAGCAAAGAACCATGTTCTTCACTCCAAGACCAAGCACATCGATGTTCGCTTTCACTTTCTTCGTGATCACTATGAGAAAGGCGACATTGGTCTTAGGCATGTAGACACCGATAACCAGGTTGCGGATATTTTCACCAAGCCTTTGGACCTCTCAACTTTTGCTAGGTTGAGAGGTGAGCTTGGTGCGTGTTTCCCCTTTTAGATGGGGGAAACATTTTGCTTGTTGTAAAATACTCTGACTTTCTGATCCTTTTTGTTTTTGGGTTTTGAGTCTTTCTATTTTTGCTTTGGCTCCGATTCTGACTTCATCATGCATACATCTTTTTATTTTAAGCTTCATGTCTATATTCCTTAGAATGAATTTATGCTCTGATTAGTGTATGCTTCGATGATATCTGATGATGCTTGTAGCTTAGGCTCTCTTTGATCACTGTTACATTTTGTGAGCTAAGCTATTTCTTTTAGAACGCTGAACATGTCTAATAAACTAAAAACTTGATACATGTTCACCATTGAGATTGGCAACTAGCATGTGTAGTATGTGTTGAGGTCACTTGAGCTATTTCATATATGCTAGGTTGCTATGTCTCTAGTTCTGAGTCATTCACTTGCTTGGGCTGTTTATAATCTGCTTAAAATGAACCAAGTTTTAGTGAATTGAAAAGATCAAGATGGGATTGCTTTGTCAGCACATCACGGTATCGAGACTGTTTCTCATAGCACGTTGAGTTAAACTTGAGCCGTGTAGTGCAAGACCGAAACCGATGCTATAAGCTTCTAATTGCATATGCATAGGCTTAGCACGGTTGAAAAGTTAGGCAATGACAAGCTTTCAACCTCTCGCAATCACATGCTGAATTTGAACTTGTGTAAAAACCGCTGCAAATTCTCCGATAAAATCTGAAAACACAAGTCTATGTTTCATTCTATAGCATGATGATTGAACTGTACTAGGGGTAGTTCACCTTACATACATGTTTAGCACTTGTTTGACTTCCTGTCTTTACATGCTTAGTGCTAATTTGATGGTGAAACTCCTTTCTAAATGGCTTAAAACTGCTCTCTGAGCTTATGCATTCATATCTTGTTTTCGGTGATCAGTTTGAGCCTTTGCTAGCACTTGTGTATGTTGCTATGTAGTCGGATCAGCACTCATTAGAGCATTCTTTCACTCTTTCGAGTATATACCTGAAGCTGCTAACATGCATTTTTGACTCATGTGCATGTGCTTGACTCTGATAGGCATGACCTAGCTCCGTTTGACTTACTTGAGCTCTTTTCCTTCTCTTTTTGATTGCAAATTGCCCCCAAGGGGGAGAATTGGAGGAGAATGTCTTGTTGTGGTGACAATTTGCAATTTATGCTTCACTTGTTGAGGGGGAGTTCTTTAAGTGAGGGGGAGTGTTTCTGCCTGTTCCGAGTTGGTTTTGGTTGATATTGATCCTGTCAGCTAGTTGCGTCGAGCCTCTGTGCCTCTATCTTGAGGGACTAGCAGTAGCTGCTTCTTACGCAGTCTTCATTTGGTGTTCGAGCTTTCAGCTAGTGGTGTTGAGCCCCTTCTGCCTCTTCTTGAGGACTAGCTTGCTTCTGATTTGGTTGCGTCGAGCCGTTGCCCATGTCTTTGAGAACCAAGTCTTGTGCTCTGATTTTGATCGAGTTTTGCTTCTTGATGAGTTGTTGCTCTGATATTTTGCTTGGTTGTGTCGAACCGTTGCCCATGTCTTTGGGGACCAAGCTTCGCTTATCTCGAATTGTTCTTCTTTGGCCTTTTCTCTGGCTTTTGGACATTTCGAGTGAGTTTTTCTCCATCTATCTAATTCTGCTTTCTTCTATTCTGGTTACGGATACTATGAGTTGATGATGCACTCATCAAGGGGGAGATTGAGAACACAAGGTTGATATGTGCCCTTGTGGTTCTCTTCCTGAGTGATGAGTGATCGATCAACGGGCAACATGTCTCTTGGCTGTGTTGATGTGCAGGTGTGGAGCTCGGGTAGTGGTCGAAGGTGAGGTGAAGGTCAAGTGGGGACATGCCGTGCCGACGGACCGGGAGCGGTGAAGGGCGGACGTGGAGCTTGGACCGACGGACCAGGAGACCTGAGGATCAGCTGTGGTAGCTGGCACGTGGCGTTGACAAGCAAGAGTACATGGGGATGTGCGGTGCATCGGCCGAGTCGGGAGGATGCCCGGCGTGGAGGCTGGACATGCTCCGGCATCGATGCTGGAACTCGGGGTGTGCGAACCACATCCCGTCTACGGCACGGGTTCGGTAGCCGAGCCTCGAAAAGCTACCCTCGACGGTTTCCGAGTTTGGGCCTCAAAACTCGGGGTGGCCGGTTTCCGAGTTTGGGCCTCAAAACTCGGCGTGGACGGTTTCCAGGTTTGGGCCTCAAAACCTGGGCGCGCGGGTTTCTGAGTTTAGGCCACAAAACTCAGCCCAGGTTTCTCGGTTTCGGCCTCAAAACCGGGGGGAGGTCCGCAAAAAGGACGGTCGACGCGTGGCGGCGTGAAGAGGCTGGCGCGGCGGCGCAGCTATACGCGAAGTAGGCGCGACGGTCGACAGGGCGGCACGTGGCGGCATCCTGAGGCTTGCGTCGAGGCGAAGCTAAGGATGAGATGGACGCGTGGCCGTCGGATCGGCTATCAGCAGAGTTGGACCGGGATACCCCTAGGGTTGGCCGCTTCGCTCTTGTATCGAGGGGTAGAAAGGGGATTATTGTTTTAGGCTATAAATAAGAGAGGCACCCCTCCTCTCCCTCTATCCTTGCAGTCATTTGTTCCTGAGCTCTCTCTCTCTAGCCTTACTACCGGGCTATAAATGGTATGTCCTCGGCTCGAGGTTAAATGGCAGTTATCTATTTTTATATTTTACTTTAATATTTAAACCATGCATATAAAAAATAATAATATATAAAAATATTTGCTATTAAAATTAATTTTTCAAAATGCATGGAAAAATGTTTAAAAATCATTTTCTTAATAAAAGACTTTTTACATTACTATTTCTCATTTTTCTAAAATATTTATAAAATCCAAAAAGCATCAAATTTTGTGGAAATTTTCAAATCTGGGAGAAGACAAAATTTATGAGTGAGTGACCAACGGCTAGTTGCTCCAACTAGCCGTTGGAGGTGGCCTGCTGAAGGTGGGGTCGAGTGGGGCCCACAGGGGTGCACCCGCACCCATGGTGCGGCCGCACCTGGTCGGAGCCCAACAACTCCCAATTTTGGCCAACGGCTCCTAGCTGTTGTCCTCTCCCCTTTAAGCTGGCACCACCTCTATAAATACCAGAGGTACTGGTTGAGCTCTTCTCACCCTCACTACTTCATACTCCTCACTCACACACCATCACCTAGCTTCATACTTCATTCCAACACCAATTCCACAAAGTTTGAGCAAGGTACTAGCAGCAAGGCCTTGCCCAAAACCCCTCTCTAGCTCCACTCCACAAAAGTCATGAAGGGTTTTGGAAGAGCTCTCTCTGATGCAATGAAGAGAGCGACGGGAAGGAACGCACACGAAAGCCGAAGCGTGCCCTATTCCGTCGACCAAGAAGAAAGCTCAGTGTGAGGAGACTCTCCGCCGACCGCAAGCCAAGCCGGTGCAGCAAGCGCGGAGGACACCAACGTCTTCCTCGAGGGAGAACGGGAGTTTCAAGCGTACACGATCCTCCAGGACCGCGCCAATATATAAAGGCTAATAATAATAATAGTAGTAGTAATAATAATAGTAATAGCAATAGTAAAGTGACATACCTTAATAGCGAAGATAACGGGGGTGCGTCTCCCCCAAGCTAATCTCTTTGATAGCGTCGAGCCTTCATGTCCCGAATATTTTTGTTCTTTTTCTTTTTAAAGGTGTGCCTTTATGTGCTCACATATTTTTAGGGTTTTTGTTTTTATGAGTGAGCCTTCATGTGCTCACATATTTTTGGTGTTTTCTGTTCTTATGAAATTTGAAAATATATAGATATATTACCTCGGATAACAGGGGAGCCTTTTCCCCTAAGTTAGATGCTTGCGTGTTCGTTCTTTTGGTAGTGTCGATGTACTTCACTCCTCTGGTCCTTATGGAAGGTTGTTTGTTTTCATCTCTCCAGAGTGGATGAAGTTATCTGGCCTTCTCATTGATTCCTGCTAAACTTAAATAGACAACAAAGCTCGTGGAATTGATTAAGCGTTAGTGGTAAAACCATTTATGTCTTATGGAGTCTTATAGATGTTTAAGCAAGCATGATTCAACAAGAGTTTAATATATTTTTGGATTTTCTATTTTTATATGCAGATGCGGAAAGTAAGAACCATTTTTTGTGCCTCCATAGTAAACAGTTGAATATTCACATGGGGCTTACAGAGTTTTTATTTTTAAATGCAATGTGATAATGCATTATGATTATTTTTATTTTTCTTTTTCTAATGCAGAAGTTTAAAATGCTTATGGATGATGCAATAATTAAATATAATGATGCAGTAAATGATTAAATATGCTAAATATGCATAAAAGTAAATATGAGGATAACTACCAATGTTACCTTTTGGCGAAGGTTCGGATATTTAGGTCCGACGAACCGGACATTCCCTTGGTTCAGACCTCCCAAGGTGTGTTAGACGTTTGGAAAGTTATTTCTGATTGTTCCTCTTTAGATGTTTTTTTCTTCCATACTTTCTTGGTCTGAGTCTTTACTTCCTGATGTTCACTGTCTTGAGGTGTCTCTTCTTCTTTCTCCTCTGGGATAGTGTCACTAGCTTCTTCTTCGTGATTGGCCTCTCCATTCTTGATGGCTTGTCTTCTTTGGCGTTGAGAGCGGCGTCTTTCACTTCTAATCTTCTTAGGTGCTTCATTAGGTATGTAGCATCGTACCTTCTCTCCAGGAAAGTGAAAATGAATCTTCCCTTGCTTCATGTAGATGATTGCACTCGTAGTGTACAGAAACGGTCTTCCTAGGATGAGATGGACATCATCGTCTTCTCCCATGTCGAGAACCAAGAAGTCTGTGGGGGACTTCATGACCTCTAATTCTTACTACGACATCTTCCACCATTCCTTCCGGAAATCGGAATATTTGGTCTGCTAGCTGTATCTGCAAGTATGTTGGTTCCAGTGGTGCATCATGAAATAAATGTTTATATGTTACCGTAGACATGATGTTGACACTTGAGCCGATGTCGCAGAATGTTTTGTAGAAGATACTCTTCTTGATCATGCAGTCGATGGCACGTAATCCTGGATCGTAGAGCTTCTCAAGGCGTAGTGGAGGTTGAGTGGTGTCTTTTGGTGGTTCAACAGTGTTGACCATCCACATTGGTTCTTGCTCTTGTGTCTTCGTCTTGTTCATCCTCCTTCTATTTTTGTTCTTCTTCGGGGCAGCAGGTGCATACTCGTACTCATATGGTGATTGTGGGTGTACACGAGTCTTGAGTGTGTGGTTCTTGAAACTGAACCTCTCCTTCCTATTGTTGATCATGAAGCAAATCTTGGCGCTTTCAGTGTAGATGATGGCTTTAGCTGTACTTAGGAATGGTCTTCCCAAGATGATGGGTGCGCTTTCATCTCCTCAAGTTTCACTATCACAAAATCTACTAGGACATAAGAGTGTCCAACTTGTACTTGAACATCTTCAAGGATTCCCTTGGGGTAGCAAAGTGTCTGATCTGCAAGCTGCAAACACATGGTTGTGTACAACAATGGTTGACCACGAATTTTCTCATAGATTACCTTAGGCATAATGTTGACACTTGCTCCAAGTTCACAGACAGCTTCGTCAAAGGTATGGGGTCCAATGGTGATTGTGATGACAGGTCTCCCTGGATCTCCTTTCTTCTCGGGTCTCATCTCTCCATCCTCTGTACTTTGGCCTTGGCGGAGCTGTGAAGTAATCTCCTGCATTGAAAATGCCTACAAGATTTCCAGTTTCTAATTCTTCCGGATTCCCCGGAATCTTACCTTTTTCGGTCACAAGTACAGAAGCGGCTAGCTAAGAAATTTGTGATTCTATCATCTTGTTAAAGCTAAGCTGATTCTTAATAGCAGAAGTAAAGCTTTCCATTCTATTATTAATGGTTTCAAGTATTTTATCATTGGAAGCTATCTTTCTAGACATATTATTAATAACTTTATTTTGATTAACAATAATTTCTCTTAAAAGCGGTTGGTTGAAGTTGTTACCTTGGTGTCGTTCGTCGAGCTTCTTTATCAGTAGGTCTATCTGAGCAGACAGCATGTCTACTTCTTTGAGTTGATGCATTCCTCCTCTCTTCTTCGGTTGAGTGTGTTCTTCGATCCATCCTTGGTTGGAAGCTATCTTCTCAACGAGAGCAGTTGCCTCTTTGATAGTGAGTGACAAGAACGATCCTCCAGCAGCTGCATCGATATTATCACGGGCACTCGAAGTGAGCCCATGGTAGAATGTCTGCATAAGTAACCAATTCTACATCCCTTGGTGTGGGCATTCTGATATGTTTTCTTGAAAGCGTTCCCATGCCTCAGGGACAGATTCATCATACTACTACTGAAAAGTTGAGATCTTCGCTCGTAGGGCATTCGTCTTGCCTACGGGGAAGAACTTTGCTAGGAAAGCAGTGGAGCAGATCTCCCATGAAGTGTTTTTGTCTTTGTTGGAGTAGAACCATTGCTTCGCTCTTCCCAACAGTGAGAATGGGAATAGGTGGAGGTAGATGGCGTCCTTAGTGACTCCTTTGATAGTGAAGGTGTTGCATATCTTCAGGAAGTGTTGGAGATGGGCACTTGCATCTTCATGTGCTTTCCCACAAAACTGGCTGGCTTGCACCATGTTGATTAGAGATGGCTTGAGTTCGAATCCCTCGGTTCCCACATTGACTGTTGGTCCAGTACTGATGTTGGCAGTGGTTGGAGTAGAGAAATCACGAAGAGTCTTGTCAGTCATGTCTTCTAACACTGGTGTTGAGCTTCTTGCCTGAGTGTCTTCGGTCAACGTGGTTGGTGGTTTCCTGAGCTTGGCGTTGGCTTTGGTTTTTGGATCAAAACTTCAGGATTGTCAACGTAGTTTTCCGGTCGAACAAATCCAGTCATACATCACGCTGCAATAAGATATTCAAGAAATAGACAAAGGACAGGGTGAGCTTGTTTGAGAAAAGATCAATAGTGTGTCTTGATTATCATAAACATGTGTGTAAAGTTTTTCCTATGTATTCAACTTATATCATATTATCTCTTGGTCTTAACTTAGAAACTCGAATAACTTAACGATATGGCTCCAGTAATGGGATTTCTTTAAGGGATTTCCCAAACATTGGGGAATGTGCTTTGGAATCACACATTTGGTTCCCCGACAACGGCGCCAGAAATGCTTGTTGACATCTATTAGCATCACTTCAGATAACGGCGCTAGAAATGCAGGTAGACAAATCTAACAGCATTACCTTTAACGCTAGGCTGTCACCACTAGCAGCAACACTAGAGACGTGGATGTTATTTATGATCTTGCCCTTATAAAATATGAAATGAGATTATCCACAAGCGCACAGATAAAATACATCCGTTGTAGCATTTCACCAAGGAAAGAGTTTCCTAGGTATCGTAGTTTATAACGGAGCAATGCATATCATGAGTTACCCAGTAGGAGATAAACATCTACAACTATGACACACACATGTATGATTATGATAAGAGTTCCACTAGATCTATACTCAATCACAGGAATCAATCATAAATGATAAATAAGATAAATGTAATAGAACAGAGTAAACCATATAAAAGAGTTCCAACAGAGCATTCCCACCCAAGGTCGGATCGTAGCCAAAACTAGAAAGAGACAGATTAATTTCCTAATATGGTTCTAACTATAGGTCATAGACTACATCAATTAGTGCAATTATGTTTAGTAATCATGGTTAGAATAACTTATATTTATACGCAGGAGACATCACGCATGGAGGATCAGATCCAGAGTCTATCACCTCCGGGTGACCAGGTCTTACTTGTCCTATATTCGGGGAGTGGACTACAAAGGACTCAACGAGGCTATAAGAGTCATCCTCACGATCTACCACTTGTTGGCCGTGCATTCGCACGTAAACAACGTATAAGCACCACGCTTACACGATGTTGACCACTCACCCCGCGATCAACATAATGAGCGCTATACGAACAAGAGCATAAACATAGAGATACCCTAGCTATGCTAGAGCTAGACATATAATCAAAGTAGACGATGAACATTATAATTATGAAAACGAAATAGTAACAAGTCATGACATATATCAACTAGAACACAAACTAGAAGATGAATAAGAACTAGATGAACAATTAGAAGTAGATTAGAACACAGAGATGAACTAGAGAGGTAATTAGAACTAGATTAGAGCACAAAGATGAACTAAAGAGATTAGAAGATGAACTAGAACACAATTAGAATACAAGATAATGAACTAGAAGACAATTAGACAATTAGAAGAACAATGTTGATACAAGAGAGAAGACAAGGCTAATTACCTAGCTCCTCTTGACTAGATCGGGAATCCGAGCTTCCTCGACTCTTCTAATTCTATTCTAGCTACGCCCTTGGATGGTGGAACTCCTGGTTGTCTAGGCTATCTCTAAACTACACGATTGATCTATGAAGCGATGAACTGGTTGTTGATCTGATGATGTCCCCAGGAGGGGGGTCTGGGGTTTCTTATATAGCTCGGTGGGATGAACCGCAGCCCTCGGATCAAACCGACCTTGAACAACGGTTGAGATATGTCGAAGAGGTCGATTAGGTCACATCATACGAAGGAGAGGTGGCTTCCATGTGGGCCCAGGCCGGCTGGCCTAGGGTTAAGGCTAGTCAGCCTCCCCCTACCGCCGCCTACCTCGTCCTTCGATCAGAAGTCTTCTAACACCTTCCTTATTCGCCTAGAGTCCTTGTTCGGTTGGTTTGCGCAACGAGTTGTGGCATGGATGGATTCCTTGTCGTCTTCTTCCTCTCTGGTCCCTGAATAATTCTGGTATTCTATAGCTGTTGGAATCTTGTCTGTTACACCCCTGATCTTTGTATGGATAATGCTTGTAGAGGGTTCCAGAGTCTTCCTATTCGTATTCATCGAGAACTCTTGCTCCGGGACTCCAAATATGGCAAGTGGCATGTCCGTTGCGATCATCTCGACGAGCTCGTCTCACTGGTGTGCTCTGATTCTTCACTTGAGATACTTTCTTATGATGAAATATTGAATATCCTGCAAAACAAGTAGAATCGACACAACTCGTGGAACTCGTTAGAATCAAACCCTATAGCTATACTCTTTGGATCATTGCGGGTCATTTATGAGGTTAGTTGACGGTTTAAAATAGGAGTTATCTACCGTCAACAGGTGGCAACAGGCACGACGTCAAGGGAGGCTCGAGGTAGGGCGCGTCGAGGGAGAGTCGAGGCCACTGCACGGTGTCGCGGTCGAGGTTCACGGGGTCTCCTTAATTGTCATATGTTATGATTTCCGATAGGGGGCATCCTACGGTCAAAAATGATGAGAGAATTACCTTGTCATCCAGCATGTCGACTAGGGTTCATTCCATTTGGTCTAATCACATCGTGGTCATGGTTTGACGTCATCGGTTCCCAGTGGCATCGAGGAAGTGGTGGCCGGCCGAGACAGCAGGCGCAGCGGATAGGACACCAGCACAGTGTCGAGCTCGAGGGGGTGCCTGAGGAGTGCTCGAGGGGGTGGTCGAGGCGATCGAGGCCCATGCCTTGTTTGCTCGGAAGAGTTTTGTATTCGAGGTGTACCTCATTCGCTAGCGAAATCTCCATAATTGTGGGGTGCCTCGTTCGCTCATGAAATCTCCGTAATCGAGGGTTGCCTCATTCGCTCGTGAAATCTCTGTAATCGAGGGGTGCCTCATTCGCTCGTGAAATCTCTGTAATCGAGGGGTGCCTCATTTGCTCGTGAAATCTCTGTAATCGAGGGATGCCTCATTCGCTCATGAAATCTCCGTACTCGAGGGGTGTCTCGATCGGGTATGCACTCGAAGCCTGCGTTGTTCGCTTGGGTAGTTTCCGTAATCGAGGGAGTACCTCGAATGGATGTACTCTCGAGGACTGCGTCATTCGCTCGGGAAGTTTCTGCATTCGAGGGGGTACCTTGAATGGGTGTGCTCCCGAGGCTTGCATCGTTCGCTCGGGATTTTTCCGTAATCGAGGGGGTACCTCGAATAGGTATGCTCTCGTGGCCTGTGTCGTTCGCTCGGGATGTTTCCGTATTCGGGGGGATACCTCGATTAGGTGTGCTCTCAAGGAGGGTCTCCGCGAGGATTGCATAGACTGTGCCATCGAGGCCCGTTCGTGGACTGACCTCGAGAGTGCGTTTGTTCGGGTCGGCGAGGGCCTCGGTGGGAGTTAGTGAGTGGTGGTGGCGGCGTGAGTTCACCGACGGTTGATGTCGGCCAAGGTTTGGGCGCTGTAGGATCAAATTGTGGTCGTGGTTCCTGCTTCTGTGTCTAAAGCACGCTTCTAATCTTGATGCCGAAGTTCCCAGTGCTTGGAGAAGGCTCATTGCGCAGCCGCGGCTCCGACGAGGTCTCGGCCCACATGGCTCGGCGGTTGTGGTGCTCCTCCGGCTGCCCCATCTATGTGGTTTGGCTCGGGAGGTCATGGCAAAGCTCGACGGCCAATCCTCGTCTAGCGAGGCAGCCGGAGTTGGCCGAAACATGGTTGTCGTGGCGGCGCACCACGGTGGCGTGGCGGCGGCATGGAAGTGTAGTTCAAGTGCTCGATCTCTACCCTAGCGTTTTAGGTGTCCGCTGCTATGGTGATTCTTCGGTCGAGATGGAGACCTATGGCCGCTCCTGACTTCACCGGAACAGTGACCTCGCCATGGCGACATGTTCCATGGTGTCAGCGCGGCGACGCATTTGGCCGCAGCGTGTTCATCCATTTGGGCTTCGTTGGTCTAGTGCTGGTGTCATTCTTAGTGTGCCGGAGCTGGTAGCGGCTCGGTCTACGCGCTCGCATGCAGAGCGCCATGACCAAAGAAGGGAGCGTGGAGGTTGGAACGATGGTGCGACATGCTCACCGTCGGTGTTGGGGAAGATAGATTAGCGGGGCCATGTCGAGTCGATGTCGTGCAGTAGGTTCACAGTGTCGTGCCACTCCATGTGGTCCTCCTAGCTTTTCCTTCCTCTTCGGCGAGCTCTGCGGTGGCACAGAGCTTGGCTCCACTTGCTCTGGCCTCCGTGTCCCTCTCCTACCGAATTGGGGTGTTGGTGTGGCCACCGAGTGGCACCGAGCGGGATGGGAAACCTAGCGAGGCTTGGTGCTGGCTTTTATAGCCCCAAGGTGTGGCTATGGTGCGATGGACGGCGATCGGGGCATGACCTAGATGAAACGGTTGTGGGGCTCTTAGGGGGCTTCTTGGGCACCAAGATGGTGCCAACATGGGGATGACAAGGTCTGACACAGTGTGGGCCAGGGGGTCACGCCCTTTGTGTGGGTTTGTTGGGCAGACGCGTGGTATAGGCGAGCAGCTTGGGGAGGAAGAAAACACTATTCGCATGGCTGGCAGGTGGGGCCAAGGTGTTGGGCATCCACGGGTGAGGTTGGCGTTGCGGTGGGCACGAGCGCACGCTCGAGAGTCGAGAGTCGGGGCATGAGCACTCGAGGGTCGAGGGTCGGGGCGCTGGGGCACTGGGTGCGAGTGTGGTGCGAGTGCGGGTGCGAGCTCGAGGGTCTCGAGGGGGCGTAGTCGAGGAGGCCGGGGCAGCGTCGATGGGCTCAACAAGGAGCTCGAGCGGTCGGGGGGAGTTTAAAGGAACTCTAGAAAGAGTTGAGGAGGATGTTAGTTGGAGAATTTGAAGGAGACTTGCTATGGATCCATGCTCTCCAACAAAAGACTTAAGTTGTAAAAAGAATCTCTGGTAAACTCCTACAAACAATACTATATGAATGCATCAATTTATGTATAAATTGTTTCTGCGGATACATGGGTGTATGCCGAGTCTCTGAGTGATGAGTGATTGTCAACTGGGATAATGCGCATGTTCTTTGGCTTGTGTTGTGCAGGTGTCGAGCACGGATACAGTGATCAAAGACAAGGTGAAGGTCAAGGAGAGACGTGCCATGCCGATGGACCGAGAGTGGCGAAGGGCAGACGTGAGGCTTGGACTGAGGGACCGGTGGCCCAAGGATCAGCTGTGGTGGCTGGCAGCCTGGGACAGCGACGAGTGAAGACTTGCGGGCACGGTGTTGCCTGGGTCGTGGACCTGGGGACACATGTCGGTGGAAGGGGTGCACAAGCGGTGCATCCCCTCTATGGCTCGGTTTGGGGGTTGAGCCCCAGAAAAACCACCGAGAGGACGGTTTCCAGGTTTGGGCCTCAAAACCTGGGCGCTGATGGTTTCCGAGTTTGGGCCACAAAACTCGGGCTGATGACGGTTTCCAGGTTTGGGCCTCAAAACCTGGGCGCTGCGGGTTTCTGAGTTTGGGCCACAAAACTCAGGCGATGGACGACTGGTTTCCCGGTTTGGGCCTCAAAACTGGGGGCAAAGTCCGGGAAAAGGACGGTCAGGCGGCATGTGGCGGCAATCGGTGAGGTTGCGTCGAGGCAACGCTACCAGTTGTGCGGGCATGGCCATCAGATCACAACTATCTTCGAGTTGGTCCAGAATAACCCTAGGGTTTAGCTGGTTCGCTCTGTAATTAGTTAGGGGTAGAGTGGAAATTAGAATTAGGATAAGTAGAGGGAGACACCCACCTCCCATTGCATCTCAGTCATTTGTTCTTTGCCTTCTAGGTTTTCCTGCTCTCCCAATCACCTGCTGTAGCAACTGAGATCCGCAGAGCACCATACCTCTGTGTACTGGAGATTTTGAGGAAGTGAGACCGTAATCTCACTGTTGTAGCGTGTGGTAGCCACACGGTTGCAAATCGATGACTTGATTGGCGTTTTGGTTCGTGTTCTTCGCGTTCTTCGTTTCTCCGCGATTTTCCCGTCACTCGATCTCCCTCTCTACTGCGTCTTTGCAAAATCCGTTTGAATCATCTTGTTCTTTATAGTGAGGAGATCATTTCCACCGAAGGAATTTATCTAACTCCTCACGAACAAGTAGATCGGGTTGATTTCGTTTTTGTGGCGCTTTTTCGTTCATACACATTCCATTTCGATTTCCCGTTGATTGGGTTGATTTGAGCGGATGATTTCTTGGGGATAGTCTCCTAACTACCTCGTGATCATCCTCTCCAATCTTGGAATCAAGGGATTTTGGTTTGGATCGATTTTGGGAGGATTTGGGAGAAGGGCGACTGAAATCGTCCTCTCTGTTCATCCGCGGACAGTCCGCCAGTGCTACCGCGGACAGTCCGCGCGTCGGGGTCGGTCAGACCAGTGGCCTGACTCCGCGCTATTGGAGTGTTTTTTGAACCGCGGACAGTCCGCCGTTGGGACTCGCGGATAGTCCGGGAGTCGTCCAGGGAGGTTCCAGCAGAGTTACTGTTTCTGTGTTTGGCCGGCGGATAGTCCGCCATCCCCTTGCGGACAGTCCGCAGTAGGGCCGGACAATCCGGGACCCCAGGGCCGGTCAGTCCGCGATTCCGCTGAAGGCTGAGCTTAAGTGCGTTTGCTCTCTCGGCTTCTCCGCTTGGTTTCCGGACTTCTCGTTTGGCCCTATTGTTCACCTAGGAACCTCTCTAGGTATCTTTGCTACTTGTTAGCATCAGTATTCAGGTATTTCTCGACGTAGGCTTCAATCTACGTTCGGGACTAGGTTTTAGGGGTTGAACTAGTTCCAGTGCTTTTGCCAATTGGCTTGCTATCGCTTTGTGGTGCTCCGCTGTGATCCTAGGGATCATCCACCCTCTTCCAAGGGTCGTGAGCATCACAGTTTCGATCGAAACTTTTGGGGGTTGATTTTGGGCAAAGGCCAAAGTTTCGAGAGAAATTTTTGAGCTCCCATTCACCCCCCCTCTGGTCGCCTTGCAATTGCATTCTCGGTCCTTCAATTGGTATCGGAGCGGGTTAAGGATCTTCCCCCTTAGCCGGTTCCTGATCCACCGAAGGCGACATGGATCGCGGCGTGGGCAAACCGCCATTTTTTTATGAGACGAACTATGCGTATTGGAAGATACGCATGTCGGCCTATCTGCAGAGTTTGGGTGCTTCCATCTGGGATATTTGCAACTCTGCTGATTACGTGGTCTTGGTTGCTCATGCTACTCAGCATCAGATTGATGAGCACGATGCCAATAGTAGAGCCTGTAATGCTCTTTTCTCATGTCTGAGCATGAGTGAGTTTGATCGCGTTTCTCACCTCACTACGGCTTGGGAGATTTGGGCTACCCTCATGCGTTTTCATGAGGGAACCACTCAAGTCAAAACCCGTCTCTACGAGTCATTCAAGCAAGAGTATGAGAACTTTCGACATATGCCTGGCGAGAGCATAGAAAGTTTATTCGCTCGCTTTCAGGTGATTGTCAACAGGATGAGGGCTAACAAGGAGTTGTTGCCTTTCGACGATTAGGAGAGAGCTCTCAAGCTACTCCATACTCTTGATCAGTCGGTGTGGGATTCCAAGGTTCAGGCGATCATCGGATCGCCTAACTATGAGACCCTCACGTGCGACGAGCTCTTTAGTAAGCTCAAGTCCAGTGAGATCGATGCCATGGCGAGGGCTTCTTATGAAAATCATTCTGGCCCATCAATGGCTCTACTTTCTGGCTCTTCTGCTAACACCTCTGGAGGCTTTACAGTCTCTTCTCTTCTTTCTGTCATAGAGGAGCAGCTGGAGTTCATGGGAGATGACGAGTTGGCATTGCTCGCCAACCGGTTCTCGCGGTTCCACAACAACCGCATGAACCGTCGTCGCGGAGGAGGACGCTCGGGATGTTTCGAGTGTGGCGACCCCAACCACTTCATCACCAATTGCCCAAAGAAGAACAAGCAAGTCTTTGGCAAGGCGGATCATGGGCACAAGTACGACTCCGGCAAGCGCAAGGAGAAGTACGTCCCTGCGAAGCACAAGCGGAAGGGAGGCTTCAACAAGGAGTACATCAAGACCAAGTACTTAGAGAAGGCCCAGGCTGAGCAGCGTGCATTCTTCGCCACGCTCAGCGACGTCGACGACTCAGATGATGACTCTGCTTCCTCAAGCGACGACGAGTCCAAGAAGAAGAAGAGGATCGAGGACAAGCTCAACGGCCTCTGCTTCTTCGCCGACGACGAGGGCTTCTGCACCATGGCCCTCGGCAAGGAGGTCGACGGCGAGCTGGAGGAGATCCCTCGAAACGACAACGATGACGATGACACCTCCCAGGTATCTCTGACCCCCCATGAGCTTTCTGCTAAGGTCGAGAAGCTTACTGCCGCCCTTCTTAGTCAAGATAAGTTGCTTAGGCACGCTGCTAGAGAGCGGAAGGAGTTTAGGCAGAAGTGGGAGGATACGGTGAAAGAGCTTGAGTTTGCCAAGTCCACCGTAGTTGTCACTGAGGAGGTTGAGTGCGAGATGTGCACCACGCACATGACTGACCTTCTCACCTTGAGAGGTAAGTATGCTGTGTTGGTTGGAGAGGTGGATGAGCTGAAGGCTAGATCCTCGCTGTTGGGTGCGTGCAAGTCCTGTGCGGGCTTGCAATCTGAGTTGGCAGAGAAGAATGCCAAGATTGTGTCTCTTGAGAAGGCCGGCTCGGGTAGCACTTGTGTGTTTAGGTGCGTTCTTTGTGAGGGTTTGGAGATGGAGATTGCGAATGTGAAGCATGACAAGATGCAAACCGAGGAGGAAAACACATACCTTCGGACCATCTTGTCATGGGTGTCTAGTGGTGAGCCGCAGCTTGAGATGATGATCTCCGAGTTCAAGCGTGCTGCTAGAGGTCCAGGTGTAGGCTTTGCTCAAGGTGTTGAGTGCGCTTCATCTTTTGGGAAGATTGGAGAGTCGAGTGGTCTAAACCCATGTGAGAAGCCCAACTCCACCACTACTCCCAAACTTACCAAGATTCCACCCAAAGAGCCTCTCAAGCCTAACACCAAGGACGGGGTATTTGTTGAACCTCCGAGAGCTCCACCCAAGAAACAATCATGGGCTCCAAAACCAAACCACCTCAAGAACAAGCTAGACACAATGTCACCCATCCAGGAGGAGCTTATGCCGCAGAAGGGAAAAGTGATCCACACCCACTACCGTGAGTACCAACAACCCCCTATGAGAGCCGTAAGGTACCATTGTGAGCACTGTGGGAGAGACGGACACTTAAGTGAGTTTTGCTTTTGACGCAACAGAGAGGCGCGTCGTGCAAAGGAGATGAACAACACGGACATGTACCATCCTTTCCATGATGTACATGTGTCGAATGTTCAGAGGCATGCCGCTAGGCCTAGAGGTCCTAAACCTCAAGTTCCTAGGCCTAGGCAGCGAGGAGGTCGTGCCCGGTGGGAGCCTGCAGTTGTAGGCTATGGATCCCGTGGCGGTGGCTTTGTAGTTGAGCGTTTTCCACCACCGCATTTTGAGTATCGCGATGGACGCTCCTCCCTTAGCGGACCACATTTTCCTCTACGTGATGATCGCTCTTCCCGTAGGCGTGCTAGGAATGGTTTTTCTGCTAACCGTTCTTTTGAGCAGCCGGCCCAACACTGGTATTCTTCCTACTTCACTAACCCCAGTGTTGGACCGTATGCTCACCCTATGTCTTTTTATTGATGTAGGTAAAACGATTGGAGAACGTTTGGTTGGTGGATTCCGGTTGTTCGAGACACATGACCGGAAACGCCAAGTGGTTCTCCAGTCTTAGTCCGGTCACCGGAAAGGAGTTTATCACCTTCGGCGACAATAGAAAAGGTAAAGTGTTGTCTCGTGGGTCGGTGCGAGTTAATGAGCACTTTGTGTTGCGCGATGTTGCTCTTGTTTCTAACTTGCATTTTAACCTTCTTTCTATTTCGCAACTCTTTGATGACGACTATGAGATTCATTTTAAGCTCAATCTCAGTCGTATTTTGGATCCTCGGGGCAATCTTGTTTGTGTGATTTCGCCCTTTGGGAAAGTCTTTCGTGCGGATTTCTCGGAGTCTTTTGGAGTTTCTCGTTGTCTTTTAGCTAGACCCTCCTCCTCTGATCTTTGGAAGTGGCATAGGAGACTAGGACATTTGAGCTTCGACTTGCTTGCAAGACTTAGTTCACTTGGACTAATCCGAGGATTGCCCAAGTTATCCATGGAGAAGGATCTTGTTTGCCATTCTTGTAGACATGGGAAGATGGTTGCTGCTCCCCACCATCCAGTGACTCAGGTCATGACCAAGCGCCCTGGAGAGCTTTTGCACATGGACCTTGTTGGTCCGGCTCGGGTGAGCTCGGTTGGGGGGAAGTGGTATGTGCTTGTTGTTGATGATGACTTTTCGAGATATTCGTGGGTCTTCTTTTTAGCTAAGAAGACCGAGACTTTCTCCTTTGCTCGCAATCTGATTTTGCGTCTTCAGAACGAGTTCCCTTTGAACTCGATGCGAGCTATGAGGAGTGATAATGGTTCTGAATTCAAGAATTCGGATTTTGAGAAGTTTTGTAACTCTTTGGGTTTAGAGCATCAGTTTTCTTCTCCCTACACACCACCTCAGAATGGTGTTGTAGAAAGGAAGAATCGGACCCTTGTAGAGATGGCCAGGACGATGCTCGATGAGCATAGGATTCCTAGGCGATATTGGGCCGAAGCTATGAGCACTGCATGCTATATTTCCAATCGCATTTTTCTCCGAGCTTTCTTGAAAAAGACTTCTTATGAGTTGCGTTTTGGAAAACTGCCCAAGGTGAGTTATTTTCGAGTTTTTGGTTGCCACTGTTTCATACTTAAGAAAGGCAACCTAGACAAGTTTGAGTCTCGTTCTTCTGACGGTGTGTTTTTGGGTTATGGCACTCATACTCGCGCATATCGTGTACTTAACCTTGAAACTAACCGAGTCATGGAGACATCAGATGTCACCTTAGACGAGACCATGGTTTGTCCTTCTTCTCATTTTGAGCGTGCAGGTGATCATGAGGTTGGTGAGCCTCTTTTTGATGATGAGGAAGAGGGTGCTGAAAGGATGGATGACCCAGCACCTCCTCCACCTGCTATGCCACAAAGAGCGGCTTCTACTATGACTCACGGCCCCGATCCCTCCTCTTTGACTTGGGGGCCGTGGGAGCCGCCACCTCGAGCGGTACCTTTTGTACCCGAGGAGGCGCCAGCAGCTGTTGAGGGGGAGGTTTCTTCAGCTCGGGAGGCGCCACGACATATTCAGCGCCAACACCCGCCTCACACAGATGATCGGCAGCATCGGCGAACGTGTCACTCGGTCAAGGTCACAACAAATCTCTCACTTTGCTCATTCTGCATTTGTTGCTAATTTTGAACCCCGAGATGTTGGACACGCTTTATCTGATCCATATTGGGTCAATGCCATGCATGAGGAGCTTGAAAACTTTGAGAGAAATCAGGTTTGGGTTCTGGTTCCACCTCCTCCTGAGTGTCACCCTATTGGGACAAAATGGGTTTCCAAAAACAAACAAGGAGAGGATGGTCATGTTGTGAGAAACAAGGCCAGACTAGTAGCCCAGGGGTATAGTCAGATGGAGGGGATAGACTATGAGGAGACTTTTGCTCCTGTAGCTCGTTTGGAGGCAATTAGGATACTCTTGGCTTTTGCTGCATCCAAAGGGTTTAAACTTTTTCAAATGGATGTCAAGAGTGCCTTCTTAAATGGCTACATAGAAGAGGAAGTGTATGTGAGACAACCCCCCGGTTTCAAAAATCCCAAGTTTCCAAACCATGTTTTTAAACTTCACAAAGCTTTGTATGGTTTGAAACAAGCCCCTAGAGCCTGGTATTGCGGATACATGGGTGTATGCCGGGTCTCTGAGTGATGAGTGATTGTCAACTGGGATGTTGCGCATGTTCTTTGGCTTGTGTTGTGCAGGTGTCGAGCACGAATACAGTGATCAAAGGCGAGGTGAAGGTCAAGTAGAGACGTGCCGTGCCAATGGACCGAGAGTGGCGAAGGGCAGACGTGAGGCTTGGACTGAGGGACCAGAGGCCCGAGGATCAGCTGTGGTGGCTGGCAGCCTGGGATAGCGATGAGTGAAGACTTGCGGTCATGTGTTCCCTAAGTCGTGGACTTGGGGACATGTGTCGGTGGACGGGGTGCACGGGAGGTGCATCCCATCTACGGCGTCGGTTTGGTGGTAGAGCCAGAGAAAAACCATCGGGTGGACGGTTTCCAGGTTTGGGCCTCAAAACCTGGGTGCTGAGGGTTTCCGAGTTTGGCCACAAAACTCGGGCTAAGGACGGTTTCCAGGTTTGGGCCTCAAAACCTGGGCGCTGCGGGTTTGCTGAGTTTGAGCCTCCAAACTCAGATGCCGGTGGGCTGGTTTCCCGGTTTGGGCCTCAAAATCAGGGGTTGGCTGGAAAAGGCTGGTTTCCCGGTTTGGGCCACAAAACCGGGGGTGCAGAGCGAGGGCGGCACGTGGCGGCAATCGGGAGGTTGCGTCGAGGCAACGCTACGAGTTGTGCGGGTGTGGCTGTCGGATCTACCTACCACCAAGTTGGTCCAGAATAACCTTAGGGTTTAGCTGGTTCGCTCTGTAAGTAGTGAGGGGTAGAATAGGAATAGAGTAGGAATTAGGAATAGGTTAAGTAGGGGGAGACACCCTCCTTCCCAACTATCTCAGTTAGTCATCTCAGTCATTTGCTCTTTGCCTCTAGGGTTTCCTGCTCTCCCAATCCCCTGCTGTAGCTAGCTGAGATCCGCAGAGAACCATACCTCTGTGTACTGGAGATTTTGAGGAAGTGAGGCCGTAACCTCACTGTTGTAGCGTGTGGTAGCCACACGGTTGCAGATCGGTGTGTTGATTCGCGTTTTGGTTCGTGTTCTTCGCGTTCTTCGTTTCTCCGCAATTTTCCCGTCACTTGATCTCTCTCCCTACTGCGTCTTTGTGAAATCCGCTTGAATCAACTTGTTCGTATTTGAAAGGAGATCATTTCCACCAAAGGAATTTATCTATCTCCTTACGAACAAGTAGATCGGGTTGATTTCGTTTTTGTAGCGCTTTTTCGTTCATACTCCTCCCCTTTCGATTTCCCGGTGTTTGAGTTGATTTGAGCGGATGATTTCTTGGGGATAGTCTCCTAACTACTCTGTGATCATCCTCTCCAAGTTTGGGAACGTGGGATTGTGAGTGGATTCGATTTGGGATTGATTTGGGTGAAGGGCGAACAAAATCGCCCTCCCTGAGTGACCGCGGACAGTCCGCCACTCCGGGCGCGGACAGTCCGCGCGTCGGGGCTGGTCAAGTCTAGCCGCGGCCAGTCTCTGCTGTTTTTGGCTCAGGTCACCGACGGACAGTCCGCCGTGCTAAAGTGCTTACAGTCCGGGACCGAGCAGTGGGTTTTCAGCAGCAGTGCGTTTTTGCTCACTTGACCGGCGGACAGTCCGCCACCAGAGCGCGGACAGTCCGTGGTAGGGGCGGACAGTCCGAGACCCCAGGGCCAGACAGTCCGGGAACCTGCTGTGTCTTCCAGTTTAGTGTGTTTGCTCTCCCGGCTTGTACGCTTGGTCTCCGAACTTCTCGTTTGGCCCTAGAGTTGACCAAGGAACCTCTCTAGGTATCTTTGCTACTTGTTAGCATAGGTATTTAGGAGTTTCTCGACGTAGCCGACAATCTACGTTTGGGACTTGGTTTTTGGGGTTGTGTTCGAGCTGGAGCTTTTGGAATTTGGTTTGCTATCTTCTTGTGGTGCCTCGCTGTGATCCTAGGGATCATCCACCCTCTTCCAAGGGTCGTGGGCATCACGGTTTCGGTCGCAGTTTCTCGGGGTTGATTTTGGGACATTTGGCCAAAGTTTCGAGAGAAATTTTTGAGCTCCCATTCAGCCCCCTCTGGTCGCCTTGCTAGTGCTTTCTCGGTCCTTCAGGTATGATAGGTTGAAAACCTTTTTTCTTGCTAAGGGTTTTAAAGTGGGATGTGTGGATAAAACACTTTTTCTCCTCAAGCAAGGCAATGACACTCTCTTGGTCTAGATTTACGTGGATGATATCATTTTCGGTGGTTCTTCTCACGCTTTGGTTGCTAAGTTTGCAGACACTATGAGCAGGGAGTTTGAGATGAGCATGATGGGCGAGTTGACGTTTTTCCTCGGGTTGAAAATTAAGCAATCCCGAGAAGGGACGTTCATGCACCAGGGCAAGTACACCAAGGACATCCTGAAGAAGTTCGACATGGGTGAGGCTAAGCCTCTTCCAACACCCATGCCAACCACGGCGGCCCTGGATGCTGATGTGGATGGAGAAGCTGTGGACCAGAAGAAGTACCGGAGTATGATCGGGTCGCTGCTGTACCTGATGGCGACACGCCCGAACATCCAGTTCGTGGTATGTCTTTGCGCGCGATTTCAGTCGTCGTCGCGTACTTCTCACCGTCAGGCGGTCAAGCGCATTATGAGGTACTTATGCTTCACTCCAGAGTTTGGGATTTGGTATTCTGCTTCCTCCACCCTCTCCCTTTGCGGTTATTCTGATGCCGACTTTGTTGGTTACCGTATTGATCGCAAGTCCACTTCTGGGACTTGTCAGTTTATTGGTTCTTCTCTTCTATCGTGGTCTTCTCACAAGTAGTCTAGTGTCGCCCAGTCTACCACGGAGGCTGAGTATGTTGCTGCGGCTAGCTGTTGTTCCCAGTTGCTTTGGATGATGGCCAATTTGCGTGATTTTGGTCTGAGCTTTTCTAGTGTTCCTTTGCTTTGTGACAACACGAGTGCTATTAGCGTTGCTAAGAACCCCATGGTGCACTCTAAGACCAAACATATTGATGTGCGCTTTCATTTTCTGCGAGACCACTATGAGAAAGGTGATATCGACCTTCGTCATGTCGATACTCATCATCAGTTGGCTGATACTTTCACCAAGCCTTTGGACCAATCGACTTTTGCTAGGTTGAGAGGTGAGCTTGGTGTGTGTTTCCCCTTTTAGATGGGGGAAACATTTTGACTCTTGTATCATAACCTGACTTTGTGTTTTTCGATTGGTATCTTTTCTGCATTTCATCTTGCATATTTACATTCAGAGCTTCATGAATATAATCTTTAGATTGTGACTATGCTCTGTATAGTGTATGCTTCGATGCTTTATGATGATGCTTGTAGCTTATGCTCTTTCTGATCACTAATACATGTTGTGAGCTAAGCTATTTATGAATGGTGAATTTGCTTAATAAACATAAAACTTACAAATGCACACCATTGAGATATGCAACTAGCATGTGTAGAATTCACTCATGCTTTTCATATATGCTAGGTTGCTATGTCTCTAGTTCTGAGTCATTCACTTGCTTGGTATGTTCATTTTCTGAGATAAAATTTGAACCAAGTTAAGTGAATTGGAAAGATCGAGATGGGATTGCTTGTCAGCACATCACAGTTTTGAGACTGTTTCTCATTGCACTTTGAGTTAAACTTGAGCTGTGTAGTGCATGACCGAAACTGCTGCTTTAAGCTTATGATTGCTTCTGCATAGGCTTCGCACAGTTGAAAAGTTAGGCAATGACAAGCTTTCAACCTCTCGCAATCACATGCTAAAATTTGAACTTGTGTAATCTAACCGCTGCAACTCCGATAAAATTTGGATACACAAGTCTATGTTTCACTCTACAGCATGATGGTTGAACTGTGCTAGGGGTAGTTCACCTTGTATACATGTTAAGCACTTGTTTGACTTCCTGTCTATACATGTTTGGTGCTATTATGATGGTGAATACCTTTTTGGCTAAAAACTGCTCACTTTGCTAGCATGTTCATATTTCGTATTTGGTGATCAGTTTGAGCCATTGCCAGCATTCTGTGCATTTTAATCAGTCATCAGATCAGCACTTTGTCGAGCATCTTCTCATTCTATTGACTATATTCCTGAAGCTGCTAACTTGCATTTTGACTCATATGCATTTTGGAAGGGGGAGTTCTTCTGTCAAGGGGGAGAAACTTGCTTGATGATGCATTTTCAACTAAGGGGGAGAAAATATTGACAAATCTTAAGTGCCTTCTGTGTTCAACTATGGGGGAGATTTCCTGGTTGTGTGCACTATCGGAGGGGGAGTTTGCTCGTTGCTGCATTTTCGAGCTGGTAACAGTTGGTTCAGAGTATTTTTGGTAGCTAGTTGTGTTGAACCTTTGCCTCTTTCTTGAGGAACTAGAACCTTTGATTTTGTGCTCCTCAGCTGATTTCTAGCTTTCATCAGTTGGTATCAAGCTTCCTCGCTAGCGGTGTTGAGCCCGTTCTGCCTCTTCTTGAGGGCTAGCTCTATTTTGCTTGAATTTCAGTTGATTCTTCAATTGGTATCGAGCTTTCACGCTAGCGGTGTTGAGCCTGTTCTACCTCTTCTTGAGGGCTAGCTTTGCTTTGATTGGTTGCGTCGAGCCGTTGCCCAAGTCTTTGGGAACAAAGTTGTTTTGCTCTTTCCACTTGACCTTCTTCGGCTTTGATATGCTTTTGGGTCATTTGGTCGAGTTCTCTCTCCTTCTTCCTTCCTATCTCTACTCCATTTATGATTTGTGTTGGTAGTTGACAATGCACTCATCAAGGGGGAGATTGCGGATACATGGGTGTATGCCGAGTCTCTGAGTGATGAGTGATTGTCAACTAGAATAATGCGCATGTTCTTTAGCTTGTGTTGTGCAGGTGTCGAGCACGGATACAGTGATCAAAGGCAAGGTGAAGGTCATGTAGAGACGTGCCGTGCCGATGGACCGAGAGTGGCGAAGGGTGGACGTGAGGCTGGGACTGAGGGACCGGTGGCCCAAGGATCAGCTGTGGTGGCTGGCAGCCTGGGACAGCGACGAGTGAAGACTTGCGGACACGGTGTTGCCTGGGTCATGGACCTGGAGACACGTGTCAGTGGACAGGGTGCACGAGCGGTGCATCCCCTGTACGGCTCGATTTGGTGGTTGAGCCACAGAAAAACCACCTAGAGGGCGGTTTCCAGGTTTGGGCCTCAAAACCTGGGCGCTGATGGTTTCCGAGTTTGGGCCACAAAACTCGGGCTGACGACGGTTTCCAGGTTTGGGCCTCAAAACCTGGGCGCTACAGGTTTTTGAGTTTGGGCCACAAAACTCAGGCGATGGACGGCTGGTTTCCCGGTTTGGGCCTCAAAACCGGGGGTTGGTCGTGAAGGTTGGTTTCCCGGTTTGGGCCTCAAAACTGGGGGCGAAGTCCGTGAAAAGGACGGTCAGAGCTGAGGCGGCACGTGGCGGCAATCGGTGAGGTTGCGTCGAGGCAACGCTACCAGTTGTGCGGGCGTGGCCGTTGGATCACAACTATCTTCGAGTTGGTCCAGAATAACCCTAGGGTTTAGCTGGTTCGCTCTGTAATTAGTTAGGGGTAGATTGGAAATTAGAATTAGGATAAGTAGAGGGAGACACCCACCTCCCATTGCATCTCAGTCATTTGCTCTTTGCCTTCTAGGTTTTCCTGCTCTCCCAATCCCCTGCTGTAGCAACTGAGATCCGTAGAGAACCATACATCTGTGTGAAGGACCGAAAGTGCTACCAGAAAGCGACCAGAGGGGGGTGAATGGGAGCTTTAAAATTCTTTTCAGAAACTTTAAGCCACTTTCCCGAAAATCAAACCCAAGAGCAAAACCGATGTGTGTGATGTCCACGACCCAAGAGAGTGGGTGGATGTTCTCTAGGAACACAGCGGGACACCGCAAAAATTCCCTCGCCCAAGTTCACGCAGGTCAACTAGTGACAGGATGAACTTTGGGTAACCTCAACCGATGTGTGTGATGTCCACAACCGGTGCTCTACGGATCTCAGTTGCTACAGCAGGTGATTGGGAGAGCAGGAAACCCTAGAAGCAAAAGAGCAAATGACTGAGATAAAATGGGAGGAGGGTGTCTCCCTCTACTTATCCTAATTCTAATTCCTACTCTACCCCTCACTACTTATAGAGTGAACCAGCTAAACCCTAGGGTTATTCTGGACCAACTCAAAGATGCTGGTGATCCGACGGCCACGCCCGCACAACTGGTAGCGTTGCCTCGACGCAACCTCACCGATTGCCGCCACGTGCCGCCACCGCTCCGCTCGTCCTTTTCCCGGACTTCGCCCCCGGTTTTGAGGCCCAAACCGGGAATCCAGCCTTCACGACCAACCTCTGGTTTTGAGGCCCAAACCGGGAAACCAACAGTCCATAGCCTGAGTTTTGTGGCCCAAACTCAGCAAACCCGCAACACCCAGGTTTTGAGGCCCAAACCTGGAAACCGTCCTCAGCCCGAGTTTTGTGGCCCAAACTCGGAAATCATCAGCGCCCAGGTTTTGAGGCCCAAACCTGGAAACCGTCCACTCGGTGGTTTTTCTCTTGCTCAACCACCAAACCGAGCCGTAGAGGGGATGCACCGCCCGTGCACCCCGTCCACCGACACGTGTCCCCAGGTCCTCGACCCAAGCAACACCGTGCCTGCAAGTCTTCGCTCGTCGCTGTCCCAGGCTGTCAGCCACCATAGCTGATCCTCGGGCCACCGGTCCCTCAGTCCAAGCCTCACGTCCGCCCTTCACCACTCTCGGTCCATCGGCACGGCACGTCTCTACTTGACCTTCACCTTGCCTTTGATCACTGTATCCGTGCTCAACACCTGCCCAACACAAGCCAAAGAACATGCGCATTATCCCAGTTGACAATCACTCATCACTCAGAGACTCGGCATACACCCATGTATCCACAATCTCCCCCTTGATGAGTGCATTGTCAACTATCAACATAAATCATAATGGAATAGAGATAGGAAGGAAGAAAGAGAGAGAACTCGACCAAATGACCCAAAAGCATATCAAAGCCAAAGGTCAAGTGGAAAGAGCAAAACAACTTGGTTCCCAAAGACATGGGCAACGGCTCGACGCAACCAAGCAAAGCAAAGCTAGCCCTCAAGAAGAGGTAGAACAGGCTCAACACCGCTAGCGAGGAAGCTCAATACCAATTGAAGAAAGAAAAAAAGCTAGAAATCAGCTGAAGAGCATAAAAGATCAAAGGTGCTAGTTCCTCAAGAAAGAGGCAGGGGCTCAACACAACTAGCTACCAAAAATGCTCCGAACCAACTGTTACCAGCTCGAAAACGCAGCAATGAGCAAACTACCCCTCGAATGGTACATACAACCAGGAAATCTCCCCCTTAGTTCAACTCCCCCTTAGTTGAACACAGAAGGCACTCATGATTTGTCAATTTTCTCCCCCTTAGTTTAAAATGCACCATCAAGCAAAACTCCCCCTTCCAAAATGCATATGAATCAGAAATGCAAGTTAGCAACTTCAGAAATATAGTCGATAGAATAAGAAGATGCTCAACAGAGTGCTGATCCGATGACTCATAAAATGCACAGAATGCTAGCAAAGGCTCAAACTGATCACCAAAAGCGAAATATGAATATGTGAGCAAAGAGAGCAGTTTTTAGCCAAACAGGTATTCACCATCAAAATAGCACCAAACATGTATAGACAGGAAGTTAACTAAGTGCTAAAGATGTATACAAGGTGAACTACCCCTAGCAAGGTTCAATCATCATGCTATAGAGTGAAATATAGACTTTTGTATCCAAATTTTATCAGAGTTGCAGCAGTTAAATTACACAAGTTAAAATTTCAGCATGTGATTGCGACAGGTTGAAAACTTGTCATCGCCTAACTTTTCAACTGTGTGAAGCCTATGCAGAAGCAATCAAAAGCTTAAAGCAACAGTTTCGGTCATACACTACAGAGCTCAAGTTTAACTCAAAGTGCAATGAGAAACAGTCTCGAAACTGTGATGTGCTGACAAGCAGTCCTGTCTCGATCTTTCCAATTTACTTAGCTTGGTTCAAATTTTATCTCAGAATCTGAGCATACCAAGCAAGTGAATGACTCAGAACTAGAGACATAGCAACCTAGCATAGATGAAAAGCACGAGTGAATTCTACACATCCTACACATGCTAGTTGCATATCTCAATGGTGAACAGTTTCAAGTTTTATGTTCATTAAGCAGGTTCACCATTCAAAAATAGCTCAGCTCACAATATGCATTAGTGATCAGAAAGAACATAAGCTACAAGCATCATCATAAAGCATCGGAGCAAATACTATACAGAGCATAGCCACATTCTAAAGATTATATTCATGAAGCTCTGAATGTAAATATGCAAGATGAAATGCAGAAAGGATACCAATTGAAAAAACCAAAGTCAGTTTATGATACAAGAGTCAAAAATTTTCCCCCATCTAAAAGGGGAAACACACACCAAGCTCACCTCTCAACCTAGCAAAAGTTGATTGGTCCAAAGGCTTGGTGAAAATATCAGCCAACTGATGATGAGTATCGACATGGCGAAGGTCGATATCACCCTTCTCATAGTGGTCTCGCAGAAAATGAAAGCGCACATCAATGTGTTTGGTCTTAGAGTGCAGCACGGGGTTCTTAGCAACCCTAATAGCACTCGTGCTGTCACAAAGCAAAGGAACACGAGAAAAGCTCAGACCAAAATCACACAAAGTGGCCATCATCCAAAGCAACTGGGAACAACAGCTAGCCGCAGCAACATACTCAGCCTCCGTGGTAGACTGGGCGACACTAAACTGCTTGCGAGAAGACCACGATACAAGAGAAGAACCAATAAACTGACAAGTCCCAGAAGTGGACTTGTGATCAATACGGCAACAAGCAAAATCGGCATCAGAGTAACTGCAAAGGGAGAGGGTGGAGGAAGTAGAATACCAAATCCCAAATTCTAGAGTGAAGCATAAGTACCTCATAATGTGCTTGACCGCCTGACGGTGAGAAGTGTGCGGCGACGACTGAAATCGTGCGCACGGACACACTGCGAACTGGATGTCCGGGCATGTCGCCGTTAGGTAGAGCAGCGATCCAATCATACTCTGGTACTCCTTCTGGTCCACAGCTTCTCCATCCACATCCGCATCCAGGGCCGCAGTGGTCGGAATGGGTGTTGGAAGAGGCTTGGCCTCACCCATGTCGAACTTCTTCAGGATGTCCTTGGTGTACTTGCCCTGGTGCACGAACGTCCCCTCTCGGGATTGCTTGATTTGCAACCCGAGGCAAAACGTCAGCTCGCCCATCATGCTCATCTCAAACTCCCTGCTCATAGTGTCTGCAAACTTGGCAACCAAAGCGTGAGAAGAACCACCAAAAATGATATCATCCACGTAAATCTGGACCAAGAGAGTATCATTGCCTTGCTTGAGGAGAAAGAGTGTTTTATCCACACATCCCATTTTAAAACCCTTAGCAAGCAAAAAGGTTTTCAACCTATCATACCAGGCTCTAGGGGCTTGTTTCAAACCATACAAAGCTTTGTGAAGTTTAAAAACATGGTTTGGAAATTTGGGATTTTCGAAACCGGGGGGTTGTCTCACATACACTTCCTCTTCTATGTAGCCGTTTAAGAAGGCACTCTTGACATCAATTTGAAAAAGTTTAAACCCTTTGGATGCAGCAAAAGCCAAGAGTATCCTAATTGCCTCCAAACGAGCTACAAGAGCAAAAGTCTCCTCATAGTCTATCCCCTCCTTCTGACTATACCCCTGGGCTACTAGTCTGGCCTTGTTTCTCACAACATGGATATTCTCTTCTTGTTTGTTTTTGAAAACCCATTTTGTCCCAATAGGATGACACTCAGGAGGAGGAGGAACAAGAAGCTAAACCCGATTTCTTTCAAAGTTTTCTAACTCCTCATGCATGGCATTGACCCAATCTGGATCAGATAAAGCATGTCCAACATCTCGGGGTTCAAAATCAGCAACAAATGCAGAATGAGCAAAGTGAGAGATTTGTTGTGACCTTGACCGAGTGACACGTTCGCCGATGCTACCGATCATCTGTTGAGGCGGGTGTTGGCGCTGGATATGTCGTGGCGCCTCCCGAGCTGATGTAGTCTCCCCCTCAACAGCAACTGGTGCCTCCTCGGGTACAAAAGGTACCGCTCGAGGTGGTGGATCCCACGGCCCTCAAGTCGAAGAAGAGGGATCGGGGCCGTGAGTCGTAGTAGAAGCCGCTCTTTGCGGCACCGCAGGTGGAGGAGGTGTTGGGTCATCCATCCCTTCAGCACCTTCTTCCTCATCATCAAAAAGAGGCTCGCCAACCTCATGATCACCTGCACGCTCAAAACGAGAAGAGGGACAAACCATGGTCTCGTCTAAGGTGACATCTGATGTCTCCATGACTCGGTTAGTTTCAAGGTTAAGTACACGATATGCGCGAGTATGAGTGCCATAACCCAAAAACACACCGTCAGAAGAACGAGACTCAAACTTGTCTAGGTTGCCTTTCTTAAGTATGAAACAGTGGCAACCAAAAACTCGAAAATAACTCACCTTGGGCAGTTTTCCAAAACGCAACTCATAAGAAGTCTTTTTCAAGAAAGCTCGGAGAAAAATGCGATTGGAAATATAGCATGCAGTGCTCATAGCTTCGGCCCAATATCGCCTAGGAGTCCTATGCTCATCGAGCATCGTCCTGGCCATCTCTACAAGGGCCCGATTTGTGGCAGAACCTCCCAATAATGTGGCCCACCTGCATACGTCATCGTCATACGGAGCCCAATGACTGTGCAAATGAAACACGTTACTGGAATGATCCGTCGGGTGTCCCTGCGGAGACCCCGAATTATCCACGAGCCACAGGACCATCATCATGAAGGTTGGATTAATCACAACATTACAACAGTTGATACAAAATACCATCGGAGTGCGGAAGCAAGATAGATAAACTTTACAAATTATGAAGATGTTACTTTTACATAGAAAAAAATAGCTGGTGTTGCGGAAGTAGAGTAGTATTACAGAACTACACTTAGGCGGAGTACCTAAGTTGGAGATGAGGAACAACCAGATCACGTCAAGCCCACTGACATGATCAGGATCAACGCCACCTATTAGAAACCTGCAACAGGGGTTAACAAACCCTGAGTACTGGGGTACTCAACAAGACTTACCCGACAAAGAAAAAGGGGAGGAGACTCAGGAATGAAAGGCTTAGGTAAGGCTTGAACAAGATCGAGAAATTTGCAGAAAAAGCATTTTGAGTTTTTCCGCCAGCAACAAGCACCTCGGGACTCTAACCCAAGAGTACAGGTCCTGTTTGCAGAAAAAAAACATCTTGTAAAACTTGTTTTTATTTTGGAAAGGTTCAAGTATTCCTCAGTTCTTCATTGACCATGATTCATTTTACATTTCAAAACATTCCTAGTTGAGAACCACTCTCCGTTGACAGTCAGTGACCAAGTCTCCATAACCGAGGAGCAACGTTAATCCGGATAAAGAATACTCAGCTGAGGATCCCTATTCACACTGCATATGTAGCACCCAAGCTTGCATATGCCAACTTGTCTTCCACGATTCCTCCAAGATTGGGCCCGGTCCTACGCCACCCGGAAGTACAGTACACCACTCCAATCCGGGACTCTAACCCACGTGGGTACATGCTACTTCCGCCATCTCTCCACTCCTAGTGCGCGGTTGTCGGTCCAATAATGGATTTCTCGGAGCCAGAGCTTTCCGTAGTATGTGAATAGTTGCAAGTCTTGGCCAGCAGGCCCCCATACGGATGGTCCCTAATTTTCCAGCCAGAACTATACCTTGGTCATATCTCACCCAAGCGTAATAGTCCTGTCAGTTTTTCAACCCTGTCCCGGTCGGTGTCAACTGTTGAGTCCCGGACTACAACATGACGGCACCGTACGCGCGGACAACCTCTTCTCGACAATGACCACATGCTAGCTAGGCAAGCAGTCATCGAACGAGAAGTAAAGCCAAATTCCCATAAAGATTCTTTCAGTGATCACACTTTTGAAAATGACATTTTATTGCAAATCTATAGTATAGCATCACTAAGCATTTTGCAAATAGTTTTAAAGCAGGGCTGGTGGATCTTCTGGTGGAGGTAAATAATGCAGGTAATAGGTCATCACACAACTCCTATAACCTAATGCAGTAGTTTAACTCAAAAGCATTTAAGGAAAACATTTTATAAATGGAAGGGTTAAATGCACCGGGGCTTGCCTTAAAGAGAGCGGGCTCGAGGGCGGACTGCAGGAGTCGGAGCTCGAGGTTACTTCAGGGTAGGTTCGTCGGCGGCTGGCTTGACGTTGATTCCTTCTGCTTCGGTTACTATACGGATGCAATGATGTATGCTTATGAGGATGCTGACATGAACAAACAACACAGGACAAAACTTTCTATTTTTCCTAATTCATTTTAAAAGGTTGTGTTGTACAGTTGCTCCAAAATTTTCCAAATTAATCTCATAGGTTCATCATGGTGTAACTAGTTAACAGAACAAATTTCATAACCTATGGAGCTATACATGATTTTCTAAAAATCTAAAACTATCCATTTATTAATTAAAAGGGAGATTTTTCATTTTTTAATTGTTGCAGAAAAGTCAAGTTTCTTATTTTTCTAAAATACTACAAGGTGTAAAGAGTCTACCATTAAATTTTCAGAATTTTAGAAGCAACACAGAAAATCACACAAAAAGAAGAAAAGGAAACACTATTCACATTTGCTAAAAGAAAAGGAAAAAGGAAAAACGCACTGTGCGCGACGGGACGCTTGCCTGACAAGACGCGGCGGCGGACGCGCTGCTCGGGATCTCGGCTGGGGCTCGGTCGAGACGGAAACGTCGCTCGTCCTGAGGCTTGACTGGGAGGCTCGGGCGAGACGGAAACGCGGGCTCGGGCGAAGCGGAGAAGGCACGCTCGCTCGAGACTTGGCTCGGGCGAGGCGGAGACGCGGGCTCGGGCGAAGCGGAGACGCTTCGTTCGTCCGAGACCGGGCCAGGAGGCTCGGGCGATACGGAGAAACGGTCGTCTGGCCGAGGCCTGGTTCGGAGACTCGGCGAGGCGGACGGCTCGGCGAGGCGGATCTCGACGGTGGCGAGGCTTCGGTGAGGCTCGGCTACTTTCCGAGGGTGGTCGCGGCTAAGTTTTTTGAGGGCGGCCTCGGCTAACTTTCCGGGGGGGCTCGGCTGCTCGAGGGGCGCGGCTCGCAGGCATGCTCGAGGGTGAGGCTCGGGGCTGTGTGGTTCGAGGGTTGAGGGTTGGGCTTGGTCGGTTCGCCGGGGTTGGAGAGAAGCTGCTGTGCCGGCGAAGGAAAGGATGGAGGGGCGAGAGCGGTGGTTCAGGGAGGTGGGAGAGCTCAAGGCGAAGGTAGTGGCGGCTTCGGCGGGTGCTGGTGCTGCCGGGGTTAGCGAGGAAGTGCTGGTGGTGGCAAAGGAGAGCTCGGTGGCTTTTATAGGCGCGGGGTGATGCCGGGGTCCGGGCGAAGAGGACGGTGGGGGTCCGGGCGATGTACTGCGAGGTCTGGGCAAGTACGGTGGGGGTCCGGGCGATCGAGCGCTGGCGTTGGCCTCGGGCGACACGGGACGGAGCGGCCGGGTTTGGCGCTGCGCGGGGTTGGGGCTCGGACGAGGCGAAGGTAGGGGTCGAGAGCGCGGCTCGTCCACGCGGCGGTAGCTTGCTAGGCACTGTGGGGGACGCCGAGAGTCAGCGCTTTTGCGCAGAACGGTATGATGGCGCGGTTCTGGTCGATGGCGACGGGTCGGCTTCGGGTGAGGCTGCCAGGCGCGTGCGCACTCATCAGCCATGAACAGGAGTAGGGTCTAGGTTGACTTTTGAACTGGTTTTTGTATTTTGCAAACTACTGCCAAAAGTTGAACTGAGCAACAAAAACTCAAAACACCAAAGTTGTTTAGAAAAAAGAAATCTACAACTTTATCAAAACGAACATTTTCAAAATCCAAACAGTTTTTGAATTAAACTTGAAAACAGAAAAGGGGACACTTTTGGGATTTTAATAAATTCGAAATTACTTTTGATTTTGTACTGCAACATGAAAATCTGTAAATACCAAAGATGTTCCTCTTGACCAGATCTACAACTTTGCTTTTTGAACCAACTCAAAATTTTGAATTTTGAAAAAGTTATCAAAAAGGGAATAAACCCAGGATTTGGGATTTTAGGGTTTTGCAAAAGGAAAACCAAATCAAATCTGATTTTTGAACTTTGATCAAAGCAACAAACATCAGGGCACTAAATTTGAACAAGAATTACATAGAACTAGGCACAGAGGTGAAATTACCATTTTGCCCCTATAGGAAGAAGTGGGCTAAAAAGGGTTTTTGCAATAGAGGTACTTCACATAAAATGATACACTAAGCAAATGCATACACATGAAATCATGATCAAGATGATTAATGATGCTAATGATGATATGTCAAGTTAATTACATGCTTAAACACCAGAGGTGTTACACGATTCTTCCTTTCTACAACACCATTCTGAGGCGGTGTGTAGGGGGAAGAAAACTGATGCTCTAAACCCAAGGAGTTACAAAACTTCTCAAAATCCGAATTCTTGAATTCGGAACCATTATCACTCCTAATAGCTCGCATCGAGTTCAAAGGGAACTCATTCTGAAGACGCAAAATCAGATTGCGAGCAAAAGAGAACGTCTTAGTCTTCTCAGCTAAAAAGAAGACCCACGAATATCTCGAAAAGTCATCAACAACAACAAGCACATACCACTTCCCCCCAACTGAGCTCACCCGAGTCGGACCAACAAGGTCCATGTGCAAAAGCTCTCCAGGGCGCTTGGTCATGACCTGAGTCACTGGATGGTGGGGAGCAGCAACCATCTTCCCATGTCTACAAGAGTGGCAAACAAGATCCTTCTCCATGGACAACTTGGGCAATCCTCAGATTAGGCCAAGTGAACTAAGCCTTGCAAGCAAGTCGAAGCTCAGGTGACCAAGTCTCCTATGCCACTTCCAAAGATCAGAGGAGGAAGGTCCAGCCAAAAGACAACGAGAAATTCCAAACGACTCCGAGAAATCCGCACGAAAGACTTTCCCAAAGGGCGAAATCACACAAACAAGATTGCCCTGAGGATCCAAAATACGACTGAGATTCGGCTTAAAACGAATCTCATAGTCGTCATCAAAGAGTTGTGAAACAGAAAGAAGGTTAAAATGCAAGTTAGAAACAAGAGCAACATCACGCAACACAAAGTGCTCATTAACTCGCACCGACCCACGAGACAACACTTTACCTTTGCTATTGTCGCCGAAGGTGATAAATTCCTTTCCGGTGACCGGACTAAGACTGGAGAACCACTTGGCCTTTCCTGTCATGTGCCTTGAACACCCGGAATCCACCAACCAAACGTTCTCCAATCATTTTACCTACATCAATAAAAAGACATAGGATGAGCATACGGTCCAACTCTGGGGTTAGTGAAGTAGGGAGAATTCCAGTGTTGGGCCGGCTGCGGGGAAAGCGATCACCACGCTGAGGAAAACGTGGTCCGCTAAGGGAGGAGCGTCCATCGCGATACTCAAAACGCGGTGGTGGAAAACGCTCAACTACAAAGCCACCGCCACGGGGTCCATAGCCTACAACTACAGGCTCCCGCTGGGCACAACCTCCTCGCGGCCTAGGCCTTGGAACTTGAGGTTTTGGACCTCTAGGCCAAGCAGCACGCCTCTGAACATTAGGCACATGTACATCATGGAAAGGATGATACATATCCGTGTTGTTCATCTCCTTTGCATGGCGCGCCTCTCTCTTGCGCCGAAAGCAAAACTCACTCAAGTGCCCATCTCTCCCACAGTGCTCACAATGGTACCTCACCGCTCTCATAGGGGGTTGTTGGTACTCACGGTAGTGGGTATGGATCACTTTGCCCTTCTGTGGCATAAGCTCCTCTTGGATGGGTGGCATGGTGTCAAGCTTGTTCTTGAGGTGGTTTGGTTTTGGAGCCCATGATTGTTTCTTGGGTGGAGCTCTCGGAGGTTCCACAAATACACCATCCTTGGTGTTAGGCTTTAGAGGCTCTCTGGGTGGAATCTTGGTAAGCTTGGGAGTAGTGGTGGAGTTGGGCTTCTCACACGGGTTCAGACCACTCGACTCTCCAATCTTCCCAAAAGATGAAACATCAACACCCTAAGCAAAGCCTACACCGGGACCTCCAGCAGCATGCTTGAATTGGGAGATCATCATCCCAAGCTGCGGCTCACCACAAGACACCCATGACAAGATGGTCCGAAGGTATGTGTTTTCCTCCTCGGTTTGCATCTTGTCATGCTTCACGTTTGCGATCTCCATCTCCAAACCCTCACAAAGAACACACCTAGTCACACACGTGCTATCCGAGCTGGCCTTCTCAAGAGACACAATCTTGGCATTCTTATCTACCAACTCGGATTGCAAGCCCGCACAGGACTTGCACGCACCCAACAGCGAGGATCTAGCCTTCAGCTCATCCACCTCTCCAACCAACACAGCATACTTACCTCTCAAGGTGAGAAGGTCAGTCATGTGCGTGGTGCACATCTCGCACTCAACCTCCTTAGTGACAACTACGGTGGACTTGGCAAACTCAAGCTCTTTCACCGTATCCTCCCACTTCTGCCTAAACTCCTTCCGCTCTCTAGCAGCGCGCCTAAGCAACTTATCTGGACTAAGAAGGCGGCAGTAAGCTTCTCGACCTTAGCAGAAAGCTCATCGGGGGTCAGAGATACCTTTGAGGTGTCGTCGTTGTCGTCATCGTTCTGAGGGATCTCCTCCAGCTCGCCGTCGACCTCCTTGCCGAGGGCCATGGTGCAGAAGCCCTCGTCGTCGGCGAAGAAGCAGAGGCCGTTGAGCTTGTCCTCGATCCTCTTCTTCTTCTTGGACTCATCGTCGCTAGAGGAAGCGGAGTCGTCATCCGAGTCGTCGACGTCGCTGAGCGTGGCGAACAATGCACGCTGCTCAGCCTGGGCCTTCTCCAAGTACTTGGTCTTGATGTCCTCCTTGTTGAAGCCGCCCTTCCGCTTGTGCTTCGCGGAGACGTACTTCTCCTTGCGCTTGCCGGAGTCGTACTTGTGCCCATGATCCGCCTTGCCGAAGATCTGCTTGTTCTTCTTCGGGCAATTGGCGATGAAGTGGTTGGGGTCGCCGCACTCAAAGCATCCTAAGCGTCCTCCCCCGCGGCGACGGTTCAAGCGGTTGTTGTGGAACCGCGAGAACCGGTTGGCGAGCAGTGCCAACTTGTTATCCCCTATGAACTCCAGCTGCTCCTCTGTGACAGAAAGAAGAGAAGAAAGTGCAAAGCCTCCAGAGGAGTTAGCAGAAGAGCCAGAAACCAAAGCCATCGACGGGCCAGAAGGATTCTCATAAGAAGCCCTCGCCATGGCATCGATCTCACTAGACTTATGCTTACTGAAGAGCTCGTCGCACGTGAGGGTCTCATAGTTAGGCGATTCAATGATCGCCTGAACCTTGGAATCCCACACCGATCGATCAAGAGTATGGTGTAGCTTGAGAGCTCTCTCATGATTGTCGAAAGGCAACAGCTCCTTGTTAGCCCTCATCCTGTTGACATTCACCTGAAAGCGAGCGAATAAACTTTGTATGCTCTCGCCAGGCATGTGTCGAAAGTTCTCATACTCTCGCTTGAACGACTCGTAGAGACGAGTTTTGACTTGAGTGGTTCCCTCATGGAAACGCATGAGGGTAGCCCAAATCTCCCGAGCCGTAGCGAGGTGAGAAACGCGATCAAACTCACTCATGCTTAAATATGAGAAAAGAGCATTACGGGCTCGGCTATTGGCATCGTGCTCATCGATCTGAAGCTGAGAGACACGAGCAGCCAAGACCACGTAATCGGCAGAGTTGCAAATATCCCAGATGGAAGCACCCAAACTCTGCAGATAGGCGGACATGCGTATCTTCCAATACGCATAGTTCGTCCCATCGAAAAACGGCGATTTGCCCACACCGCAATCCATGTCGCCTTCTGTGGATCTGGAATCGGCTAAGGTGGAAGATCCTTAACCCGCTCCGATACAAATTGAAGGACCGAAAGTGCTACCAGAAAGCGACCAGAGGGGGGGTGAATGGGAGCTTTAAAATTCTTTTCAGAAATTTTAAGCCACTGTCCCGAAAATCAACCCCAAGAGCAAAACCGATGCGTGTGATGTCCACGACCCAAGAGAGTGGGTGGATGTTCTCTAGGAACACAGCGGGACACCGCAAAAATTCCCTCACCCAAGTTCACGCAGGTCAACTAGTGACAGGATGAACTTTGGGTAACCTCGACCTCCCCCGAAATTGCAACCGTGTGGCTACCACACGCTACAATAGTGAAATTACGGTCTCACTTCCTCAAAATCTCACGGACACAGAGGTATTGTTCTCTTCTCTGTGGATCTCAGTTCGCTACAACAGGGAATGGGAGAGTAGGAAACCCTAGAAGCAAAAGAGCAAATGACTGAGATAAAATGGGAGGAGGGTGTCTACCTCTACTTATCCTAATTCTAATTCCTACTCTACCCCTGACTACTTACAGAGCGAACCAGCTAAACCCTAGGGTTATTCTGGACCAACTCGAAGATGCTGGTGATCCGACGGCCACGCCCGCACAACTAGTAGCGTTGCCTCGACGCAACTTCACCGATTGCTGCCACGTGCCGCCACCGCTTCGCTCGTCCTTTTCCCGGACCTTGCCCCCGGTTTTGAGGCCCAAACCGGGAAACCAGCCTTCACGACCAACCCCCGATTTTGAGGCCCAAACCGGGAAACCAGCCGTCCATAGCCTGAGTTTTGTGGCCCAAACTCAGCAAACCCGCAGCACCCAGGTTTTGAGGCCCAAACCTGGAAACCGTCCTCAGCCCGAGTTTTGTGGCCCAAACTCAGAAACCATCAGCGCCCAGGTTTTCAGGCCCAAACCTGGAAACTGTCCACTCGGTGGTTTTTCTATGGCTCAACCACCAAACCGAGCCGTAGAGGGGATGCACCGCCCGTGCACCCCGTCCACCGACACGTGTCCCCAGGTCCTCGACCCAAGCAACACCGTGCCCGCAAGTCTTCGCTCATCGCTGTCCCAGGCTGTCAGCCACCACAGCTGATCCTCGGGCCACCGGTCCCTCAGTCCAAGCCTCACGTCTGCCCTTCGCCACTCTCGGTCTATCGGCACGGCACGTCTCTACTTGACCTTCACCATGCCTTTGATCACTGTATCCGTGCTCGACACCTGCACAACACAAGCCAAAGAACATGCGCATTATCCCAGTTGACAATCACTCATCACTCAGAGACTCGGCATACACCCATGTATCTGCACTGTGTACTGGAGATTTTGAAGAAGTTAGACCGTAATCTCACTGTTGTAGCGTGTGGTAGCCACACGGTTGCAGATCGATGACTTGATTCGTGTTTTGGTTCGTGTTCTTCGCGTTCTTCGTTTCTCCGCGATTTTCCCGTCACTCGATCTCCCTCTCTACTGAGTCTTTGCGAAATCCGTTTGAATCATCTTGTTCTTTCTAGTGAGGAGATCATTTCCACCGAAGGAATTTATCTAACTCCTCACGAACAAGTAGATCGGGTTGATTTCGTTTTCATGGCGCTTTTCGTTCATACACCTTCCCTTTCGATTTCCCGTTGATTGGGTTGATTTGAGCGGATGATTTCTTGGGGATAGTCTCCTAACTACCTCGTGATCATCCTCTCCAAGTTTGGAATCAAGGGATTTTGGTTTGGATCGATTTTGGGAGGATTTGGGAGAAGGGCGACCGAAATCGCCCTCTCTGTTCATCCGTGGACAGTCCGCCAGTGCTACCGCGGAAAGTCCGCGCGTCGGGGTCAGTCAGACCAGTGGTCTGACTCCGCGCTATTGGGAAAGTGTTTTTTGAACCGCGGACAGTCCACCGTTGGGACTCGCGGACAGTCCGGGAGTCGTCCAGGGAGGTTCCAGCAGAGTTACTGTTTCTGTGTTTGGCCGGCAGACAGTCCGCCATCCCCTTGCGGACAGTCCGCAGTAGGGGCGGACAGTCCGGGACCCCATGGCTGGACAGTCCGCGATTCGGCTGAAGGCTGAGCTTAAGTGTGTTTGCTCTCCCGGCTTCTCCGCTTGGATTCCGGACTTCTCGTTTGGCCCTATTGTTCACCTAGGAACCTCTCTAGGTATCTTTGCTACTTGTTAGCATCGGTATTCAGGGATTTCTCGATGTAGGCTTCAATCTACGTTCGGGACTAGGTTTTAGGGGTTGAACTTGTTCCGGTGCTTTTGCCGATTGGCTTGCTATCGCTTTGTGGTGCTTCGTTGTGATCCTAGGGATCATCCACCCTCTTCCAAGGGTCGTGAGCATCACGGTTTCGATCGAAACTTTTGGGGTTGATTTTGGGACAAAGGCCAAAGTTTCGAGAGAAATTTTTGTGCTCCCATTCACCCCCCCCCCCTCTGGTCGCCTTGCTATTGCATTCTCGGTCCTTCAGTTTTCGGTTCAGTTAGCAACTACATGGTCCAAACATTCACAGAAAAATTTTAAAAAGCCCGAATTTTGGGGTTGTTACACCCCACCCCTTTGCACTCGTCTCCTCTCCCTCCCTAGCACCGCCACCACACACCACAGTCGCCATAGCCACATTGGGCCAAAGCTCGGCGGTCTCTGTTGATGGTGGAATATTACCAAACTCATACACCTAAAACCCCGTCAACAAGCTCGGTATTGAGGAAGAATAACATGACATGAACATACTTTTACCAATAACCAGCTCCACTTGTAGATGGAAGTGTGTTTATGCAGATAATGAAGAAATGAGGCAAAGTGAGCTGGTGGGCCCTACATAAGGGGGTTGCCCGACCCCTTTATGGCCCCACTAGGGCTCTACCATGTGGGGTCAACCATGCTAAGCTCCAATGAGAAGAAATGTGCCAAGAAAATCTGGTGGGACCCACATAAGGGGGTCGCCCGACCCCCCTATGGGCCCACCAGGGTTCTGCCACGTGTCATGATCCATGTCAAGCCTCCCAAAGTGCTTCTCCACCCTTGGATCACAATTGTGCTTTCTCTCAACGGTGGAAGATGAAGTTACATGGATCAATGGGCCCACAACGAAGCATCCAAAGTAGTCATGACACATTTCAACGTGCCAAACACCAAATGACAAGTGGGGACATCATCTACACATACCAAGGTGGGGCCAAGGTGTCATAGGGGGCTCGCCCGACCCCCCCCCCATGGGTCGGCCGACTTAGGGGTGCCCCCCTAGGTGCCTTCTCGTGGAAACTAAGGTGCCTTCACGGTGAATCAAGCCCAAGTCACGACAACCCTTCATCTTGAGGTGGTGACAACCTGAATCTGGTCTCTGGAGTCCACCACGTGTTTATAGGCAGGATTTAAAGGATAAGGCTGAGCATGACGTTCCGACAGTAAGAGTCTCTGTGCTCCCTGTCCGCTCATCGCCTAACACACTTGTCGTGAGGGCTTAATCTAGTTAAACCTTGGTGTGATAAAACTGAGCGCATAGGAGTAGAAGTAAAGTCATAGGAGTCCCATACTCTCTCGTTGTCCTCCCACCTAGCTATACTTACTAGTTATCTTTTTATCTTTCACTGAGTTTGTTACATCATCACCCATTTACCCAAAGTCGTTTACCTATCTCTGGTAGTTGGTACTAAGTTGTTGTTTCTCTGTGGATCTCTTGCTTGCTTATCGTTTCTAGCTATCGCTTTCCCTTGGGATAAAATAAATAACGATACCTTGGAATACTCTCGGGTGAAGTGCTACAGCGGTATATTTTGTGCGCTTCCGGAATTATCCAATAGACATAAGAACTTACCCACAAGACACTTCTGGCGCCATTGTTGAGGATAGACCTACCCCCTATTCTTAGTAGCGACGCTAAGAAGTGTCAACAAGCATTTCTGGTGCCATTGCCGGGGATAGACCTACCCCCTATTCTTAGTAGCGACGCTAAGAAGTGTCAACAAGCATTTCTGGCGCCGTTGCCGGGGAAAGCATAAGCCTAGAAATTTTTAGTAAACTTGAATCCTAGAGTTACCGTTAAGTTAGCCATCAACTACTTCAGAGTCTTACCCTTGCCTTCGCTTCTTTGTGAAGCGAGGCGTTATCAGAGTGGTTTTCAAGTTCGAGCGACCATACCTGAAAACTCCTAAAGGCCACTAGACATCACCTAGTGATCCTTGGGAATATCATCTCGACCCTTGACCCACTCAAGGAGGGAGGTTCTGCACCTGTTCATAGAGAAGGCCATGGCTCTGAGACCAATCTCTGACTTCTCGGCCCCGTCCGCTGCTAACGTAGCTACGGGACCGCAAGTCACTTTAGGAGACACGACCTTTGAGCTTCAGCCAGCTCTAATAAACATGGTGCAAGCCAACCCATTTTGCGGAAAGTCTCATGAGGACACAAACGCACATCTTAGACACTTCTTGGAGGTATGTGGCACTATTGCCATTAGAGGGGTCACCTCAGACGTGATCCGTCTTCGCCTGTTCCCGTTTTCATTGCTCAGGTAGGCGAAGCAATGGTTCTACGCTCACCCGGAAGACGTCTCAACATGGGAAAAGTGTGCGAATGCATTTCTCAAGAAATTCTTCCCGACGAGCAAGACCACTGCTCTTCGTGGAAAGATTTCGGGCTTCCGACAACAAGTAGATGAGACTATTCCTAAAGCATGGGAACGTCTCCAAGAATACATTAGGGAGTGCCCTCATCATGGAATCAAGGACTGGTCCTGATTCAAGGATTTTACCATGGACTCACTAGCCTAGCCCGTAGCCACCTTGATGCCGCGGCACGAGGAGCGTTCGTTTCACTCAATGTCGCCCAAGCAAAAGATCTCATAGAAAGGATGGTGACAAATCAAGGGTGGAATAAGGAATGACTCCAACCTAAGAAGAAAAGCATACACCCTAGTCAAGAAGTAAAAGCTATCTTTGATAAAATGAACCTCTTGATGAAATGGCTAAATGAACAAGCCAACTTCAAGAAGGATAGAGAAGCAATCCAACACTATGCCTCAACACATAAAACAAAAGGGTGTGAGGTGTGCGGTGGAAATCATTCAGGAAGTAACTGCACCGAAACAAGAGAAGATGCGAGCTTCATAACTAATAATAGAAATTATCATCAACACTCGATGTGGAATCCATACTCCGCATATCAAGGTAACAAAGGAAACAACCAACCTTCATTAAGAGATCTTGTCTTAGGCCAGTCCAGGATTAATGAAAACATACAAAAGAGGATAGCCTTTAATGACAAGACCCTTGAGAACTTAAATACTAAAGTGGAAACCTTCACTTCTGCTATTTCAAATCAATTAAAATTCAACGAGATGGTAGAGACTCGTTTAAATCAGTTAGCAACTCGTGTTATGTCTCTTAACCAAAGTGATGGAAATTCCAAAAATATGTCGAGTACCCATGCGGTGACCACGAGGGGAAGTAAGACCACTCGCGATCCACCAATTCCTAACATGACAGGTAAAGCTGCTAGAAGGGAAGAGGGGGATGATAGCGACAAGGACGAACCCCTAGCCAACAATAACAACATCAAGTTTTATGGGAAGACGGCCCCGCATGAATACTACGACACCAACATATTACCCTTCCCAGATAGACCCAGACGAATGACTGCAGATGAACAATTCGGGAAGTTTGTTGAGGTAATACGAAGATTATATGTCCATATCCCTCTACTTGATGCAATGCAGGTCCCAACCTATGCCAAGTACCTATGAGACATCCTCAACAAGAAACGCCTATTGCCAACAACGGAGGTCATCAAGTTGACAGAAGAATGCAGCGTAGCTATACTAGATCAAGCTCCACTAAAGAAGAAGGACCCTAGATGTCCCACCATCGACTGCTCCATTGGGACACAACAGTTCAGTCATGCGCTGTGCGACTTGGGAGCAAGCATCAGCGTCATGCCACGGGTAGTTTTTGACAAACTTAATCATACTGCCTTGTCCCCTACACCTATGTGTTTGCAGCTAGCAGATCAATCAGTTCGCTACCCTGCGGGAATAGCTGAAGATGTCCTCGTCAAGATACGTGACTTCTTCATCCCAGTGGATTTCGTGGTGCTGGACATGGAAGTAGACAAGAAGATGCCACTGATCCTAGGAAGGCCATTCCTTAGCACCGCAAACACACACATTGACGTAGGTGCAGGAGAAATCCAATTCAATATCAACGGGACAAAGGAGAAATTCACCTTCAAACCAAAAGTGGAGAAATGTTCGCTGATCCAGGTAACAGAGTTAAGTGTCTCTTACTTCAAATTCCATGACAGCAAAAAGACACCTCTGCAACCACAGGTTAAAACCAAACGGATTCGGAGAAAGAACGTGGCAAAACATGTTGCCACCTCACCGCCCAAAGGTAACATAAATATGGACAATGATCTTGGTGGTCGAGTCACACTCAAAGGACCTAAAAGATGGAGATCCCATGAAAGGTAAGTACGACATTTCTATTTCTGCATTTTACATTACGTCTATTCTTATTTCTGCTTAAGTATCGTTATCACTTAAGCATTGGTTAAACCTGATCATGCTCTGAATCAATCTTTACCACGAACCCTAGCTGGTTTAGGGGTCATGGTGGGGTCGGCCGACCCCACCATGATGCCTCCACCAGCCCAACTTTGTTGAGTGCCATAGTACACTTATTCTCCACTAGAGAGAAAGCATTGGACAGCATGCACTGGTCGGCCGACCTGCATATGCTCTCTCCACTTTCTCCCACTTTTCTCACCCACTTTCACCACTTGCTCCACGGGAGTATCACCACAACCTGGCTCCTCTCCCTCCTGTTATAACTCCTAGCTTTCCTACATCACATACATAGAAGGAAATTGGAGCAAGCATCAAATAAAGTAACGACATGGTACATCCACTACCATATCACTCATAACCTTGGAGACACCATGCGCTGAAAATTTTTGCTTGAAGCATACAAATGGGGTCGGCCGACCTGGTCATGACCCCTAATGTCCCATCCATACCTACCCTCCACTTCTACTCTCTACCACTTCAAATTTCAGCCATGCATTTTGGTGCAAATGGTACACCATGGGGTCGGCCGACCTGGCCATGACCCTCTCCTCTCCTCCTTCACTTCACCTATAAATACACCCCTAAAGGAGCGTTCTACTCACTCAATTCGAGTTCAGTATCTCATAGTTTAGAGAGTGGTTTTGTAGGAGCTCATTGGCCTCACAAAACTCACTGACACATAGCCATTAGCGCCAAGCCTAGTGCACCCCTTGGGTTAGCCGAAATGAAGAAGTTTCCAAAAGTCCTCCGAAAGGTCACTAGTGGGAGCTCCTCATCTCGCCACAGTCGTCACTCCGATGACTCAGGCCGAGCATCCTCCCATGACACAGAAATACTCCCTTCTGTGTCATGTGATGAGCAGTGGGATAACTATCCCTCACCTGTCGCCCACACAACGGCAAGTGAGAGCTATAGTTTTGGTGGCAGTAGTCATCATAGTGAGAGCAACATGCCCTCTGGCAGCCAAACACACTCTTGTTGACACCTCGGGTGGCACGCAGAAGAAACCGCAAGCGCACGGCTGTTAGTTGTAGCTTTTCACCTCAGAGTATTCCGGGGTATCGAATCCACGAGGAACGCGAAGTGATTTTGAGAAAACTAGGGGGATAAGGATATCTAGGATAGATGAAGGGGAACAGGCACTATCTACTGGGGTAGATCCTAGTTCTATTAGACTTCTAGTGATATAAGTTCTTTACTAGGGTACTGTGGGCGTACTAGCCTTTACCACTGACTTAGGTTGAACGCTAGCACAACGAGCCCTACTGTTAAACTAGACCAACTACGTGGTGGAATTCAAGGCGCACAGGGTTGTCACCACCTGCTTGCTACCACAGCTATCCGAGGGCCTAGCCGTATTCACTGGCAATATTAGCCTAAGTACCACACTTAATCTATATATTACTACTACTAGCCCTGTACTAGAACTAGAGCACTTGAAACTAATATCAAGCAATGAAATGAGCACACAAGTACTGAAAATAAATACTTGAAGATAAAATAAATACTAAGTTACCAAAGTTGAAGCGCAGAGCAGAGAGAAGCAGATGTCTCCGACAACTCCGGAACTCTCCAGACTTCTACTCTTCTCCTCTCCAGCTCCTCTTCTAGTGAGGCACTCACACTCTCTCTAATTTCTCTAGCATAGCAAGTGTGCTAATCTAACCAAATGGTGAAGAATGATGTGAGGCCCTACGAATGAGAACTCTAGGGGCCTATTTATAGTGCTAGGAAGCTAGGGGGTACTTATAGAGTGAAGGGGAGGTCGGTTAGGGTTTAGGGGGTTGCGCCCGCCACTAAACCCTGGCGTCCGCCACCCCTCTGCCGTCCATTGCAACCGCCATTCATCCAACGGTCTTCACTTGCTCCCCTAAGTCGGTTTGAGGGTCGGTTAGGGTTTTAGACACGTGTCCAAAGCCCACTATCCAGGTGATACTCCTCTTAGCCCTTGGATCAAACTGTCTTAGTGTGCAATGGCCAGGATTTCATCTTGAGGTGACTCCCATGGATCGATGACGTGGCTTGGGCCACTTTGGGCAAAATGGACCAGGCGGCTGCCAGTAATAGGTGGCGGTCGCCACCCTACTCTGGCCCAAATGGGCCAGAGTGGCTTGGCCTTCCTCCTGGTACACTTGTTTGGCCCAAATTCCATCATTTCCTGCATTAAGATAAGAAACTATGCACATGTGGAAATAGGTTAATTATAAACCAAATCTTCTACTTTTTATGTTGTTTTACCTTGGTTTTGGGTGAAATGTTGATGGTGAAATGATGCTTTAAGCACCATCAACAAGCTCCCGCACACTAACCTCTTGCTCGTCCCGAGCAAGCATGGACTTTAAGAATTGCAACAATTTATTGAACTAAGCATTCACACAAGATGTTCAACTACCTATACCCATGTCAGTAACCTTTCCAAGTGGCTAATAAATCATACCTATGGCGGTTGAAAGATAGAATAGCTTGCAAATAAGAGAAACACACTTTCCTCTTTTACATACCTTGGGGTTTTAGGATATTTTCAAAAAGAAAATCATGGTTCATTGAATCTCTCTTTAAATCTCAAGGCACTCATGGTGTATATCCTCACTTTGTGGCAAAATAAATGCCAGAGTCTATCCTATGGTTTATGTGGAGTTTATAGGGAAAGGAAAGAATGTAAGGCACTTCTATCTCTCTTTTATTGCTAAGTCAAGTTTAGGATCATGGGAGAGTATAGTCATGCACTAGCCAAGGTATAAGGTGGACTAACTCAACTCCTTTATTCTTTTTGAATCTCTTCTCTTACCAAGGATCATGGCTATATGCATCTCTCTCTTTTTTTTGAATACTTGGACACTTGTCCTTTTTAAAGCATTTGCTCTTTTTTTTAGATACTGTATAGCCATGTCCTTTGAAGGAATGAGAAAATTTATTCTATTCTTTTATAACAAAATTTTGGAGGAGAACTACATGAGTATACTCTCAGTGTGAGAGTTGTCTCAAAAAGGCATGGTTTGCCATGGCTTTTAGAGCATGACTAAACTCTTCTACCTAGATCAACTATTCTTGACAAGGCTCAAAGATTGATTTAGAAGGCTTTATGGGCCGTTCAACTATACTCTAATATTTTGGCTTTGGTAGGTGGATAGGAAAGAAAGATCATGAACCATGGTAATTTTGGCTTTCAAAATAAAAACTGTCAAGGTTGTAGCAGAGTACTAATGCAATTTCAATTACTACTTCTATATCTTATCAAGCAACAACCTAGGTTGATTTCCCTATCAAAATGAGTAGGCTACTACACATGAATAAAAGGTAGAATAACATGTCGTGTAAACACTCAATTCAAAAGAAATTGTTTCAGCATTTTTATTTCCTAGCTGTATTTTTAGTTCAAACCGAGACATTCAGTGATCCAAATTGTATAGAATTTAAAATACAGGTTTAGGGGTTCACCGGGGGTGTTTCGGTGCAGAGTGGCCTGGCGGCCGCCAGTAATAAGTGGCGGCTGCCATGGGCATTGGCCCAAACGGCTTGCAAACAGTGTGGTAGCTACCTTGCTAAGAACAGGTCACTGCTTTGAACATTTTAGCACATTTTACAGCGGTGTTTAAAGAGGGGATTTCCCACACACTAGAAGTTTTGGCACTTTTTATTTGAACAATCTTGATGAAGGGAAAAAATAAGGGTGTCTTTTTTTTATTCATTATAAAAACTTCCTAAACAAATATTCTAAATTGAAATTTAAACAAACTAAAATTTAAATCAAGCAGACTTAACAATTAATCTTAATCAAACAAAGAACCTAACTAGACACCCTACACCTAATCTAATCTACTGAAGGAGTCTCGTAGAGATCCTCGAAGCCCGTTTCTTTGAAGAGACGCTTGATCTTCGAGGTGCAGCCCTTGCGGAGGATGGTGAACCGATCCTCCATATCCATCCACCACAGGGCTATCTCTGCGACCTGATCCTCCAAGGCGCTCTTCTCCTTGCGTAGCTTCTTCACCTCGGCGGCGAGTTTTTTGAGGGTTAACCCCTCCTCACCACCGCTGTGCTCCATCTCAACGGGGACTCCTGCCGGCGATGGGTTGAGACGGCGGCGCACGGATGGCGCGAAGAGCGACCCATTGGAGTCATGAGTGCTCGCCTCGCGCTCACGCGACACCTTCTCATAATGCCCATCGGGCATCCTCACACCATACACCTCCAGTTTAGCCCTCTTAGGATTGGGGCTATAACTACGGGTGCGGCTATCTGAGCCAAAGCTGACCCGGGATTTCACCCTTGATGGAGTGGGCGTCTCATCGCCCCTGGTCTTGACGGTCGGAGACTTCCTCAGGGTGATCTCCCCCGTGGTCGACCTGTTGGGCGTCCTCAACTTTTTCCCGGGTGGCGTCACCGGAGGAGGATGAAGACGGAGCGGAGGCGAGGCCAAGGGGCGCTTCACCCCTGGCGGCCACCCAGCAGGGGTGGCGCCCGCCACTGGAGTGGTGGCTGGTGCCTTCCCCGCACCCTCCGGTGGTGTCCCCTCGACATAGGTTCCGTCGGCAGCACCATCGCTAAAGGAGGCACGTCAAGCACCTCCATGTCGTCGTCGATCAATGACCGGATGATGGCTTTGGTGGAGGACGAGATGGATCCTTGAGGGTTGTAGGACACGGATTTCCGTGGAGACGACATGGTTTTGGAGGAGGCTTGGCTAGACTTCATGGGTGGATGGAGGAAGAAGAAGGAGTTCTTCTTTTAAGAAGGGTGAGAAGTGGAGGGATAGGCCTTAGATGAACTAACACGCCCTTATCTCCTCCTTCTTTCACTCTCCCGAGCTCGGGATTGGTTGCCACATGGAGGGGGCCTCTAAACCACCCCCTAGCATGGCGGGCGCCAGGGTTTGGTGGCGGCCGCCACTCCTCCTTTGCTGGGCATCGAGCGGGAGAAGGTAAGCCTCCTAAAATTCAAAGTCCCGAGGTTGAAATGGCTTGGTTGGGCCTAAAGAGGCCTTTCTCGGGGTTTTGGATGGACTAGGTGCATGAAATGGACAAAGGATAAACTGGGTCCATCTATTAATGGTCATGGGCATGAGCTACTTCAAAATCAATTATATCAATTTTGTTTAGCTCATTTTTATCAAAGTCATAGAACATTTTTAATCTTTGTCCATTGACTTTGAAGATTTGCTCATCATCACTTTCCAATGTGACGGCTCCATGGGACGAGGTTGCAACAACCTTGAAAGGTCCTTCCCATTTGCTTCGGAGTTTACCATGTCCGAAAAGTCGAACACGGGAGTTAAAGAGTAAAACTTTATCTCCTACTTCGAACTCTCTCTTTTTGATCCATTTATCATGCCATCTCTTAGTCCTTTCTTTATAGAGGTTGGCGCTATGATAGGCTGTGGCAGAACCTCCTGAATTAAGTGGCCCACGTGCACCCATCATTGTCCTAAAGACCTTTGATCGGCGTACACGCGATCCAAATGACTCAAGAGGTCTGTCGGGTGTCCTCGGGAAACCCGAATCATCCACGTTACATTATTTCCAGGAAAATTTCCTCATCAAGCATCACAGTATTACAACAGTTTTATAGATAAGATAAATCAGAGTAAAGCGGAAAGATTATAATACATAGGTTAAAAACTGAGAGTTTTACAAACCATAAGTACTTATTACATAAACGGTTCGGAACTTTAAATTACATATATCACACAAATTCTTGTTACTTGCCCAAGGTCACACATCAGAATCGTTATCACTCTCCTCTACAAGAGTGAAATAGCACTGTCCATCAAAAGGTGGATCCATGTACTCTCCTGCAACAAGGGTAACAAACCCTGAGTACAAAAGTACTCAACAAGACTTGCCCGTCAACAGAAAAGACTTCAGGTCATGCTTGCTTTAATGGATGTAGTGGGGCTAGCAATAGAGGAGAGATTTCCAGAAAAAAAACTTTTTAACAAAACCTTTCTCTTTTCCTTAGTAATTCCAGATATATCATCAAAACACTTTTTAGAAAGAAACATCATTTCTCAAATGCTTTGGTTTTGAAAACTCTACGTTGAGGGTCAGAGATCGAGTCTCTTTTTATCGTAGAGCAACGACGATTCGAATCGCTTTATCTACCCAGCTGGGGGTTCCCAATCACACAATATGGCAGGACTCTAACCTGCAACATATTGCACAACCACAAGTGATTTGTATGGCAGGACTCTAACCTGCAACATATCAAAGCACCACGGCGTTGTATGGCAGGACTCTAACCTGCAACATACTAACCCGTATCCCGTGATTGGTACTATCATGCTCTCGATCAAGGGCCAACAACGGACGGTTCCTAATTGACACAGACGGGATTAGCACGACTAGGGTGACCCTGCCTGCCATCTTTCCATGAACGGTTTCCCGTCTGGTCTGAAATTCATTTTTCATCCATTTAACAGTTTGTACCTGAGAGTGGTATCCTAACAATGATGACTCATCATCCCTTAGTTTGCTCAAGGCCTAAGCGGAGGATAATCTCATCACCGTGCATCTTGGCTAAGCATTTATAAACAAATAGGTAACAAGGATAGGGTAAAGGTAACCAACTGGTAATGCAACTACTGGTGTCATCCAACTCTTATTACATAAATGCAGTTGATAAATCATTGTATAAACTTTGCAATAGAAACAGAAAGGTTAAATGCACCGGGGCTTGCCTTGAGGATCAGTGAAGTTTGAAGATTCTGAAAATCGAGAAGGGTCTACACCCTCAGGAGAAATCCACTGAGAGTTAGGGCCTTCCGAAGCGGGATCTACACGTAGAAGTGCATATGCATGAATAATGAGATGCTTATGATATGATTATGGTAAAGATGGAAATTTTCTTAAACTATAACTTTTATGGAGTACAACTTTCCCTTGCGGTAAAGTTGCAAACCAACAAACCAACTTTAGCTATTAAAAGTACTAAACAAGTTTTGTTATTTTCTTTAAATATGGTTAGGCAACTTAACAAGCAACAAAAGGTTATTTGCATAAAGGAATCCATAACCAGGGAGCAAATCTTGCTAGTTTTCCACTGGTTGTCAAACAATTTCAAAAGTCACATAATTCTATAGTGATCAACTATTCCTATTTATTTTATAAACCATTTTAATTAGTCTTTTACTTATACACAAATCATACTTGGTCAAACAGGGATGAAATTAAACATGAAGGTGTATATCAGTGATATAAACTCACATGTCAAATTTCATGATTAACAGAGCTATAGATTAATTATAGCAAAAACAACAAAACTGATTACTGTACATAAAGCCAGAAAAAGAAAAACTTGAACGAACCCAAACTGGGCTTTCGGCCCAAGCCAACTCGGCCCAGCGTGACGCGAGCGCACGACGGTGAGTGCGGGTGCGTTCGCTCGAGGCTCGGCGCGACCGAGATAACGCCCGAGGGTCCGCTCGAGGCCTAGCTCCCGCGAGACAGCGCCCGAGGGTCCGCTCGAGGCCTATCTCGACCGAGACGAAAAACACCGAACACCCGTCCGAGGCCTGGCCCTCGGCTCGGGCGAGACGGAAAAAGCTCGTCCGTCCGAGGCCTAGCTCGGGCGGAACGGTGAACACGTTCGCCCGAGGCTTGGCTCGAGCGAAGCGGAGGAGGCGCCTGCTCGAGGCATAGCTCGAGACGGAGGACACGTGTCCACATGTCCGCTCGAAACCCGGCTCGAGCGAGACGGTGTGCCCTGACAACTTTGCAGAAAAGCCCTTCGGCTTACACTAAAACAACCCGCAGTCCATGGCGCTATTCACCTGAGCCTGGGGCTTTGCAACCAACACCCTGGAACTTTTCATCTTTACAACGAGAAGGTCCTCGACCATGGCCGGCGTGAACGACGGCGCATCGAGCGTCGACGGGCCTTACGCCGGCCGACTCTGGCCAGAAGAGACTCGGCTGACGCGAGCATCAACACCGGCAAGACAGCCGCAGTTGATTGAGCTCTCAACCCTACACTCTACCACTCGGGTTGAGCCTGGCCACGCATGGCGGCGGATCGGATCTCGGCTAGCCCTGTTCCGGCGATCCTAAACCGGTAGCAAGCAAACGGAGAGGCTAGGAAGGTCTAGAAGCTCACCCTGGTGCTGATGGAGAAGCCGGTTTGAGCGGAGGTTGCTTGGAGAGTAGGCGTCCACGGAGCAGTGGCTTCCGGCGACGAGCTCTGGTGCAAAGGCGGTGGTTCCGGCGAGACCTGGGCACCACACATGAAACCAGTGAGCCTATGAGGTTTCTGGGATCAAGGTGAAGCATAAACGCGAGATAAAGAGAGTAAGGAAGTGCCCAGTGGATCGGACCACAGCGAGATCGAGCTCGGCGGAGCTTTCTTGCCCGGCGGGAAGAAGAACAATAGTTACCGGCTCTCTGAGTGAGTAGAGGTTGCAAGAGTGAACTCTGGAGATGCGCAAGGATGTAGGGTTTTTATACCCGCGGTTAAACTGGGATAAGAACGATCGGTGTGCGGTGAATCGGAGATTGAGCCGAGAAGGTGCTCGTCGGGGCTTCGTGGCAAGAGGTCGACGGCGATCGCGAGAGAGGACGCCACGACGTGAGAGAAAAGGGTCAGCAGCTGAGTAACTTCGCCACGGAGATGGTCGCACGCTTATTCGAGAGGGAGCGATACCCAGAACGCTGGCGTCGCCGGTCAAAGCTTCGGCGGCCACCGCCATGAACAGAGCCAGAAGCTTATCTCCCCCTTTTCCCATTTCCTTTTCTACCCTTTCTGAGAATTTAAAATTACTTTGAAAATTTGAATATAAGTTGAAAGTATGCTAAAATATCAAATGCTCAGAATTTAATACTGAACATCTTTTATTTTTGCAACATTTTCAAAATATGCTCAAAATTTGAATTAGAGTTGGAAAAACAAGAGGATAAAAAGGGCAGAAAAGTATTTTCCAAATTACTTTTGATTTCATATGAAAACTTGGAAAACTTTATACATCAAAGTTGTTCCTTATCAAAAATAGAACAACTTTGCTTTTTAGAGCATACCCAAATCTTTCAAAATTTTGATTTATAGCAAAGGGGATAAAATAGGGTTTTTGAATTATTTAAACTATTCATTTGAATTTCATTCCAATCTGGAATTATACCTCAAAGGTAGCTTGAAACATGTTCTCACTACACCTTTGAGACATAATACCAGGGTTGGGTATAAAATTCGACTACTATACATAAGATTACCATAATACCCTTATAAAGCCTAAAAGCATTATTCTTAACAAGAAAGCATAAACTAGGATTGCAAACTTAATCACTCCTTATCACTAAGCACAAGCATGAAAATTAAACTTGTTTTAAGTGAATGCATAATCAGGTTATTAACTCAGATAAAATGCCAGTGCATATGATGACATGTCAAGTTTTAGTCTTGCTTAACACCAGAGTGTTACAGCTCTTTCCCCCTTAAAGAAATCTCATCCCGAGATTTAACCTGAAGGCTAACTAATGGAAAAGGAAATGTGTCAGGCACTTCCATTACTAACCTTTACATAAAGCAGGGGATAGGTCATCATATGACAGATTATAAGGACTATACAGAAGAAAGAAACTCAGGAAAACTTTCTGAGAGAAACTCTTCTGACTCCCAAGTGGCTTCATCTTCCGTATGTTGATTCCATTGAACCTTGTAGAACTTAACAGTTCTTTTTCGAGTGACTCGATCTTTCTGGTCAAGAATCTTGATAGGATACTCCGAGTACATCAGATCAGGTTCTAACTCAATCTCTTCAACATGAATAACATGGTCAGGCACTTGAAGACATTTCTTCAACTGAGAGACATGGAACACATTATGGACTAAAGATAGCTGTGATAGTAAGTCAAGTTGATATGCTACCTTTCCATATCTTTTAAGGATCTGATATGGACCTATATATCGAGGTGCTAACTTTCCTTTGATTCCAAATCGAGTAACTCCTTTCATTGGTGACACCTTGAGATAGACATAATCACCAATTTCAAAGGTAAGAGACCGACGTCTCTTATCGGCATAACTCTTTTGTCTGGATTGCGCTATCTTCATGTTCTCTCGAATTAACTTGACTTTTTCTTTAGCTTCCTTAACTAAGTCAACTCCAAAGAGACTACGTTCTCCCGGTTCAGACCAGTTTAAAGGTGTTCTGCATCTTCTGCCATACAGAGCTTCAAATGGTGTCATCTTAATGCTCTCTTGATAACTGTTATTGTAAGAGAATTCTGCTAACGGCAAACATTCATCCCATTTCTCTGAATAATTAAGCACACAGGATCTTAGCATATCTTCTAAGATCTGATTAACTCTTTCAGTTTGGCCCCCAGTCTGTGGATGATAAGTTGTACTATGCAGAAGCTTGGTACCCAAAGACTCATGTAAGTGCCTCCAGAAAACATTAACAAACTGTGTTCCTCTATCAGACACGATAGTCTTGGGAACACCATGCAGACTTATAATTTTGTCAAAATATATCTTGGCATAGGTAGATGCTGGATATGTGGTCTTAACAGATATGAAATGAGCTGATTTGGTCAGACGATCAACAATGACCCATATGGAATCAAACCCTTTTGATGTCTTGGGTAGACCTACTATGAAGTCCATACTAATGTCATCCCACTTCCAAGATGGAATTGGTAAAGGTTGCAATTCTCCAGCAGACCTAAGATGAATTGCCTTCACTTTCTGACAAGTATCACATTTAGCTACATAACTAGCAATTTCAAGTTTCATTTTAGTCCACCAGAACTTCTGTTTCAGATCATGATACATCTTATTACTGCCTGGATGTACTGAAAATCTTGTTGCATGAGCTTCATCAAGAATCTGCTTTCTGAGCTCAGGAACATTTGGAACCACTAACCGTTTCTTGAACCAAATCACTCCAGCTTCATCTATTTTGAAATTAGAATTCTGCTCAGAGTGAATCTTTTCTTTTAGATGGATCATTCCCTTGCTTTCCTTTTGGGCTGCAGTGATCTGATCTTTAATGGATGACTGAACGGTCACATTTGCAAGATTTCCTTGTGGAATCATTTCAAGATTTAACCTTTCAAATTCATAGCACAAGGTAACATCTATTGGCTTGACTTCCAGACAATTGCAATGACTCTCGACTGAGTGCATCTGCAACTACATTGGCTTTACCGGGGTGATAGTGTACTTCAATATCATAATCTTTTATCAGTTCTAACCATCTTCTCTGACGCATATTCAACTCAGACTGAGTGAAGATGTATTTCAAACTTTTATGATCAGTATATATGTGACAGAGATTACCCAACAAATAATGTCGCCAGATCTTTAGAGCATGGACTACAGCTGCCAACTCTAGATCATGTGTTGGATAATGTTCTTCATGCCGCTTAAGCTGTCGTGAAGCATAAGCAATGACTCTGCCTTCTTGCATCAATACACACCCAATGCCTTTGCCTGAAGCATCACAATAAACATCAAAGGATTTTTCAATGTCTGGCTGAGCTAATACTGGTGCAGTTGTTAAAAACTTTTTCAGAGTCTGAAAAGCTTCTTCACATTCCATTGACCATAAAAACTTGGTGTCATTCTTTAATAGTGTTGTCATCGGCTTAGAGATCTTGGAGAAGTCAGGGATAAATCTACGATAATACCCTGCTAATCCTAAGAAACTTCGAACTTGATGTACTGACATTGGTGACTTCCAGTCAAGAACTTCTTGGACCTTACTTGGATCTACTGCAATACCTTCAGCTGACAGAACATGACCCAAGAATTGTTTCATCTATCCAAAACTCACATTTACTGAATTTAGCATATAACTGATGTTCTCTCAGGCGAGTCAACACTATCCTGAGATGTTCTGCATGCTCTTCTTTGGTTTTGGAATAGATGAGAATATCATCAATAAACACAACCACGAACTTATCTAGCTCTGGCATAAACACTGAATTCATCAAATACATGAAGTGTGCTTGGGCATTAGTCAGACCAAAGGACATGACTAAATATTCATATAAACCATATCTGGTAGTGAATGCTGTTTTCGGAACATCTTCTGGTTTAATCTTGATCTGATGATATCCGGATCTCAAATCTATCTTCGAGAATACCTTTGCACCAGCTAGTTGATCAAAGAGGAGATCAATACGGGGTAAAGGATACTTGTTCTTGATTGTCACTTCATTCAAAGGACGATAATCCACACATAGCCTCAAGGTATGGTCCTTCTTCTTCACAAAAATCGCTGGACAACCCCATGGTGACGAACTAGGTCGAATGAAACCTTTATCTAGCAAACCTTGCAACTGAGTTTTCAATTCTGCTAACTCCTTTGGTGGCATTCTATAAGCTCTTCTGGCTATTGGTACTGTTCCTGGTTTGAGTTCTATTTCAAATTCCACATCACGATCAGGTGGAAGACCAGGTAAATCTTCTGGAAACACATCAGGAAACTCACAGACCACTGGAATGTCTTGGATTTCCTTGACAGAGGTAGCACACACTCGCTCAACTGCTCTCTTAAGAGTAGGAAGATGGATAAGAAGTTGAGACTTGCTATTAGGTACATTGAGTTTGATGGTTCTATTCAAGGTGTCTATCACTGCACCTCTCTGGTTCATCCAGTTCATACCCAAGATCACATCTATACTTGGATCTTTTAATACTATCATGGAGGTTGGAAATATATATCCACCCAGATCTATAGGTACCTGATGTACCATTTCCTTAGTACTTAGTCGACCCCCAGGTGACTGTATAAAGAAGTTATCTTGGGTTTCATCAATAGGTATATCATGCCTTTCCGCAAATGTTCTATTCATGAAAGTATGTGATGCACCAGAATCAAAAAGTGTAAAAGCTGGGTGTTGAGCGACAGGGAACATACCAAGCATAACAGGTTCTCCTTCAGGAATAGCTTCTATTTGAGTGTGGAAAACCTTTCCCGTTTTCGGAACACCTTTGCCCTTTTGATTATTCTGTGCATTTCCCCGGTTCTGATTTGCTTGCTAATTTCCTACTGGCCTTGGTGCATTGGCATTGGGAACATTCCGCCTTGGATAAGGACATTCACGAGCAAAATGCCCCGCCTTTCCGCAATTATAGCATGGATAGCTTGCAGTTTGTGGCACTGGTGGACGAATGGCAGGAACATACGGCTGACGTTGAGTATTGAAAGGCATAGTAGGCCTTGCAAACGTCCTCTGAGGATACTGCTGCTGCTGAGGCGGACGATAAGGTGGACGATAAGATGGGCGGAACTGCTGGACTGGATGATATACCAGCCTCTGACGCTTCTTGTTGTTGCCTGATGATCCAGACCCTGACACAAGTCCCCTCTTCTTTTTGGCCTCCTTATGCTTGCGGTTCTTTTCCTCGCTAGCTATAGCAATATTCACTGCCTCATTAAAATTTATATTGCCACAAGTGGTCATCATAGATTGAAGCTTTGTATTTAAGCCCCTCATAAAACATCCCTTCTTTTTCTCATCAGTATTGACTTGATCAAAAGCATACTGGGACAAATGATTAAACTTCCCAATGTACTGCATAACTGGCTCATCTCCCTGACGGAGAGCTAAGAACTCTTCAAGCTTCATCTTCATAACTCCATCGAGAATATAATGAGCCCGGAAGGCTTCCTTGAACTCAGCCCAAGTAATTCGGTGGTCAGCTGGTTGAACAGCTAAGAGGTTTGCCCACCAAACTCCTGCAGCGCCACGAAGCTGTTGCGCTGCAAACGCTGGCTTCTGGATCTCGGTACAATTGATAAGACTGAACTTCTGCTCCATAGTACGGAGCCAGTCATCCGCTTCCAGAGGTTCATCTGCTTTTATGAATACAGGAGGACGAGTATCCGTGAAGTCCATATATGTTGTCTCTTCCCTATTATTTCGACCACGACCACGTTGACCACCATTCTGATTTTGTGCCAACAAGGTGGTTGCGTTGACCAATGCTGCAATCGCATCGGCTAAAGAAGGTGGAACTGGAGGTGCATTTGGGATGTCATCCCCATCATGAGAAGAACTAGCTCCACGAGTGTTAACCGGCATCTGTTTAAACAAACCATATCTTGATTAACATTCATATATATACATTATGACATGCAGATCATGGTCAACTTATTTTTCATACAAGTCCGCTCTTGGGCAGGACTACTGATACCACTATTTTACACATCTGACCATATTAGAGCTTTTCTGACTAACTAGGTTACAAAGTCAGAAAGATACTATGATACACCTTATGTGTATCCAACCTCAAAACCTATGACTCTTCCTCAGATGTGACTTCATCTTCCACCGGCTCTAACTCCTCATCTCCTTCTTCTTCTTCTTCTTCAGAAGCATTCTCAGGATGTGGTGGTGTGGCAGGTTCTGGCTGCAACTGTGCGGTCAGCTCCTCTATACGCCTATGTAGGTCAGCATGATGATTTGCCATGAGGTTCTGATTATCCCTCATTACATCTACCCGGGTTCGTGCCCGGTTCCTTTGCTCAACGGCCTGCCTCCACTTGCACTCATACTCTTGGTGCTGCTCGTGGTGGTATTGTAGCTGCTCACGCAACTCTTCCCTATCTCTGTTGCCCCTCATCCTTTCTCCATTTGCCCTTGCCAATTCCATATACAGGCGGTCTACTTCCGCCTGCAGCTGTGAAGTGGCAGTGTTACTACCTTCTCCTTCTTCGTAAGTAACCATGGGCTGGTTACTCCCTTCACTCTCAGCAGAGTTATCATTCCTTGGGGCAAGGACGTGTCGAGGAACACCTCGAGGTCCAGTACACTTGCGTGCAGTCTGCTTGGTACGTACCATCTGCTAAAATATATACATTTTGAACATTAGAACTATATATGTTCCAGGATTAAGAGATAGAGTTTTATAATTAGATAAATATATCAACTCTATTTAGATACAACTTCTAAGAGGGAAAGTTAATTATATATTATCAATCATGATGCATGAATCGAACTTACGAACAAAGCATATCAAACAAATAATTAACTTTAAGGTAATCACTTACCATAGAAGTGAATAAACTTTCTTTTCGTAAATAGGGCAATATTATATTGTTATAAGTATTGTTCCTTAGATATAAATATCACCATAACTATACTAAAAACATACTTATTTAGATAGAAAGATAAGTCCAAAGAATGAATTAAGGCAAGTCAGAAGCATAAGATAAGTCTAGAAACAATTTGGACTCAAACTAATTTGAACTTTAGTTTGACACAAAACTTTTGAAGTTTTCAGAAATAAATACTGTTATACTTTCTAAGGAATTCCTGCTCTGATACCAGCTGTGGCAGAACCTCCTGAATTAAGTGGCCCACGTGCACCCATCATTGTCCTAAAGACCTTTGATCGGCATACACGCGTTCCAAATGACTCAAGAGGTCTGTCGGGTGTCCTCGGGAAACCCGAATCATCCACGTTACATTATTTCCAGGAAAATTTCCTCATCAAGCATCACAATATTACAACAGTTTTATAGATAAGATAAATCAGAGTAAAGCGGAAAGATTATAATACATAGGTTAAAAACTGAGAGTTTTACAAACCATAAGTACTTATTACATAAACGGTTCGGAACTTTAAATTACATATATCACACAAATTCTTGTTACTTGCCCAAGGTCACACATCAGAATCGTTATCACTCTCCTCTACAAGAGTGAAATAGCACTGTCCATCAAAAGGTGGATCCATGTACTCTCCTGCAACAAGGGTAACAAACCCTGAGTACAAAAGTACTCAACAAGACTTGCCCATCAACAGAAAAGACTTCAGGTCATGCTAGCTTTAATGGATGTAGTGGGGCTAGCAATAGAGGAGAGATTTCCAGAAAAAAAACTTTTTAACAAAACCTTTCTCTTTTCCTTAGTAATTCCAGATATATCATCAAAACACTTTTAGAAAGAAACATCATTTCTCAAATGCTTTGGTTTTGAAAACTCTACGTTGAGGGTCAGAGATCGAGTCTCTTTTTATCGTAGAGCAACGATGATTCGAATCGCTTTATCTACCCAGCTGGGGGTTCCCAATCACACAATATGGCAGGACTCTAACCTGCAACATATTGCACAACCACAAGTGATTTGTATGGCAGGACTCTAACCTGCAACATATCAAAGCACCACGGCGTTGTATGGCAGGACTCTAACCTGCAACATACTAACCCGTATCCCGTGATTGGTACTATCATGCTCTCGATCAAGGGCCAACAACGGACGGTTCCTAATTGACACAGACGGGATTAGCACGACTAGGGTGACCCTGCCTGCCATCTTTCCATGAACGGTTTCCCGTCTGGTCTGAAATTCATTTTTCATCCATTTAACAGTTTGTACCTGAGAGAGGTATCCTAACAATGATGACTCATCATCCCTTAGTTTGCTCAAGGCCTAAGCGGAGGATAATCTCATCACCGTGCATCTTGGCTAAGCATTTATAAACAAATAGGTAACAAGGATAGGGTAAAGGTAACCAACTGGTAATGCAACTACTGGTGTCATCCAACTCTTATTACTTAAATGCAGTTGATAAATCATTGTATAAACTTTGCAATAGAAACAGAAAGGTTAAATGCACCGGGGCTTGCCTTGAGGATCAGTGAAGTTTGAAGATTCTGAAAATCGAGAAGGGTCTACACCCTCAGGAGAAATCCACTGAGAGTTAGGGCCTTCCGAAGCGGGATCTACACGTAGAAGTGCATATGCATGAATAATGAGATGCTTATGATATGATTATGGTAAAGATGGAAATTTTCTTAAACTATAACTTTTATGGAGTACAACTTTCCCTTGCGATAAAGTTGCAAACCAACAAACCAACTTTAGCTATTAAAAGTACTAAACAAGTTTTGTTATTTTCTTTAAATATGGTTAGGCAACTTAACAAGCAACAAAAGGTTATTTGCATAAAGGAATCCATAACCAGGGAGCAAATCTTGCTAGTTTTCCACTGGTTGTCAAACAATTCCAAAAGTCACATAATTCTATAGTGATCAACTATTCCTATTTATTTTATAAACCATTTTAATTAGTCTTTTACTTATACACAAATCATACTTGGTCAAACAGGGATGAAATTAAACATGAAGGTGTATATCAGTGATATAAACTCACATGTCAAATTTCATGATTAACAGAGCTATAGATTAATTATAGCAAAAACAACAAAACTGATTACTGTACATAAAGCCAGAAAAAGAAAAACTTGAACGAACCCAAACTGGGCTTTCGGCCCAAGCCAACTCGGCCCAGCGTGACGCGAGCGCACGACGGTGAGTGCGGGTGCGTTCGCTCGAGGCTCGGCGCGAGCGAGATAACGCCCGAGGGTCCGCTCGAGGCCTAGCTCCCGCGAGACAGCGCCCGAGGGTCCGCTCGAGGCCTATCTCGACCGAGACGAAAAACACCGAACACCCGTCCGAGGCCTGGCCCTCGGCTCGGGCGAGACGGAAAAAGCTCGTCCGTCCGAGGCCTAGCTCGGGCGGAACGGTGAACACGTTCGCCCGAGGCTTGGCTCGAGCGAAGCGGAGGAGGCGCCTGCTCGAGGCATAGCTCGAGACGGAGGACACGTGTCCACATGTCCGCTCGAAACCCGGCTCGAGCGAGACGGTGTGCCCTGACAACTTTGCAGAAAAGCCCTTCGGCTTACACTAAAACAACCCGCAGTCCATGGCGCTATTCACCTGAGCCTGGGGCTTTGCAACCAACACCCTGGAACTTTTCATCTTTACAACGAGAAGGTCCTCGACCATGGCCGGCGTGAACGACGGCGCATCGAGCGTCGACGGGCCTTACGCCGGCCGACTCTGGCCAGAAGAGACTCGGCTGACGCGAGCATCAACACCGGCAAGACAGCCGCAGTCGATTGAGCTCTCAACCCTACACTCTACCACTCGGGTTGAGCCTGGCCACGCATGGCGGCGGATCGGATCTCGGCTAGCCCTGTTCCGGCGATCCTAAACCGGTAGCAAGCAAACGGAGAGGCTAGGAAGGTCTAGAAGCTCACCCTGGTGCTGATGGAGAAGCCGGTTTGAGCGGAGGTTGCTTGGAGAGTAGGCGTCCACGGAGCAGTGGCTTCCGGCGACGAGCTCTGGTGCAAAGGCGGTGGTTCCGGCGAGACCTGGGCACCACACATGAAACCAGTGAGCCTATGAGGTTTCTGGGATCAAGGTGAAGCATAAACGCGAGATAAAGAGAGTAAGGAAGTGCCCAGTGGATCGGACCACAGCGAGATCGAGCTCGGCGGAGCTTTCTTGCCCGGCGGGAAGAAGAACAATAGTTACCGGCTCTCTAAGTGAGTAGAGGTTGCAAGAGTGAACTCTGGAGATGCGCAAGGATGTAGGGTTTTTATACCCGCGGTTAAACTGGGATAAGAACGATCGGTGTGCGGTGAATCGGAGATTGAGCCGAGAAGGTGCTCGTCGGGGCTTCGTGGCAAGAGGTCGACGGCGATCGCGAGAGAGGACGCCACGACGTGAGAGAAAAGGGTCAGCAGCTGAGTAACTTCGCCACGGAGACGGTCGCACGCTTATTCGAGAGGGAGCGATACCCAGAACGCTGGCGTCGCCGGTCAAAGCTTCGGCGGCCACCGCCATGAATAGAGCCAGAAGCTTATCTCCCCCTTTTCCCATTTCCTTTTCTACCCTTTCTGAGAATTTAAAATTACTTTGAAAATTTGAATATAAGTTGAAAGTATGCTAAAATATCAAATGCTCAGAATTTAATACTGAACATCTTTTATTTTTGCAACATTTTCAAAATATGCTCAAAATTTGAATTAGAGTTGGAAAAACAAAAGAGGATAAAAAGGGCAGAAAAGTATTTTCCAAATTACTTTTGATTTCATATGAAAACTTGGAAAACTTTATACATCAATGTTGTTCCTTATCAAAAATAGAACAACTTTGCTTTTTAGAGCATACCCAAATCTTTCAAAATTTTGATTTATAGCAAAGGGGATAAAATAGGGTTTTTGAATTATTTAAACTATTCATTTGAATTTCATTCCAATCTGGAATTATACCTCAAAGGTAGCTTGAAACATGTTCTCACTACACCTTTGAGACATAATACCAGGGTTGGGTATAAAATTCGACTACTATACATAAGATTACCATAATACCCTTATAAAGCCTAAAAGCATTATTCTTAACAAGAAAGCATAAACTAGGATTGCAAACTTAATCACTCCTTATCACTAAGCACAAGCATGAAAATTAAACTTGTTTTAAGTGAATGCATAATCAGGTTATTAACTCAGATAAAATGCCAGTGCATATGATGACATGTCAAGTTTTAGTCTTGCTTAACACCAGAGTGTTACAGCTCTTTCCCCCTTAAAGAAATCTCATCCCGAGATTTAACCTGAAGGCTAACTAATGGAAAAGGAAATGTGTCAGGCACTTCCATTACTAACCTTTACATAAAGCAGGGGATAGGTCATCATATGACAGATTATAAGGACTATACAGAAGAAAGAAACTCAGGAAAACTTTCTGAGAGAAACTCTTCTGACTCCCAAGTGGCTTCATCTTCCGTATGTTGATTCCATTGAACCTTGTAGAACTTAACAGTTCTTTTTCGAGTGACTCGATCTTTCTGGTCAAGAATCTTGATAGGATACTCCGAGTACATCAGATCAGGTTCTAACTCAATCTCTTCAACATGAATAACATGGTCAGGCACTTGAAGACATTTCTTCAACTGAGAGACATGGAACACATTATGGACTAAAGATAGCTGTGATAGTAAGTCAAGTTGATATGCTACCTTTCCATATCTTTTAAGGATCTGATATGGACCTATATATCGAGGTGCTAACTTTCCTTTGATTCCAAATCGAGTAACTCCTTTCATTGGTGACACCTTGAGATAGACATAATCACCAATTTCAAAGGTAAGAGACCGACGTCTCTTATCGGCATAACTCTTTTGTCTGGATTGCGTTATCTTCATGTTCTCTCGAATTAACTTGACTTTTTCTTTAGCTTCCTTAACTAAGTCAACTCCAAAGAGACTACGTTCTCCCGGTTCAGACCAGTTTAAAGGTGTTCTGCATCTTCTGCCATACAGAGCTTCAAATGGTGTCATCTTAATGCTCTCTTGATAACTGTTATTGTAAGAGAATTCTGCTAACGGCAAACATTCATCCCATTTCTCTGAATAATTAAGCACACAGGATCTTAGCATATCTTCTAAGATCTGATTAACTCTTTCAGTTTGGCCCCCAGTCTGTGGATGATAAGTTGTACTATGCAGAAGCTTGGTACCCAAAGACTCATGTAAGTGCCTCCAGAAAACATTAACAAACTGTGTTCCTCTATCAGACACGATAGTCTTGGGAACACCATGCAGACTTATAATTTTGTCAAAATATATCTTGGCATAGGTAGATGCTGGATATGTGGTCTTAACAGATATGAAATGAGCTGATTTGGTCAGACGATCAACAATGACCCATATGGAATCAAACCCTTTTGATGTCTTGGGTAGACCTACTATGAAGTCCATACTAATGTCATCCCACTTCCAAGATGGAATTGGTAAAGGTTGCAATTCTCCAGCAGACCTAAGATGAATTGCCTTCACTTTCTGACAAGTATCACATTTAGCTACATAACTAGCAATTTCAAGTTTCATTTTAGTCCACCAGAACTTCTGTTTCAGATCATGATACATCTTATTACTGCCTGGATGTACTGAAAATCTTGTTGCATGAGCTTCATCAAGAATCTGCTTTCTGAGCTCAGGAACATTTGGAACCACTAACCGTTTCTTGAACCAAATCACTCCAGCTTCATCTATTTTGAAATTAGAATTCTGCTCAGAGTGAATCTTTTCTTTTAGATGGATCATTCCCTTGCTTTCCTTTTGGGCTGCAGTGATCTGATCTTTAATGGATGACTGAACGGTCACATTTGCAAGATTTCCTTGTGGAATCATTTCAAGATTTAACCTTTCAAATTCATAGCACAAGGTAACATCTATTGGCTTGACTTCCAGACAATTGCAATGACTCTTTCGACTGAGTGCATCTGCAACTACATTGGCTTTACCGGGGTGATAGTGTACTTCAATATCATAATCTTTTATCAGTTCTAACCATCTTCTCTGACGCATATTCAACTCAGACTGAGTGAAGATGTATTTCAAACTTTTATGATCAGTATATATGTGACAGAGATTACCCAACAAATAATGTCGCCAGATCTTTAGAGCATGGACTACAGCTGCCAACTCTAGATCATGTGTTGGATAATGTTCTTCATGCCGCTTAAGCTGTCGTGAAGCATAAGCAATGACTCTGCCTTCTTGCATCAATACACACCCAATGCCTTTGCCTGAAGCATCACAATAAACATCAAAGGATTTTTCAATGTCTGGCTGAGCTAATACTGGTGCAGTTGTTAAAAACTTTTTCAGAGTCTGAAAAGCTTCTTCACATTCCATTGACCATAAAAACTTGGTGTCATTCTTTAATAGTGTTGTCATCGGCTTAGAGATCTTGGAGAAGTCAGGGATAAATCTACGATAATACCCTGCTAATCCTAAGAAACTTCGAACTTGATGTACTGACATTGGTGACTTCCAGTCAAGAACTTCTTGGACCTTACTTGGATCTACTGCAATACCTTCAGCTGACAGAACATGACCCAAGAATTGTTTCATCTATCCAAAACTCACATTTACTGAATTTAGCATATAACTGATGTTCTCTCAGGCGAGTCAACACTATCCTGAGATGTTCTGCATGCTCTTCTTTGGTTTTGGAATAGATGAGAATATCATCAATAAACACAACCACGAACTTATCTAGCTCTGGCATAAACACTGAATTCATCAAATACATGAAGTGTGCTTGGGCATTAGTCAGACCAAAGGACATGACTAAATATTCATATAAACCATATCTGGTAGTGAATGCTGTTTTCGGAACATCTTCTGGTTTAATCTTGATCTGATGATATCCGGATCTCAAATCTATCTTCGAGAATACCTTTGCACCAGCTAGTTGATCAAAGAGGAGATCAATACGGGGTAAAGGATACTTGTTCTTGATTGTCACTTCATTCAAAGGACGATAATCCACACATAGCCTCAAGGTATGGTCCTTCTTCTTCACAAAAATCGCTGGACAACCCCATGGTGACGAACTAGGTCGAATGAAACCTTTATCTAGCAAACCTTGCAACTGAGTTTTCAATTCTGCTAACTCCTTTGGTGGCATTCTATAAGCTCTTCTGGCTATTGGTACTGTTCCTGGTTTGAGTTCTATTTCAAATTCCACATCACGATCAGGTGGAAGACCAGGTAAATCTTCTGGAAACACATCAGGAAACTCACAGACCACTGGAATGTCTTGGATTTCCTTGACAGAGGTAGCACACACTCGCTCAACTGCTCTCTTAAGAGTAGGAAGATGGATAAGAAGTTGAGACTTGCTATTAGGTACATTGAGTTTGATGGTTCTATTCAAGGTGTCTATCACTGCACCTCTCTGGTTCATCCAGTTCATACCCAAGATCACATCTATACTTGGATCTTTTAATACTATCATGGAGGTTGGAAATATATATCCACCCAGATCTATAGGTACCTGATGTACCATTTCCTTAGTACTTAGTCGACCCCCAGGTGACTGTATAAAGAAGTTATCTTGGGTTTCATCAATAGGTATATCATGCCTTTCCGCAAATGTTCTATTCATGAAAGTATGTGATGCACCAGAATCAAAAAGTGTAAAAGCTGGGTGTTGAGCGACAGGGAACATACCAAGCATAACAGGTTCTCCTTCAGGAATAGCTTCTATTTGAGTGTGGAAAACCTTTCCCGTTTTCGGAACACCTTTGCCCTTTTGATTATTCTGTGCATTTCCCCGGTTCTGATTTGCTTGCTAATTTCCTACTGGCCTTGGTGCATTGGCATTGGGAACATTCCGCCTTGGATAAGGACATTCACGAGCAAAATGCCCCGCCTTTCCGCAATTATAGCATGGATAGCTTGCAGTTTGTGGCACTGGTGGACGAATGGCAGGAACATACGGCTGACGTTGAGTATTGAAAGGCATAGTAGGCCTTGCAAACGTCCTCTGAGGATACTGCTGCTGCTGAGGCGGACGATAAGGTGGACGATAAGATGGGCGGAACTGCTGGACTGGATGATATACCAGCCTCTGACGCTTCTTGTTGTTGCCTGATGATCCAGACCCTGACACAAGTCCCCTCTTCTTTTTGGCCTCCTTATGCTTGCGGTTCTTTTCCTCGCTAGCTATAGCAATATTCACTGCCTCATTAAAATTTATATTGCCACAAGTGGTCATCATAGATTGAAGCTTTGTATTTAAGCCCCTCATAAAACATCCCTTCTTTTTCTCATCAGTATTGACTTGATCAAAAGCATACTGGGACAAATGATTAAACTTCCCAATGTACTGCATAACTGGCTCATCTCCCTGACGGAGAGCTAAGAACTCTTCAAGCTTCATCTTCATAACTCCATCGAGAATATAATGAGCCCGGAAGGCTTCCTTGAACTCAGCCCAAGTAATTCGGTGGTCAGCTGGTTGAACAGCTAAGAGGTTTGCCCACCAAACTCCTGCAGCGCCACGAAGCTGTTGCGCTGCAAACGCTGGCTTCTGGATCTCGGTACAATTGATAAGACTGAACTTCTGCTCCATAGTACGGAGCCAGTCATCCGCTTCCAGAGGTTCATCTGCTTTTATGAATACAGGAGGACGAGTATCCGTGAAGTCCATATATGTTGTCTCTTCCCTATTATTTCGACCACGACCACGTTGACCACCATTCTGATTTTGTGCCAACAAGGTGGTTGCGTTGACCAATGCTGCAATCGCATCGGCTAAAGAAGGTGGAACTGGAGGTGCATTTGGGATGTCATCCCCATCATGAGAAGAACTAGCTCCACGAGTGTTAACCGGCATCTGTTTAAACAAACCATATCTTGATTAACATTCATATATATACATTATGACATGCAGATCATGGTCAACTTATTTTTCATACAAGTCCGCTCTTGGGCAGGACTACTGATACCACTATTTTACACATCTGACCATATTAGAGCTTTTCTGACTAACTAGGTTACAAAGTCAGAAAGATACTATGATACACCTTATGTGTATCCAACCTCAAAACCTATGACTCTTCCTCAGATGTGACTTCATCTTCCACCGGCTCTAACTCCTCATCTCCTTCTTCTTCTTCTTCTTCAGAAGCATTCTCAGGATGTGGTGGTGTGGCAGGTTCTGGCTGCAACTGTGCGGTCAGCTCCTCTATACGCCTATGTAGGTCAGCATGATGATTTGCCATGAGGTTCTGATTATCCCTCATTACATCTACCCGGGTTCGTGCCCGGTTCCTTTGCTCAACGGCCTGCCTCCACTTGCACTCATACTCTTGGTGCTGCTCGTGGTGGTATTGTAGCTGCTCACGCAACTCTTCCCTATCTCTGTTGCCCCTCATCCTTTCTCCATTTGCCCTTGCCAATTCCATATACAGGCGGTCTACTTCCGCCTGCAGCTGTGAAGTGGCAGTGTTACTACCTTCTCCTTCTTCGTAAGTAACCATGGGCTGGTTACTCCCTTCACTCTCAGCAGAGTTATCATTCCTTGGGGCAAGGACGTGTCGAGGAACACCTCGAGGTCCAGTACACTTGCGTGCAGTCTGCTTGGTACGTACCATCTGCTAAAATATATACATTTTGAACATTAGAACTATATATGTTCCAGGATTAAGAGATAGAGTTTTATAATTAGATAAATATATCAACTCTATTTAGATACAACTTCTAAGAGGGAAAGTTAATTATATATTATCAATCATGATGCATGAATCGAACTTACGAACAAAGCATATCAAACAAATAATTAACTTTAAGGTAATCACTTACCATAGAAGTGAATAAACTTTCTTTTCGTAAATAGGGCAATATTATATTGTTATAAGTATTGTTCCTTAGATATAAATATCACCATAACTATACTAAAAACATACTTATTTAGATAGAAAGATAAGTCCAAAGAATGAATTAAGGCAAGTCAGAAGCATAAGATAAGTCTAGAAACAATTTGGACTCAAACTAATTTGAACTTTAGTTTGACACAAAACTTTTGAAGTTTTCAGAAATAAATACTGTTATACTTTCTAAGGAATTCCTGCTCTGATACCAGCTGTGGCAGAACCTCCTGAATTAAGTGGCCCACGTGCACCCATCATTGTCCTAAAGACCTTTGATCGGCATACACGCGTTCCAAATGACTCAAGAGGTCTGTCGGGTGTCCTCGGGAAACCCGAATCATCCACGTTACATTATTTCCAGGAAAATTTCCTCATCAAGCATCACAATATTACAACAGTTTTATAGATAAGATAAATCAGAGTAAAGCGGAAAGATTATAATACATAGGTTAAAAACTGAGAGTTTTACAAACCATAAGTACTTATTACATAAACGGTTCGGAACTTTAAATTACATATATCACACAAATTCTTGTTACTTGCCCAAGGTCACACATCAGAATCGTTATCACTCTCCTCTACAAGAGTGAAATAGCACTGTCCATCAAAAGGTGGATCCATGTACTCTCCTGCAACAAGGGTAACAAACCCTGAGTACAAAAGTACTCAACAAGACTTGCCCATCAACAGAAAAGACTTCAGGTCATGCTAGCTTTAATGGATGTAGTGGGGCTAGCAATAGAGGAGAGATTTCCAGAAAAAAAACTTTTTAACAAAACCTTTCTCTTTTCCTTAGTAATTCCAGATATATCATCAAAACACTTTTTAGAAAGAAACATCATTTCTCAAATGCTTTGGTTTTGAAAACTCTACGTTGAGGGTCAGAGATCGAGTCTCTTTTTATCGTAGAGCAACGATGATTCGAATCGCTTTATCTACCCAGCTGGGGGTTCCCAATCACACAATATGGCAGGACTCTAACCTGCAACATATTGCACAACCACAAGTGATTTGTATGGCAGGACTCTAACCTGCAACATATCAAAGCACCACGGCGTTGTATGGCAGGACTCTAACCTGCAACATACTAACCCGTATCCCGTGATTGGTACTATCATGCTCTCGATCAAGGGCCAACAACGGACGGTTCCTAATTGACACAGACGGGATTAGCACGACTAGGGTGACCCTGCCTGCCATCTTTCCATGAACGGTTTCCCGTCTGGTCTGAAATTCATTTTTCATCCATTTAACAGTTTGTACCTGAGAGAGGTATCCTAACAATGATGACTCATCATCCCTTAGTTTGCTCAAGGCCTAAGCGGAGGATAATCTCATCACCGTGCATCTTGGCTAAGCATTTATAAACAAATAGGTAACAAGGATAGGGTAAAGGTAACCAACTGGTAATGCAACTACTGGTGTCATCCAACTCTTATTACTTAAATGCAGTTGATAAATCATTGTATAAACTTTGCAATAGAAACAGAAAGGTTAAATGCACCGGGGCTTGCCTTGAGGATCAGTGAAGTTTGAAGATTCTGAAAATCGAGAAGGGTCTACACCCTCAGGAGAAATCCACTGAGAGTTAGGGCCTTCCGAAGCGGGATCTACACGTAGAAGTGCATATGCATGAATAATGAGATGCTTATGATATGATTATGGTAAAGATGGAAATTTTCTTAAACTATAACTTTTATGGAGTACAACTTTCCCTTGCGATAAAGTTGCAAACCAACAAACCAACTTTAGCTATTAAAAGTACTAAACAAGTTTTGTTATTTTCTTTAAATATGGTTAGGCAACTTAACAAGCAACAAAAGGTTATTTGCATAAAGGAATCCATAACCAGGGAGCAAATCTTGCTAGTTTTCCACTGGTTGTCAAACAATTCCAAAAGTCACATAATTCTATAGTGATCAACTATTCCTATTTATTTTATAAACCATTTTAATTAGTCTTTTACTTATACACAAATCATACTTGGTCAAACAGGGATGAAATTAAACATGAAGGTGTATATCAGTGATATAAACTCACATGTCAAATTTCATGATTAACAGAGCTATAGATTAATTATAGCAAAAACAACAAAACTGATTACTGTACATAAAGCCAGAAAAAGAAAAACTTGAACGAACCCAAACTGGGCTTTCGGCCCAAGCCAACTCGGCCCAGCGTGACGCGAGCGCACGACGGTGAGTGCGGGTGCGTTCGCTCGAGGCTCGGCGCGAGCGAGATAACGCCCGAGGGTCCGCTCGAGGCCTAGCTCCCGCGAGACAGCGCCCGAGGGTCCGCTCGAGGCCTATCTCGACCGAGACGAAAAACACCGAACACCCGTCCGAGGCCTGGCCCTCGGCTCGGGCGAGACGGAAAAAGCTCGTCCGTCCGAGGCCTAGCTCGGGCGGAACGGTGAACACGTTCGCCCGAGGCTTGGCTCGAGCGAAGCGGAGGAGGCGCCTGCTCGAGGCATAGCTCGAGACGGAGGACACGTGTCCACATGTCCGCTCGAAACCCGGCTCGAGCGAGACGGTGTGCCCTGACAACTTTGCAGAAAAGCCCTTCGGCTTACACTAAAACAACCCGCAGTCCATGGCGCTATTCACCTGAGCCTGGGGCTTTGCAACCAACACCCTGGAACTTTTCATCTTTACAACGAGAAGGTCCTCGACCATGGCCGGCGTGAACGACGGCGCATCGAGCGTCGACGGGCCTTACGCCGGCCGACTCTGGCCAGAAGAGACTCGGCTGACGCGAGCATCAACACCGGCAAGACAGCCGCAGTCGATTGAGCTCTCAACCCTACACTCTACCACTCGGGTTGAGCCTGGCCACGCATGGCGGCGGATCGGATCTCGGCTAGCCCTGTTCCGGCGATCCTAAACCGGTAGCAAGCAAACGGAGAGGCTAGGAAGGTCTAGAAGCTCACCCTGGTGCTGATGGAGAAGCCGGTTTGAGCGGAGGTTGCTTGGAGAGTAGGCGTCCACGGAGCAGTGGCTTCCGGCGACGAGCTCTGGTGCAAAGGCGGTGGTTCCGGCGAGACCTGGGCACCACACATGAAACCAGTGAGCCTATGAGGTTTCTGGGATCAAGGTGAAGCATAAACGCGAGATAAAGAGAGTAAGGAAGTGCCCAGTGGATCGGACCACAGCGAGATCGAGCTCGGCGGAGCTTTCTTGCCCGGCGGGAAGAAGAACAATAGTTACCGGCTCTCTGAGTGAGTAGAGGTTGCAAGAGTGAACTCTGGAGATGCGCAAGGATGTAGGGTTTTTATACCCGCGGTTAAACTGGGATAAGAACGATCGGTGTGCGGTGAATCGGAGATTGAGCCGAGAAGGTGCTCGTCGGGGCTTCGTGGCAAGAGGTCGACGGCGATCGCGAGAGAGGACGCCACGACGTGAGAGAAAAGGGTCAGCAGCTGAGTAACTTCGCCACGGAGACGGTCGCACGCTTATTCGAGAGGGAGCGATACCCAGAACGCTGGCGTCGCCGGTCAAAGCTTCGGCGGCCACCGCCATGAACAGAGCCAGAAGCTTATCTCCCCCTTTTCCCATTTCCTTTTCTACCCTTTCTGAGAATTTAAAATTACTTTGAAAATTTGAATATAAGTTGAAAGTATGCTAAAATATCAAATGCTCAGAATTTAATACTGAACATCTTTTATTTTTGCAACATTTTCAAAATATGCTCAAAATTTGAATTAGAGTTGGAAAAACAAAAGAGGATAAAAAGGGCAGAAAAGTATTTTCCAAATTACTTTTGATTTCATATGAAAACTTGGAAAACTTTATACATCAAAGTTGTTCCTTATCAAAAATAGAACAACTTTGCTTTTTAGAGCATACCCAAATCTTTCAAAATTTTGATTTATAGCAAAGGGGATAAAATAGGGTTTTTGAATTATTTAAACTATTCATTTGAATTTCATTCCAATCTGGAATTATACCTCAAAGGTAGCTTGAAACATGTTCTCACTACACCTTTGAGACATAATACCAGGGTTGGGTATAAAATTCGACTACTATACATAAGATTACCATAATACCCTTATAAAGCCTAAAAGCATTATTCTTAACAAGAAAGCATAAACTAGGATTGCAAACTTAATCACTCCTTATCACTAAGCACAAGCATGAAAATTAAACTTGTTTTAAGTGAATGCATAATCAGGTTATTAACTCAGATAAAATGCCAGTGCATATGATGACATGTCAAGTTTTAGTCTTGCTTAACACCAGAGTGTTACATAGGCTTTCTCTCGCCATTCTTCTAGTTCGGAAATTTGCATCTTCCTATTTTGGCCAGCTTGGTCAAGGTCCATGTTCCATTTCTTAATGGCCCAATGAGCTTTGAACTCAAGCTCAACAGGAAGATGACAAGTTTTCGCATAAACTAGTTGGTATGGGGACATTCCAATTGGGGTCTTATAGGCGGCCCGATAGGCCCACAGAGCTTCGGGTAACTTATGTTTCCATCCCTTTCCCATTTCTTCTACCGTCTTTTGCAAGATATTCTTTATTTGTTTATTGGACGTTTTGCCCTGTCCACTTGTCTAGGGGTGGTATGCAGTGGCTACATTATGTTGGACTCCTTGACTAGCTAAGAAATGTCGGAAGCTCTTATCTATGAAATGAGGGCCTCCGTCACTAATGACTAGTCTAGGAACTCCAAAACGAGGAAAGATGTTTTCTTTGAACATTTTCTTCGAATGTTTAGCATCTGCCGCTCGACAGGGTATGGCTTCTACCCATTTCGAGACATAATCCATAGCCACAAGAATATACTCGGCGTCATAGGATTTAGGAAAGGGGCCCATGAAATCTATGCCCCAAACATCGAACAATTCAACTTGGAGATTTTTCATGAGAGGCATAGCATCTCAGGCACTAATGTTACCATGCTTTTGGCAACGAGGACAATGTCTCACAAAATTCTTTGTGTCCTCGTACATGGATGGCCAATAAAAACCACTTTGCCATATTTTAGCATGTGTCCGAAAAGCTCCATAGTGTCCTCCATATTCGGCGGAGTGACATCTATCTATGATTTTTGTTGCTTCTTCTATGGGGACACATTTTCTCAAGAGTCCATCTGCACAGACCCTATAGAGATATGGTTCATCCCATAGGTGCGTTCTGCTTTGATATAGCAGTTTCTTTTTATTCTCCCCTGGCGGGACATAGCCAGCGACTATAAAATTCACGATGTTTGCATACCAAGGGTTGGTATATGTGACTTTTAACAGGGTATCATCGCGAAGAAAGTCATTTATTGGGAGATTGTCCGAATTATTGACTTGTAGTCTAGACAAGTGATCAGCTACTGAATTCTCTACTCCTTTCTTGTCTCTTATTTCCAGGTCAAATTCTTGAAGGAGTAGGATCCAGCGGATCAACCTTGGCTTAGCATCTTTCTTAGTGAAGAGATATTTCAGAGCAGAGTGATCGGTATAAACAATCACCTTAGCTCTCACTAAGTAAGATCTAAACTTGTCTATGGCAAAGACTACGGCCAAAAGTTCCTTTTTTGTGGTTGCATAGTTTAGCTGGGGGCCAGTCAGGGTCTTACTAGCATAAGAAATAGCATAATGCTTCTTATCTTTAGTTTGACCAAGGACGGCTCCCACAGCATAATCACTAGCATCACACATGATTTCGAACGGCAAATTCCAATCTGGGGGTTGGATGATTGGTGCAGAGGTTAGAGCCTTTTTCAAAATATTGAAAGCTTGTAGACAATCCTCGTCAAATTTGAACGGGACGTCTTTTGCTAATAGGCTCGTTAAGGGTCTAGCGACTTGTGAGAAATCCTTAATAAACCTTCTATAAAAGTCGGCATGGCCCAAGAAGCTTCGGATTCCTTTCACATTAGTGGGTGGTGGCAATTGTTCAATTACATCGATTTTGGCTTTATCCACTTCTATCCCACGTTCTGAAATTCGATGGCCTAGGATAATTCCTTCCCGCACCATGAAGTGACACTTTTCCTAGTTAAGAACTAGGTCCTTCTCTTCACAACGTTGGAGGACTTTGTCTAAATTGGCTAGGCAATCGTCAAAGGTTTTCCCATAGACTGAAAAGTCATCCATGAATACCTCCATGATTTGTTCAATCATGTCAGAAAAGATGGACATCATACACCGTTGGAAAGATGTCGGCGCATTGCAAAGTCCAAAGGACATGCGTCTATAGGCATAAGTTCCATACGGGCATGTGAAAGTGGTCTTACTTTGGTCATCTGGATGGATTGGAATTTGGTGATAACCGGAATATCCATCCAGGAAGCAAAAGAAGGAATGGTTTGCCAATCTCTCCAGCATCTCATCTATAAAAGGAAGTGGAAAATGATCTTTCTTTGTGGCTTTATTCAGCTTCCTATAGTCTATACACATCCTCCATCCAGTGACAGTGCGTTGAGGGATTAACTCATTTTTCTCATTCTTAATGATTGTCATGCCTCCTTTCTTTGGAACTACTTGCACGGGACTTACCCATTCACTACAAGGAACTGGATAAATAATTCCCGTGTGCAAGAGTTTCAGAACCTCCTTTTTCACGATTTCACGCATAGCGTTATTAAGTTGTCTTTGGGGCTCTCTTGAAGGGGGTATCTCAGGATCGAGAGGGATACGATGGGTGCAGAGATTTGGACTAGTTCCCTTCAAATCTTGAAGTGAATAGCCAAAGACATATCAGTGTTTTTCTAAGACAAGGGTCAACCTACGGACTTCCTCTTCAAATATCTTACTGCTAATGATTACAGGAGTCTCGGGGTTATTGTTTAGAAAAATTATCTCAGGCCTTCATGCAGAGGTTTTAGCTCTATGGAAGGTCGAGATGGCTTTTCCGATTCGTCTAAGCGAAATAGTTCATCTGTTTCGGCTTCTTCTTTGACAAAGAACTCAGAATCTTCTTCAAAATTAGGCTGAGCCAACTCATAAAGGGTAGAGGTTCTAGCTTGATCGAGAAGATCTGGTTCTGGTGGTTGTTCGGCAATAGAATTTAATGCACGAACGAAAGGTATTGAGTACTCTTTCCACCGATTTGAGCATTAAAGTGCTCTTGACATGGTCCTTGCAAGGCAAGTATGGACCAAGGTTGTCCTAAGAAGACGTCAAAAAGGACTACATCAAAAATGTAGAAATCTAAGACCATGTCCGCTCCATCTACTTGGATGGGGACCATCTTTAGGATTCCTTCACTTTCCAAGATGTCACCATTTGGGTCTCTTAAACACCGTTTAGTTGGTTGTCGTTGAAGGTCGAGGAATGTTCTGGATATGTAATTACTAGCAAGAACATTAATTCCCACGATAGGGTCGTAAAAGGCAAAGGCTCTTTCTCCCCTAATTCGACAATCTATTATGCTAGGTACTTTATCTATGCAAGGGATGTTTTCTGTTACTTTGGCTTCCATTGTCCATTCATGACTCATGACAGCTGAAAGTTCCAAAAGACGCTCTCGGCTATAGATTCCATCAGAAGACTCAGGAAGTGGTTTGTCGGATGGGAGAGCTTGAACGGAGTAGTTCATAGCATTTCCGTAATCCTCAAACACATCATCCTCTATCTCGCCCAAAAATTCTGGAAGAATTTCTTCCCTAGATGTGGACGGAATAGGCTCCGCTAAGTCCAGTGAGCTAGACTCGGGCTCTTCTTGTTGTTCTACGGTTGAAACTTGAGTTTCTACGACTTCTTCATCAGGGATTTCATCGGAAACTCCAGTATAAGGAGTATTCTCATAATTCTATCAAGAATCTCCTTTCCACCTCGTGGAGAAAGATGAAGAAACGCTCCACCTGATGAATGATCAAGGTGGAGGGCGCTCTCTTTCTCTACACCGACATAAAAATGCTGAAGGAGCACTGGATCGGGTATGGCTAAATTGGGTCCTGAATTGATTAAATCAATAAAACGGGCCCAAGCCTCCCCTAATGTCTCCTTATCATTTTGTCTAAAGGTCAACACTTCTACTCGTAGTTGTACCACTCGGTGGATAGGGAAATACGTCAAGATAAACTTGGTCCGTAAAGTTCCCCAGTCTCCTCTGGCACTTTCCACGGTTCGAGCATGCCATGTTTTAGCTGCTCCCGTCAAAGTGAACGGGAATAGCTTCCACTTGACAGTGTCCGGTGAAATGCCCGAAATGTTCAAACATGCACAGACTTGCTCAAACTCACGTAGATGTGTGTAGGGATTTTCTGATCCCGTAAACATGCTCTCCTGAACTTTGTTAATAAAGTCAGGGCGCAATTCGTAACTATCGGCATATATAGGTTGTGATGATGAATGTGGCTCTAATCACGAACTCTTAGGAGCTGCGAATTGGAAGATAGATTGGTTCTCCATACGGAGAGGGTAAAGATGATCCTAACTCTAGTCTCAAAAATCAGCTACTATTCCCTGGCAACGGCGCCAGAAAAGCTTGTTGACACCTCGGGTGGCACGCAGAAGAAACCGCAAGAGCACGGCTGTCAGTTGTATCTTTTCACCTCAGAGTATTCCGGGGTATCGAATCCACGAGGAACGCGAAGTGATTTTGAGAAAACTAGGGGGATAAGGATATCTACGATAGATGAAGGGGAACGGGCACTATCTACTGGGGTAGATCCTAGTTCTATTAGACTTCTAGTGATTTAAGTTCTTTACTAGTGTACTGTGGGCGTACTAGCCTTTACCACTGACTTAGTTGAACGCTAGCACAACGAGCCCTACTGTTAAACTAGACCAACTACATGGTGGAATTCAAGGCGCACAGGGCTGTCACCACCTGCTTGCTACCACAGCTATCCGGGGGCCTAGCCGTATTCACTGGCAATATATAGCCTAAGTACCACACTTAATTTATATATTACTACTACTAGCCCTGTACTAGAACTAGAGCACTTGAAACTAATATCAAGCAATGAAACGAGCACACAAGTACTGAAAATAAATACTTGAAGATAAAATAAATACTAAGTTACCAAAGTTGAAGCGCAGAGCAGAGAGAAGCAGAGGTCTCCGACAACTCTGGAACTCTCCAGACTTCTACTCTTCTTCTCTCCAGCTCCTCTTCTAGTGAGGCACTCACACTCTCTCTAATTTCTCTAGCATAGAAAGTGTGCTAATCTAACCAAATGATGAAGAATGATGTGAGGCCCTTCGAATGAGAACTCTAGGGGCCTATTTATAGTGCTAGGAAGCTGGGGGGTACTTATAGAGTGAAGGGGAGGTCGGTTAGGGTTTAGGGGGTTGCGCCCGCCACTAAACCCTGGCGCCCGCCACCCCTCTGTCGTCCATTGCAGCCACCATTCATCCAACGGTCTTCACTTGCTCCCCTAAGTCGGTTTGAGGGTCGGTTAGGGTTTTAGACACGTGTCCAAAGCCCACTATCCAGGTGATACTCCTCTTAGCCCTTAGATCAAACTGTCTTAGTGTGCAATGGCCAGGATTTGAGCTTGAGGTGACTCCCACGAATCGATGACGTGGCTTGGGCCACTTTGGGCAAGATGGACCAGGCGGCTGCCAGTAATAGGTGGCGGCCGCCACCCTACTCAGGCCTAAATGGGCCAGAGTGGCTTGGCCTTGCTCCTGGTACACTTGTTTGGCCCAAATTCCATCATTTCCTGCATTAAGATAAGAAACTATGAACATGTGGAAATAGGTTAGTTATAAACCAAATCTTCTACTTTTTATGTTGTTTTACCTTGGTTTTGGGTGGAATGTTGATGGTGAAATGATGCTTTAAGCACCATCAACAACTCTCCACCTCCTGTCATGGCAAGAGCTCGAGACACAGGGATTATGTTGTACCCACATGAGCTCCAGACGCACAACAAACTTCTTCACCGCACCTTTGAACACACAAAGGTGTATGATCAATCCCTGCTGGAAAAGATAGGTATGGATGAAGAATTTGACACTATCTTTTCTGCCATTGGCTGGAAGCACTTCTGGCACATCCAGGGTGACCGCGGTAGCAAACCTCTCACTTTAGAATTCCTAAGCACGCTACGAACCACAGATAAGGGGGTATAATTTTGCCTGATCAACCAGGAATACAACCTCACTTAGGGTGGATTGAGCGCTGCCCTTGGGTTTGCTGCTAACTGCTCCCTTACCCTGCTAGAAAGCACGCGTGCTTTCAACAAAGCCGAGTTTTGGCTCTCAATCACTAGCCTGCCAGAGTGTGCATATCCTAGGACAAACCAAATCCACAACCCCACTCTGCGCTTCATGCACCGCTGGATAGGGATCACGTTGTTTCCCCGAGATGATGTCAGGATAGTTAGAGACACTGACCTGCAAATCCTCTTTGCTATGCAAATAAAGATTCGCATTTCACCAGTCAAGGCCCTAGTCGCCCATTGGCAAACCATAGTTAACAGACAAGGGCCTGTTGACTGTACCTCTCTTATTACACGCATCGCCAACACAGTGTGTGCACTTGATCCCTCCGTCCTCTACCTAAACACACCACGGACCGTTCTCACGATAGATCACTTCGTCCAAGCCCACATGCTAGTGACCGGTCCAAACAACACAGTTGTCATGATGTATCTTGACCACACAGTCAGAATCCCACTCCCTTGCGAGAGGCTTTGGCTTTACCAATTCCGTGAGCTCACTTTTGAGTTAGACCCGGAGGTGGGAAGGAGAAGTGTTTCAGGTGCAGGACCCAGACGTATGACGCGTAGCATGGCCAACACGGCACGATTCGAGCAGGGAGGCCCATCTGGAGGAATTGAAGAAGAAGAAGAAGAAGATGCTACCAGCAAGATGCAAATCTCTAGCTCGAGAGGGAGATGACAGCCGCCCCATTCACGCACTCAAAGTGCGAGGTTCTCCTTCTCGTCCTCACGAGAGAGGGAACGCCAAGATAGGCGCAATATGCAGCGGGACTTGGCCCAACTCACCACCCAGGTTGGTGAGCTCCGCATGGACCAAGGACTCATCAATGCTGACATAGCCCAGAATAGAGAAATGTTGGCCAGCATGCAGGAGTACCACAGGCGGCATTGGGAGGCACTTTGGGCACAACAAGGTGTCTATCCACCACCATACCCACCACCAGGACAATGAGAAGAACAAGCTTGGGGGAGGTTCCCTCCCCCACTAAGGTAAGTTTTAGTTTTTTAGCATTTATTTCTTTCCCAGTTTCTTTACTATAATTTTAGTAATGAATAAATAAACTCCCATGTTTAAAAAAAATCCTTCATATATGCTTCATGTATGTCTATCCTTTCTAGAAATGATGAATAGTTGCTCTGTTAAATGTTTCTCTAGTATCTAGTTTGCAACTTAATATTTCTCTAAGCATGGATCACTTAGCTCACATGAAACCACCATGAACCTAAAACTTTGTGGGTAGCAAAAAGTTGTAGCTAAGTCTAAGTTGTTGTGAGATAAGATATAGCTAAGATAAGAGTTACTATAATATTGTTTCCACCTGTTGAATTATCGGAGTTTTATTTTAAAATGGTGAAAAACCTTTCTGCTCCTCAATGGTGATGAAATTCCTACCACAGCCATATATACCCTTTCATGACATGAGCCTTTCTATAAAAGCAACTTACTTTGTGTTGAGTCTTGTCAAGTCTTGTTGACCCTTGTTGAGAGACTTATCATGCTCCCAAGATCAGGATCACGTACGCTCCACATATACATGCCGCTTCTACACTGGAAGTGCACAAAAACATGCCTTTCATGTCCACCAAATAAATAATCCATGTTCTAAAAGAATGATCTCTCTAGCTTAATATATTAAAAGAGACAAAGGCTATGCAAAAGTATACAAAAAAAATATGGACACATGAAGGTCCAAGGTACTGAAAAATAAAAAGAGAGAAAAGAAAAGATGAGCATGTAGAGCTCATGAATAAAAAGAGTTAAGATAGCCATGTCTCAAAAGAATAAGTGTTAGGAAGGGATCATATCAACAAAGGAGTATAAGTACCATATACCACACACATGCACATCTTGATCTAAGAGTATGACACTTCTCTCCTTGGATCCAAGCTTTGACTTGACAACACATGCAAGGTAAGTATCCTACATCTTTTACCCCTACCAAGCTCTACATAGACCTTATTAGAAGTAGGATGAAAAAGAAGGCAACTTATACAATATGCCTTGGTAAGGAATCATACACCATATGAGTGACATGAGAGTACCACATGAGGAACATTAAGTTTTAGTTTGAAAAAAAACTACAAAACCTCTGACATGCAAACTGGTGTGAAGCAAGAAAAATGGTACTCGAATCAAAAGTTGTTCTATCCCTCAACCGCTCAAGACAAAGGAAAAGGCTACAAGCCCCACGAAGGACTAAGGTAATATGGGTGAGTTTTCAATATTGCTAACTTTTCCATTCAAAAGAAAGTACTTTGTTGTATACATGATACTCTTGAAATGTTAAACATAGTAGCAACTCCTGATCCACCGAGGCTAAGTGTTAACACCAGATTTTCGCACACACAAGGGAATGACAAATGGGCCAGTGTGCGAGGGATGGACATATGATGCATTCGGCAGAAGACCAAGATCGATTAATTTTCGGGGTCCCGGCGAATGCATGAGCGGTCGGCTATCTTGCAAGACGTGATTTTGTTCGGGAAATAAATATGGCAAATGGAGCCGACTTGCACGAAAAAGCATGTAGCGATGGAGGACGCCAAGAGGAAAATAGGGATAGGACTCGTATTTTCCTAAATTTCATTGTAGAGGTCGTAGTCTTCTAGGACTCGTGTCTCGCCCAGGGTATAAATATAAACCCTTGGCCATTGTAAAATTGTTCACAACCATATCAATACAAATCGGCCCCGTGCCACCTTCGAGTCCTTAGTCGTGTCGTTGAGTTCTTCGAGAGGAATCATCGATCTGTCGACCTCCGTATGTCCCGGCAACCTTGTTATCATGTCTAGTATCATGCGGTGGATTTAGATATGATGCAAGTAGTCTTGTTTGTTTTCAATGGTCGTGCGGCGGATCCTTGTTAGCGATCAAGAAGTCTTTGCTTATGCTTTGCTTATGGGTAGATACCGTGCGGCAGGCGTTTATTCATATGTTTAGCAAAAGCGAGATAGTTATCGGCTCTATTAGATTTGGCAAGATCTAGTAGATTCATTAAGTTATTATGTGTTGCATGGTTTATTTAATCTTGTAACCCTCTTTTGCCCAATCTAGATTGATCTTTGTTCGGCCTTGCTTCACAAGTTTACTTGTGTTCCAATAATCGCATGATCATGATGGCCGAATCAATTTCCAATCTAGGTTGTTACATGTTGTGGGTTCATGCATGTCAATCACGTTTGAGCTTTGATAAAACTAGGTATTGTGCGGCAGATGCAGGTTTCAGATTGGTTTAATCATGCTTGTTTGTATGTTCATTCTCCATGGACCCCCCAACTCGGCTAGTTTGCCGAGCTTGGTTAAGCTTGCACGAGTAATGAGTGTTTATAGATCTGTTCAGATATATACATGCTTTTAGCTTCTTATTGTCAGATTGTATCATGCGGTGGATTGATCTGATCGTAGGAAGTGGCGTAGACTTATAGCGGGTTTTAGCCTTGTTTCAGTTTATGCTTGACGGGTTTATGAAGATTAGACGTGCGGCAGGCTAATTGGATTAACCTATGCATGTGATGTTTCAATAGATTTATACTTACAAGTTATCTATTTATAATTCTTCACGTCTCGATGATGTATTCAAGCATGTCTTTTTCCTACATGTGTATTCGGCAATCAACGCGTTTATATGCTTTCTTTTTGTATTTGCCGAATGACCTTATAAACATGTTTAGCAGACAGCTTCTATAGCTGTATGCTGTTGTGAGTGGCTTCAGGGCCGTAAATATGGAACTGTCTGGTCTCATCTGGCATGTTCTAGTTTTATTCTCACAGTTTTATCCCTTGTTGGCTTTCAGGTCAAACCGACTGGCACGTCTCCGGATTCCAAATCGTCCGGGCACCCGATTGAAGCCACGCTTTTTCCGGCTTGCTGTGTGTGAGGCGCGGACCACATTTTGCGTCAACACACTTTTTGGCACGCCCGGTGGGACACTCTATTTCAAGATGCCTGAGATCAACGACACTCAAATTCTGGAAGTGACCATGGACGAGTTGCCACCAGACTTGAAGCTTTTCGTACAGCAAGCTTGTGATGAGTTTCAATGCAAGTGCTTGATGTCCTTCTCGAAGAACAAGAGCAACAAGGTTTGCCAGAAGCAAACGCTCCCAAGAGGTCTTTTCCCTCATGAATCTGATAGCACTGATGAGGAAGATGTCCAGAAAATGACCGAACCGGTATACAAGGCGATGTCGCAGGCCATGAACAATCATCAGTCAGCTTTCCTGAATACCTTTCGTGCCATCATGGTTGGTATCTTCGGCACGGCGGTTGATAAACGCTTCGAAGCCGTCGTTGGTCCGATGCAAGGGCCACTGTTATTTCCTGTGCCTCAGCCTCAGAGAAACAATGCTAAAAACGGTGGAGCTGGTACAAGCACAGGTGGGATGGTCCCTCATGAAACACAACAACCTCCCGCAACTTATGGCCAGCTCGTGTTCGGCAAAACAGGAAATGTCCCGCAGTCTGCTTTCAGAGTGTCTCCCGCAACGAACAGGATACAAAAGAACATGTTTGGAGACGAGTATCAGGAGTTCATTGATTATAACGCGATTAATGCTTTTTCAAATCCGGGCTATAAAAGTTCAGCAGGAGCACATATTGGGGGACAAGCACAAGCGGCTCCGGATTCAAGTGTTGATCTCATCATGCATAGGATGGCCGATATGATGCAAAATCAATTCGGCCTGAAACCAAAGAATCAGTCTTACGCTTACAAGTCTCCCTACCAAGAGTGGTACAACCGAGTAGCGCTTCCTCCGAGGGTGAAGCCTCCCACTGATTTTACCAAGTTTTCAGGTCAAGATGACACCAGTACTATAGAACACATCAGTCGTTCCTTGATGCAACTTGGAGAGGCATCTGCAGATGAAGCTTGGAGGATTCGGTATTTCCCGTTGTCATTAACAGGACCAGCCTTCTCATGGTTCACCTCTCTGCCAGCAAACTCTATTAATACATGGGCAGAGCTAGAACAGAAGTTCCACGCGTTTTTCTTCACGGGCACCAAAGAGAAGAAGTTGGTCGATCTCATGATTCTGAGGATGAAACCTAACGAGACGCCACAGGAATATTTGCGCAGATTCAGGGAAACTAAAAACCTTTGCTATTCCCTGAACTTACAAGATGATCAACTGCCGGGGATGGTGTCCACGAAATATGGTCGATAGCCCACCTAGGGGTATGCCCAAGGTGGTAGATTAGCAGAGAAGGCGCGTGGAACGACGATCCGGACGTGACACAGGAACGAATCTAGATGAACACCAAGGTTTATCCAGGTTCGGGCCGCCGAGTTCAGCGTAATACCCTACGTCCTGTGTCGAGTTGTCTACTCTGTATATTGATGAACGTGTTTTTTAGAGGGGGAACCTGCTCGCCTTATATAGCCACGGGGAGCAGGGTTACAGATCTTTAGAAGATCGGATCTCATGATACAATAAGGAAACCTAGTCGATTACAAGTCCATATCGTGAAGGACACGACATCTTCCCTAACCGACTACGCTTCCTTGCTTTCCGACCCTGAGGAGGCTCCCGTGCCGTCATCCGACCAGCTGGGCTGCCTGCCCGACCAGCTGGGCCTTAACGCCACGAACCTTCACAATGAGTTGGGCCGGCCTTTATGAAGTAGCCCAAGTCTAGCCGTGAGGGTACCTAGGTTTATACCCCCACAGCTAGTCCCCGAGCACATTGAATCTTGGAGTGGTTAAAAAAGTTCTTGACAGCATCTCCGAGCAGCTTCATCCAGACTTCGAAACCTGATCTCCGACCAGGTTATATTCTGTTGACTGCCATATCGTGAACCCACAAGATGCGATGTGCTCTTAAAAAAGAAAAAATGACTTCTGGGAGTCTGGTGAAGTGTGCCCACTTTATGGTTACATAACAGTAACCACCCAGTCTTGAGGTCAATCATGCTGAAGTTCACCTGCATACTCACCGACCAGGTGAAGTGTGCCCACTTAGTCCCCGAGCTTGACAATAGATGACTCGGTCATGTGACGCCAAGGTCAGAAAATAAAGGCAAAAATAAAAAATATACATGTGTGACCAAGCGCCATGTATACACGGTAGTCCCCGAGCTTGGCAATAGATGACTCAGTCATGTAATGCCAAGGTCAGAAAATAAAGGCAAAAAATATACATGCGCGACCAAGCGCCATGTATACATGGTAGTCCCCGAGCTTGGCAATAGATGACTCGGTCATGTAATGTCATGGTCAGAAAATAAAGGCAAAGAATATACATGCGCGACCAAGCGCCATGTATACACAGTAGTCCCTGAGCTTGGCAATAGATGACTAAGTCATGTGATGCCAAGGTCCAAAAAAAATAAACTGTATGCCCGTGACAGAATAACAACACCATATGCCATCAGATGCAGATAGAACCATCAACTTTTTAATGTCACGCTTCCCTGTAAAGTGTAACTTTCCTATCCTTGCTGCAACTTTGACCGTACATCATCACATAAAGTAACCTGTACTCTGTTGAACCCGTGACATAGTTTGATCCGCCTCATTGATGGTCGTGGTCCATGGGTTTGTTCGTCTCGACTATGACTGGTGAAACTACATACATCGCCATTTATTGCTAAGGCTAATCGTCATCCCCACTACACAAAAAAATTTCTTGAAACCAGCAATAAGTGACTAACAACTGTTGCATCTGAACGTATTAATGACTTTTGTTGTTTTCCGCAACTGCAAGTTTTGTTGTTGTCCTCTTGAAGTACGCATGAGAATCAAATCCATCACCGATAGCAGACTTCACATGTGACACAGTACATAGGTTGAATTATTGATCCTTCAGTCACTTTTATTCATGGACAATGTCTATAGACCAAGAAGAAACCACCTATAAATATCCTGCCTGAAGAGCAGAGAACTCACACCTTCTTGAGCATATGACTTCCCTTAGTTCCATGAGTATTACAGTATCTTTAGTAGAGATGGACGAACCCCCAGGTATTTTCCTTCTATAAGAGAAATGAGGTGTCCAGAAGAACTCTTGTGAATCCATCATCCGTTAGGATGATTTCTAAGTGGTCGCTGGTAGAGGGGTACAGAGGTGCGCCTAGAAGAACTCTTGTGACTACCACTCGTAGATAACCTCGGAGTCACAGGTTGTCAAAAGGAGGGCAAGGGTGATGGTCTTCCCCGGAGCTCCTTGAGCATTTGGGTGGTGCCTAAGACCCACCTTGGGACGAACTGAAAAGGCTCATGTGTCTACCCAAGGTTTTGTATCTGTTTTACTGCGTCTCACTGAAACCGATTCTTGGTGCATTATGCGTCAAGACTCTGTACCTTGATTGCATTTTACATCCTGATTGTACTTGTACTTGATTGCACTAGAGTAGCATTTTACATCCTGATTGTACTTGTACTGGTAATTGCTGTATGTCAAGATGTTTCCATGTATCTCCGTTGTAATTTCTGTAACTGGTCATCTGACCAGTCCCCAGCTTTGCTGAGAAGGCTGGCGAAGAAGCCGACCAGTCCCCAGTATGACTAGTGGAGCTGGTCCTTAAGCCAACGCAGCTCTGCCACGTGTGTGCCTATAACTGGTCATCTGACCAGTCCCTAGCTTTGCTGAGAAGGCTGGCGAAGAAGCCGACCAGTCCCCAGTATGACTGGTGGAGCTGGTCCTGAAGCCAACGCAGCTCCGCCACGTGTGTGCCTGTAACTGGTCATCTGACCAGTCCCCAGCTTTGCTGAGAAGGCTGGCGAAGAAGCCGACCAGTCCCCAGTATGACTGGTGGAGCTGGTCCTGAAGCCAACGCAGCTCCGCCACGTGTGTGCCTGTAACTGGTCATCTGACCAGTCCCCAGCTTTGCTGAGAAGGCTGGCGAAGAAGCCGACCAGTCCCCAGTATGACTGGTGGAGCTGGTCATGAAGCCAACGCAGTTCTGCCACGTGTGTGCCTGTAACTGGTCATCTGACCAGTCCCCAGCTTTGCTGAGAAGGCTTGGCGAAGAAGCCGACCAGTCCCCAGTATGACTGGTGGAGCTGGTCGTGAAGCCAATGCAGCTCTGCCACGTGTGTGCCTGTAACTGGTCATCTGACCAGTCCCCAGCTTTGCTGAGAAGGCTTGGGAAAAAGCCGAACAGTCCCCAGTATGACTGGTGGAGCTAGTCGTGAAGCCACCGCAGCTCTGCCACATGTGTGCTTGTAACTGGTCATCTGACCAGTCCCCAGCTTTGCTGAGAAGGCTGGCGAAGAAGCCGACCAGTCCCCAGTATGACTGGTGGAGCTGGTCCTGAAGCCAACGCAGCTCTGCCACGTGTGTGCCTGTAACTGGTCATCTGACCAGTCCCCAGCTTTGCTGAGAAGGCTGTCGAAGAAGCCGACCAGTCCCCAGTATGACTGGTGGAGCTGGTCGTGAAGCCAACGCAGCTCTGCCACATGTGTGCCTGTAACTGGTCATCTGACCAGTCCCCAGCTTTGCTGAGAAGGCTGGCGAAGAAGCCGACCAGTCTCCAGTATGACTGGTGGAGCTGGTCCTGAAGCCAACGCAGCTCTGCCACGTGTGTGCCTGTAACTGGTCATCTGACCAGACCCCAGCTTTGCTGAGAAGGCTGGCGCTTATGACTATTTTAATAAAAAGGAAGATTTGTTGTACCGTAGAAAACTGAACTCTTGGGTCGGTGAAATGGGTCGTAATGATTGGTATCGTACGAATGGCCTTCCTTCGCGGCGAATGAAAATCCGAAGAGTCGCGCAATAGAGTTATAAAGACAAATACCACATATTTTGGCACTTACCCCCAACCGTTGTCATTCCCCATTTCTTGCCTACCGCCGAATCTTGCACTGTAGCCCTAGATCTTGAGCGGCGCACTCGGCGGCAAAGTTCGCGTTTTTCGGACAGATCCGATGGCGCGGAAAGCGAAGAGACCTACAGCGGCGACTGTTGTGCGGTTGGATCAAGAATGGGCTTCGTCTAGGAGTACGGAGGAGAGTATCGGTCGTCTCGTCTCCGGCGGCCTTCTACCAGACAAGGTGACCGTCGGGTGGAGGGCGCCCACGGGTGAGACTTATCCCCAGCCTAATGTTGACGAGATAGTTGTCTTTGAAGATTATTTCATTAGGGGGTTTGGTCTTCCTTGCCATGCATTCCTCCATCGACTGCTTGATTTTTGGGGGACTGGGATTTGCAATCTTGGTCCCAATTCCATCTTGTCTGTGTCCATTTTCATTCATTTGTGCGAGGCGTATCTTGGGATACAACCGCACTTCAACTTGTTCCGCTATTTCTTCCAACTGAAGAAGAACAGTCGTGGTTCTCGCATTGCGGGGTGCGTGTACATTCTGCTGCGCGAAGGAATGGCATCTGAGTATGTCAACGTCCCCCTTCAAAGTAATGTGAGCGGTTGGCAAGAAAAATGGTTCTACATGACACAATGCCAGACGCCAGCTGTAAGTTGTGATGTGGGGAAATTAGTAGAGTCGAGTTGGACCTGGTCGGCGAAACCCTCCACCAGTGATATGGAGCAGGTCTGAGAACTGCTTGGTCTGCTGAATGAGATAACTGCCGATGGGGTCCAGATTTCGGCGAACTTTATGTACCGTCGGGTGCTGCCATGTAAGGAGAGGGTACGACCGGGTTATGAGTATGCCGGACGGCTTGACCCTACTCGCGAGAGCGCCGAAGACTTGGAGACCAAAGAGTTGGAGAGGCGTGTTCATGTGGTGCTCCAATTCTCGGAATGGAAGGCACCAAAGAAGGTTACACAGCCATTCATCTTGGCTCGACCTGTTAAAGATGTGAGTGCCAATGAGTCTGCTTTGCAGTGTCTGGGCTGTTGCGGTGTTCAAAATATTTTTTGCATTGTTTCGCAGGATCGCTCCGTCGTGTACGTCTCAGACGTGCCATCGGCTGACTGGTCAGAGGGAGTTGACCCAAGGCCTGGGGCTGGCCGACCTCCGCATTCCCAGGCTGGGGAGGCGGCGACTGAAGAGACGAGGAAAGGAAAAAAGGCCGCGGATGCAGATGATCCACGAGCTGCGAAAGCTGTGGGTAAACGCGTGGCTACCAGTCGTAAGGCTACCACGAGGTCGGCAACATGGGCTGATGGCCCGTTGAAGATTACCGGCGGCACGGCTCCCATAGCTTCCGAGTCCCTTCGTGACTGGGACGATGATGATGACGATGAAGAGCCGCCTTCACCCAAATGTGTCCGCGTCGAGCAGTCGACCAGGACCGTATTCCCAGTGCAGAAGACGAAAGGGCTCAAGCTGAAGGGGGGGTCTGCGCGTTAGTGACCTGTAAGCATTCAGCTTCCTTTGTCATGAGTTTATGGCTATTACCATATTTTTGATTTATGCGCTTGCTTTTATGTCAGCGACCCCGTGCCAGAGGTTGATCTTGTTAGTGACGACAGGGTCCCTGAGGCAACCAGGGCCTCGGTTGCGGGGTCCGAGCAGGTTCGGGAGGAAACAACCGCGGGCGGGGCGCTGGTCGGAGGGGATGATGGTTGTGGTGGGACCGATGAGCGCCCGACTTCAGCTAGCGCTCAAGGGACCGGTCCAAGTGACGGGAGGTCCTCCAACCAGGGGTTGCCGGATGAGCGACACGCTGATCGTGCGGAGCCATACGGCTCGAACCAAATTCCCTCAGATACTCCGCTTCCTCCTCCGGAGGGAAGCACACTTGGCGTAGTTGGGCGTGCTGTGGATCCCGCCGGAGATGAGGAGGTGCCGGTGGCTCCAGAAGAAGATGTTATGGAGATTCCTCGCCCACCGAGATCTCCTGAACGGATAATCAGGGTGGCACGCCAGCGAGCTGGCGAGTGGGTGTTTCATGAGGAGAGCACCGTCAATCATCCGATGAAGAATTTTGACCGGATGCTTAGCCAGCTCCATAAATATGCGCAGGTAATCATCCGAAAAGTGTAGCGCTTGTGAAGACGGATTGCGTAGATACTGAATTAATTGAGTTAACTTGCAGGGATTGTCGGACTTATCTGAGGAACGCCGCAAATGTTTCGAATCCATCGACCCTTTGCTCGATGCAAAAGAAAAACTTGAAGACGTGTGCGCACGATACCGAGCAGACCTTGACAGTGCCTGGCAGACTGAGGTCGAACTGCGCGGAGCTACAGAGAAACAATCGTCCGAAATTGCGCGGCTTCATTGTGAAAACGAAGGTGAGAACCACAAGCCACTGACATATATGGTGTGCCGGACTTGACTAACTTTGTTGGAACAGAGCTTGCGTCACAGGTCGTTGTTGAGAAGCTGAAAGCACCGGATAGCGAGGCTATGGCTGCCGTGGAGAATACACGAGTCGATGATCTGGAGAGAGAGCTTGAAGGTAGCTTGTTTAGTCTTGTCGAATCAATGCACATTGCTATCTAGTTAACTGTGATCGACTATTGTTTGTTGATTGTCGTAGGGAGGCGTCGCTCTTGGCAAAACCAAATTGCGATGGTTTGCCAGGACGTGAAGACCTAGGAGGGGCGATGCCACGCCACGGTTCGAGGGATTGCTCCGGTCCTGAATGCCATATATGCGACTGGTCGGTCCGGAGGTCTTTTGCCTCGAGGAGGTATGCTAGAGCAGTGTGCTGGATCATGGGCGGCCATGAAGAAATTTGTAGCTGATGTCGGCGAGCAGGTTGCTGCATATGTCTTGGCTGTTGCGCGAGCCCATTATCCAGCGATCGACATGAAGAGGCTGGAAAGTGGCTTTCCCCGGAATACTTCGAAAGCCCAGGCGTCTGAGCTGAATGAACAATCCCGGGAAACTGCCGTCACTCTTGTGAAGGACCTGGACCTATTCGAGGAGCCTGGGGAGCCCAGTGCTCCATAGGACCATGAATGTATTAAGTTAGTTCTTGTAGATGATTAATCATTCCGGACTATCGAAAATTATGTTGTGTCTTGGTATGTTTTTACTTTACTCTATTGGCTGAAGAAGCGTGTGACAGAAAGAAAAACAGAAGCTTTGGGCAAAAAGACGACGGTGTTTACTCATAATATACTATGGGGGTACAAAGGTAAGTACATATCTTTTAATCCTCATGAAGCTATGCATAAAAACGCCGGAGTTGGTCGATATGCAGGAGTTTGGGACATCAGTCCCATTTAGGTCAGTTAGCCTGTAAGAAGTGGGTCTTGTGACTTGTTTGACAAGATAGGGGCCTTCCTAGTGAGATGAGAGTTTGTGCAGTCCGGCAATATTTTGTATTCTTCGCAGGACCAGGTCTCCGACGGCAAAGAATCTTTCTTTGACATTTTGGTTGTAGTATCTTCGCAGCCCTTCGATGTATTTTGCGGTTCGGATGCACGAGTCCATTCTTCGTTCCTCAATACAGTTGATTTCTAGTTCTCTGACCTGGTTGGACCTGTCCTCGTCGTATTGCTCTACTTTGGGTGACCTGAACGCGATATCTGCTGGTAGGACTGCTTCAGCTCCGAATACCATATAATACGGTGAAACGCCCGTGTTTCTGCTGGGTTGCGTTCGGAGGCCCCATACTACCGCTGGTAGTTCTTTTAACCATCGGCCAACATTTTGGTCCTGGTCGTTGGCTTTGAATAACCTTTTCTTTAGTGCATCAAGGATCATTCCATTTGCTCGCTCCACCTGGTCGTTGGCTCTTGGATGAGCTACGGAGACATACTTGACAACTATGCTTCTTTCGTCGCAAAAGTCCCAAAAATCCGAGCCGGTGAACGTTGAGCCGAGGTCGGTAATGATACAGTTAGGTAGACCAAAACGATGGATAACATCATCCAGCAGCTTTGCTGCCTTTTGGGCTGTAGATTTGACCAATGGTTTGTACTCGATCCATTTAGAGAATTTGTCGATTATGACATAGATGTATCTAAAACCGACTGGTGCTGCTTTGAATGGTCCGATCATGTCTAGACCCCAGCATGAAAATGGCTAAGATGCTGGTATGGCCTGGAGATCATGTGCCGGAACATGTATTTGTTTGGCAAAGAACTGGCACCCTTCGCAATACTTGACCAGCTTTTCTGCATCTGCAACGGCGGAGGGCCAATTGAAACCTGCCTGGAACGCTTTCCCGACCAGCGTTCGGGAAGCAGCATGGTTTCCACATACACCGGCATGAATGTCTGCTAAAATACGAGTGCCTTCTTCTTGAGAAACACACTTCAGGAGTAGTTCTTCTTTTGCATTTTTGCGCATAAGCTTTCCTTCTACTAAAATGTACTGCTTACTGCGCCGAATGAGTCGTTCAGCTTCAATCTTATCCTGAGGAACATCCGCCCTAGTGAGATATCATATAAACTGCTCCCTCCAATCGTCAACTGTTTGTTGTATCAAGGTGATTGTCTGGTCGGTCGGGGCCTGCTCGGCAGTCCCTAATGTTTCCTGCTCGATGGATGGCTTGACCAGGTCCTGGACAAACACGCCGTGAGGGATCTGAGCCCTGGATGAACCTATTTTGGAGAGAGCGTCGGTGGCTTGATTGTCTGCTCTTACGATGTGCTGGAACTGAAGACCATAAAACTTGCCCTCGAGTTTTCTTATCTGGGCGACGTAGGCATCCATCTTCTCGTTGGTGGCATCCCAGTCTTTGTTAACTTGGTTTATGAATAGAGCAGAATCGTCGAAGACCTCTAGCCTTTTAACTCCTAGCTCGATCGCGATCCGAAGGCCGTGCAGGCAGGCTTCGTATTCGGCTGCGTTGTTGGATGCCTTGAAATGAATCCGGAGGACATAGCTCAGCTTGTCTCCGGAAGGTGAGATAAAGTATACTCCAGCTCCTGCGCCCTCAAGATTCAATGATCCGTCAAAGTACATTATCCAGTGCTCGGTGCTGGTCGGAGGGACTGGTGTAGTCATATCGGTCCATTCAACCACGAAATCAATGAGCGCTTGAGACTTAATGGAGGTACGACTGTGAAACTCGAGGGAGAAGGGGGCTAGTTCCAGAGCCCATTTTATTATATGACCATTGGCGTCCTTGTTGCGCAAAATATCTCCTAGTGGATACTCAGTAACCACCGCAATAGAATAATAGTCGAAATAATGCCGCAGTTTGTGAGATGTAATTAGTATTGCATATAACAGTTTTTGCACCTGGTGGTACCTTGATTTCGAGTCATTGAGTACTTCGCTGATGTAATAGACCGGACGTTGCAACTTGTAGGCTTGCCCTTCTTCTTCACGCTCCACGACCACAACGGTACTTACAACCCGATCAGTAGCCGCTATATAAATGAGCAGGGTTTCACCATCCCTTGGTGCGGCTAGCAAGGGTGGTGTTGTTAGAAGCTGCTTGAGTTCTTGAAAGGTGACTTCAGCGTCTTCGGACCACTCAAACTTCTCGAAAGCTTTGAGTAACCTCAAAAATGGGAGGCCTTTTTCTCCGAGACGCGAGATGTAACGACTTAGAGCAGCCAAACATCTGGTCAACTTCTGGACATCTTTTACGCTTTTTGGAGGTTTCATCTTTACGACAGCTTGTATTTTTTCCGGATTTGGCCTCAGGCCGTCTTTACTTACTATATTGCCTAGCAGGATGCCGGAAGGGACCCCGAAAATACATTTTTTAGGGTTAAGTTTCCACCGGAATTTGTTTAGAGCCGCAAAAGTTACGCGTAGATCATTTACTAATGTAGGGGCCAGCTTTGTTTTTACAACGATATCATCAACGTAAGCTGCTACGAGCTCTGCTCGAATTTCCTCATCTAAGCATCATTGTATCGCCCTTTGGTATGTGGCCCCTGCATTTTTGAGACCGAAGGACATCGTTGTGTAGCAATATGTCCCAAAGGGGGTGATGAACGATGTTTTGGGTTGATCTTCTTCTCTCAGAGAAATTTGGTGGTATCCAGAATAGCAATCTAGGAAGGACAGGAGCTCGCATCCAGTCGTAGAGTCGACGAGTTCGTCGATGCGGGGTAAAGCAAAGGAGTCTTTAGGGCAGTGTTTGTTAAGATCGGTATAATCAACGCACATTCTCCATTCTTTATTCTTCTTTTGGACTAAAACCGGGTTGGCGAGCCACTCTGGATGATACACTTCTTTTATAAATCCGGCAGCTAAAAGTCGGGTGATTTCTACCCTAATAGCCTCCTTTTTGTCACGAGCGAACCGTCGTAACTTCTGCTTGATTGGCTTGGCGATTTTTGAAACATCTAAGGAGTGCTCGACCAGCTCTCGAGGTACACCGGGCATGTCCACGGGTTTCCACATGAAAACGCTTACGTTCTCCCTCAGGAAGCTGATGAGCGCGTCTTCCTATTTGGGGTCAAGATCGACCCCAATGCGTGTCGTTTTGCTTGCATCTCCTTCGATCAGCTCCACCTCCTTGAAATCCTTGCTTCTGGTCGCCGCGCGCTTAGCTTCCTTGACTGGGACAGACTGGTCCTCTGGAGCCACTTTCACCGCGTCCACGCGTGTTTCCTCCATGCGGATTGAGAGGTCATGGGCTTGGGCAGTAGCGAAACTTTCCTTCTCACATTCATATGTCGTGGAGATGCTTCCCTTGATGCTTAAAACGTCGTTCTCAGATGGCATTTTTAGCAGTAAGTAGGTGTAGTGCGGAACCGCCATGAACTTTGTCAGGGCCGGTCGGCCTAACAGTGCGTGATAAGACCCTTCAAAGTCTGCTACGATAAAATTAACGTAGCAGATGCGGTGGCGTTCCTTTGTGCCAAACTGGACCGGTAGAGTGATTTGTCCCAAAGGTTGGGAAGCTTGGGACGGAAGGATGCCCTAGAAAGGAGCATCATAGGGTTCCAGGTCGCCTGACTTGATGCCGAGCTCTGGTAGCGCGTGCTTGAATAATATGTCGAGGGCACTGCCACCGTCGATCAACACTCTTTCGAACTATACCCCGTCAATAGTTGGGTCAACGACAAGCGGGAAACGACCGGGTTTAGGAACCCTAGCCCACTGATCAGCTCTGCTGAACGAAATTTCTTGGTGTGACCAGGCCAAGTAGTTGGGGTCTGATATCCTCTCGTCAACTCGGTCGACGGAGTAGACTGCTCGCTCGATTAGGTTGCGGACTCTTTTATCGGCCAGGATTGCCTTCCCGCTGAATATGGTTCGCACAGACTTTTTGGCTTCTCTGAAGCCTCCGTGCTTCGGGTTCCGTCTAGGGTCCTGGTCGTCTTCATCATCCTCTGGAGGACCTTTTCCCTCGCGTCGCTTCGAAGGGTCGTCTTCGGTGTCGGGGCGTTGTTTCTTCGAGCCATTGCGAAATATGGCTTTAAACCCCTGCACTCCTCCATTGTGTGTCCTATGCCAGGGTGCGCCGGGCAATCTTGCTTCAGGATCTTGGAGTACGCTGAATCATAGTTGCGCTTGGCTCCGACCTTAGTGTTATTAACTTCATTACCCGGTGCTCGACCGAGGTTTGGCTGTCTTCTTCTTTCATCTCGGCTGTCGAACCTTCGGTTAGGGCAGCAATTATCCCTGAACCTTTCGTGATGGTCGTCGTGGGCTTCGTCGCGCCGGTCGCCACGGTACTCGTTTCGCTGGCGATCATCGTGCCGAGGCCTCTGGTCTCGGAGATCGTCCGCAAGCTGTGTGTTATATTCTTCCGCCCGAGCCCAGCTCTGGGCTATATTAAGTAGTTCTTCGACCGTTCTTGGTTCCTTGTGCAGTAGCTTATTCCTGAGCCCTTCATGGTGATGTAATCCTCTGATGAAAGCTGAGATAGATTCGTCATCAGTGACGTTGGCAACCCAGATTTGGGCATCGGAGAAACGACGGATGTATTCATGTAACAGTTCGCCAGGGCGGTCTTTGACACGCTCGAGATCATATTTGCTGGCAGGCTGTTGACAAGTAGCTTTGAAGTTAGATATGAAGGCCTTTTTCAGAGACCAACTGTCAATGGAATCGGAAGGGAGGCTCAGGAGCCACTGGCTTGCAGCTTGATTAAGGACCACGGGCAAGTAGTTGGCCATGACATCTCCTCCTCCGCCGGCTGCCCGTACTGCCGTTTCATATAGCATAATCCACTGACGAGGATCTGCCTTTCCGTCGTACGACCTCAGTTCGTGAATCTTGAAGCTTCTTGGCCAGACGACAGACCGGTCTTGGACGAGTGAGGGTTTGATCTAGGAGGTTGTGCTCGCGATCCCATGCGTTTCGTCTTTCCATCTCTTGACGGAGCCTTGTGTCCTTAGAGCCCTCAATGTGGTCGCGTAGATCGAACTTTTCAGTGATGTGGTCGCGCAGGTCCCGTGGCCCAGCACTTGGATTATTCCTAGCATGCTGGTCGGCTCCGTTGTCTTGGCCGCCTCTGCGATTATTGCGATCGTTGTGGCGATTCTGATTGCTGCTAGACTCTGGTCGAGGGTCCGGATCCCTGTGGCTTCTTCTAGATCCGGTGGGAGCGGCGTGAGATGGTCCTACCGCCTAGTCCTGGACTTGTACCAGGGATGCCTTCAGATATGCTCCGAGCTGCTCGAGCTGAGGTGTCACCGGGAGATTCTCGACCAGGTTCATTGCCATGGCGAGATTAGCTTGAGGCGTTCTGTGGACTTGACGGTTATCGCACATGTCGAATGCGTCATCGAGGTTGCGTTGTATGCGCTGTCCACCATTAGCCTCAGCTACTCTTCGAGTAGCTCTGTCAGCGTTTCTGGCTAAACATTGAGCTTTGGCCTCATCTGTTTCCTCGTCTACTACCGGCTCATCATGACTGATAGCGAATACCGAGCCCCCGTAGCGCGGTAGGGGCCCAAAACCTGGAGGATAATCCGGCGTCCGGTTTGGTGAGTTGGATCTGCTCGATCCGGCACTTGATGCAGAAGCGGAGGTTAAAACTGCCATGTAGACATTGGCGCCAGATTGCTTAGAGCTGGACGACTATTTATCCAGAGTACACCGGTTCTTGGGACGGCTATGGAAGAGTCCCCTGACTTGTTCTTCATATATCGAGGCCGAGTTTGTCAATCCATGAGGAAAGACAGGAGCGAAAAAGTTATGTTTCGTCCTGCTCGGTTTAGGCTCCCGGGGATGGCAAAACAAGGCAGAGCGACCCGCAGGGGTGGAGGTGATGACCAGACCAGTTTAGAGTTGTGCGTGTCTCCTAGCACGAGCCAGTCGTCGAAGTTGTTGCCACTCTCCTTCGTCATACTCGTGCTGAGGCGAACGATCTTCGATCGAGTCTGCCAAAGCGAGGGTTTCAATGATGCCTGCCATGACCCGATCGATGGATTCGATCAGGTCAGAGTTGTCGATGCGCCGCCCTTGGTAGCGGGGAAGCGCCGTTTTGTTCGAGGGCTCCGATCTTGACGTCGGTGCTCCCAGTAGCTAAGATGCTTGGGGCGTCTCCATGCTTCCATCGACTAGGTCACCTCCGGTGACCCACGAAAAAGACCCGACGGTGAACGTCAAGCCTACTGGAAGATCCATGAAAACAGGGAAAGAAACCATCCGAGCCGTCATGATGTTCGCACGCACACGCCCCACGGTGGGCGCCAGCTGTCGGCAAAATATGTGCGGATACATGGGTGTATGCCGAGTCTCTGTGTGATGAGTGATTGTCAACGGAGATGATGCGCATGTTCTTTGGCTTGTGTTGTGCAGGTGTCGAGCACGGAGACAGTGATCGATGGCGGGTGAAGGTCAAGTTGCGACGTGCCGTGCCGACGGACCGGGCGCGATGAAGGATGGGCGTGCCGTGCGGCGGACGTGCCATGCCGATGTATCGGACGGTGAAGGGCGGACGTGGACTTGGACTGATGGACTGGAGGCCGGAGGATCAGCTGTGGTGGCTGGCAGCCTGCGACAGCGACAAACGGAGAAGTGCGATCATGTCGGTGGAAGGGGTGCACAGGCGGTGCATCCCCTCTACGACGCCGGTTTGTTGGTAGAGCCCGGGAAAAACCAACGGTGGACGGTTTCCAGGTTTGGGCCTCAAAACCTGGGTGCTGGGTTTCCAGGTTGAACCACAAAACCTGGGCGTGACGGTTTCCAGGTTGAGCCTCAAAACCTGGGCGTGGGCTGGTTTCCGAGTTTGGGCCTCAAAACTCGGGCGCTGCGGGTTTCCGAGTTTGGGCCACAAAACTCGGGCTGGAGGCTGGTTTCTCGGTTTGGGCCTCAAAACCGGGGGCTGATGGAAAAGGCTGGTTTCCCGGTTTGGGCCACAAAACCGGGGGTGCAGAGTGGTGGCGGCACGTGGCGGCGATCTGAAGGTTGCGTGGAGGCGACGCGGAAGACCGTGCGGGCGTGGCTGTCGGATCTACCTACCACCAGCGGGTGGACTAGAATAGCCTTAGGGTTAGGACTGGTCCGCTCTGTAAATACAGTAGTGAGGGGTAGAGTAGGAAATAGGCTTAGGCTAGGTTAGTATAAGTAGTCTAGGGGAGACACCCTCCTCCCTATCTCAGTTTTAGCTATTTCAGTTAGTGCCTTCATTTGCTAGGGTTTCCACTCTCCCATCCCTGCTTTAGCTAGTTGAGATCCGCAGAGAGACTCCACTCTGTGTACTGTTGATTTGAGGAAGTGAGGCCGTATCCTCACCTTGGATCCCATCTCTTGGTGTCAATTCGCGTTTTGATTTCATGTTCATCATGTTCTTCGCGGATTGCTTTGTGCCTTGAGTTTTCCCGTCGCTTGATCTTTGTGCTCGGTTCATCTTTTGCGATTCCGTTTGAACTGAGTTGTTCTAGATCGTGAGGCACTTCTTTCCACCGAAAGAAATCATCTCTAACCTCACGGTCTAGGAGATCGATCAAGTTTTAGTTTCGGGTCTCTTTTTCTTCCTTCCCCCGAATTCCTTCGATTCACCGATTTGGAGTTAGGTTCGAGCCATGATCTCTTAGAGATAGCTCACTAACCTCCTTGTGACTCCTCAGATCGAATCCCAAGCCTAGAGCACTTGATTCGGAGGAGATCGGGTTGAATCGCCGGAGTTTCAGTGCAGTTTCGGGGTGACCGGACGCTGGTCACGACTTGACCGGACACGTCCGGTCGTTGAACAGTTCGTCGCGTGGTTCACTGTAGACCGACCGGACGCTCGGCGTTTTGCGTGACCGGACTCGCCTCTATCACTGTTCATCGCGGTTGTTTTGACCTGATCGGACGCTCAGTAAACGACCGGACGCTTGAGCACCGTGCGTCCGGTCGCGAACAGAGAGCTCCCAGAGCCGATTTCTGACGACCGGACGCGTCCGGTCCCTGCTGACCGGACGCTGGCCAGAGTCCGGTCGATCCAGTTTTGCGCGTTTTCGTTCGCGGTTCGTTCGTTCGTTGACGGATTTGATTTCCGTCTTTTGCGTTGGCTTTCTAGGGTTGTCTAGTGTCCCGCTGTGCTTCTAGGAAGCATCCACCCTACATCTAGGGTCGTGGACATTAGCAAGCTCTAGGTTTCGCTTTTGGGGTTGAGTTTGGGACAGTGGCATCTAGTTTCCGAAAGGAAATTTTGAAGCTCCCATTCACCCCCCCTCTGGTCGCTTTCGGGTAGCTTCTCGGTCCTTCAATATGGTCGATAGCCCACCTAGGGGTATGCCCATGGTGGTAGATTAGCAGAGAAGGCGCGTGGAACGACGATCCGGACGTGACACAGGAACGAATCTAGATGAACACCAAGGTTTATCCAGGTTCGGGCCGCCGAGTTCAGCGTAATACCCTACGTCCTGCGTCGAGTTGTCTACTCTGTATATTGATGAACGTGTTTTTTAGAGGGGGTACCTGCTCGCCTTATATAGCCACGGGGAGCAGGGTTACAGATCTTTAGAAGATCGGATCTCATGATACAATAAGGAAACCTAGTCGATTACAAGTCCATATCGTGAAGGACACGACATCTTCCCTAACCGACTACGCTTCCTTGCTCTCCGACCCTGAGGAGGCTCCCGTGCCGTCATCCGACCAGCTGGGCCGCCTGCCCGACCAGCTGGGCCTTAACGCTACGAACCTTCACAATGAGTTGGGCCGGCCTTTATGAAGCAGCCCAAGTCTAGCCATGAGGGTACCTGGGTTTATACCCCCACAGATGGCCATAGCTGGCATGTTGCCGAATATCAAGGAGAAGCTATTCGGCATGGAATTTGATGATCTCGAACAATTATCACAGCAGTTGGCAATGATGAGTAGTCAGGTTCAAGGGTTCAGGAGGAATAATCAATTCTAGAAAGGTGATGTGGCTATCGAGATGTATCAGGCTTTCTTAGAAGAAGCAGTGGAGTACGATGATGAAGATGAGGTAGCTGCAGCCGAGTTAGTCTGGGCAAAAGAGCCAACTCAAGTCAATCAACGATGGCTGAGGCAGCAAAAAGGTACTTACAATTTTGATGTTTCCAAATCAGATAAACTATTTGAGTACTTGTTGAAGGAGGGACGCATCAAGTTGCCGGAAGGTCATCCCATGCTGCACCCTGAGGGGGTTAAAGACAAGAAGTATTGTGGTTTCCATAATACCAGGTCTCACTCTATAAATGATTGCCGAGTGTTCAGAGTGCGGATCCAGAAAGCTATCCAGGAAGGGCATTTGAGGTTCGATGGAAAGATGAAAGTTGATGGTAGCCCTTTTGGACAGAATACCGTATCCTTCTCTGTTAATATGGTTAATGTAGCTGATCTCGGGGGCAAAAGAAAGATGAAGGTGTTGACCTCTGATAGAGCAAGAGAAGCTGGTGCTATTGACCCCGATCGGCAAATCACAAACGGAGAATTTCGGCAACGAGTTTGTTTCCAGAATAGCCGAACTGAAAGGGGTGAAACCTCCAGGCCCAGGATCACGACGCGTATTTTATTGAACAAATGGCGTCGGGAGCAGGAATGGTACCAGATGCAAAGGTTTTATGAGGAACAAAAGTTCATAAGAAAGCAACAGAAGTATGAAGAAGAGATATACCAAGAGGAACAAGAATATATGAGGGATCAAGAGCAGTCTCATTGGGAGTGCTCATTCTTCAAGTATTGTTGGAATGAAGGCTTGAAGCTGCCTGCCAAGAACAATTGCCCTGAATGCAGTGATCAATATTCTGAATACAGGCAGTCTCGAGTCAACCGCCGTTCGGTCCATGAAAGACTTGGGGTTCGAATCCCTGAAGACGATCAGCGCTTAAAAATAAATGATTCCGAGAATCGGCAAGGAAGAAAGTTTGCCGATCGAGGTTGGGCACGCGCTGGAGAAGAAGAATACCGCGAGTATGTTTGGCAGAAAGGATAGTGGTGTCCACCAGGATTGAGGAAGAGCCAGAAAAGAAGAGTGCAGCGCCTAAGGAACAGGGAATTGGCACAAGTAGACGCCAAGACAAAACAGATCTGGCGTCCTAAAGAAAAGCCTAATGAAGGTGATCATTCGGCTGATGCGTGCATGGCATTCTTTCTCCCATCAGAATTCATAGCTCCCAAAAATCAAGATGTCCAAGAAGAAGTATATTCAGATTTTGACGAAAACGAATTCCAAGATCTGTTAGCTCAACTTGTTTTGGCTCAACGGGCGGTTTTTGATAAACCAGCTAAGCACCGACACTTGAGGGCACTTTATATGAGGGGATATGTCAATGGCAAGCCACTAACCAAAATGTTTATTGATGGAGGAGCTGCCATAAATATCATGTTATATACTACCTTCAGGAAACTTGGGATGACAAGTGAAGAATTATTGAAGACTGACATGGTGTTGAGGGACTTTGTTGGTAATTCTTCTGATACTCGAGGGGCAGTTCATGTTGAGTTAACAATCGGGTCAAAAACTTTGATTACTACCTTTTTCGTCATTGATGGCAAGGAGGCATACAGTTTGCTCTTAGGAAGGGATTGGATACATGCAAACTGTTGTGTTCCGTCAACTATGCATCAATTCCGCATCCAGTGGATTGGAGATGACGTCGAAATTGTCCATGCTGATGATTCGGTGAGTGTTGCTAGTGCAGAGCCCATTTACTGGGAATATGATGGTGTCGAATGCTTCTCTGGAAGAGTTTGGGGAGTAGGTCCTGTGAATGTTTTTGACAAGGACCAACAGCCGATTCGAACGATCGGCTCTCAGAGCATTTTTTGAAGAAATAATCCGATTGATGGTAACGGAGAAGAGTTGGGACCAAGTTTCATGTCGGCTGATAAGGAATAAAGTGTTGGTGATGAAGCCGAAACAAGACTAGTATATGCAAGTTTGACCCGGATTATAATTGATAAACCTTTTGGAAGGTTTCTGCCTATTTCTCCGTTGCCGAAGCTAAAGAAGGGTCAAGAGTTCACGTGAAGTGACGTACAACAGAAAGCTTTTGATGAAATTGAAGAATATATGAGGGCCCTTTCATGACTTGGTAAATTTGTTCAAGTTGTACGTAGCGGCCGATAGCTTGACGATAGGATCGGCCCTAGCTTATACATAATTCAGAGAAGAAGGACTAATAGCTTGCTTTAGCCGAAAATGTTAGACCCAGAGTCGGGTACTCGGCTATGAAGAAATTCTGTTCATGTATGTGTTACTTATGAACCAAGCTTCGGCACTACTTGTTAAAAGCCGAACGCGTAGTAATTGTACATGAAGCGGATTCAAGAAATATTTGTATACAGAGATAGCCGATGTGAAGCATCGTCTTTAGCAGAAAAAACGTTCTAATGATTTGGAATATAGCCGGTATTATTTATACCGCCTTTAGCACAAAAATGTTTATGACTCTGGTGAACCTAGCATTTTTTCAAATAGCAGGTTTATCGGGAGAAGAGAAAGGTAAAGTGCAGTAAATAGGATGCCGAGTGGCATGACATGTCAGAGCAAGATCTATTCGGTTAAGATGACGTCATGTGTTGGGAAACGTTTTTCTGAAGAAGTGTTGCAATCGGGAAAGTACAAATGAACATTATTCAGAGAAGGAACAAACTTCATGTGTTCGTTTGCAGGTTTGTCCTAGTACAAACTACCCTTGGAATAATTTGTTCAGAACGGACTGCGGATCAGTAACTTCGGCAATAGCAGCAGCATGATCATTATAGACTTCAGTGTTTTCGATTTCATATGGGTTTTCGCCTGCAAAGCCAACTGGTAAAAGGGAATAGTCCTCTTTGGTCCAAGAGCTCATTGCCGCTAGCCCGAGAGAGACACCAAGGTGCACACCTTCGATGGCGGCCTGATCTATGCGACCATCCACAGCATCAAGACGAGCCTCAGCTGAATCCCCATGAGCATTCACTTTGATGGCAATTTTGTTCACTGCTGTTTTTAGACGGTCATTTTCTGCAGAAAGGGCTAGCAAGAGGAAAGGATGCGTCATGCAAGGCAAGCTTAACCAGAAGAAGAGGACCAAGACTCCACTAACCTGTAATGATGCTGCGGAGCTGTTTCCGTTGGTTTGCCCATTCAGCTTCCTCAATGTCATGCTTCTTAGATACATCTTCCAATTCCTTCTAGGCCTTATCCCTTTCCTCACGGTACCGAAGGGCATCCAAACGGGTCTGCTAAGGTGAATCATCAAACTTAGAATCTGATGGCTTAGGGAAAGGAATAAGAGAGGCTATTGGAGCTACCATTTCTAAAAAAGAAACCCGAGCTTGACTAGAGGAAGACCTCACCCTGGAGAGGAAGTGGACAGTGAATCAGGAGTAGGTAAACAAGAAAAGCTACCGCAAGGGGGCAAGAAATCGATTTTTTACCCATAACGTCGATGAGTTGATGCTCGGTTTTCTCCTGCTTCGTCTCCAGTGGGATACGTGTCGTGGTCACCGTTACCTGCCATTGATGGAAACACAGGTGAAAGATTTTCTCTCTGGCTTGAGCTGAGAGCCGAGAAGTGAAAAACTTGCGAGTCAAACTGTTTGATTAGAGTCAGGGATAACAGCCTGTGTGGAGTCATATTTATGGAGCCATGGCTTGCACATTGGGAACCAGGCGTCAGAGTAGAGTTTTTTACAGTTTTATGGGCCGTTATTGGGCTAGGCTGGATTTTTTATGACGTGAAGAGGCCATGACTCCGGAATCGGAAAGCCGACGGGATTCGGCTAATATTTTTTTACCACATGAAGAGTTCAGTTTCAATTGATTGTTTGGGGACTCTTATTACCGATTGGCATCGAGGATAGTGAGTTTGATCAATGGTCTTCGAATTAAAAAGGATTGTATTTTATTCCAAACAATGAAGTTTTGGGGAAGAGGTCTTCAAGAAAGCCGAAAATGGAAAGGTCCCTTAAGGAGTACTGTCCTGATATCGTCATGAGTTAGAAACATGAGAGAAGGTTGGAACTTTGGATCTGAAATAACCGATTACAGCAAAGCAAAGATGACTGATGTGATTATCAGCAGTAGCCGATGAGATATACATCGCTACTGGGGTAAAGATAAAGGACAATGTACAGAGCAGGACACACATTGATCTTGAAGGATCAGTCACAGATAGAATCAGGCAGAAGAACTTTTATTTACAAAAGGGGACGCAAGATTGCAATGAGGGCAGTTAGTTCGTCCACCCCATCCTACACCTAATCAGGAGAGTGTGGTCAAAAGAATCGGCCAGATCTGTTCTAGCCTCCTTCATATCATCTACAGAGTGTTCTACCCTATCTTCCAGATCTCGCTCGCAGACATCAAATCTACGGTAATCAGCGCCGGAGTGGATCTGCACGGCATTGAAGGTGAGCGCCGCGCCGCACCCCATGCCGGCTCTGGAGATGACGGGGAGGATTCAGTTAACCTCATTTACCCGCTTCAGGGCTGTCGTACCCGTCACATCGGCCGTGATGGCAAGCTTGGTGATGGCGGCTTCGAGGGCATGGAGTTTAGCTGCCAGAGCTGAAAGGAAGAAGAATGAGTAAAGGCAGGAAGAAAAAAAACAAGGAAAGAAATGATGAGAAATATTTACCAGCGTCCTGATTACGAGCGACGTCGCGCTCCCGAGAGATTCGGGTAATCTCCCGATCCTTCCCCTCTAGATCAAATTGAAGGTCTATGACCTTCTGAGTCAAATCCTCGGGGAGGTCATCGCCGATCTTCCTAAACAGAAGCAACAATGTAAGAACAGCTGCTTCATTTTTGGAACAAGAAAAGAAAAGGGAAGGAGCAACCTCTTCTTGGAGGTGCTGGAAGCACCAAGCTCGGAGCTGTGTCGACTTGCTACGGAGGACATCTTCTAGATTGGATCGGGCGATGATAGGAGAAAAGAAGGGTTTTTTGGTTTGAAGGTTGAAATAGGGGAGTTTGAGAGAATAAGCTGGAATGGAGTGAAGGGTGACTTAAAAAGACCCCAAAAGTGCATCGGGAGATGAATCGGCAGGTAAGGTAATTATGACATGCAAGATTTTTACAAAGATGGATGCTTCTAGAGGTTCCACGTAGGTATACAAGAGAAAGGAATTTTGGAACAAATATTTGTCCCAAAATTAGGGGGCATGTGTTAAAACCAGATTTTCGCACACACAAGGGAATGACAGATGGGCCAGTGTGCGAGGAATGGTCGTATGATGCATTCGGCAGAAGACCAAGATCGGTTAATTTTCGGGGTCCCGACGAATACATGAGCGGTCGGCTATCTTGCAAGACGTGATTTTGTTCGGGAAATAAATATGGCAAATGGAGCCGACTTGCACGAAAAGGCATGTAGCGATGGAGGACGCCAAGAGGAAAATAGGGATAGGACTCGTATTTTCCTAAATTTCCTTGTAGAGGTCGTAGTCTTCTAGGACTCATGTCTCGCCCAGGGTATAAATATAAACCCTTGGCCATTGTAAAATTGTTCACAACCATATCAATACAAACCGGCCCCGTGCCACCTTCGAGTCCTTAGTCGTGTCGTCGAGTTCTTAGAGAGGAATCATTGATCCGTCGACCTCCGTAAGTCCCGGCAACCTTGTTATCATGTCTAGTATCATGCGGTGGATTTAGATATGATGCAAGTAGTCTTGTTTGTTTTCAATGGTCGTGCGGCGGATCCTTGTTAGCGATCAAGAAGTCTTTGCTTATGCTTTGCTTATGGGTAGATACCGTGAGGCAGGCGTTTATTCATATGTTTAGCAAAAGCGAGATAGTTATCAGCTCTATTAGATTTGGCAAGATCTAGTAGATTCATTAAGTTATTATGTGTTGCATGGTTTATTTAATCTTGTAACACTCTTTTGCCCAATCTAGATTGATCTTTGTTCGGCCTTGCTTCACAAGTTTACTTGTATTCCAATAATCGCATGATCATGATGGCCGAATCAATTTCCAATCTAGGTTGTTACATGTTGTGGGTTCATGCATGTCAATCACGTTTGAGCTTTGATAAAACTAGGTATCGTGCGGCAGATGCAGGTTTTAGATTGGTTTAATCATGCTTGTTTGTATGTTCCTTCTCCATGGACCCCAACTCGGCTAGTTTGCCGAGCTTGGTTAAGCTTGCACGAGTAATGAGTGTTTATATATCTGTTCAGATATATACATGCTTTTAGCTTCTTATTGTCAGATTGTATCATGCGATGGATTGATCTGATCGTAGGAAGTGGCGTAGACTTATAACGGGTTTTAGCCTTGTTTAAGTTTATGCTTGACGGGTTTATGAAGATTAGACGTGCGGCAGGCTAATTGGATTAACCTATGCATGTGATGTTTGAATAGATTTATACTTACAAGTTATCTGTTTATAATTCTTCATGTCTTGATGATGTATTCAAGCATGTCTTTTTCCTACATGTGTATTCGGCAATCAACGCGTTTATATGCTTTCTTTTTGTATTTGCCGAATGACCTTATAAACATGTTCAGCAGACAACTTCTATAGTTGTATGCTGTTGTGAGTGGCTTCAGGGCCGTAAATATGGAACTGTCTGGTCTCATTCGGCACGTTCCAGATTTATTCTTATAGTTTTATCCCTTGTTGGCTTTCAGGTCAAACCGACTGGCACGTCTCCGGATTCCAAATCTTCCGGGCACCCGATTGAAGCCACGCTTTTTCCGGCTTGCTGTGTGTGAGGCGTGTGGCGGAACCGTCCTGATTATAAGAGCTCAAGTATTATCTTAGTCAAATCCGTCTGACTTCGACCCACACTTGAACCCATATAACCCCGGTAGTCCGGAAATCTCGAAGGATTTCTTACACCAGAACATACAGGATCGCATCGTTCAAAGATTACATCCGTAAAGGGACATCACAGTGAATTTTAAAACGGAATTTAAACATCAGAGTGCGGAAATAAAACAGAGTTATTACAATACTGAGTTCAAATAGTGCGGAAGCTGAAATAGTTTGAACACGACCACCACGCACGTGGTCCAAATAAAACATTGTTTTGATACATAAACTCAACATAAGTCATTCCTCCTTTTTAAGATAGTGTGCCATCAGTAGTCTCAGTCCGGCAAAAGAAAGTGGAAAGCTTTTTGACGACCCTGCCCTGGGCCTACTCCTCATCACCTTCCACTGGGTAGAGGCAGTGCTTACAATAGCCAAAGTAGACCTGGCCATCTGCAACAAACGGGATAAACCCTGAGTACGGGAATGTACTCAGCTAGACTTACCCGTCTAACTGAAAATAAAAGACTCCAAGGGTATGCAAGGCTTTTGAGGTAGAGCTGGGATTTTTAGTTGCGAAAAGCTCAGATTTAGATAAGAGGTAATTAGTGAATATGATGAGCTGTTACTTTTAGCCTAATTCTTAATTCTAGGTTATCACCTGTACTAAAACACTCACTTGAATCTAACAACCAATAATATAACTATATCCAGTTGATTTATCCACATTTTAGTTGAACCTTAATCATCACATGGAGTTGTATCGTGGTGAAGCTCGCCATAGTTTCCCACTAACCGGGGGGAGACGGCGACTCGAATCGAATTCCAAATCAGCTGATGAAAGACCTTTAATACCAGCCCACACTTTCCCCGTCGGGTCCATGCATTGGGCAACCGCTCGACGCTTGTTCGTGGTGGTAATCGTCGCGGTTCAAGCACGGACCGCCCAATCAGAGTCTGGCGATTGCCTCACGTCGGCAGATCGCAACTTCTGTACTAGAGGGCACGACACGGGTTGAAACCGGCCCGAACAGCTTCTAACTGGCTTTGGGGTCGATGATTACAGCAACGACATATCCCTAAGTAAAAGGGCGCGTTCAAAAATGAACGAGGGCCAACATCGATACAAACCTACACGATCCAACGGATGGACTGCCCCAAGTTTCCGAACTTGTGCCCTGCCATCCCATTGACCGTATTTCACTACAACTCAGGTTCTTTTCCACGATAGCAAATATAGCCAACCGTGATCCGGTAAATACCCATCGGGGTATCACGGAAACATCCTTAACTACTACTTTTATTAAGTAGACTAAGCAATTCTACATTATAAAGCAGTAACAGGGTAACAAGGCAGGTAATAATCAATAATCAAGGAATGGTAATGCAGCAAGTAGGATTCAATCAACTCCTATACCTAATGCATCACAATATAAAAAGGACTCAAGTAATTTAGTTATAAAAACTGGGAGACTTAGAATGCTCCGGGGCTTGCCTTGGGTGAAGACTGAGGCCTCGTGGGAGGGGCACTCAGGCAGGTTAGTGTCGGCCGCGGGGTCTGCTTCCTCCGACTGCTGGAGCTCCTGGATCTCCGGCTCGACGCTTGGCTCCTGCTCTTGGTGGGGCTCCGGGAGTGTCGATCCTATTGCATGTGATAAATTATATAAATAACTAATGCGGTGCAAGATGAGGATCATATGACGAAACATTTTTCTTGCAAACCAACAAAGCCAACTTGTTGAACCACTTTTGACATTGGGGTCAACACTATTCAATTCATAAGACAAAATCCGATAATCACCCTTTTCCACTTTTAATTAAATCAAAAGAAATTCCGATTGAACTGTAAGTGCATTTTTCTAGACTCAGAAAAATCCACAAAAATTCCAGAAAGTCAACAACACCTACTGGACTCTACTGAACAAGTTTCAGGCCAAAATAACTTGCAGAACTGCAGATACAAAAATGACAAGCAAACTGCCCATAAAGGTGCTTTGAACTAGCTCCTTACTCAAACAATGCCAAACAGCAAACTTCATATTTTTCCTGACTTATGCTACTCATAACCAGGCTACTACAGAAAAATTACCATTAGAGCATGAACATACAGACCTACACAAAAATAACAAATTTATGGCAGAAAAGAACATTTGAACTGCAACCCTACTGAAAAAGGGTGTTAAACTCATTTTCACATTTTTCCCAGATTCTACTTCACATTTCGTATTTATCAAGAAAGTTCCATGATCAGAACCATCATATATTTTCTTACATGAATTTTGAAAGATCCACATTGAAAAGCACAGTTGTAAAGCAACTCCTAGTTTTTTCATAAAACAGATCAAGTTTATATTTTTTCTCAGACTCTTCATGACACACCAAGACTGTACAAATTTTCCCATATTTTATTTCAACATATAAAACACCTTAATGCTTCTTCTAAGAAATCAGCAAAAAGAGACTTTTAATCATAACAGAAACTTTTTCTACATGAACAGTACTTTATAAAATTTTCACAGGCACTAAACACCACAAAGAACCTATACAAATTTTCCCATGAATTAATTCTATCATAAAACACTTATTTCCATTTAATTAAACAAAAGCATATAAACTGAAATAAATAAAAACAGTGAAATGAAATGCCATCAAAAATATATTCATATTTTTCCATGATAGATCTTCTCATAAACAACCTAACAAAACTGGAAGCACTTCATTTGGACTTATAAATCGAGCTGCACAAAAATAACAAGCATTTCTGGAAATTAAAACTAAAAAGAAAAACATTTAAATCCATTCATCCGGCTACGCGCACCCGGTCCATAGACCAGCAAGCGGCTGACAAGAGGGGTCCACGGGGTCAACGGACCCACGCGGTCAGAGAGAGCGAAGCAGGGGAGGGTTTGACCGGCGATTTCTCGCCGTTGGTGAGCTCGCCGGCGGCGAGGGTAGGTCCGATGAACTCGTCTCGACGAGACGCATCGAGTGGTGGTGTTGGTTTGGCCGGCGCACGGCCAGAGCGTGCCGGCGATGAGCGGCGGCGACGTGTGGCTACGCCGTTTCCGGCGGTCGCCGGTGAAATTAGGGGAAGCATAGGCTCGAGTGAAACCTACGGAAGCTATAGAGGAGGTTGGTTTGGCTCGGGTAGCTCCCGAGGAGCTCGACCACGGGCATGGCCGCGGCGGCGGCCATGGCGCTCGGTCGGGGAGATAGGGGGAGGTAGGAGGCGGTAGCGTTGAGGCCCTTCAGTGTTCTCACCTTGCCTTGGCTTGGTGAGGGTCGAGGAGGAAGTAGAGGTGCGGTGGAGGCTCGGTTGGGGACGAACGGCGACCCGGCTCCGCGGTGGCGATGACGGACCGAAGAGGGGGACTCCGGCCTCCGGCGTCGGTGGAGCTCGGTCGGTGGCGCAAGCGCGAGCACCGGGTGTCCGAGGCGTAGGCGGAGTGGTGTGCGAGATGGATTGGGGGGGTGGTGGCTCGACGTGGCCGGAACGGAGAGGGGTGGATATGGTGGTGGTCACGGCGAGCGCGAGCCGAGCGCTCGCTCTTTGCGCTTGTGTGCAGGCGAGAGCGAGGGAGAGTGAGAGCGGGCGAGTGCGCGAATGAGCGGGCGAAGGAGCGGAGGGTGGAGTGCTCGGGCTTTTGGTCGGCTCGGCCGGCCGGTGGTCGCGGCGGGGGCCACGGCGGCGCGGTCGGCGAGGCGGCGGCAGGCGGCTCGGCAGACGAGGATGCGCGGGAGTGGCCGGCGAAGATCGCTGGCGTGCTCCGTGGGAGAAGATCGGAGAGGGAGTGGTCGGCGTGGATTTGGCGCAGAGAAGGGGCGCCACGCGGCAAGCCGGCCGGCGTACGGCGCGGCCGTGTCGGGTGGCCGGCGCGCGGTGCGCGGGCGGGCGCGCGGTGCGCGGGCGGGCGCGCGCGCGGGCGAGGCGGCGAGCGCTGGGCCGAGGCGGGGAAGTGGGCCGAAAGGCCGGATGGGCCGAAAGGTGCGCGGAAAAGAAAAACATTTTCCTTTTTCTTTTTCTCAAACCTTTTTCAAACTTTGACCATTCAAAACAGTTTCAAAAACTCCAAACTAGGTTTTGACCAAAATACAAAAGTTGTTAAAAATAATTTTCTCTACAACTTTCATATAAGGCACTTTTCCTGAAAACTATTTTTAAAGCCTCTGCAAAAATAAAGCCAATTTAAGGCATATCTCATTTTTTGCTTAACCCATTTTTATTTGATAAACCATTTTGAACTAAGCCAAAACTTCAACATGAAAAACACTCCATATAATATTCTTCAATTTATAAAATCATTTGCCAAAACAGAAATCCAAGTTATACACCAAGTCAAATGGAAATCCAATTTCAAATAAACAAACAAAGATCAAAACACACTTTTGCACATGAAATGATGCAATGCAGTTGCTTATGCTCTCTTAGTAGCTAATTGCAGTGCCTAATGCAGTGCTTGACACTAGAGTGTCACAAGGCGCAGACCACATTTTGCGTCAACACTAAGTTTACTATTTGCTCGGGATGAGCAAAGGTTAAGCTTGGGGGATTCTTGTTGACGGTGGAATATTACCAAACTCATACACCTAAAACCCCATCAACAAGCTCGGTATTGAGGAAGAATAACATGACATGAACATACTTTTACCAATAACCAGCTCCACTTGTATATGGAAGTGTGTTTATACAGATAATGAAGAAATGAGGCCAAGTGAGTTGGTGGCCCTACATAAGGGGGTCGCCCGACCCCCTTATGGCCCCACTAGGGCTCTACCATGTGGGGTCAACCATGCTAAGCTCCAATGAGAAGAAATGTGCCAAGGAAATCTGGTGGGACCCACATAAGGGGGTCGCCCGACCCCCCTATGGGCCCACCAGGGTTCTGCCACGTGTCATGATCCATGCAAGCCTCCCAAAGTGCTTCTCCACCCTTGGATCACAATTGTGCTTTCTCTCAACGGTGGAAGATGAAGTCACATGGATCAATGGGCCCACAACGAAGCATCCAAAGTAGTCATGACACATTTCAACGTGTCAAACACCAAATGACAAGTGGGGACATCATCTACACATACCAAGGTGGGGCCAAGGTGTCATAGAGGGGTCGCCCGACCCCCCCATGGGTCGGCCGACTTAGGGGTGCCCCCCTAGGTGCCTTCTCGTGGAAACTAAGGTGCCTTCACGGTGAATCAAGCCCAAGTCACGACAACCCTTCATCTTGAGGTGGTGACAACCCTGAATCTGGTCTCTGGAGTCCATCACGTGTTTATAGGCAGGATTTAAAGGATAAGGCTGAGCATGACGTTCCGACAGTAAGAGTCTCTGTGCTCCCTGTCCGCTCGTCGCCTAGCACACTTGTCGTGAGGGCTTAATCTAGTTAAACTTTGGTGTGATAAAACTGAGCGCATAGGAGTAGAAGTAAAGTCATAGGAGTCCCATACTCTCTCGTTGTCCTCCCACCTAGCTATACTTACTAGTTATCTTTTTATCTTTCACTGAGTTTGTTACATCATCACCCATTTACCCAAAGTCGTTTACCTATCTCTGGTAGTTGGTACTAAGTTGTTGTTTCTCTGTGGATCTCTTGCTTGCTTATCGTTTCTAGCTATCGCTTTCCCTTGGGATAAAATAAATAACGATACCTTGGAATACTCCCGGGTGAAGTGCTACAGCGGTATATTCTATGCGCTTGCGGAATTATCCAATAAACATAAGAACTTACCCACAAGACACTTCTGGCGCCATTGCTAAGGATAGACCTACCCCCTATTCTTAGTAGCGACGCTAAGAAGTGTCAACAAGCATTTCTGGCGCCGTTGCCGGGGATAGACCTACCCCCTATTCTTAGTAGTGACGCTAAGAAGTGTCAACAGTCTCCACCCTCGCTGACCTCCAGACGCATCAAGATCGCCTCAGAGCTTTGCCTTGAGGCAAGGAAACTGCCGATAACCTCCTCTTACTCCTCCCATCTCTACATGACGACATCGTTCGTTAGTTCTACTTCGACGAGGCTAGCTAGGTCTGTTTCACCACCCGACCGAGAACCTCGCATGCTCATTCCGCCATGTGACCAAGTCGCACTACCAGACCGAGCACCTCACCGCGTAGATCCAACCCGCGCGGACCCAGCTTCCCTCCCTGTGAGCCCTTCCCGCCTAGCTACTCCAGAGCCGCGTCCGCCATAGGCGGCACGTCGAGCTCGAGCTCCCTCCACTCGTGGCCTCAGTCTCACCCTTGCCCATATAGAGACCTCCCGAGCCCCCATTGTGGTCGTCGTACTCGCTCAACTCCATCCCAATCCCCTCCCCTAGACCGAAGCGCCATAGCCACCGCCGCCATGGCCACGTGCCGAGCAGCCGCCCATGGTACGCCATCGTGCGCGGCGCTGCCGGCCGCCATCACCCCCGGCTTCCCCATCCTGCGCTGTTCGATCCAACCGAGCAGCCCAGATTAAAACAGGGCTCCAACTTGTATGGACCAGGTCCACCGCTCCGTGCACTCGGTCCACTGTTTCCCTCCCCTCGCGTCCACCATCATTTAGTGCACTGCACCGATGCACGCTTGCCACGTTGCGCCCCGTTGGCGGCTGTGTGGACAGCCCCGACCAACTGATCTCTTTTTGCAGAAAAGCCTTCATAATTTACTGTAATAAACCCGCAGTCCACTCTGCAGTTCGCTGTGTCTTGGTCGTTTTCAGATCCAAACCCCGCGCTTCTTCCAAATTGAGGCGCAGTCCTGCTGCATTTTTTTTGATTTTGATTTATTTTAATCACAAAATGAGTTTCACTTATTTACAGAATTGCCACCCGACTTCGAAAGCACATAACTTTTGTGTTTTAACTCCCATTTGACCCGTTTAAGTCGGGTTAGATTCATCTCGTCGAGCTCTACACAGTAGATCAATTTAATTTCTGTTTTCATACTATTGATGTACTGTTGCTTATTATGCTTTGTTTGGGCCATGTCATGATGTTTGATCCAGCGAGTGCGAGCTACGCGGAACCCCAGGACCCAGCTTGTGCTTTCGTCGATCCGACCTAGCCTGAAGGTAAGTATCCTTGAACATCTTGCTCCTGTATTTATTTTACTTTTATTAGAGTAGTTAGATCCAATAGATACATGCAGTGTCTTAAATTTGAATCTCATGTTAGGGTTTATTAGGACCTGGATCTGGGAATGCGGGTAGATGTCATGCTTAGTCTTGTTGTCTTAGGATGGGATGGTTAATAATAATTAATGTTGATTAATAATCTATGGAACAAGTGGGTTGGTAATTATTGTAATATATGGTGATTAAGTATATCCGGCAGGATGGACCATGTGGTGGTGTGGTTTCCATGGACTTGGCGTACGGTTGTTGTGTGACTCAGCTTTACGGTTTGCCATGGACTTGGCGTTGGTTTGGGTTTGTGGTTTGTTATCCCGCCTGGATCCCTAGGACCCAATTCTTGGATAATTAACCCGACAAAACAGCGCAAACCACGAGGCCTATATAGCTCTGGGACTAGCTAATTAATTAGAGAAGCCTTATGTGGTTATTAGTCTCATATGACATGGGTACAAAGGCTTCTTTCACGCAGGATACTACTTGGCACGGGAGACCGGCTCCCAGGCTCGGGCGCCAGACCTAATGTTATTACGGAAGGTAGCTTCTATGACGTGACATATCAGAACTAATACACATAGGAAGACTCTTTGTAACGGCCTTGTAGTGCAACCCCACTGTGCACCTTGGCAGTGTTTAGCGTGACGGGGAATGCACGACTCATGGGGTAAAGATGCGCGAACTCTGCAGAGTACTAAAACTGATATATCAGTCGTGCTCACGGTCACAAGTGGGCTTGGACTTCTTCGAGATTAGTTGGGTGGTTACGGGTTTGGTTCTGGTTGCCTGATGGACTTAAGGTGTGGTTTGCTTGATGGACTTCAGGTGTGGGTTTGTTTGGTGGACTCCAAGTGTGGTTGCTTGGTGGATTCTAAGTGTTGGTTGCTCGGTGGATCTCTGAGTGTGGTTTTGCCCGGTGGACTCCGAGTGTGGTTACTTTTACTCTGGAGACTGTGGTGCATAAGAAATAAGATTTCATAGGATGTGTTGTTTTAGGCGCTTAAGTCAAACAAAGTCAGCCTACCTTTGTATTAGCCTCATAAGCCTCATAAGCATATATTTCCTACACTTACGGAGTACATTTTGATGTCCCCCTGCTACCCCACCCAGACGTTGGAGTCTACGACGCAGAGCGGGAGTACCTAGAAGATGGTGGATACGGTCCCGACAACTTATATCCAGAAGATGGTGGATTCGACCCCGACGACCTGATGATGCAGCCCTCGGTCGAACTTCCTATGAAGATGGCGTCCAGTTTCCGCGAGTCTACATCAGAGTTAGTTCGAGAGTTTGTACTTTTTCTTTTAGACCTGAAGGTCATTTTTTAATAAAGTTTGATATATTAATAAAGCATTATTTTTTATATTACTATGATATCGATATTTGTATAAAAATTGATCCTGACATAAATATATTGTGCCCCCAATTTTATTCTTAAAATCGGAGTGCGACACCATCACGTCTTGCTCCTCCTCTTGGGCATAGATCCTATTGAAACCGACTCGAATTATGGATCCCATTGAACCCTAAAGTATAGCCGATCTCGACAAATAGTCGATTCTGAAAAAATAGCCGATTCTTTGGAAACCAGCCGATACTGACACTTAGTCGATTCTGACAGACAATACCTCTGTACTTGTCTTGTTTTTAAAACTTGGTACAAACAACTTGATGAGGACATCAACACCAACGATACATCCTCTCCGACACAACCTATAGTTGTTCCTCTTACTCGTGCTCGTGCTCGTCAACTTAATCATCAAGTGAGTTCCTTGATAAGCTCTTGTCCATCTTGTTTAGACCATAGAAACGCGTGCACTCTTGTTTTGATTAGGAACCGAGGAGAAGACCGAAAGGGAGAAGGATTCGCGCTGGCTGGATTCGGACTGCAGCAAAGCGCCAACTTGTGACCGTCACCACGGTTGCATACGGATTCGGATTCAGGCGCTTCAGGACTTGTTGGAAAGCCTATCAAGTCTGCTTTCATATGAATCAAGTCCCACGTCAATAAGTGTTCGGCAGCAGTGGCAATGATCCAATTACCGTCGACTGGTCTTGCTGTCCAGGGTGCTGCGTCACCTCATTTTGGGCTGATGGCCCATGTATCAAGTTGGGTCCATTAGGGACGCGTCCTAGGGTTGGAGGACGACCCCAACACCCCTTTGGTAGTCCTTCCATCTACTTATATCCCTCTAGAGCCGCCATGGTCGGGTTGAGTTTTGTTTAGATCAAGTTTAGCCTTCGCTACTTGCTTGTAGGCGCGCGTGCTGGATCAGCCGCCCGTCTCCTTGTCTTCGGAACCCCATTGTTGATTAAGATTCAGTTTGAAACCTTCAATTTCATCTTGCAATTCAGTGTTTGTTTCCTCGTTCTTGCTAGTTCTTCGATTGCTTGCCGGACGGGAGCCCTAGGGGCTGGTTGTCGCGCTCCACAAGATCGTGACGGCTATTAGACGTGGTGTATCGGTTGCTAAGGCGCGGTCTTGAGGGCTGTAGTCGGGCCGTGAACGTCATCTCAATCCACCAATCGAGTTATCCCCGTTTCTCATCGAAAGATCGGGCAAAAACCCTAGCGAGTTCACATCACAACTTGAAATCATGTAAGGTTCCAAAATTCTTTTTAAAGTTTTCATATTTACATTTTTTTTGAATTGTTCAAACAAATTCAGATGTAGAAATGACAAAATTAAAACTCATAGATTTTAATGAGATATACAACTTTATAGTTAATGACTTTTTCATTTGAAATTATTTATGGTCTCAAAATTTTGTTTGAAATTCTTATATTTTAAAATTTAAATTTGTTATTTGAACAAATTTAGATGAAAAAATTACCAACACTAAAGTTATACATCTTGATGAGGTCTACGAGGTCCTAAGATTTTGTTTGAAATTGTCATATTTTGGAATCCAATTTTTTCAAATTGTTCAAATGAACTTGGTAAAAATAACTCCAATCAAAGTTGTAGATATCGATGAGGTAGATTATATTCTTTTTTTAAAAAAATAGTTCCACGATATTTATTTAAACACATTTCCTATATTACAGGCGCCTGAACAGTTTTGTTTTTGTCCTTCTATAGAAAAAAAATGTCATTTGTTTCTTGTAATTTATGCTAATAGATTTGGACCATTGGATAGAGATCGGAGGGTTGTAGTCGTCGCCTGAAAAGATGCTATATTTCAGGCACCTGAAATATAGCAAATCCCTTATTTAAAATAATATTTAAATACATATAAATATTTATCATTTAGTAAACCTAAATATGTAATTTTTTCATAAATATCTAAAAAACTAAAAGTACTTCTATTTTTGTCTCTTAAACTCTTTGCTTCAGTCTGACTTAGTTACCTCATCAACTATAAAAATCTATTAGTTTTCTGATGATGACTCTGGCTTAAAGCTAAGCGATAGCTGAGGTGCATAATTTAAAAGGGTTTTAGTTAGAGAGTTAAAATTAGAAAAAACAAGATTTGAAGGGGCAAAAGTGGATTTACCCCATTTAATATAAAAAATAAAAATTGTATAGAGAGGCTATGGGACTGCCCAGTGCATCAGGCTCTCCTTTCCCTACACTGTGTCCACCCGTCGTCCCGTGCACCCGTCTCCTTTTCCTACACCCCGCACGCCGCACGCCACTCCCAGATCCCACTGCTCCCCAGATCCGCCGCGCCCGAGTCCCCAGATCCGCCGCGGCGCCGGAGAACTACTCCTAGCATTGGCGTCCGCGGCGCCATGGCGTGCCTCGCGATCTCTCTGCAGCCGGTGAATGGCCCGGACATCCTACTGCAAACGCGGTCCTGGTTCCCCGTCTCCCGCGCCCTCGCCGCCGTCTCCGCCTTTCGCCTCGCGCGCCTCCACCTCGCACGCGGGAAGCAGCAGTCCTCCTCATCCTCCGCCTCTTCTGCCTCGCTCGACGCAATCGGCGACGACCCACTCGCCGCCGCGTCGGGGCAGCTCGTTGTCGGCGTCGAGTCACAGTACCGCGTGGTGTACCGCCTCGTGAACTCCATCTACGTGCTGGGCATCACCACCGCAGGCTCCGACCATGCCGCCCCCGCTGTCAACGCCTTCGCCGTCGCCGACTCTGTCAACCAGGCCGTTTCCGTCGTCGTCGCAGCCTGCCGTGGCGTCGATGTCACCCCCGAGAAGGTACACCGCAAATACCCCGAGGTCTATCTCGCCCTAGACCTCGTCCTCCACGGCGTTGGCTCCGTCCGCCTCTCCCAGATCCTCGCCACTATCCATGGCGACAACCTCGCGCGCATGGTCAACTCCTCCCCCGACGCCGAAGCCCGGGCCCGCGGCGCAGATCCCTGGCCCGCCGTCGAGCACCTCGCGCAGGACCGCCACGCTGCGAGGGAGGGCTTCTCAGGCGCCTCTTTCGAGCTTCCACAGGAGACGCTCGCGGCTGGTGATGAATTCTCGTCTAATATTGCCCCCGCGACCACTGTTGCTACTGGGGATGAGCCACCACCTGAGGAGGCAGCACCTGTGGAGAAGGATCCCTTCGCAGCCAGTGACCTGATCAACAACAAGCCGGAGGAGGCATTGGTGGGTGGGTTCAAGAAGAACAAGGAGACTGCCCTTGTGGTTGCTGATCCTGCAGCTGCACTAGCTGGATTGGAGGTCACAACTTTACCGCCAGCTGAGGCGACTAAGCCGACATTTATTGGAGTTGAAGGGTTTGAGGGTGATTATGGTGGCATTGAGTTTGGCAATGATGAGGCTTCACTTGCTGAGGCATTTGAAGGGCTCAATGCACCATTTGGTGGTGGGCTGGATGCTTCTGAGTTTGTTACAACGACGAAGAAGGATCACAAGGACAGGACCATCACTGGTCTTGAGCTGCTAGCAACAAGTGGGCAGCCACCGAATGCGGCTGCTGGTACTCCATTGGAGAATCTGTTGGTGATCAAGCGTACAGAAATGACTGCTCCTGAGTTGTTTATTGCTGAGGAGATCAATGCAGAATTCAAGGAGTCTATTCTTGTGCGTGTTGGTTTGAAGGGTACAATCTTCCTGCGGACCTTGCCACTGAACAAGGCAGCAGGCAAGGAGACAGAGTTCTCATTTCGTCTTGAGTGTACATCTGGAATGAAGAGGGCTGCATTGCAGAGTAATGTGTTGAGTAACCTACAGAATGGACTGTTCCATGTCAGGACTGTGTCAAAAGAGGAGCCCATTCCCCTTATGAAGTTCAGCTTCCTGCCGAAACACTCGCCTCTACCTTTGAGGATGCGCCTAGTGAAGCGCCATAGTGGGACGTTACTCTCAGTGATGATACAGTACGCATCCAATCCAATGCTGCCCCAGCCTCTGAGCAATGTCACATTCATTGTTAAGCTTCCTGTGGATCCCACTCTGCTCAATGTTTCACCCAAGGCTGTGCTAAACCGGGGAGAGAGGGAGCTTAGATGGCATATTTCTGACATTCCCTTGAAAGGTCCAGCCAGAAGGCTCAGGGCACGGATGCCTGTTGACCAAGACTTCAAAGATGGTGAGCTAGAGGTTGTTGGGATGGTGAAGTTTGCTTACCAAGGTCCATTCACATTGTCTGGCATTAAACTACGCCCAGCCACTGATGGGATTGCCCAATTTAATGAAGTTGGCCATACCTTCTCCAGTGGGAGTTACCTGTGCATCTGATAGGTACCTTCTTGTACTGTAGGTGCTTCACTTGTTTTATGTTTGTTTGTTTCTACAGCAGGGTGTGAAAATCCTATTGTATGTAGAAAAGTGTGTTTCTTTCTGTGAGGCTGAAATTCCATCACGTTTTTGAGTTGCTGTTTCTTGATATGTCATTTGTGATTACTCATGAAGGCTACTTTATACATTACCAAGTTTATCATTCATATGAAGAAACACTGTACAGCTCTATTTAGTTACTATGCTTCTCTTTTTTCTTAGCATGCATTACTTAGAGATGTTATTGCTTCTGTTCGAAAGAGAATGCCACTGTAATTAGTTACTATTAGATGATATCTAGTTATTCATGCATGGCAACTGATTGATTTTTATTATGAAAAGATTGAAGTGATTGCATTCTCTGTTTTTATTGTATGATGATATCACTGTTCATCAAGTTAGGAAGATGTCACTAATGGGTCACTAGTGCAAGTTGGTTAGGACATTCACATGGTCTACAAGGTGAAAATTTTATAGCCAATTTCTATGAAAAATATGTAGCTAAAATAAAAAAGAATCATGGCTTGAAACTATTTTTTATAATATTAGTGTACCAGGAGTCCAGGATCAATCTTACATTCTCAATCTATCTAGTGTCCTTATTGTGACACTTAAAAAAGGTGTTCTTATTGTGACGTTGAAAGTTGAAAATAGGAATCCTAAAGTGACTTGTATTACGAGGAAGTACCTGTTTAGCAATTAGGATCAAGTTTCAATTTCAGTTTGATATAAGATCCACTGTAGAGATTTGTCTGGACAGAAATAAATCTCTCCTGATGCAATTTAACAGTCTTGGCAATGATCAATATACTCGGCTGTATGTATGACACATTAATATTTCTGCAAATAACCAAAGAAATAACATCAGGTGACAACTGACAAGAGTATTGGGCAATGCAATCTCGAGTGTTTGATCTAATCTGATTGGCCCAAGTGAAGGGTTGGAATTCCCTCATAATTGGGCTGACTTATGCCCAATTAGATTTAGTCAAATTAAAACTTAAAAGTGATAAGAGGTAATTAGATTTAGTCAAATTAAAAGTGATAAGAGGCACGAGAGATTTCGCACTTCTCACTTTTGGGCCACTCATATTAGATCCAATACACAAGATTTAGTTTGTGCATATATACTCTTATACATTTTATATTTGCTAATAATTAAATTACTGGCGTGCTAAGCATGTTCATGATTACTGTGCCCCCAGCCAGTTTGGGACACCACTCAGACGTTTATACCCCCCCTAGCTTACTGTTGGTTTCCTGGCTGATTATTAATGAATGAAAATGGTATCGTGTATAAACGTTCAATCATTAACCTATAGTGTCACTCATTTGATACTGGGAAACCTGTGTTTCGTTTTTTACTCTTTAGTAAATTCCTAAACTCCTAATAAGAGTATAAGACATGATATCCTAATATTGCAATACTAATTCCCTTGCTCCCATTGATTCATTGAAGTTCAAGTTTAACTGAGATCTTGTGCAAGTCATCATCGCAGTCTCATATTGCTTGTGTCAATACCAGTTAATATGAAAGTTTATACTGCCTGTAGTGAGCATGGTGTCATCTTGTTGTTCAGATTTGTTTGTGCTGCCTGTAGTTTAACAGTTTATCGCTTCTACAATGCAGCGAAAGAAACCGTCTCAGCTTTATCATGGACAGTAGAAGTCCATTTAGTACAATGGTAAATAAAGAAGTGATGTCCTCAAATGTGTGATCAAATAGTTTGTGTGGTGTCCAATACCTGCATGGTCATTCTAAATTGGTTAGTTAAAAATGACACAAATTTAGTATGTTTGTCAGAAAATGACTTCAGAGTATCTATTGTGTTATATATGTATATATATTTGCTATAGAAATTAATGGCTGAACTTTTGTCTGGTAATTTTTAGTTCAGAATATATTGACTGGAAGTAGTAGCTGCGGCTTCCCTTCATTTCTGAAGTAGCCCATCTAATGTCATCTTTTCACTGAAGGTTTCTAATGCTATGGTTGTCTCTCAAATTTATGCTTACATTTAGCTGTCTAATTTTGGCCTTGGGGAAAGCAATGCTTGTGATTATGATTTACAAAGAGCGTGTTTTCTAGTTTGTTTGAATCATTTGGAACCAAATAATATGTTTTATTTGGTTTAAGCCACTGCTTGCCTTATTATTTCTTTTTCCTGAACACGCAGGAGACCTGCGTATCATTACATTAAGAAGAGAATGAGTCTAAGAAGACTCAAAACAAGACTATTAGGGCATGAGTTTACATGAGTGATTTGGAAAACAAGAAACTTCGATTAGCGACCTAAACTCAACACCACAATACGACCAAATACATCTAAGACCTTTAGCCCCGGTCATACACAACAATTTTGCCTCATCCCTGATTTCTTGCATGAGAGCATTAACATTAGTTGAGGTTCCTTCAAAGACACAAGCATTCCTATGTTTCCAAATCCACCATGCTACCAACACCACTAAGAGCATCTCCAAGAGTGCCCCATATCCCTTCTCCATCCATATTTTTTTAGGAAAAAGGAGAAAAACTCATCTCCAAGAGTACCCCATATCCCTTTCCCATCTTTCCGCACTTGGCAAATCAGCCTCCTCCGCGCGTAAAAATACGCGGATTGGAATCGTGCGCATCTCCTCCTTCCGTGCCGTCTCCTCCTTGTCTGCCTGCCAGTTCCTGCTGCCTGTCTTGTCTGAATGTGCTCTGCCTGCTTGCCGGTTCCTGCTGCCAGGAACAGATGGCCGGCTATTGCTTGTCTTGTTGGCCAGCAGCCAGCAGCTTTTTTGCTGGGCGCCTGCTGTTGGTACCGGCTTGCTTGCTGCTGCTGCTGGCTCGCCTGCTGCTTGCGTTATGCTTTGTGCTTGCCTGCTGCTGCTACTGATCTGATGCTACGTGCTGCTGATGGCTAGCTGCTGCTGCTACTGCTAGATAGCCAGCAAGAACGGTATTGATCACACAAAGAGATAAAAAGGGTGTCGGACCAAGATTTTGTTTTTTCGGAAGTCAAATATGGGATAGTACTGGAGATGACTTTCTTTTTTTCTCCCAATACTCTTTTGGGAGTTGGAAAACATGGAGTTTTGGGAAGGAAAATATGGGGCACTCTTAGTGATGCTCTAATGAATTGAATCCCTTGTGATGTTGCTTTTCGATTTGCTGCATTGCATGGCGCCACCACCCAATGAAACTTAGAGCATGCGGGCCTGGTGTGTGCTGCTGCAATCCGACCAAGAACAGAACTGAATAGCCTATTGAAGTGGGTCTTTAGCGATTGAAATGGTATATGTGTTTTGGTGAAATGACAGTTTTGGTGATGATGCAAGACGTACTTCAGGTTTTTTGAGATGGTGTGTCATGTGGATAGAGATGAACTGATATTTTTGGTGGTAAGTGTCCCAACACTTATTTTGTTTGGAGAGCAGTGGCAGATACGTCATTTTTTTCTTGAAATATGTTTTGATTATGATTGACTTTAGGTGGTTGTATGGATCTTAAAAAATAAAAATCAGATTTAGCTAAACATGTTTTGGGAGGATTTTTGGGTAAGCCAGTTTTAGGTAGTTGTTTTTACTAATGTTAAGTTTGAGAAAACTTTGTGGGCTGCAAGTGTGCTGCCATGGCACAGTGGATGAGTTATGCACTGTTGCAGGTCCTGGGCAGAAGCGGATTGCTTGCCGTTGGCCGTCAGGAGGATTCAGGTGACAATTGAGCGGTGGCTGGTGGCATGCGTAGTAATTGTGTTGTCTGTTGAGCATGCAACATGTTTTCTGTATACTATTTTTCCTAAAAACGAGTAAATGTTGTTTTCCCCAAAACTCAAATTTATGGTTCGGAACCTTTTTTTTTTATTAAGCATGAATTTGTTAGAGCTGCCGAACAAAGGTTTATTGGTTAGGCTAAAATGAGAATTAAGAAAATTGGTTTTGCTAGAATGCACCATCCAAACAGCCCTAGATATTTCAACCTTCCAGCTAGTTTGTGCTGGATCCTCTGATATTTTACTGAAACTGAATCTGTTACAACTTACAAGTCAAAGTAATATGTAATCTTTGCAAAACGCTACATGAGGTGTGGTGACTAAGCAATCCAATAATTGAATCTGAATGAATAGACGATAATTTGGAGGAAGATGACCCAGTAGTCTGTAGGCCTTTTGATGTATCTTGGTTGGGTGTTGTCAGCAAGTGGATTATTCAAGGTCCTGTGGGCAGCTGCAACATTTTTTTTGGGTGTTTTTTCATTACTCAAAATTTTATTGGGTCATTTTAGATGAACCTTTCTTAATTTTGTTCATCATTTTCTCGAACTGTTGTGAGCCACGAGGCTCATGGTTAAGCATCAAGTTATCATCAGCTACGGAAGACCAAGTTTCTGCAAATCATGGAAATTTAGAGTGTGCAAATGATCCAATTTTCTTTTGTTGGGTTGGGTGTTCATATGATGCAATACCACCTGGTTTCGAAGCACTTTTATACTTGCCTTTTTGAACTTTTTATATCGTCCAATGTTGTAACGCAGCACCCTGCACTGTGGTACAGTGATCAGCTTGCCATTCAGGTCTTGCTCTTTTTTCATTCCATATGCCAAAGATGAAGCCAGCATTCATTTGTTCCCATTACAAAGAGTAACATATTTGAAACTGCATCGTTCAACTGAAGTCAGATTGGTTCAACTGTTTATGGACTTCCTGAGTGGTGATGTAAAAAGTTTCCAAAAATTGACACAAGCAGAGGCGATGACGTAGAAAGTATCATTTGCCTGTGGCACGTGCCTATGATGTGTTTATTATGTACTACCTGACGTGTTCGGCAGACGGGCCGTTTGTTTCCCTCCCACTAACTAAATTTGAGTCATTTTTAGCAGCAACATCCTTACTGAACTTGTTTACTTACCACCCACTAAAGTTTAATCACTTTTAGTAGTTAAAATACCAAACACCCCCACTAAAAAGCCTTTTTTAGTTCCTTTCTACTAAAAGTGACCAAACTTTAGTGAGTGATAACCAATGTATGTTTGGTTCCACTAGGTAAATTTTAATCACTGAACTTTAGTCCTTTTTAGTGACTAAAATATCAAACACCTCCGTTCATTTTAGTAAGGGTATTGCTATTAAAAAGGACTAAATTTTGTGACTAAAGTTTAGAGGAGTGGAACCAAACACACTATTAGGAGGTCTTTGGTTCCTACCCCTAAAGTTTAAGTTTAGTCACTTTTAGTCACTAAAGTCCAAACACCACTATTTTTAGTTATTTTTAACATTAGTACTAAAGTCACCTTCACTAAACTTTAGGGAGTGGGACCAAACACCCCCTTAGACAGTGGCGAAGCTACGTTTGGTGTTGTAGATGCGGATGCACCCATGAAAATTTAGAATACTAGTGAATAAGGTTAAATTTTCACCATAGTTAGGAGTCTGCGCTTCTACACGATGACTGCACCTCCCTCGGATTTCCTCTAGCTTTGCCACTGCCCTTAGATAGCTGTCTGCACACCACCATGTTGCCTAATTTATTACCATGTCTTGTTGACTGATATGGATCTTCAGTTCACGGTCCCTTCTTCATTTTCAACCTCATCTAGTCAAATGGAGTTCGCACTGTTGTGGACAGCAAGTGTACTTCAACTCTGGTCGGCTATAGCCGGAAGAATGGACTGGCTGACACGCGGGGGCTAGTAAGGCATTGTTTAGTTGGAGCGTCAAAAGTTTTTCCAGATTATATTGAATATTTTGATACTCATTTAGTCTATTAAAAATAAGCTAATAAAAAAAGCAAATTACATATTCCACCTGAAAACCGTGAGACGAATTTATTAAGATTAATTAATCTGTTATTAGCATATGTTTACTGTAGCATAATATTGTCAAAATACAAACATATTAGGCTTAAAAAATTATCTCGCAAATTACACGCAACCTGTGTAATTAATTATTTTTTAGTCTATATTTAGTAATCCATGTATATATCCAAATATTAGATGTGATAGGTGAAAAGTTTTTCGGGTGAAAACTAAAGCCTAGATAGGTAGATGAAACCTGCTCGGATTGGGGAACCCGACGTCGTAGTTATCCGTGAACCCTGGCTGCTCGCTCGCAACGCTGACCACAGTTTCGTGGCGGCAGAGCGGCTACAGCCCCAAAAGTGTTTGGTGGAGGAAACTGTAACGTTATCCGATTACGGACGGGAGCAGATACCTTTACTCAGAGCAACTCCAACAGAGTTCGTAAAATTGGATGGCTAAACCTATAATATAGCTAGTCTCTAAAATAAAAAACTCTATAAAAAAATAGAAAACTCCAACAGTTTTTCTATTATAGCAATAATAGATAGCTAGTGACACATACAAGCTATATTTACTATACAGGAATAGCAAACTTGTTATTTTACAAAACAAGATAGCATAGCTATTGGAGTTTACTTTTTACTATAAAAATCTAAATATAGCATATAAAATAAAAATAGCGAGTCTATTGGAGATACTCTAATCGTTTGTTTTAGCTCTTCCGTAATTAAGTCCGTTATTAGATACGGGCCTATACAAAGTTATTACCGCTCTTTCCTCAGCTTAATCGATACGCATGAGACCCTGGGCGCCCTGCGGCTCCGCCTTGCCGTTACAGCAAGCGAACCAAACAAAAGCTCGTTTTCTGATACTTTGTTAACATTAGGCCAGTCTCAATGGGGGTTTCACAGGGGTGTCATGCACATTTAATGTGACGACACATCAGCAGGAATGGATTTTTTTGCATGAAATAGAGAGGAGAGAGAGAAAGAAAGTTTCATCTTGGTGAAACGACGAAGCGCAGTTTCCAAAGCTTCGTTACTCGCGTGAAACAAGCATTGAGGAGCTTCGTTTCATCGCTAGGGATCTCGTGCGCGTGGAGCAAGGCCACGGTCGTCCCCATTCTCCCGCGCTCCACCGGAGATCTTCCCGCCCTCTGCTCGATCTCGCTCCCACCCTCTGCTACATCTCGGTCCCGCCCCGTCCGCCATCTGCAAGCGCGACTCCGTTCCTCGCCGCATCCGCCCCTAGGGTTCTTCGTCGCCGCCACCGCTCCATGGATCCGCCGGCGGCAAAGCGTGCGGCCACGGATCCGGCGCCGACAAAGGAGTTCGGGCGACGCCTTCCCGGGAGAGCAGGGAACTCTCGCAGCCATCGGCTCAGCTTGAACAAGGCCGCCGTGCGTGGCCCGACATTGGTTCCGCCGTCGCTGCCGCCACCGGTTTCGTCCCCATCTACGCCGACTATATCGCCAGCCACGACGGACCCCACCCCTGCTGCGTCGACTGTCGGCCCTTTTGTGCCAAGCTCCTCCTCAACACCCCAGGCATCCATGTCGCCATGGACACAGCAAGGAGCAATCTGGGGTGTCATTCCCCCAAATTTGTCATCTGCAAATCAACAGTGGCCAAATTCATGGTAAACATTTGATTTTAATCTGAGCAACTAGTTCTTTTCCATGGATGCAGTTCATTTGTATTGTATTTTGTCGTAAATAAAGTATCATCTCTATAGCACTTAGATGTTGGACAAATTTCTTTCTTTACTGTGACTAGGCCAGAGCAACAATGTTCTAAAAAAATAGCACTTATCCAGATTTGTTAACTGTCTCAAGCCATGATCCTATATGTTATCTTTACTGTTTCAAATTAGCACTCTGATAAGTAGTTGTCATGATCCTCGTCACTGTCTGAAGCCCCAGTTTTGTTACATAACCCAAGTTGATTTTCAGTTCCTTGTATCATCCTCTCCCCAAGTTTTATCCCTAAGAAAAATATTAACTACATGGCTACTGATTCTTTGAAAAATTCATGATCTATCCACCTGGTGGCTTTGTAAATATGATTAATCAACCACAAGTCCAAGGAGAAAACTTTCATTTGGTTGGTCAAACTATGAGCTTCAATCCAATCTCTCCACCACCACCACCCGCAAATACCTGTGGAACAGAAACTTCCCAACATTTGAAACAAGGCTGTTCAACAAACAATGCAGTGCATATTGATATTGACAAAGAGGACACCAATGAGGCAAAAAGGGGAGGAAAGAAAAGATTTTGGACTCCTGATGAGGAAACAAGACTGGTAATTACTTAATCAGTTTTTTTTCCTTCTTGTAGGCAAGTGTTTGGTACAATACTAAATTTGTTCATCTTTTTTTTATTTCGTGCTTTGTAGGCAAGTGCTTGGCTGAATGTTTCAAAAGACCCAATCAGGGGTAATGATAAGAAATTTGATACCTTTTGGAAAGAAATCACTGAGGAGTTTAATAGGAAAAGGAATGGGAAGCCTAGAAGAGAAATAAACCAATTGAAGATTCATTGGTCACGCCTGAAGTCCTCGATCACTGATTTCAATGATGTTTGGACTCATATAGCTAGAATGCATACAAGCGGTTACTCGGACGACACGCTAGAGGAAGAGGCACAAAAAGTATAGAAAGTTAGGTTTGGAAAGCGTTTTCAGTTGGTGCATTGGTGGAAGATATTAAAAGAGGAACCCAAGTGGTGTGCACTGTTTGAGGACAAAGAAAAAGACAAGAATGAGATACATGATGTTCCAGAAGAACAGCAAAGGCCTATTGGTAGAGAAGCAGCGAAGGCTGAGCGCAGTGGAAAGCGCAAGAAGGACAACGTTATGGAAGGATTTGTCATCCTTGGTGATAATATTGAAAAAATTCTCAAGGTTCAGCAAGCTCGAAAGGTGGAGTGCGAAAAGATTACAGAAGCACAGATAAAGATATCAAGCGCAAATTTGAAGGCAGCAACGGAGGAAAAGGAAGCAAGGATGTTTCAAGTTTACAATTCCCTGCTCAATCAAGATACAAGTCAAATGTCTGAAGATCAAAAGGCTAACCGAAACAAGACATTACGTAAGCTGGAGGAAAAGCTGTTTGCTGACTAAGGTATTTTCTCTATCTTATGTCTGCACTATATATTGTGTGACTGCTCAGTTCATGTATCTTAGTTCTGAACAATCAGTTATCTATCATCTTAGTGTAGCAATTTATTTTAATGCAGTTCTGAATCAAAAGGCTAAATGTGTGAATGCAGTCCTATATGTCAATGCAGTCGTATATGTGTGAATGCAGCCCTATATGTTTGAGTGTAGTCCTATATGTGTTAATGCAGCCCTATATGTGAATGCTGCGCTATATCTATGTGAATGCAGCCCTATATATGAATGCTGCACTTGATTGTCAGTTTCACATGTAGTGCACTCATGAAGTGTGAAAACTGCTGCATGTGAACCTATATATAGACACCTGAGACTTCTCTCTTTTGCTCACACGAAGGCCTTCTCTCTGTCGTCCTTCTCTCTTGTCATCTAGTTCTACAGACTACAGATTGTAGTCCAGAACTTCGAGGTAACTTTGCATCTTTCAATCTCTCTATGTCATCTCTTTTCCTTACCTCTGGTGTTCACTAGTTTTCTATGTTCTGCAAAGATGGCTGGTGAAAATGCCAACCTTGATGGAAGCCAACATCATTTGTCATCGTTTGATCAATTCCTTCCTGAGGGTCAGATCCTAGATGATGTTATCAATCAAGCTGTGGTGCTCATGCAGTCCAACATGGAAAGCCTTCACAAAGATGCTACTGATCATCGATCCAATCCGAGGAAGCACATCAAGAGGCCACGAGAGGAAGCACATCAAGAACTAGTGAATGACTATTTCTCAGAGAATCCTCTATATCCTACCAATATTTTTCGTCAAAGGTTTCGTATGTCTAGGCCACTCTTTCTTCGCATTGTTGCGGCATTAGGCCAATGGTCTGATTATTTTACTCAAAGAGTGGATGCTGTTAATCGGCCAGGACTCAGTCCACTACAAAAGTGTACTGCAGCTATTCGCCAATTGGCTACTGGTAGTGGTGCAGATGAACTAGATGACTACTTGAAGATAGGAGAAACTACAACAATGGAGGCGTTGAAGAATTTTGTGAAAGGTATTAGAGAAATATTTGGTGAGAGATACCTAAGGCGCCCCACAATGGAAGATACTGAACGTCTACTAAAACTTGGTGAGAAATGAGGTTTTCCAGGTATGTTTGGTAGCATTGAGTGTATGTGCATGGAAGGGTCAGTTCACTCGAGGAGATCAAAAAGTGCCGACGCTGATACTTGAGGCTGTGGCATCACATGATCTTTGGATTTGGCATGCGTTCTTTGGAGCAGCGGGTTCTAACAACGATATTAATGTTTTGAACCAGTCCACTGTCTTTATCAATGAGCTCAAAGGACAAGCTCCTAGAGTCCAGTACATGGTAAATGGGAATTAACATAACATTGGGTATTTTCTTGCTGATGGAATATACCCTGAATGGGCAGCGTTTGTTAAGTCAATATGACTCCCTATCACTGACAAGGAGAAGTTGTATGCACAAGAACAAGAAGGGGCAAGAAAGGATATCGAGAGAGCCTTTGGTGTATTACAACGGCGATTTTGCATCTTAAAACGACCAACTCGTCTATATGACCGAGCAGTACTTCGTGATGTCATGCTAGCTTGCATCATACTTCACAATATGATAGTTGAAGATGAGAAGGAACCAGACATTATTGAAGAAGATCTGGATCTAAATGTGCCTCCTAGTTCATCAACGGTTCAAGAACCCGAATTCTCTCCAGATCAAAATGTTCCGTTAGAGAGAGCTTTAGAAAAAGACACTTCTATTCGAGATAAATAGGCTCATCGCTGACTTAAGAATGATTTGGTAGAACATATTTGGAATAAGTTTGGTGGACGTGCTCGTATGTCTGGTACTTGAGGTAGAATACATGTAATTATTTTATATATCTATAAAGTTTTTATATATGTGAAAGTGTATTTATATCTGAGCTCATGATGACCTTTTTTTTATCTGTACATGGTGAAACAATCTATATGGATTTGCTGCTCCAGAAGTTGCTGCTTCCAGTTATCAGAACTTGGTGTTCTAGTTTTCATTATTTGTTTCAGTTATCAGAACTTAAGTTGTTGATGTTCCAGTTACGGCACCAGTTAAAGATGTTGATGTTTCAATTATCTCGGTTATGATTTCTTGTTGTTCTAGTCATTGTCAGTTAATTTGGTTTCTGTACGGTGCCAGTCTGCCTGTGTTATCTCCATTATATTGTTTGGTTCAGTGGTCATTGTCAATTTATCTATAGATGACTGTCGTCTTTGCGTCTATCTGGTCTGTCCATGTACGAATGCAGTATGGTGTAGCAGGCCAACATGTACAGGCCACAAAGTTTCAGTCTTCGAATGTGGAATGGGCTACACGAGCATCTTGTGCAGATGATCCCATCGTTTTGTTGTTAATTAAATTATTTACTTAACTTTGGATTTGGTGAAATGAAACCTTGCATTATGAAGGATAGTTTCATTCATTGTTTCATCTCATTCTTGCTGATGTGGTGTTTTGGAAACCGTGTAATGAAACTAGCCATTGAGACTGGCCTTGCGATAGTGTCCCATTTACATTCGCGTTTATGTTACCATTTCTGATCCAAACACCATGCTAGTGGTTGCTCGATGCAGCATGTCTGCATGTGTGGACCTGTGTTGGTGCTTAGTCAGAGGCAGTTGAGGAGGCGAGAAGTTTCTGAACTGAGTGTAGGTCCCATAGTTCATGGCTATAGATGGGTAGATGGGCAACGGGTTGGCCTGGCTCGACACGATCAGGCCGAGTCGGGAAGGGCCAGATGTGCCATGCCGAGGTGGGCTTCATGTCTGGACGACGACCCAGGCATGGTCTGTCGATTTGCTAAGCAGGTCAGGTCAATCCAAGGCCCGTGTATTTGGGCCGTTGTCGCTTCCTATGTCGTGAGCAAGCACTGGTGTCGCAGAGGAAGGGAGGGTGGAACATGGCCTAGTTCGGTATCGCGGGGGCAGTAGGGATGAAAGTGTACAGATAATCCTCTGTCCCGATCTATTTCGAAGAATCAAATCCAAAATTTAAGGATACAAAGAAGCATTTTTAATATTTGTGTAGATGCGGTAATCTGAATGAAAGTGGTACAGATAATCCTCCGTCCCGATCTACTTCAAATCGAATCCAAAATTTAAGGATACAAAGAAGCATTTTTAATATTTGTGTAGATGCGGTAATCTGAATCCAATTATATGTGGATGCGGTGTAGGATATGAGGTTAGCAAAATCCGGTGAATATGGATTATCCGATAATTGAACGCGGATTATCCGACGCTTAAAATAGGATAATCCAAATATTTTAATGACCCCAAGTAGCAACATAAGTTAGTCCAGCCCATCACACACGCATTATTATATTGTAGCCCACATGTAAAACTCTTAACTATTAATTTAAATAACTTTTCACATGATATGGAATGGGAAATCTAGTGATTGCCTATTTGCCTGATTGGCGGCTAATCAGAAGAATATATTTATTTCTTTTATACACTTGTTTTATACTCTTAAATTTAAACCAAGAACCTGAATAAATTTTATGAACTCTTAAATCAAAGTGGTATATTGACGGTGATTATTTCGTGGTATATTGCCGTTTTATGATTTGGTTAATGAATTGTTTCTCATTATGTAAAACAACACGTAAGCCTATATTATTCGACTTAAAAAATTCCGCTTCTGCTCCGACACTCGTCCAAATCCATACCATCTTTGACATCCTAAAAAGTCTATATTCACATCTGAATCCGTATTATATCCGCTCTGCTCCGAATCTAACCCAAAAATATGGATTAGGATACGAGGAAGAGATGATGTTTTTGGCCTTTACATTCTATTTCTCATTTTCCTCATGTGGAGAAAGATGAGTAGTGTCCTTTGGCCTGGGGAAACCATTGATCGTGGCATGGTGGACATTAACGTCAACCGCCTCTAGGTATGACTCCATACAGATTTTTCAATATGGAAAGTCATCTCCCTCGAACATGGAAGGTGGTTCATCACCTCTGGACATCTTAACTCTAGACGGTTAAGCCTAAATAGAGAGCATGAGACTCTGATACTAATTGAAAGGATCAAGATGCCCAAGAGGGGGGGGTGAATTGGGCTAATCTAAAATTTCTTGCGATAATTAAGCCCTACAATAGCCTAATGTCACCCCTTCGTGTCTACAAGTGTGGTTAAGCTAACTCTACCGCAGAAAAGACTACACCTAGTTCCAATCCTACTCTAGCATGACATTTCAACAATGTAATTACATGAAGTAAATGCGAGAATTGAAATGCTCAAAGTAAATTGCAAAAGCAAAGAGAGGAAGGAAGACACCGCAATGTTTTGTCAAGGTATCGAGGTGTCGGTACACCCCTAGTCCTCGTTGGAGCACCTGCGCAAGGGTATTGCTCCCCCTTGATCCACGCAAGGATCAAGTGCTCACTATGAGCTGATTCTTTGCCACTCCAGCCCGGTAAATCACCCACTACCGGTCACAACTTGAGTTGGGTCATCCACAAAGCCTCCAGATGATCACCAAGCTCTCTGATCACCACCAAGCCATCTAGGTGATGTCGATCACCAAGAGTAACAAGTTAGAACTCTCACTTGACCGACGCAAGGCCAAAGAGATGGGTGGATGCACACTTGCTACTCACACCTCACTAATGAGGCGACTAATCTCACAATTAGCAAATCTCACAACCTCACTAGGGCTCTTGCACTCCCTGGCACACTCAAGGATGTCTTCAGCTGATCAAATGGGCAAGAGACCCCAAATGGAAGAGGTGGTAGAGTATTTATACTCCCCAACCAAAACCCCCACGAGGGGTACAAACCAATGCGGGTACAGGGGCATCGGACACTCCGATGCCTGGCATCAGACGCTCCGATGCCTAGCATCGGACGCGCTCAAGCCCCGCACAACAGTAACTTGTACTGTGCTCTGACAACACATGTCATGTGACATCGGCCGCGTTTGATGTGGAAATGATCTCTCTAGAACCTCTTTGGATGAACATCGAACGCTGACCCTCAGCGTCCGATGTGACACTGACTTCACTCACAAGTGAATAGTGCTACCGTCATGTCTGATGCACCCCCTCCGGTGCGTCTGATGCGGTGATCCCAACACTACCAAGTCTTGCTACCATTGGACGCACGTCCGATGCCAGTAAGGCCAACGTCTGATGTCCTTCTAAGGGCCAAAACAACTTCGGATTGCGACACTGCCTTCACAACTTTTGATCCTCATGACATAAGGGCTATCTCTGAGCTGCCTAGAGCTATGAAATACCAAGTGTGCACCACACCTACCTCAATAGTCTCACCTAGGTCAAGCTACTCATTCACGCTCGCCTTTATAGTACGGTCAAAGGAAAAACAAAGACCTATGACTAATCTAAGTGTCCTCCAACACCATATGATACTTAGAACTAGCCTATCTCCGTCTTCATCATCCGTCCTTTGAAAACCGAATTGATTTCCATCGCTAGGGGGCATGAATACCAATTGCCCGTATCATCGTCATTATTGTGACCTAACACTTCTCTATTTCTGCAAAACACATGTTAGTCATAATAATCTTATGTTGTCATCCAATCATCAAAACCCACTAGGGGCCTAGATGCTTTCAGTTCCAGAAGTTAATATATTCTAAGAACTGTCTTGTTAAGATACAAGTTCTACTTGCCTTCGTACATAGAGAAGATATCTGACACAAAAAATATGAAGTATATATATTCATATTTGAGCAAAACACAAAATCTTGATGTCTGTGAAGAAACACTGTCCTCATATGATAAATATAACCACAATGGAAACATGTAGACAAATTGATGATGTTATTGACATTTGTTGACAACCAAGATTGGTCAATTTGTGAAGTTGTCAAAATGTGAAATGGACTTCACCATTGCATTCCTCTCGTCGAGATAGTCAAAAAAACATATATGGAACGCCCAATTTGGAGTCTGGATGGAAGAGTTATGGCCCGAGTCGGAAGTTTCGACCCTGGAGCAGAAATTCCGACCCCAGAGCAGAACTTCCGCCCCAGAGCAAAAGTTTCGCCCCTGGGGCAGAAGTTCCGGCTCCCCGGAGCGAAAGTTCCGCTCCCAAGGCGGAAGTTCTGCACCTGGAAGTTCCGACTCGAGTCGGAACTTCTGGGAAACCTGTTTTAAACACCTGTTCGGATCTGGCCTTTTGGATTCCGACCAAACTCATGGGAAAATTGGAAAAAAAGGTTTGGAAGGGTTTCCTACTGGGATAAGACCACCCCCTCTATATATATGAGAGGATCATGGCCGATTGAGACCCCATCTATCCAATCGACAAAACACACATCTACTACCTATCTTTTACCCTCTCTTCCTCTCTACTTCTCCTCGTTCTTCGTCGGTGCTGAATGGACGGTTGATCGACGACGACGACGCTCTAGAGCGACCATGCCGACTAGAGCAACCCATAGCCGCTACACGCCCCGACGAGGTCCCTCACGGGCGTGTAGGGTTTCGGGTCTCAAGAGACCTCGCCGGCGTGTCTTGCGTATCACGCTCCCGACGAGGCTCCTCTGGCGACGTGTCTTGCGTATCGCGCTCATCACTGGAGGCACAAGGTCTGGATGCGGACAAACCCTAGGCGCCGACCGACCTATACGTCGGCTTGGTCCTACATCGAGCGACCTAGCTCCTTATCGAGTGTGTGACCTAATTTAGCGTCAACACACTTTTTGGTGACTCCGCTGGGGACGATTGGTTCGGCTATCTCCTGTAGCCGATCCTTATGACCTAGCCAATTTGTTGGTTCAGATCTATCTTGTATTATCATTACCGTTGCATCTGGCCCAAAAGGCCGATAACATCTGGTCCCGATCTCCTCTTTCAAGGATGTGGAACAATGGTCGTAACAGCGAGTTCACCGGCCCAATGGGTGAAGAGATCCTCGTCAAGTCTACAGCCATAGCTGACATGAAAGCACATGGTATTACGGAAGATTCTCCCCTTTTTATACTATGATTAAGATTTGGTCTGAATTTGATAAGTTGAAGCAAAGCTTTAGTGGTCCTGCTACTTCTTCATCTCATGTTGCACGTACTAGTGAATTAGCTCTGACTTTTAGTCAACCTCAATCTGAGAAGCCATTTTACTATTATTTTGATCAGCATGGCAAGTTCATTTTAAAGAGTCAATCCAAATTGGTCTCTTCGGTGCCTGAATCCGATAAGACCGATTCAGGAGGGACTAGCGTTATACCTCATACGAAGAGGTTGTCTTATTGTTATTTTGATGAACATGGCGAGATATTTTTTAGGAAATGACCGGAATTGGTTCCTTCTGTGCCTGAAAACGATAAGATCAATTCAAGAGTGGCTAGCACAATTCTTCCCGCTGCTACATACACATCCAATTCGGATTGTACTTATCAAACCGATGACGGGACAACAACACCACATGCTTCATTACCTCATATTACAGTGTTGTCTAACTGTCCAAATTCATCAAGCATGGTTCCAATGTCTGAAGCTTCATGTAATGCCTCCCAAACTGATTCACGGAAACTTAATAATTAGTTTTGGAAATCAAAAGAGGCAAAAATGGACATGCAAGATATACATGCTGGAAATAATATCCTTTACCTTGCAAAAAGATGTTGTCCATGGTAGAAACCCTGGAGATGAATAATCCGGCCATCTTGATTCGTCCGGAACAAGCCGATTCTAGCATTGGAAAAAAATGTGATAATCGGCGAGCCCAGAGAACCTAAGAAGGCAACTAAAGTATTGGGTCATGAAGTGGTGCTAGAAAAGTCCGATGGTAATCGAGAGAGCCTAAAGATCACTATCAAATCTCCTGGGCTCGGGGGGCAAGCCCAAAATCCCGTGGACAAGCAAAAAACAACTACCGACATTATTGTTCGAAAAGGGACGATTAGGCTGACTTTAAAGTCGGCCAAACCGATTCTAATGTTAGTGGATAGGAAAAATCAGTGAGGCCAATTTCTCGAATCGGTCAGGCTAGCCGCAAACAAAGACCGCAGAACACATGTAAAGGTGAAGCTTGGATTGCGTGCCAATTAGTACGTCAAATTTCTCACCGTTGGAGGATGCCTATTGGTTTAGCTTACAATGAGCAACGATGTGTCCCTCATAGCCGATTGAGCTACAGCCAATCGAGCCCCAACAAGGTTGGACCGATTAAGCCAATTCTAGATGAACTTGCTAATCAGGTCCAACAAAGAGGCAAGGGACCAACAGATCAAGCACATGTGTTGAGGGACAAGGAAGTTCTCATTAATCCCGTGGAAAAGGCCGATGAAGAAATAATCATCAAAATTGGCTCCGTAGATGTTCCAATCAAAGAAATTGAAGGACCGATTGTCATTGAAAATCTGGACCAATATGATATGGATAAAATATCAGAGGATACTGTTGCTAATGATCATGATGCCTAGAGTAGCACATCAGCTCCCAAGAACTTCCAACCATCATGGTGCCCTTCGGATTTGTCAAGAACACAAAAGCGCAAACTCTAGCGTGCTCGTTGCAAGAAGTTCAGGCAAGAAGGGCTAGAGAATATGAGGGAAGGGATACTCAACTCCATGCATCCAATGATCCCTCAAGAAAATGAAAAAGGAGAAAAATCAGTTCTTGCACCTAACCATCCGACTGAGTCGGGTCCTGAACTGACTGAGTCAGATCCTGAACCGAATAAGTCTGATCTCGAACCGACTAAGTCGGCTCCTCCTACCCCTGTACCAGAACTGACTAAGTCGTCTTCGAAGCTGACTAAGTTGGTTTTCTTGGGTTCAGAAGCCTTCAACGCGTCTCCGGGCGAATCCTCTTCTATTGTTATTGTTGGTGTGGATGCAAGTGTTTGGGAACCTTCTGGGGATCAAGATGACTTTGCACCTCAAAGCACTACTTTTCAAAAGCCAGGAGACTTCGTCAATCACCTCAAGCCACTACATGTGAAGGGCCACATGAAAGGCAGACCAGTCAACAACATGTTAGTGGATAATGGAGCAATGGTGAATGTAATGCCATATTCACTATATAAGAATCTTGGTGGATTTGATGGAGAGCTAATTAAGACCAAGAGGACGGTTCAGGGTGTTGGAGGAGAACCTATTCCATCCAAAGGATTTGCTTTGATGTAGCTTACCACCCGGAGCAAAACATTGGCCACCGTTTTCTTTGTTGCGGAGGTGCAAGGAAGCTACAACTTGATTCTTAGGCATGAATGGATTCATGGAAACCGATGTGTGTCATCTAGCTTGCACCAATTTCTCATTCACTGGGTGGATAATAAAGTTGAGATTGTCCACGCAGACACATCGGCCTATGCCACGGCCGATGCCCCTTCGTTTGACAAGCATGATGATATGACTTGCTTATCAGGGAGAGACCTTACTGAAGGACCCAATTGGTGACCAGAGGGGGGGGGGGGGGGTGAATGGGAGCCTCAAATTTCTTCTCGAGAAATGATGGCCCTTGTCCCAGAAAATCACCCCAAAAGCGAAGACTCAAACAACCGGTGAGTTCACGACCTACGAATAGGTGGATACCCTAGGAGATGTCCTAGAGGTACAGCGGAACTACCGAAGAACCCCCAAAACGAAGCACCAAAGCAACGGGGCAAAACTGCGCAAGCAAGCTCCTAGAACAATCGAACTTCCGATAACGGAACACCCCACTCCTATGGAGAAGAGGAAAGTGTTCGACCAAAACTACTTAGGCCAACTAGTGGCAAAAGCATCTTGTAAAGATCCTTATGAAGTTAGGAAACTAACGCAATAGACGGATCTCAAATCGGAGCTCGAACGCAAAAGATACGGTCGCTAGAACAAACGAAACTCCGAAAGCGGAACACTTAACTCCTATGGAGAAGAAGGAAGTGTACGACCAAAAGTACTTTGACCAACGGTGGCAAAAGTACTTTGGAATGATTCTTAAGAAGTTAGGAAACCAACGCAACAAACGGATCACAAATCGAAGCTCGTATGCAAAAGATACGGACGGAATCAACAAAACTGTGCAGTCGCGGACTGTCCGCTAGTGAATCGCGGACTGTCCGCTATTGAACCCCGGACAGTCCGGGAATGAGTCCCGGACAGTCCGCCGTTCAAAAATGAAAACAGCGACCTCGCTGCCCGTGAACAGCCCCGACCCCCGGACAGTCCGGGGATAAGTCTCGGACAGTCCGCCAGTGTCCAGAAAGCCCAAAAACAGCTCGGGACAAAACCAAAATCGATTGGATCTTCACCAAATCGAACGGGGCTGCAACCAAACTTCTCCCAAGTGTTCTTCTATGTGTTGGGAAGCTAATCCTAGGATATCATCGCTCCAAACCAACTAATCCATGAGAAATCGGAAGAACACTAGAAAAGGGGAAAGAACGAAGAACGAACGCGATTTAGACCCGATCTATGTGCTCGTGAGGATAGAGAGGAAATCCTTCGGTGGAAAGAAGGAGCTCATGACATAGAAAAATTGATTCAAACGGAATCACAAATCTTCGCTCGGAGAGGGAGAACGAGACAAATCTCCGGGAGGAGAAAAACCGAAACGCGAAGAACAAAAACACAAATTTGATCCAAAATCGCAGCCAACAAGTGGAGGACGAATTTGATCCTTGGATTTCAGAATATGATGATTTGTATTATCACTCGGTGTCGGGTTACAAGCCACTCCTCGCAATACAAAACGCGGATGGCGAAAAGCTCAAGAACAAGAGTCGGTCTCTCCTCTCACCCTAGCCTCCTCTCACCTAAACAAAATGAGAGTGACACCTCCAAGGATGGGCTGCCCTAACCAGCCCCCTACATATATATAGGCGCACGTCCAAATGACACAAACGCCCTAACATGAAGTACTAACCCAAATACCCCCTAGGGGTAAAACCGTCCATCTCTGGCAGTTTCCATCCGACGGCCACACACCTTCTCATCCTTCGCTTCGCCTCGACGCAAGCTCCAGGATGCCGCCACGTGCAGTCACCATCGACCACCGCGCCTTCTCACCGATAGCTTCGCTGCAACGCAAGCTTCTCGGTGCCGCCACTCGTCGACCGTCCTTTTGGACCTTCCCCCAGGTTTTGAGGCCCAAACTGGGAAACCCGCTAGCCCAGGTTTTGAGGCCCAAACCTGGAAACCGTCCACCCCGAGTTTTGAGGCCCAAACTCGGAAACCCGCGAGCCCAGGTTTTGAGGCCCAAACCTGGAAACCGTCCATCCCGAGTTTTGAGGCCCAAACTCGGAAACCGTCGAGGTAGCTTTTTAAGGCTCAGCTACCGAACCCGCGCCATAGACGGGATGTGGTTCGCACGCCCCGACCACCGGCACCGATGCCGATGCATGTCCAGCCTCCATGCCGGGCACAACGCCTTTGCCTTCCTTCTTGACTCGGCCGACGGCACTTGCGCCACACGCAAGCCCGTGTCTGACCTCCCGCCAAGTGCCACGACACCATCGTCTTCGTCCCGACTCGGCCGATGCACCGCACATCCCAATGTGCTATCGCTCGCCGATGCCACATGCCAGCTACCATAGCTGGTCCTCTGGCCTCTTGGTCCATCGTTCCAAGCCTCACGTCCGCCCTTCACCGCTCTAAGTAAATCGGCATGGCACGTCCGCCGCATGGCACGCCCATCCTTCACCGCTCCCGGTCCGTCGGCACGACACGTCTCTACTTGACCTTCACCTCACCATCGACCACTGTATCCGAGCTCAACACCTGCACATCAACACAGCCAAGAGACACATGTTGCACATGCACACCAACACAGAAACACCACAACTCAGCACCACCGGTTAGTCATAAACATTAAGCGCATAGTGAGATATGGACTAAACCGGGAAAAGCCTCAAACCTTCCTCATCAAAGTAAATCATTCATCATATATGCTCTCAATCTCCCCCTTGAAGAATGCATTGACTAAAAATAAAACCACAAAGGAAGGGTTTGAAGGCAAGCCTCATTCAAGTGCCCAAAAGCCAAACAAAAGCAAACACAAGGCTTCTTGAGATGAGGAAGGATCATGAAAACTCCAAATAAAAGCTCTCGGTCCCGAAAGAAACGGGAAAAGCGGGCAAAGCCTCCACACAACCGAAGAGTCAAGAGAAACAAGAGTTTCATGAAATCCCAAAAGGTACTCAAAAACCAATCTCAAATAAATTGTCAAACAATCATCACAAACGAAACCAAGGTACTTATCCACTTTGGTTTCCAAATTTCTCCCCCTTGATGATTGAATTGACAAAGACTAAACACAAAGAGATGGTTTGAGATACCAAAACGGAAAACTTGGTCCCCAAAGATATGGGCAACGGCTCAACGCAACCAAGCAAAGGATCGGAGCAACAACTCATAAAAGAGCAAAACTCGATCACACAGAGCGAAAGACTTGGTTCCCAAAGACATGGGCAACGGCTCGACGCAATATAGTCAAAAATGAGCTAGCCCTCAAGAAAAGGCAGAAAATGGCTCAACACCACGATACCAATTAAGACTGAATCAACGCATAAGAATGCAAAACTGCTAGTCCCTCAAGATAGAGGCACAGAGGCTCAACACAACTAGCAGAAAAACTCGATACCAATCACAAACAGCCAAGAATTGGTGATAACAGCTAGTTCCTCAAGACAGAGGCAAAAAGGCTCACCACAACTAGCTGAAGGCTCCATATCAATCGAAAATACCAAGCAAAAACAGCTAGTCTCTCAAGAGAGAGGCAACAATTGAAGGACCGAATTGGCGACCAGAGGGGGGGGGTGAATGGGAGCCTCAAATTTCTTCTCGAGAAATGATGGCCCTTGTCCCAGAAAATCACCCCAAAAACGAAGACTCAAACAACCGGTGAGTTCACGACCTACGAATAGGTGGATACCCTAGGAGATGTCCTAGAGGTACAGCAGAACTACCGAAGAACCCCAAAACGAAGCACCAAAGCAACGGGGCAAAACTGCACAAGCAAGCTCCTAGAACAATCGAACTTCCGATAACGGAACACCCCACTCCTATGGAGAAGAGGAAAGTGTTCGACCAAAACTACTTAGGCCAACTAGTGGCAAAAGCACCTTGGAAAGATCCTTATGAAGTTAGAAAACTAGCGCAACAGACGGATCTCAAATCGGAGCTCGAACGCAAAAGATACGGCCGCTAGAACAAACGAAACTCCGAAAGCAGAACACTTAACTCCTATGGAGAAGAAGGAAGTGTCCGACCAAAAATACTTTGACCAATGGTAGAAAAAGTACTTTGGAATGATCCTTAAGAAGTGAGGAAACCAACGCAACAAACGGATCACAAATCGGAGCTCGTATGCAAAAGATACGGACGAAATCAGCAAAACTGTGCAATCGCGGACTGTCCGCTAGTGAATCGCGGACTGTCCACTATTGAACCCCAGACAGTCCGGGAATGAGCCCCGGACAGTCCGCCGTTCAAAAATGAAAACAGTGACCTCACTGCCCATGAACAGCCCCGACCCCCGGACAGTCCGGGGATAAGTCCCGGACAGTCCGGGAATGCCCAGAAAGGCTAAAAACAGCCCGTATCAAACTCAAATTAGATTGGAACTCAACCAAATCGAACGGGGCTGCAACCAAACTTCTCCCAAGTGTTCTTCTACGTGTTGGGAAGCTAATCCTAGGATATCATCGCTTCAATCCAACTAATCCATGAGAAATCCGAAGAACACTAGAAAAGGGGGAAGAACGAAGAACGAACGCGATTTCGACCCGATCTACGAGCTCGTGAGGTTAGAGAAGAAATCCTTCAATGGAAAGAAGGAGCTCACGACATAGAACAATCTGATTCAAACGGAATCACAAATCGTCGCTCGGAGAGGGAGAACAAGGCAAATCTCCGGGAGGGGAAAAACCAAAACGCGAAGAACAAAAACGCGATTCGATCCAAAATCGCAGCCAACAAGAGGAGGACGAATTTGATCCTTGGATTTAGGAAGATGATGATTTGTATTATCACTCGGTGTTGGGTTAAAAGCCACTCCTCGCAATACAAAACGCGCATGGCGAAAAGCTCAAGAACAAGAGCCGGTTTCTCCTCTCACCCTAGCCTCCTCTCACCTAAATAAAATGAGAGTGACACCTCCAAGGATACGGCTGCCCTAGCAGCCCCCTCATATATAGGCGCACGTCCGAAGACCAAAACGCCCTTACATTAAGCACTCAACCCAAATACCCCCTGGGGGTAAAACCGTCCAGTCCTAGCGATTTTCATCCGACGGCCACGCCCGCACATCTGGTAGCTTCGCCTCGACGCGACCTCTAGGATGCCGCCACGTGCCGTCACGTCGACCACCGCGCCTTCCTCATGGATAGCTTCGCCGCCGCGCCAGCCTCTCCACGCCGCCATGAGTCGACCGTCCTTTCGGACCACCCCCGGTTTTGAGGCCCAAACCGGTAAACCCGCCAGCCCAGGTTTTGAGGCCCAAACCTGGCAAACCGTCCACCCTGAGTTTTGAGGCCCAAACTCAGAAACCTGCGAGCCCAGGTTTTGAGGCCCAAACCTGGAAACCGTCCTCGCCGAGTTTTGAGGCCCAAACTCGGAAACCGGCCACCCCAGGTTTTGAGGCCCAAACCTGGAAACCGTCGATGGTAGCTTTTTGAGACTCAGCTACCGAACCCGCACCGTAGACGGGATGTGGTTTGCACACCCCGACTACCGGCACCAATGCCGATGCATGTCCAGCCTCCACGCTGGGCACAACGCCTTCGCCTTCCTTCTTGACTCGGCCGATGGCACTTGTGCCGCACGCAAGCCCTTGTCCGACCTCCCGCCAAGTGTCACGACGCCATCGTCTTCCTCCTGACTCGGCCGATGCATCGCACATCCCCATGTGCTCTCACTCGCTGATGCCACATGCCAGCTACCACAGCTGGTCCTCTGGCCCTCTGGTCCGTCAGTCCAAGCCTCACGTCCGCCCTTCACCGCTCTGGGTACATCGGCATGGCACGTCCGCCGCACGGCATGCCCATCCTTCACCGCTCCCGGTCCGTCGGCACGACACGTCTCTACTTGACCTTCACCTTGCCATCGACCACTGTATCCAAGCTCAACACCTGCACATCAACACAGCCAAGAGACACATGTTGCACGCGCACACCAACACGATAAACACACCACAACTCAACGCCACCGGTTAGTCATAAACATTAAGCGCATAGCGAGATATGGACTAAACCGGGTAAAGCCTCAAACCTTCCTCATGAAAGTCAATCATTCATCATATATGTTCTCAACAATGGCCCAACACGACTAGCAGACTCGATACCGATTGAGAAAAACCACAAGAGAAGCTCAACACTAAATGGAGCACAAACACTCGGAGCACGCGGAGAAGCAGCAAGACAAAAGCGACTCCCCCTGAAGGCAAGCCTACACACAAAGGCTATGCACCAAAGCTCACTATGAAGAATACCAATTGAAACACATAAAAGAGCTATACCAATTCAAGAAGAACATAAAAGTGCTAAACTCCCCCTAGCTCAAGGCTCTCCCCAAAATGCATGACTCTCCCCTTTGTGCCAACACATAAACTCCCCCTTGCAAACAGCTTCTCCCCCTTGACAAAAGGGAACATGCTGAGGGGTTTTCTCCACAAAGTTGACACAAACACAAGACAAGTCATCAACCAAAAGCATATGGGGGTAGTGAAAAGCATTGAAAGTGACCACAAAGTGTATCGGAGCTGGGGGTATGTACACTAAGCTAAAAATGCATGAAATGTACAATGCAACAGCTTCAAGTGTATAGCAATCAGAATGAAAAGATGCTCAAAAAGGTGCTGCCCTGAAAGTGTAGCAACCAAAACAAATGCTAGCAAAGGCTCAAACTGATCAAATGAATACGAAATATGAACAATTAAGCATATGAGCAGTTTTAAGCCATTCAAAAGCAGTTCACCACTAAAAATAGCACTTAGCATGAATAGACAGGAAATCAAGTGCTAACTCAAGTATACAAGGTGAACTACCCCTAGCAAAGTTCAATCATCATGCCATGGAATGAAGCATAAACTTGTGTTATTTTCAAATTTTTATCAGAGATTGCAGCGGTATTAACACAAGTTCAAATTAAAGCATGTGATTGCGAGAGGTTGAAAGCATGGTCATTGCCTAACTTTTCAACCAGGCTAAGCCTATGCAAGAAAAGCAATCGGAAGCTTAAAGCACCGGTTTTGGTCTTACACTACACGACTCAAGTTTAACTCAAATGTGCAATGAGAAACAGTCTCGATACTGTGATGTGCTGACACATGCAATCCCATCTCGATCTTTTCAATTCACTAATACTTGGATCAAATTTTAAGCACAAGCTAACTATGAACAATCCAACCAAGTGAATGACTCAGTTCAAGAGACATAGCAACCTAGCATACAAAAGATAGCACAAGTGATCTCAACACATCCTAACCATGCTAGTTGCCAATCTCAATGGTGAACAAATTAAATGTTTCATAGTTGATTAATCAAGTTCACCATTTGCAAAAATAGCTTAGCTCATAACATGTATCAAGTGATCAAAAAGAGCCTAAGCTACAAGCACCATCATGAATAAACAGGGCATACAAAAAAAGAGCATAGTCTCATTTTCATTACTATATACATGAAGCTTTAAAAAGCAAAATGTACATGATGAAATGCATGCAAAAGCTAGTCTATCAAGGACAAAGCAAAACTAGCCTAAAAAGGAAAACCCAAAACAAAAGGGTATCAGAGAAGTCCAACTAAGATACAACAAGCAAAATGCTTCCCCAACTAAAAGGGAAACACGCACCAAACTCACAAGAGAAGAGCCAAGAAATGCTCAAGCTAACAGCTAGCAAAATCCACATCGGAAAGACCACACAAAAAGAAGAGGTCGAAGAAGAAGGGTACCAAAACCTGAACTCAGAAGTGTGTCGGGTGTACCTCCTGAAGCGCATGACCTCCTGCTGGTGTGATACCCGAGGGGACGCCTGAACCTACTGAAATCTCCGGGGCGCCTGCCTCACAGGAGTCGTCTCCCCCTCGCCTGATGCTGTCGCTCCCACAGGTGCTGCTATCTAGGCTCCTGTTCTCATGCACACTCAAAGGCAGAAGAAACACAAGACATTGTCTCGTCCAGTGTGACCCCAAGGTCTCCACGAAAATGGTTAGTCACATAATAAGCATAAGGTGAACTCTCAACAAAAAGAGGCCTACCTATGAATGATACCGCAAGGAGATCTGAACTCAAACTAGTCAAGACTACCATGCAACAGGATAAAGCACTGTAGCAAAATGTAGCCTAAAGACATGATCAACCCAAACATAACCTAAGCCTCAACACATGCTACAATGCAAGATAATGATAGCAATAGATCCAAAAGCATGTAACATGATAAAATTGTGGAAAGGCTAGTGCTCAAACTAATCATATCAACAGGATACATGTAGCTAACCAAAACTAGCACCTGACAAGTGACACCTAATGAACATCATACCACTACAAATAAAGCTCATGGAGAAGTATGGTAAAGCATGACACAATGCTCATGAGGATCACAGACTAGCATAAAAAGTGGAATAGTCACCAAACTATACAAAAGACTAGCATGACATGATATACAAGATAGCACATGCTAGACTAAAACAAAACATGATACAAAAGAAAATGTACATGCAAAAAAAAAACTATACAAGTGAGCACATGAAGGACCATCTCATACCACAAGAAATAGATCATGAATGTACAAGATATGAGTGCATAAGAAAGCTCACCGAGCTGCAAAAAGCCTCTTTGGAGGCAAATCTAAGCGGGGTGTAGAGAACCATCAAATCTTGATCACATCTAAAAGATCAAGCTCCATCAGGCGCATGTTCTCCACCCCGCGTCCTCATATCTACACACAAGAGGACAAAGTATCTCGAGTCTTGGATCCCGAAGGGTTAACAAGCATATACTTGGGAACCTAAGACTTGGTCACAAAACTCAACTTATCTTGTGGGTTAGCATGATGCAAATGTTGGTTCAAATGCAATTGTGAAACACCCTTGGAAGCATTCCTCAAAAGGACAACTCGAGGAGAAGAACGAGTCGCACCACAGGAAAAGAGGCAAACATCTTCCAAAGTTTTTGTAGAAGAACCAATAGAAGCACCATGAAAAGCATGACGTGGACCAAGAGAAGAAGCACTAGAAGCATGTCCACGGCCATGACCTATCCCACTAGAAAAGGAGTGATAAAACCCATCAACAAAGAGGGGCTTCTTACTAGGAGCACAAACGTTCATGCCATGAGAAGGGCTATGAACCACCATCTTCCTAGAAGAGCGAGCTTGACGCAAACGTTTGGCACACCGATAGCAAAAGCTTTCTTGATGCCCATCTTTCTCACAAAAAGAGCAATGGTACAAAGGCCTACTGGAAGGCACACCATTCTCCGACAAGTGAGAAGTCCCTTGGGACTTAGAACAAGAAGCATCAACAACTAACTTGGTGCCAACACTAGGAGCACACGTGCCATGGGAAAGGCTACGCGGCTTCCTAAAAGCCTTAGCTCGAATACGTCGCTCGTGTTTGACACGGCGGTAACAAAAATCGAATGAGTGTCCATCCTTCTTGCAAAAGGTGCAATGGAAAACCGGATTGGGAGCACGAGTCCCAAAAATATGAGAAGCACCCTTATCAAGAGAAGTCCCTTGGACATCACTCGAAGAACCAACAAGGTTAGGAGTAGCTATGAAAGAGCTATCCGAAACCTTAGCACAAGTGCTATCGTCAAAAGACTCACGCGCAACACAAGAACTCAACTCCGGTTTCAAAAAATCAAGCTTAGAAACATCAACATCGGAGTTGCAAGAAATGCGTGAATCAAGAGACATAGCACAAAGACTCTTGCATCTTTTGGATAAAACCTCATTTTCAAACATGAGGCAATCACAAGTACCACAAGGACTGTTTCTCAAGTTTTCCATCTCCTTTTCAATGCACTCGGCATATGTGGTACGCAAGAGCTCAATCTCCTTCTCAAGGTTGGCACTCATATCATTGTGCTCAACCAACTTAGCGCTCATATCATCGCGCAAAACTTTCAAAGCCAAGACTTCTTTTTCTAAATCAATGCATGATGTGCACATGTGGAAGGAACATCACCATTCACATCAAGCAAAGAATCATGAATAGCACAAGAAGTAAGGCAAGCATTTTTATTCAAAGAGCACAAGCTACAAGGCCTAGAATTTATCTCATCAATTTCAGCCCTAGCATGCTCAAGTTCATCTACACATGTGGTGTGAGTCAATTTCAGTATATTAATTTCAGCATGTAAAGACTCACAAGAAACACATGGTAACAAAGCATTTAACTTAAGCAAGGTTATTTCAGTTTTAGCACATTCAAGATCCTTGCACAAGTTAATGCAAACTAAGCATGGTTTGGAAACATTGGATATCAACATTTCGTTTTCAGATCTTAAGCTAGCAAGAGAAAAGCATAGCTCATCATTCTTCCTAACCATGTCGCTACAAGAGGTGCAAGGTGAAGATGCACTAGACTTCTAATGAAAAAGACCATTTTTTAGCCTAGTGATGGAGCAATTCAACTTCTCAATTTTATTACGCAAGGTATCACAGTGTTCATCAATTCTATCATTATGCTCATCACAAATATTAAAACGTTGGGACAAAATCCCAAGGCTAGCGACAAGTGTACCTTTCTTGGCCTTGCCAAGTTCGCGTATAATATCCTCGTTTGAGTGCTCATCATCCCTGAGGAAGTCCAACAAAGCATCCACCTTGCGTTCCACCTTATCAATTGCATGTCCATCAAACAAACCTGTGGACAAAGACACACTAGAAGAAGAAGCTGGTGCCATTTCTAAAAGCACCGTTAGTGTTAGCCAAACAAAAGCTCAACACCTCGACAAACAAAGTCGGAAGCAAAATCGCTCTCAAAGGTCGCCTTCGCGGATCCGGAATCGATTAAGGTAGAGAGATCCTTAACTGGCTCTGATACCAATTGAAGGACCAAATTGGCGACCAGAGGGGGGGGGGGGGTGAATGGGAGCCTCAAATTTCTTCTCGAGAAATGATGGCCCTTGTCCCAGAAAATCACCCCAAAAGCGAAGACTCAAACAACCGGTGAGTTCACAACCTACGAATAGGTGGATACCCTAGGAGATGTCCTAGAGGTACAATGGAACTACTGAAGAACCCCCAAAATGAAGCACCAAAGCAACGGGGCAAAACTGCACAAGGAAGCTCCTAGAACAATCGAACTTCCGATAACGGAACACCCCACTCCTATGGAGAAGAGGAAAGTGTTCGACCAAAACTACTTAGGCAAACTAGTGGCAAAAGCATCTTGGAAAGATCCTTATGAAGATAGAAAACTAACGCAACAGACGGATCTCAAATTAGAGCTCGAACGCAAAAGATACGGCCGCTAGAACAAATGAAACTCCGAAAGCGGAACACTTAACTCCTATGGAGAAGAAGGAAGTGTCCGACCAAAAATACTTTGACCAATGGTGGCAAAAGTACTTTGGAATGATCCTTAAGAAGTTAGGAAACCAACGCAACAAACGGATCACAAATCGGAGCTCGTATGCAAAAGATACGGATGAAATCAGCAAAACTGTGCAATCGCGGACTGTCCGCTAGTGAATCGCGGACTGTCCGCTATTGAACCCCGGACAGTCCAGGAATGAGTCCTGGACAGTCCGCCGTTCAAAAATGAAAACAGCGACCTCGCTGCCCGTGAACAGCCCCGACCCCCGGACAGTCCGGGGATAAGTCCCAGATAGTCCGCCACTGTCCAGAAAGCGCAAAAACAGCTCGGGACAAAACCAAAATCAATTGGATCTTCACCAAATCGAACGGGGCTGCAACCAAACTTCTCCCAAGTGTTCTTCTACGTGTTGGGAAGCTAATCCTAGGATATCATCGCTCCAAACCAACTAATCCATGAGAAATCGGAAGAACACTAGAAAAGGGGAAAGAACGAAGAATGAACGCGATTTCGACCCGATCTATGTGCTCGTGAGGATAGAGAGGAAATCCTTTGGTGGAAAGAAGGAGCTCACAACATAGAACAAATTGATTCAAATGGAATCGCAAATCGTCGCTCAGAGAGGGAGAACGAGACAAATCTCCGGGAGGAGAAAAACCGAAACGCGAAGAACAAAAACGCGAATTCGATCCAAAATCGCAGCCAACAAGAGGAGGACGAATTTGATCCTTGGATTTGAGAATATGATGATTTGTATTATCACTCGGTGTCGGGTTACAAGCCACTCCTCGCAATACAAAACGCGGATGGCAAAAAGCTCAAGAACAAGAGCCGGTCTCTCCTCTCACCCTAGCCTCCTCTCACCTAAACAAAATGAGAGTGACACCTCCAAGGATGGGCTGCCCTAACCAGCCCCCTTCATATATAGGCGCACGTCCAAATGACACAAACGCCCTAACATGAAGTACTAACCCAAATACCCCCTAGGGGTAAAACCGTCCATCTCTAGCAGTTTCCATCCGACGGCCACGCGCCTTCTCATCCTTCGCTTCGCCTCGACGCAAGCTCCAGGATGCCGCCACGTGCCGTCACCATCGACCACCGCGCCTTCTCACCGATAGCTTCGCCGCAACGCAAGCCTCTCGGTGCCGCCACGCGTCGACCATCCTTTTGGACCTTCCCCCAGGTTTTGAGGCCCAAACCGGGAAACCCGCCAGCCCAGGTTTTGAGGCACAAACCTGGAAACCGTCCACCCCGAGTTTTAAGGCCCAAACTCGGAAACCCGCGAGCCCAGGTTTTGAGGCCCAAACCTGGAAACCGTCCATCCCGAGTTTTGAGGCCCAAACTCGGAAACCGTCGATGTAGCTTTTTTAGGCTCAGCTACCGAACCCGCGCCGTAGACGGGATGTGGTTCGCACACCCCGACCACCGGCACCGATGCCGATGCATGTCCAGCCTCCACGCCGGGCACAACGCCTTCGCCTTCCTTCTTGACTCGGCCGACGGCACTTGCGCCGCACGCAAGCCCGTGTCCGACCTCCCGCCAAGTGCCACGGCACCATCGTCTTCGTCCCGACTCGGCCGATGCACCGCACATCCCCATGTGCTCTCGCTCGCCGATGCCACGTGCCAGCTACCACAGCTGGTCCTCTAGCCTCTTGGTCCGTTGGTCCAAGCCTCACATCCGCCCTTCACCGCTCTAAGTACATCGACATGGCACGTCCGCCGCACGACACACCCATCCTTCACCGCTCCCGGTCCGTCGGCACGGCACGTCTCTACTTGACCTTCACCTCGCCATCGACCACTGTATCCGAGCTCAACACCTGCACATCAACATAGCCAAGAGACACATGTTGCACACGCACACCAACACAGAAACACCACAACTCAGCACCACCGGTTAGTCATAAACATTAAGCGCATAGTGAGATATGGACTAAATCGGGAAAAGCCTCAAACCTTCCTCATCAAAGTCAATCATTCATCATATATGCTCTCACTTACTAGTTTTGAGTCAATAGAATAAGCTTTGTTTCCGTTTCTCTAGAGCTGATTGATGATCGGCTCCATATCATCATATGGTGTAAATCCTGTTGGACAAGGTATTGCACCAGCTAACCCATGTGAGCAAGTTGATATTGGGATTGTGAAAGTGCATGTTAAGCTTAAGTATGTTTTGGATAACTTAATGACAACATTGATTAAAGGTCTAATGTGTTTGCTAAGTGTGACACAAGAATAAGCTTATCTCACAATGTGTTTGAAATGAAATGCAAAGCCAAACTTATGTATTGTTGTATGATATTCATGTTATAAGCACAATACAACAATGAGAATGATATTGATTAAAAGGCTACTCTATTGTGGGATAATCATGGTTCATATGTATGCTAACAAAGGATTCAAAGCAAAGTGTGATTGAATGGCTCGAGTTGGTAAAGATAGCAAGGAAAGAGTCTTCTAGGTACTATGTAAGGGTGAAGGGCAAGCGATGGCTTGGCGACCGAAGAACCTAGCTAGGGTGAAGAAGAAAGTACTTGCATTTAGTCGAAGGATCAATCAAGCTTGAAGATTACATAGAGTGGAGAATCAACATTCCTAGCAACAATATTGATTAAAGTGACTTGACACATTTGAGATTTCATCATATCACTTGTATGGAGTCAAGTCACATGCTCAAGATGGCTATGCTCGAGGGATATCTACTCTTTATCATGACAAGCATTCCTCTATGTAAAGAAAGTGAAGAGAAGCGGATTCGGTTCAATGGAAATCAACTCAAGAGGTTTAAAACTTGTTTTTGAATATATCTTGAGTTAATAGAAATGTCGTACTATTAAGAGGGATGCAACATATAGTAGATGATTCTTCATAAGTGGTCAAGTATAAAAATAAAATCAAAAGAGAGACACAAAATCACTTCACGAACACTTGGAGAGGTTGCTGTCAACTTCCAGCGTCGAAAGTTCCGACCCTAAAGTTGGAAGTTCTGACACTAGGATTTTCAGCAAGTAGAAAGCTTTTCTGTCCTCCCAGCGTCGGAAGTTCCGACCCGAGTTCCGACGCTCCTAGCGTTGGAAGTTCCGACATGAGTTCCGACACTGCCAGCGTCGGAAGTTCCGACAGTGGGATCTCGACCTGCTCAGCCTCCCTGCCGCAAGCTCATCGGAAGTTTCGGTTAAATCCCGGAAGTTCTGACACTGACTGAAAAGGAGTCGTTGGATCTCTATGAACAGTGTTTCTAGTGAACGTCAGAAGTTCCGAGATCTGGACCGGAAGTTCTGAGCTTCACATTTTCAGACCAACGACTAGAAAACAACTAGTTTCATGGGTGGGGCTGTAAATACCCCCAAGCCTTCTCATTTGAAGGCTGCTGATTCTGCTGGTTCCTACACCCATTCTAGAGCTTCTAAAACACTTTTCAACCCTCTCTTAGTGAGTGATTGACTTCCAATTGCCAAATCCTTTTGTGGGTTGAGAGAAATTCAAAATTAGAGAGCAAGCCACCTCTTGAGCACTTGTGTGAATCGTCGATCTTGTTGTGCGCATTCGTTACTCTTGGACTCTACGGTCCTAGATGGCTAGGCATCGCTGTTGAGCACCCAAGAGCTTTGTGGAGTGCCTCAGAAAGTTTGTGAAGGTTCAATCTCTCCTCAAAAGAGATCAACTAGTGGAAGGAGCATTGCGGGTGAAATAGACCGCGACTAGAGTGATCAGTGGTGTCCTCTAGAGCCCACCTTTTTGGTAGCTGAAGGACCGAATTGGTGACCAGAGGGGGGTGAATGGGAGCCTCAAATTTCTTCTCGAGAAATGATGGCCTTTGTCCCAGAAAATCACCCAAAAGCAAACCCGACGACCGTGATGTCCACGACCCAAGTGATTGGGTGGATGTTCCCTAGGAACACAGCGGGACACCACAAGAAAATCTCTCACAAAAGCTAGAACACAAGTCAGATGAACACCGAAGAAACCACGGATGAGAACGCGCAAAACTGCATTGACCGGACTCTGGGGTGCATCCGGTCAATGAAGATCGGACGCGACCGGTCAGAGAAACTCAGTCTCGGCTGCTCTCTGTGTTGGACCAGATTATGTGCTTGAGTGCGTCCGGTCAACATTTGAGCCAGCATCTGGTCACTACTACCCAATGAATAGTAGTAGCGATGCGTCCGGTCAAAAGCAACTGGTGCGTCCGGTCAGGTTATCGTGGAAACTGAGCAGCAGTGCCTTCAACGACCGGACTCACTAGTCAGAGTCTGATCGTCCCGTGGTCTGAGTCCGGTCACCCTGAAACGATGCAGTTCGTCCACCGATTCGACTTGATCACCCTCAAATCGAAATCACTAAGGTTCAAACTCGATGAGGGGAGTCACAAGGAGGATAGTGAGTTACTCCTAAGAGATCATGCCTCAAACCTGTCTCCAAATCGATGAATCAAAGAAGTTCGGGGGAAAGGGTGAAGAACATGATCCAAAAGGAAAACCAATCGATCTACTAGCTCATGAGGTTAGAGAGGAATTCCTTCGGTGAAAAGAAGCACCTCACGATCTAGCACAAGTGGGTTCAAGCGGAATCGAAAACCGTCTATCGGAGAGGAAGAACTTGGCAAATCTCCGAGAGGGCAAAAATCGAAAACACGAAGAACACAGGAACAAAGTGCGAATCAATCTCGATTTCAGCCGTGTCTTGAACCCACGAGACAACAACGAGATTATGGTCTCGTTTCCTAAAAATCTCAAGTACACAGAGGTATTATCACTCACTCTGCGGATTACAGGCAGCGCGGTATGATGGAAAACCTAAGCGGAGGCTAACAGAAGGAAAGCTGCAAGGATATATAAGGGAAAGCAGGCGCAGGCTCCTGAGAGAATCGAACATTGAATCATAATCATACACAAGGCACACGCCGCACTGGACGTAAGGTATTACGCTATTCAGCGGCCTGAACCAGTATAAATCGCTGTCCCTGTGTACTCGCCGAGTCCTACGAACGCCGATCCCCACCGAACAAATCATCTGAGATTACTCAAGACGAGTTGCCGGTTAACAAACACCGACAGCTGGCGCGCCAGGTTGGGGCTTTCGGCGATTCGACGACCAAGAGCCCGGCGAACCACGACAACATGTTCTCGGCGGGACCAATTTTCATTTTTGGCTCATGGACTTGCATCGCGGATGATCAAGGAAAGCTGCGTCGACAACTTCACACTGATCCAGAAGTGCAAGCTATGCCAAAGATGGATGATCTCACTCAGAACCTAGCAAACCTCGCAGTCCAAGATCCGCGAGATTCCGAGAGCCAACTTGAAGTACCCGACTCCTACTCGAACTCAAATTCGGAGAACGAAAAGGACCCGGAGATCAAACATGGCATCACCTTCGGACTACGGAACTCAGCTCAAGACCTCCAAGACCTAATTGACTCAAAGTTCAAAGAGTATCAAGAGATACCTTTGATTGGAGCTCAGCAAGGACTCGTTTTCAGCTCTACCAAGGAGGGTAACATCGTCCATTGGCCAATACAGCCAGCTCCGGTCAGGCTGGTTGGCACAATCGATCATCAACTTCCATACCAGTACGGACATCAGCTCCCCTTTGAGGAACACGACACCTCAACAGAACTAATCTCCGGCACCTCTACTTTGGAATCGGTTATGCCAGGATCGTCAAACCAGGGCTACACTCGTGAAATCTTCATGGCGGGGCATCAGTCATCTCTACGACCTCCAACCCCCCAGATGTCTTCCAGGATGATGAAACTCTGAGTATGATATCCGATAACGACCCAGAAGGGCCCGCAGAAACCGAGTCAATAAAGGCTGAGAGAATCAGGAGGAATCAAGCTAAAGAAGCTCGCAGAAGGCGAGCAACTCATCGCAAGGAAGCCATAGACCGTTACAACGTACGACTCGAGGAGTATAATACCTGGGTGCGTCTAGAGGAAGACGTGGAAAATCGAGCTCGCGCTCAACGTGACTAGGAGTATCAGTCACAGAACGAGCACAATCGTCGACGAGCCGATTGCTCCCGTAACCTCGAGCCTGAGTTTATGAGGGTCGCCGGCCATAAAGTCTTCCAGACTCCATACCAAAACATCCTGGCTCTAGCCACAGAGATGGGGGCCAAGGCCAACCGTACCCCCGACGAAGAACGACGGTTAATCATGCTTCAGACTACCGCACTTCAACTCCGAGGACGGAATCTTGAGTCCCTAGCCGATGAGCAAGCTTCATCTCACCCGAGCCAGAGGCGGCCTGTTCAAGAGCGACTCGGCCGAGTCCCAGCAAGGAGTCGTCTAGGCCACCGAGTACCTGATCAAGCTGACGGAGGAGCTGAATCTTCATACAGAGGAATCGCAGTCACAACATCTGACGCAGTCGATCGCTTCCCCTGCTTCTCCCAAAGGCTCCGAGCAGTCTCGTTCCCACAAAAATTCAAACCTGGGAACTATTCAAAGTACGACGGGAAGACAGAACCTAAACGATGGATCAGGCTGTATGCTCAAGCAGTTGAGCTGGCCGGTGGAAGCAACGACGTCAAAGCACTCTATCTCCCAATGGCTTTAGAAACAATGCCGCTTGCTTGGTTCGACAGGCTTAAACCCGAATCCATCGACTCCTGGGAACAACTCCATCATATCTTCATCGAAAACTTTGCGGGTGTCCCAGAGAGATCAGATCCCCGGACTAAGCTCAGAACCTGTAAGCAACAGAAAAACGAATCAATGCGGGAATATTATAGGCGCTTCTCAGAGATTCGCTCCACAGTATCCGACATCAGAGACAGAGAAGTAATTGACCTATTTGGCAACGGCATTTGCGAAAGGTACAATTACAAAGATTTCATCAAGCAGGACCCGACCACCACTGACGAGTTCCATCGGGCCGTAAACTCCATGATGGCGACAGAAGAACGTACACAGGAGCGTTTCCCCGATAGAAACACGCAGGGTGATCGAGGGAACAACCAAAGAGGCAACCAGGCACCACAGCAAAACATCTGGAAAAGGGCAGGAGACAATACTGTTGCTGCCATGGAGCCTCAGAAGAAGGGGAACAAGCCATTCACCTTTGATGACTTACTCGACAGACCATGCCCTTTTCATCCGAAAGCCGGACATCAGGCAAGGCACTGTCGGCAACTCAAGGAGCGAGGCTTGAACTCTGACTTCAACAAAAACAAGAAGGACAAAGGCAAGAAGACAGCTGAGGACCCTCCGCAAGACACTGGTGGTTTCCAACACCCCAAAGGGACTATCAATGTCATTTTTGGGGGAGTAACTACCAGTGACAGCAAGAGGCTTCAGAAACTTTCGCTACGAGAGATCATGTCTACAGAACTAGCAACTCCTAGATACCTTGACTGGTCTGAGCACCCGATCAGCTTCTCCTGAGCGGACCAATGGACCAGCGTCTCCAATGCAGGGCACTACCCGCTAGTCCTGGATCCCACGGTCGTCGGGTTTACCTTGAGCAGGGTACTCATCGACGGAGGGGCAGGACTTAACGTCATCTTTGCAAGCACCCTACGCAAGATGAATCTGGATCTCGCAACACAGCTCACACCATCAAGTGCCCCCTTCTACGGCATAGTACCCGGAAAGGCGGCTGTACCACTCGAAAGAATCATATTACCCGTAACTTTTGGAACTCAGATCAATTACCGGACTGAGTACATCAGTTTCGAGGTAGCCGACTTCGAGTCATCATACCATGCCATATTTGGACGACCAGCCATCGCCAAGTTTATGGCAGTACCTCACTACCCGTACCTTCTCCTGAAGATGCCGGGTCCTAAAGGAATCCTAACTTTCAGAGGTGACTTGAAGCGATCATTTGATTGTGATACAGAGGCTGTCCAAATCGCTGAAAAAGCTCAACTCACCTGGGAGTTACAAGAATTCGCTCAGATGGTACATAATACCAAGCCTGGAGATTCAGAAATCCCAACCAAGAAGGCGGGTACTATCCAACCATCAACAGTAGTCTTTACAAAAAAACATCGACCTAGAAACCGGTGATCCCTCCAAGACGGTAGTTATCAGCGGTCATCTATCTGAAGAATAGGAATTCGCGCTCACCAAGTTTCTTAGAGCAAACAAAGATATATTTGCTTGGAAACCGGCTGACATGCCGGGAGTCCCAAGGAACTTGGCTGAGCACAAACTGGAATTAAAAGAAGGGTCTAGACCTATCAAGCAGCTGGATTCATCAGAGAAATCCTCCACCCCGAGTGGTTAGCTAACCCAGTGCTAGTCAAGAAGAAGAACTCTGCCGAGTGGCGCATGTGTGTTGACTACACAGACCTCAACAAACACTGTCCAAAAGATCCTTTCGGATTACCAAGGATAGATCAAATAGTTGATGCCACCGCAGGCTCCGCTCTTTTATCCTTTTTGGATTGCTACTCCGGGTACCATCAGATTGCCCTCAAGGAAGAGGACCAACCCAAGACATCGTTTATAACTCCTTTCGGCGCCTACTGTTATAAAACCATGTCCTTTGGGTTAAAGAATGCAGGAGCCACTTATCAACGAGCTATTCAAGATTGTTTGGGTGATCAGATTGGCCGCAACGCAGAAGCTTATGTCGATGACGTGGTCATAAAGACAAAAGATCCGACTACTCTGATATCAGACCTGGAGGAAACTTTCCACCGACTACGCGCATACCAATGGCGACTCAATCCCACAAAATGCATCTTTGGAGTACATTCGGGCCAATTACTCGGTTTTCTTGTTAGCCACTGGGCCATCGAGGCCAGCCAAAAACAAATCACGGCTATCATCAACATGAAACCGCCCACCTCAGTCAGAGATGTTCAGAAGCTCACCGGGTGCATGGCTGCACTAAATCGATTTATCTCACGGCTAGGGGAAAAGGGATTACTGTTGATGGTCCTTAAACACCTATTTTACCATCAACATTTGACCCTAAAGTCCACCAAAAAGGCATGAAATGTAGTCAAATAGGTTTCAAACTAACCGAATTCCACATGTCCATAGAATTTTATTTGAATGCAGGATTTGAACCAAATTTGGACATATGGACCCACTAGAGGCCAAGCCCACTCAGCATGGCCCAAATGGGCCTAAGTGTGGTGGCGCCCGCCACCCCTAGGTGGCGCCCGCCACCTCTAAGTGGCGCCCGCCACTTGGGTTGGCCCAAGCTTCACCATCTGCCATGTCACCGATCCGTGTGACCTCCCCAAGGCCAGATCTTGGCCCTTGGTCACTAGGTCAGTGGCATCGGACGGCTCAGGATGAAGAGGCGTGGATCAAGGCTGAATGGTGGTTGCTAGGACATGCAACCGACCTCCAAACCGTCTTGGACAACCACCTGGATGCCGTTGAAGCCAAGGCGGTGCATCCAGCGGCCACGACACTGGCGACCGCCAGTAGGGGGTGGCGCCCACCACCTGACCTAACCCTAGGTCGGTTGGCTGCCCCCTATAAGTACCCCCCTCACTCATTTGGGCTATAAATACCCCCCGGAGGCATCACTTCATTCACACACCAATATCCCACAAGCAAGAGAAGCAAAGCAAGTAGAGGTAAGCAAGTTAGAAGCTCAGAGAGCTTAGGCAAGTAGGTTAGCTAGTAGAGAGAGTATAGCTCTAGTGCCCTCGCTACAGCGCGACTCTTAGTTTAGCACAGCTTAGCCTAAGTCCTTGGCAGAATTAGCGTAGAGCTTGCTAAGATAGAAGCGGGTGCGAGCGACTGGCATCGGAGGTCGGTTGATTTCCCGACGTCTCTGGTCTATTTTGCTCTCTTGTATCTCAGGTACATTTATCTTTATCTCAGTATTACTTTAAGCATTACTTTCAGTATTACTTTCAGTATTACTTTATCAAGTACCTTGTGTGTGACCTAGCTATCCTACAGTTCAATTCACTTAGCCATAGTAGTTAATCTCTAGTGTGCTTAGTGATTGATCTTTGCCAATAGGTTGCTTAGTTAGTTTAGTGTTTATCTTATTAAGTCAAGTGTTTGCTCTGACGTCCGCAAGGGTGTCTCTATTCAAAGCTAGGGTAGAGATAGTTAGAATATAGTTAAGCGTGGTGCTTAGTTATAGACTTACCTTCAGATACGGCTGGACCCCCGGATAGCTGTGGTAGCAAGCAGGTGGTGACAGCCCTGTGCGCCTTGAATTCCACCACGTAGTTGGCCCAGTTTAACAATAAGGCTCGTTGTGCTAGCGTTCTACCTAAGTAAGTGGTAAAGGCTAGTACGCCTCGATACTTGACAAGATAGGAATAAAACTTTACTCAACTTAGTTGCTTTATTGTCTTTTGCCTGCCTTGCTTCGTAACTATCTTGCTTCGTAGTTATCTTGCTTCGTGGTTATCTAGGAGTAGTTAGTAGTTAGTTATCTTAGTTATCCTTAGTTATTCCCTTTATCCACCTATCCATCCACCTTACCTTAGCCATCCATTTCGTCCTTACCTATCCACCCATATATTCTTTCTAGCCTTTCATCTTCCCTTCTCCCCTTTTCCTTTTTCTTATTTCTTCAACTCTCATCCCCTCCTTGACTCAACTCATACACCACCCTAGCCTTCCCTCGGGATCAAATAAATGGACACCTGGTACTCCCAGGCGAAGTGCTACTACGTTAGTTCTGTGCGCTTGCAGAATCTCCTCCTGGTAGATTGCAATCTCTCTAGCTAGCTCCTACTAGTGTCGGGATTGACAACTCCGCTTGGCATTAGTAGATAGCTGCTTTAGCTCCACTCCTTTAGGTATAGTGACCGGACTTGCTACAGGCACTTCTGACGCCGTTGCCTGTAATAGATTCCATAGTCTACTCCTAGTAACAACGTTAGCGAGTGCCAACAAGCATTCCTGGGCCGTTACCGGGGATAGTTGCCTAGCTCTATCTTTAGTGAAGCTAAGAACTACCAACAAGCATTTCTGGCGCCATTGCCGGGGAAGGCAATCGGTATATCGGTTGAGTCCGTGTCGTATTTATCTTCGCTTAAGCTCCCACTTAGCGAATCCCATCTTACCCCATTCTTTTTTCCTTAGTTCTTCTTATCTTTTTCCTTCATCTTCTTCAACTTCTTTCTTATCTCGTTCTATCTTCGCGATGGCTAACAAGGTCATTCGTGAATTTTCTGCTCCTTCTACCGCTAATGTAGCGACAGGACCAGACGTGATCGATGCCAACCTCAATTTTGAGTTGAAACCGGCTCTGATCACGATGGTCCAAGCTAGCCCGTTCTGTGGCAAGGCTCATGAGGATGCCAATGCTCACCTCCAACAATTCTTGGAGATTTGCGGCACCTTCACCATTAAGGGGATAACCCAAGAAGCCATCTGTCTTCGTCTCTTTCCTTTCTCTTTGCTAGGAAAAGCGAAGCAATGGTTCTATACCGATCGCAACGCTGTAGACACATGGGACAAGTGTTCCAATGCTTTTCTCGCCAAATTCTTTCCGATGGGCAAGACGAATGCTCTGCGCAACAAAATCTCCAGCTTTACGCGACAAGCCGAGGAATCTATCCCTGAGGCTTGGGAGAGGTTGCAAGAGTATGTCGCCGCTTGTCCGCACCATGGTATGGAGGACTGGCTATTAATCCAGAACTTCTACCATGGCCTAACCCCATTCTCTAGAAGCCATTTGGATGCCGCCGCCGGCGGTGCATTCTTTTCTCTGAATGTTGCAGATGCTAAGGCTCTCATAGAGAAGATGGTGTCAAACCAAGGATGAAATGACGAAAGACTACAACCCCGTAAGCGAGGTATGCATTCCCTTAAGGAGGCCGACATGATCATGGCCAAGATGGACCTGCTGGCAAAGAAGCCGGACAGCTATGCAAAGATGAACCAACAAGAGAGTGTCCAATCTCTGGAATCCTACATGACTTGTGAAGTCTGTGGAGAAACCGGACATTCTGGGAGCCACTGCCCCGAGCTACATGAAGATTTGAACTTCATCAACAACAATAACAGTTTCCGTCAACAGAATCAAGGATGGAATCAGCACTCCAATTCTCAAGGTAACAATTCATTCCCTCGCTCTAATTTTCATAATTCTGATAATTTCTCATTCCTGAAGAATTTAGTTTACTCACAAGGTAAAACTACTGATTTCTTGAAAGAGAGATTAATGGCGAATGATAAAATTCTTGAGAAAATAAATGCTAAATTGGAAGATTTCTCATCTGCTCTGAAAAATCAACTTAGCTTTAATAAGATGTTAGAAACCCAATTAGCTCAACTTGCTGATATCATACCATCTTTTGAATCTGGCAAAATTCCTGCTAAACCTGACATGAAAATTGCAAATATGGTTGAAATAAAATATTTTAATTATTATGAAGATCAAACCATGATTGTTAAAAATGGTGATCCTGGTAGTCCCATAATTAGATGTTCAATCTTTGGTGAAGTCTTTAAAAATGCCATGTGTGATTTAGGATCGAGTGTGAACATTATATCTAAAGATATATATGAAAACTCATTCTTTCCACCCATGTCATCCACATCTGCCTATGTTGTGCTAGCTGATCAATACACTTGCTATGTAGAAGGAATAGGCAATGATTTACCTGTTCATATTAGAGGTTCATATGTTCCTGCTGATTTCATAATACTAGATATGGGAAATAGGAAAGATGTGCCTCTAATCTTAGGTAGACCCTTCTTAAACACTGTTGTTGCCTGCATATATGTGGGAAGTGGTAAAATGCAAATGACATTAGGAGGGAGGAAGGAAATATTCTCCTTCTCCTGAGGCCTCGCATATGCCGCTAACATGCAGGAAGCAAAACCCGTTCGTACCAAGAAGAGGCGCCCAAGAACAAGGTGGAACAGAAAGAAAGAACCACCTCCTCCTGAGTTGTGTAATTCACATAACAAGGGAGAGGTGCCAAAAGAAGAAGAACCCGATGGAGTACAAAGAGAAGAAGTGCCCAAGGAAGAAGATCCACCCGATAAGGATGAAACTCCGTGGACCTAAGGTATGGTTTTACTTTTACTTTTTCCCTTCAATTTTCCTTTTCAAATAAATAACATATGTCATGCATGTAACTAAAAAAAAATCAGTTATCATTAGTTATATGCATAGGTATATGTTAACTTAGTTAGAATAATAAAATATCATAATAGGATAGTTTCCCTTTTCACAACATTAGATAGTTTCCCTTTTAATAAAATGAGAACAAGAGCTCCGACTAAGAAGAAGAAGGCCCTTCACCAAGCAAGAAGCCAGCTTGGGGGAGACTCCCACTCCGATAAGGTATGTCTCAAGCCTACACTTTACATTCAGTTCTTAAATTCTATATATTTTGAATGTCACATGCTTGCCTAAATAACCACTCGATGAATAATATTGATAAAATCTGCTTAAATAAGTTAAAACCTGAATAAGATTTAAAATATGTCATGCAAATGCTATTGTTATGGTTTGAATAACTGGTCTTATCTAAGTTGTAGCTTTTGTGGGTTGCACATGCTTTAACTGAAATCATGCTTAGTGAGTAAAGTTAGTAAGAAATGGAGTAATTCTTTAAACTTGTTAAGGTGAAATTAGGACCTAATCTAGAGAATTTCTTTTAAAAATTATGAAAACCTTGCTAAAAGTTCCTCCTAGATTTTATCCCATCCCACCACCAGCCAAATATTTGTTAGTCACTAGTCAAAACCACAAAGAGCTTTGTTTGTGTTGAGCTTTGTTAGACCTCATAGATCTTAGTAGAGAAGCTTTTCATATCTTTTGAATCAAGATTCACACACACCCACCATAATTTGCCTACTTTCCACTTTGGAAGTTTGCAACCACCAAATAAATTGCTTATTCTCTACACCGGAGATATGCAATACCCTGCCAAACATCCCATTGCTAGCCTTATGCTATTCCTACACTGGGAATAAGCATTTCTCTCCCTTTCCCTACTCATTTCAAAAATCCTTTCCTATAGATAACCTGGGGAAATCTAGAGCTAAAAGAGAGAGAGAGAGGAAAAAAATGAGCAAAGTAGCTCAAGAAAGGACTATGTCCTATGAAAAAAAGTGAGCAAATTAGCTCAAAAGAGGACTATGTCCTAAGAAAATGTGAGGACACATCTTTTGTCTACTCACTATATATCCAAAAAAGAGAGAGAGAGAGAAAATTATCATTAGCTCTAGACCCCAGAAATTAACAAGGAAGGATTATGAAATATCTCTCTATAAACTTCCACATAACCATACATGCACATCTTGATCAATTTTTATGATTTGCTGCTCCTTATGATCTGAGTGTCTAGCTTAGCAATAAACATCAGGCAATTTGCTCATGGTTCTTAGCCTACCTACAACTCCACATATCATTCTTTATAAATACGAGAGGCTACATTTTGGCATAAGTGAGGATTTAAACACCATTGAGTGATTGAGTGAATCTTGGAGGACTTAAGCAAGTTGTTATCTTTTGAAAACCTTGAAAAACCTCCAGACAGAATCCTAGTTAAACCTAAGCAAGATAAAAGTTTCCTATCTACTACTTTGTTTCACTCCTGCATGTTTGAAGTGAAAATCTATAAGCCCCACATTGCTATGATTTATGATATATGCTAAGTTAGTTCTCACTATACAATATGCACTTGCAGACATCTTAAGTTGCTATCTATTTCATGCTCAATGCTTAAACCGCATTGTTGCTCGAGGACGTGCAACATGTTAGCTTGGGGGAGCTTGTTGATGGTCCCTAAACACCTGTTTTACCATCAACATTTGGCCCTAAAGTCCACCAAAAAGGCATGAAATGTAGTCAAATAGGTTTCAAACTAACTGAATTCCACATGTCCATAGAATTTTATTTGAATGCAGGATTTGAACCAAATTTAGACATATGGACCCACCAGAGGCCAAGCCCACTCAGCAGGGCCCAAATGGGCCTAAGGGGGGTGGCACCCGCCACCCCTAGGTGGCGCCCGCCACCTCTAAGTGGCGCCCGCCACTTGGGTTGGCCCAAGCTTCACCACCTGCCACGTCACCGATCCGTGTGACCTCCCCAAGGCCAAATCTTGGCCCTTGGTCACTAGGTCAGTGGCATCAGATGACTCAGGATGAAGAGGCGTGGATCAAGGCTGAATGGCGGTTGCTAGGACATGCAACCGACCTCCAAACCGCCTTGGACAACCACCTGGATGCCGTTGAAGCCAAGGCGGTGCATCCAGCGGCCAGGACACTGGCGGCCGCCAGTAGGGGGTGGCGCCCGCCACCTAACCTAACCCTAGGTCGGTTGGCTACCCCCTATAAGTACCCCCCTCACTCATTTGGGCTATAAATATCCCCCAGAGGCATCACTTCATTCACACACCAATATCCCACAAGCAAGAGAAGCAAAGCAAGTAGAGGCAAGCTAGTTAGAAGCTCAGAGAGCTTAGGCAAGTAGGTTAGCTAGTAGAGAGAGTATAGCTCTAGTGCCCTCGCTACAGCGTGGCTCTTAGTTTAGCACAGCTTAGCCTAAGTCCTTGGCAGAATTAGCGTAGAGCTTGCTAAGAGAGAAGCGGGTGCGAGCGACTGGCATCGGAGGTCGGTTGATTTCCCGGCGTCTCTGGTCTGGTTTGCTCTCTTGTATCTCAGGTACATTTATCTTTATCTCAGTATTAGTTTAAGCATTACTTTCAGTATTACTTTCAGTATTACTTTATCAAGTACCTTGAGTGTGACCTAGCTATCCTACAGTTCAATTCACTTAGCCATAGTAGTTAATATCTAGTGTGCTTAGTGATTGATCTTTGCCAATAGGTTGCTTAGTTAGTTTAGTGTTTATCTTATTAAGTCAAGTGTTTGCTCTGACGTCCGCAAGGGTGTCTCTATTCAAAGTTAGGGTAGAGATAGTTAGAATATAGTTAAGCGTGGTGCTTAGTTATAGACTTACCTTCAGATACGGCTGGACCCCCGGATAGCTGTGGTAGCAAGCAGGTGGTGACAGCCCTGTGCGCCTTGAATTCCACCACGTAGTTGGCCCAGTTTAACAGTAAGGATCGTTGTGCTAGCGTTCAACCTAAGTAAGTGGTAAAGGCTAGTACGCCTCGATACTTGACAAGATAGGAATAAAACTTTACTCAACTTAGTTGCTTTATTGTCTTATGCCTGCCTTGCTTTGTAACTATCTTGCTTCGTAGTTATCTTGCTTCGTGGTTATCTAGGAGTAGTTAGTAGTTAGTTATCTTAGTTATCCTTAGTTATTCCCTTTATCCACCTATCCATCCACCTTACCTTAGCCATCCATTTCGTCCTTACCTATCCACCCATATATTCTTTCTAGCCTTTCATCTTCCCTTCTCCCCTTTTCCTTTTTCTTATTTCTTCAACTCTCATCCCCTCCTTGACTCAACTCATACACCACCCTAGCCTTCCCTCGGGATCAAATAAATCGACACCTGGTACTCCCAGGCGAAGTGCTACTACGATAGTTTTGTGCGCTTGTAGAATCTCCTCCTGGTAGATTGCAATCTCTCTAGCTAGCTCCTACTAGTGTCGGGATTGACAACCCCGCTTGGCATTAGTAGATAGCTGCTTTAGCTCCACTCCTTTAGGTATAGTGACCGGACTTGCTACAGGCACTTCTGACGCCGTTGCCTGGAATAGATTCCATAGTCTACTCCTAGTAACAATGTTAGCGAGTGCCAACAAGCATTCCTGGGCCGTTACCAGGGATAGTTGCCTAGCTCTATCTTTAGTGAAGCTAAGAACTACCAACAATTACCTTTCTTCAAATTACTCAAGGTTGGCGATAAATTTCAGTGGACGGAAGTAGCGGACAGGGCCTTTGAACAACTCAAAGGATACCTAACCAATTCACCTATACTGACACCACCAGAACCCAGGGAACCGATGATGCTTTATATCGCAGCTACCACACACGTCGTAAGCACAGCGATCGTGGTCGAGCGCAAAGATGACAAGCACATCTACCACACTCAAAGACCAGTGTACTATCTTAGTGAGGTACTCTCCCATTCAAAGGTTAGATACCCACAAGTACAGAAATTACTCTACGCCCTACTCATTTCTTCAAGAAAGCTACGACATTACTTCGAGGCTCATGAGATTACAGTCATCACGGATTTTCCATTGGGAGAAATCCTCCATAATCGTGACGCCACTGGGAGAATTTCCAAGTGGGCAGTCGAATTGGGGGCACTCAAGATCAAGTTCACTCCGAGGAAAGCAATCAAGTCACAGGCTCTAGCGGATTTCGTCGCCGAGTGGACAGAGATACAGCAGATCCAAGACAATGCTATTCCTGATCACTGGAAAATGTACTTCGACGGGTCCCTAAAACTCGGAGGAGCAGGAGCCAGAGTACTTCTAGTATCACCTGCCGGAGAGCAGCTCAAATATGTTCTGCAGATATTGTGGCCCGCCACCAACAACGAAGCAGAATATGAAGCGCTACTCTATGGACTCAAGCTAGCAGTCGCACTGGGCATCAGGTGACTCCTAGTCTATGGCGATTCTTCCGTAGTAATTCACCAAGTCAACAAAGACTGGGATTGCACAAAGGAAACAATGAACGCCTATTGCGCGGAAGTCTGCAAGCTGGAAAAACACTTTTCTGGGGTAGAACTCATTCATATTACCCGGGTTCTCAATGTGGCAGCAGACATCCTAGCAAAATTAGGATCTGACAGAGCCTTGGTCCCTAGTGGTACCTTCGTACATGAATAATCCAAGCCGTCAATCCAAGAGAAGGAAGAGGCTGAGTCAACACCATTCATCGAGGTTCTAACTCTAGCACCCGACTGGACACAAGTCTTCATTGACTACTTCAAAGAGCATAAACTGCCAAGTGATAAAACTGCCGCAGAGCAAGTCAGCAGACGTAGCAAAAACTATGTTTTTGTTGGGGACAAGCTATATCGACGCAGAGCTTCATCAGGAATCCTCCTCAAATGCAACTCACCAGAAGAAGGCAGGGAAATCTTAAATGAAGTTCACTCTGGGTATTGCGGTAACCACGCAGCTTCAAGGACTCTAGTCGGAAAAATCTTCAGATCAGGGTACTATTGGCCCTCAGCCTTGAAAGACGCGGAAGACTTAGTCCGTTGCTGTTAATCGTGTCAGTTCTTTGTCAAGCAGCAGCATGTACCTACACATGAATTGATCTGTATTCCTCCATCTTGGCATTTCTCATGCTGGGGACTTGACATGGTGGGTCCTCTTAAGCGTGCTCCAGGCGGGTTCGAATACATCTACGTCGCAATCGACAAATTCACAAAGTGGATCGAGTACATGCCCTTGGTCAAGTTCAATGCATCTAAATCAGTACAATTCATGCAGAGCATCTTTCACCGCTTTGGGATGCCGCACAGAATCATCACCGACCTCGGGTCCCCTTTCATGGCTACTGAATTCAAGTCATGGGCCACCAACTGCGGAATCAAGATAGACTATGCAACAGTAGCTCATCCACAGTCCAACGACCAAGTTGAACGAGCAAACGCCCTGATTCTCGCAGGATTGAAACCAAGACATTTTGACCTCCTAAAAGATCACGGCGGAAAGTGGGTCGAAGAATTGCCTAAGGTAGTCTGGGGGCTGCGGACACAACGAAGTCGGGCAACAGGCCAAACTCCTTTCTTCCTGGTATATTGTTGATGGTCCTTAAACACCTGTTTTACCATCAACATTTGACCCTAAAGTCCACCAAAAAGGCATGAAATGTAGTCAAATAGGTTTCAAACTAACCAAATTCCACATGTCCATAGAGTTTTATTTGAATGCAGGATTTGAACCAAATTTGGACATATGGACCCACCAGAAGCCAAGCCCACTTAGCAGGGCCCAAATGGGCCTATGGGGGGTGGCACCCGCGACCCCTAGGTGGCGCCCGCCACCAATAAGTGGCGCCCGCCACTTGGGTTGGCCCAAGTTCCACTCCCTGCCACGTCACCAATCCGTGTGACCTCCCCAAGGCCAAATCTTGGCCCTTGGTCACTAGGTCAGTGGCATCGGATGGCTCAGGGAGGAGTGGCATGGATCAAGGCTGAATGGCGGTTGCTAGGACATGCAACCGACCTCCAAACCGCCTTGGACAACCACCTGGAGGCCGTAGGATCAAAGCCGGTGCATCCAACATCCAGGGGACTGGCGGCCGCCAGTAGGGGGTGGCGCCCGCCACCTGACCTAACCCTAGGTCGGCTGGCTGCTCCCTATAAGTACCCCCCCCCTCACTCCTCAAGGCTATAAATACCCCCCTGGTGACACCACTTCATTTGTACCATCACAACACAATAGAAGCAAAGCAAGTAGAAGCAAGCAAGTGAGAGCTCAGAGAGCTTAGGCAAGTAGGTAGCTAGTAGAGCAAGGCATCTTTGCCCTCGCGGTAGCGCTGCTCAAGGCTTAGCTCAAGAGTAGAGGCGTGCGAGTGATCGGTCCTGGAGCTGGGAAGAGTCTTCCTTCATCTCCAGTTCAGGTTTTGCTCTTGTTACTCAAGCATTTTACTATATTCTATTTTATCATTTCAAGTATTACTTTATTCTACTTATCAGTATTGAGTGGTATACTTGATTGATTGCTTGAGTGCCTAGCTATCCTACAGTTCAATTCACTGAGCCATAGTAGTTAATCTCTAGTGAGCTTAGTGTTTTATCTTTGCCAATAGGTTGCTTAGTTAGTTTAGTGTTTATCTTATTAAGTCAAGTGTTTGCTCTGACGTCCGCAAGGGTGTCTCTATTCAAAGCTAGGGTAGAGATAGTTAGAATATAGTTAAGCGTGGTGCTTAGTTATAGACTTACCTTCAGATACGGCTGGACCCCCGGATAGTTGTGGTAGCAAGCAGGTGGTGACAACCCTGTGCGCCTTGAATTCCACCACGTAGTTGGCCCAGTTTAACAGTAAGGCTCGTTGTGCTAGCATTCAACCTAAGTAAGTGGTAAAGGCTAGTACGCCTCGATACTTGACAAGATAGGAATAAAACTTTACTCAACTTAGTTGCTTTATTGACTTTTGCCTGCCTTGCTTCGTAACTGTCTTACTTCGTAGTTATCTAGGAGTAGTTATTAGTTACTAGTTAGTTATCTTTAGTTACCCCTTTATCTATCTAGTTATCCACCTTACCTTAGCCATCCATTTCATCCTTACCTATCCATCCAAATATATTCTTTCTAGCCTTTCATCTCCTCTCTTCTCCCCTTTTCCCTTTTCTCTTTTCTTCGACTCTCATCCCCTCCTTGACTCAACTCATACACCACCCTAGCCTTCCCTTGGGATCAAATAAATTGACACCTGGTACTCCCAGGCGAAGTGCTACTATGATAGTTCTGTGCGCTTGCAGAATCTCCTCCTGGTAGATTGCAATCTCTCTAGCTAGCTCCTACTAGTGTCGGGATTGACAACCCCGCTTGGCATTAGTAGATAGGTGCTTTAGCTCCACTCCTTTAGGTATAGTGACCGGTCTTGCTTCAAGCATTTCTGACGCCGTTGCCGGGGATAGACTCCATAGTCTACTCCTAGTAACAACGTTAGCAAGTGCCAGCAAGCATTCCTGGGCCGTTATCGGGGATAGTTGCCTAGCTCTATATTTAGTGAAGCTAAGAACTACCAACATATATGGCACTGAAGCAATCCTTCCGGCTGACTTAATCTAGAACGCCCCATGAACAGAGCAGTATAACGAAGGCAAAGCCGATGACACCAGGCGGCTAGAAGTCGACAGCCTCGAAGAGGCTCGATTAACCGCACTCTTTCAGTCAGCAAGGTACCTTCAAGGGATGAGACGCTACTACCACAAGAACGTCCATCACCGCACTTTTCAAGTAGGCGACCTGGTCCTGAAGAAAATTCAGAATACTACAGGGCGCCACAAGCTTATGAGTCCATGGGAAGGACCGTACATTGTATCCAAAGTAACAAGACCCGGGTCATTTGAGCTAGTCACTGAAGATGGATCTCCACTGCCGAATTCATGGAATATTGAGCACTTGAAGAAATTCCATACTTAAGGACTACGCTACAATCCTGACCCAGGGCATTTGTATTTATTAGTCGGATATTAATAAAGTTTGGAGTTCATTAGAAACAAGAACTTTACAAATTATCCAGGCTTTTTTCTACATCTCATCACGACTAATTAGTCGCATAAAAATCTCTGCAATAGCAGGGCTTACCACCGACTAATATTTAATATTACTTGGACGGATATGTTCAGCGGTAACCATATTTGAGTTACGAGCTTCGAGCTCAATACAACTCACAAGGTAGTACGGCTTAACACCCGGCTATCAGCCTATAGTAAATATGGTATCTGCCGTAGTAGATACTAGTTCCTATAAGGCATAACAAGGTGGAATAGTACCCACCCTGTTACATATCTACCGGACAGAGGTCCATCTACCTTCGCACCCAAGCTGCGATCATCAAGAGGATATGATCCACCCAGAAGGAACCACGGTTACGGTCCTTCAAGAGGTGCCTGATCAGAATTATCCCTTGAACAAGGGTACTAAGAGTAGTACTCGGGCAAGACTAAGTCCTCTACACAATCAATAGAGACTCAAAGTCGTACGACCCACAACAAAAGTGCTAGAGAGCACTCGGATAGACTCGTCTAATCAGACGCCTGGTCATACATCCACATAAAGTAAAGTCAACCTATTGCCGAAGAAATTTCTCGCAACAAGGAGTTGATCATATACGAAATCCATGAGATTCAAAAGTAACCAATATTTTTGATATTTCATAATAATCGTTTGCAGGGGATACAAGCCGCGCTGAAAAGACTAAGGAGACTAAATTACTCTACAAGATCTAGAATCTGTGAGTACTCCTCCGCCGCGGTCTTCACCTCCTTTTGCATCGCTGCAAGGTCCTCGTCGCCTTTGCCTTCAGGGAGGGTCATCAGAGCATACAGGTCGAAAGACGGTAGATGTAATCGCAGCGTCGCCATCAGACCTTGCACCACAGAAATCGACATATCTTTGATATATTGAGCCAGCTGCCCAGGCGCAGCCTTGGCCCGATCAATCAAAGTCTCCTCAACTCCTTCTGGCACCGGAATCATGTTCAGGATGGGCTCGACGGCATGCGCCAAGGCCTTCAGAGAAGCTTGCGAAGATTTGAGAGCCTCCCGCAACTCCTTCGTAGACTTCAGAGCCTGCAGAAGGTCCCAGTCAGCACCCTCACGCATCAATTTGGCTTCCTGAAGAGTACTTTGTGCATTAACAAATACCTCCTCAAGCTCCGCCTGCTTCAGGTTGAATGCGCTCTGCCACCCAGAAGCTAGCTTATTCGCATCTGCATAAATATCAGTCGGTTATCATATAATCAGATTGACACTATGGAATCGACTGACACAGAAAACTACAAAGTTTACCCTCAAGCTGCTTTTTGGAAGCCTTCTTCAGCTCCTTCATCTTCTGCTCCATAGAAGCGGCCTTAGCTATCAGCCCAACCTCACGGTCGTTTGTAGCATCACGCTCTGCGACCACCTCCTTGAGGTTGCCTTGGAGTTCATTGATGCGGTTATGGAGAAGCTGGGTGGCTACCTTTTGACTAATTTGGTCATGGGCAATGTAGTCCCGGAGCTTCTGGTTCTCATGGGACATCTCCTGGCGGATCCGGGTGACCTGATCCCTAACCTTGAAGTCAAAGGCCTACAAAAAAACACTACTGTGAGTACTCGGACGTGACTACAGTACAATAAGAAGAAATTGAGAATCTTACCTCAACAAATTGGTGAAGAGATTCAACAGAAGCTCTCACTTGATCACTCAGCTCCTTCAACCGGCAGAGGTCCTGATTATACCTGGATACGTCGAGGGTCGCCCCCTGGCGCGAGGACTCGGGTGCATCTACAGACCCTCCCTGTTGACGAGTTGAAGCTTCTGCATGTATATCCGCCAAAACCATCTCCAGAGATGGTTCATCTGGCTGTCGTGTGCGGAAAAACCAGTCATTGAATACCCGGTCAAACTCTAGCTGAGCAGAAGAACGAAAGATGGAGAATGGCCAACCAACCTGAGGCAATGGGAGAACATCCAAATCAGGAGCCGCAACGGCCTGAGACTTGGACGGAGAGGAGCCAGGCAGCGGATCTACCTGGCTAAAGGTTGGCAGCACGCTGGAATCATCCTTGGCCAGCGACCCCGACTCCTCTACCGCCTGGGAATCAGGAACGGTACTCGAGGCTGTTGCATCCGGTTTCATTTTCCTACAAACAGACGAGCACTCACGTCAGTATCAGAAATCTGTGAACACTCTACAAAAGCTAAAAACTTACTTCACGAGCTTCAATGGCTTCGGTAGCTTCAAGAGAGGCTGTTTCAGAAGTGGGTCCGAAGCCGGAGATTCTTCAGGGATCGTGCTGCTAGAAGTCCCTTGAGTAGTTCCAGCATCTAATACAGCGACATATATAAGACAAGAGTTTATCAAAATGCAAAAGGAATACGAAGTACTCGGGTTTCCCCTTACGAGGAGCACCCAGATTATAGTGCTTATCAGACAACTCTTGCGATAAAAGAACTTTTCGACAAGCACGACGATTACCGGTGCGAGCCTTTTTAAGGACGGGTCCTCCGGCTTCTTGCTGTGGAGTCAGCGACCTCTTCCGGCTACCCTCAGCTTCCGGTTCTATAAGCATGACATCAGAGTCAGTTGAATCTGTGTCACGCCAGTCAAGATCTTCAGGAGAGCTCGATTTATTGGGAAGATCCTCACTTCGGATAGGACCCCCCAAAACTATGCCTCCACCTTCTTCAGTCGCCGGAGGCAGGGGAGGACAATCATTGTCATCTCTCCCCTGGCCCTAGAAAAGAAGAACATTCAGTCAGGTCAGAAGGATATTTATTCAGAACCTCGAAGACATGGTAAATCATATACTTACCTGAGGCGGAGGGTTAATGGCGGAGAATGTTGTCACCACTGGAGCAAGGTGTTCACGACTCTTGAGAAGCCAGTTCACCCTCCATAAGACTTCACAGTCTGACAACTGTTCGACGGCATGACGTCCCGGGTCATTCTTACCCAGGTACTCGAAGCCAAAATTGGCTCGCTGTTGCAGAGGATGGATGCGTCGTGCAACGAAATCTTGGACGACAGAGTATCCGGTCACGCCGTCGAGCTTTAATGCCTCTATGGAATCAATAAGAGGTCGGATAGCCTCTAATCCTTTAGCACTAATCTTGTCACTCCACTCACGGCACTTTTGCGGAGGCCACCCGTCGTGACGACGAAGCGCCGGCGGAGGGTTTGCCATATAAAACCAGCCAGAAGCCCAGTCTTTGACAGAATTCGACAAATCTACATCTATGTACTGACTAGCTACCTCTAACCTTAACTGGATGCCAGCACCGCCGACTACCTCTACACTAGCATCACTGGGTTGACACTTCACCCAGAAGAAATAGCGGAAGATAGTAAAAGAAGGGCAGATACTCAGAAAAGCTTCACACAGATGGGTAAAAATTGCAATGTGGAAGCAGGCATTGGGAGTGATATGGTTGAGAGTCAAACCATAATAGTGCAGCAATCCACAGAAAAAGTCAGAAGCAGGAAGCCCTAATCCCCGCTCGACAAAGGACTTGAACATCACTATTTTAGTGGTGTTGGGGGCAGGAGCGCGGTGATCGGTGGGCACTCTCCATCCATCAAGCGGTTGTGCTCAAAGTAATCCTTGTTGCGCCAAGAACGTCAGCTCTGACAAGATGGTGTCTGGTTTTTTCCACGCCAATATGTCAGTTGGGGGATTGGGATGCTTCGGCTTTCCAGTGGTGGTGATCCTAACCTTCTTCTTATCACCAGCGGCTTGTCTCTTGGGACCCATGTTGATCACGAGAGACTTTCTACGCATCAACTAATGGTTCGCTAGGGGATTTCTAACTCTGAAGGCAATGGCTTGATGAAAGCGTGAGGAACATACAGCCCGACGGCGGCTTATTATAGATCTATTTTGGCAACCGTTCATCTCTCATAAACGACGTTAAGAGACTGTTCAAAACCCTAACGGGTGAGAAAGCGCTACAAACGGCGTCAGCTCCAGCTAAACAGACAAGCTTCCTTCATTCACAAGACACATTTAGTACTCGGAGAACAAGACAGAGGACTCGGAAAATATTCCAAGTACCCGGATCTTATTTATTATTACTCGGAATTACAACAGAGATACGTGGCAACATCTTGAGATACAGCGATTATCAGCAGAAGTACAATCAGGACGTAAAACGCTACTCTAGTGTAATCAAGGTACAGAGCCTTGATGCCTATTGCACCAAGGACCGGGTTCAGTGAGACGCAGTAAAGCAGACACAGAACTTTGGGTAGACACTATCTTTTCAGTGCATCCCAAGGTGGATTTTAGGCACCACCCCGGTACTCAAGGAACTCCGGGGAAGACCATCACCCTCGCCGCCCTTTTGACAACCTGTGACTCCGAGGTTATCTACGAGTGGTAGTCACAAGAGTTCTTCTAGGCGCACCTCTGTATCCCTCTGCTCGCGACCACTTGGAAACCGCCCTGGCGGATGGTCCCTTCACAAGAGTTCTTCTAGGCACCTCATCTTCTTTGCATAAGGAAGACACCCGGGGGCTCGGCCATCTCCGTTATCACTACTATAAAACTCATGGGACTAAGAGAAGTTCTACACTCCTATAGGATATGAACTCCTTGCTTCCCAGGCAGGGTATTTATAGGCGGTTTCTTCTTGGTCTATGGACATGGTTCATCAACAAAAGTGACCGCTGGAGCAATAATTCAACCAATGTACTGTGGTGCATGTGAAGCTTGGTATCGGTAACAGAGCTGTTTCCCACACGCACTTCAAGACAAAGACGACAAAGTTTACAGTTGCAGAAAACGACAAACATCATTATTACACACAGCTGGAACATTCACTGGTCAATTATTGCTGGCCCCATGGTAATTTTTATTTAGTGGGGGGTGATACGGGATGTTTGTTGAAAACATTACCCACCTGAAGCTGAATATTTATTACTCGGACAGTTTAAGCAACGAATTGGTGTCATGTTCCGACTCCTCATTTTCTTTAATAGATTATTTGATCATATATTTCTGAAGATCCCAAGTGCCGACTACTAAAGTACTCGGAACTCAGGCTCGGGGGCTGCAGGGTATAATCTATAAAGAAAATGTTTTTTCTTACCCAAGAATTACTCAGAAAAGGCTCAAAAGATCCTCAAAGTTATTATAAATAACAAGAGGCTCGGGGGCTACACCCTATGGGTGCACTTTTCAGGAAAAAGTGCACGCCATGGAAGTTCTTTACCTACGGAGCACTTCAAGATTTCTCAAGATATTACTCGGAGATTCTCAAAGAGAAACCAAAAGATAATGATCTGAGAAAATGATGAAGAGCTCGGGGGCTTGACGGACCAGGATGTCAGAGATATCATCAGAAGATGATCCCTTCGACTAATCCCGGACGACATTGGAGATCCTAAGACTTGATACGAAGCGTATTTGGATTAGGACTCTTATTGTAACCTAGTTGAGTTCTTAAAGGAAGTCTTGTAATTAGAATAGGACTCCTCGGATGTAACCGACTAGGACTCGGTCTGCGCTATGCTTCACCCGGATATATAAGGGGAAGCAGGCGCGGGCTCCTGAGAGAATCGAACATTGAATCATAATCATACACAAGGCACACGCCGCACTGGACTTAAGGTATTATGCTATTCAGTGGCCTGAACCAGTATAAATCGCTGTCCCTGTGTACTCGCCGAGTCCTACGAACGCCGATCCCCACCGAACAAATCGTCTGAGATTACTCAAGATGAGTTGCCGGTTAACAAACACCGACATCGACCACCGCGCCTTCCTCACCGATAACTTCGCCGCAACGCAAGCCTCTCGGCGCCACCATGCGTCGACCGTCCTTTTTGGACCTCCCCCGGTTTTGAGGCTGAAACCGGGAAACCAGTCCTCAGGCTGAGTTTTGTGGCCCAAACTTAGAAACCCGCGAGCCCAGGTTTTGAGGCCCAAACCTGGAAACCGTCCACGTCGAATTTTGAGACCCAAACTCAGAAACTCGCCACCCTGAGTTTTGAGGCCCAAACTCGGAAACCGTCGAGGTTAGTTTTTAGAGGCTCAACTACCAAACCCGCGCTGTAGACGGGATGTGGTTTGCACACCCCAACGACCGACACCGATGCCGATGCATGTCCAGGCTCCACACCGGGCACAACGCCTTCGCCTTCCTTCTCGACCTCCTGCCAAGTGTCACGACACCATCGTATTCCTCCCAACTCGGCCGATGCACCACACATGCCCATGTGCTCAAGCTCGCCGATGCCACGTGCCAGCTACCATAGCTGGTCCTCTGGCCTCCCGGTCCGTCGATCCAAGCCTCGCGTCCGCCCTTCACCGCTCCTCGTCCATCGGCATGACACATCTCTACTTGACCTTCACCTCGCCATCGACCACTGTCTCCGAGATCCACACCTGCACATCAACATAGCCAAGAACACATGTTGCCCGTTGACCGATCGCTCATCACTCAGGAATGGAACCACAAGGTAACATATCAACCTTGTGTTCGCAATCTCCCCCTTGATGAGTGGATCGTCAACACATAGTAACTATTAACCAAAGAGAAAAGAAAATAGGAGTAGATAGAAGGAAAAACTCACTCGAGATGTCCAAAAGCCAAGACAAAAGCCGAAGAAGGACAAATCGAGATAAGCAAAGCTTGGTCCTCAAAGACATGGGCAATGGTTCGACACAACCAAGCAAAGGATCCAAGCAACTACTCAACAACAAGCAAAACTCGATCACACAGAGCGAAAGACTTGGTTCCCAAAGACATGGGCAACGGCTCGACGCAACCAGGTCAAAAACAAGCTAGTCCTCATGAAGAGGCAGAAAGGGCTCAACACCACTAGCTGAAACCTCAATACCAACTGAAACTGAAAATGCATAAACATGCAAAACTGCTAGTTCCTCAAGATAGAGGCACAGAGGCTCAACACAACTAGCAGATAGCTCCATACCAATCAAAACTGGCGAAAACAGCTAGTCCCTCAAGATAGAGGCACAGAGGCTCGACACAACTAGCTGAAAGCTCCAAACCAATAGACGACATAGGCACAAGAAATGCTCTCCCTCGCTAACAGAACTCCCCCTCAACAAGTGAAGCACAAAATTGCAAATTATCACCATATGACAAAAATTCTCCCCCTTGGGGGCAAATTGCAATCCAAAGGAGAGGAAAAGAAGCTCAAGTAAGCGAAACGAAACTAGGCCATGCATATCGGAGCAAGCAAATGCATATGAGTAAAAAATGCAAGTCAGCAGCTACAAGTATATAGTCGTTAGAGTGAATGAATGCTCTAAAGAGTGCTGATCCGACAACTTAGCAACAAGCAAACATGCTAGCAAAGGCTCAAACTGATCACAGAATACGAAATATGAACACATAAGCTTAGTGAGCAGTTTTTAGCCATTCAGAAAGGGGATTCACCATCAAAATAGCACTGAACATGTAAAGACATGAAGTCAGAAACAAGTGCTAAACATGTATACAATGTGAACTACCCCTAGAAAAGTTCAATCATCATGCTATAGAATGAAACATAGACTTATGTTTTTCAGATTTTATCGGAGAATTGCAGCGGTTATTAACACAAGTTCAGAGTTTAGCATATGATTGCGAGAGGTTGAAAGCTTGTCATTGCCTAACTTTTCAACCGAGCTAAGCCTATGTGTAAGCAATCAGAAGCTTAAAGCATCGGTTTTGGTCTTACACTACACAACACAAGTTTAACTCAAATGTGCAATGAGAAAGAGTCTCGATGCTGTGATGTGCTGACAAAGCAATCCCATCTCGATCTTTTCAAATTCACTTAGACTTGGCTTAATTTAAGCAGAATATGAACATACCAAGCAAATGAATGACTCAAAGCAAGAGACATAGCAACCTAGCATATATGAAATAGCACATGTGGCTTCAACATATTCTAAACATGCTAGTTGCCAATCTCAATGGTGAACAAGTATCAAGTTTTATGTTCATTAAGCATATTCACCATTCATAAAACAACAGCTTGGCTCACAACATGTATAAAGTGATCAACAGGAGCCTAAGCTACAAGCATCATCATATAGCATCGGAGAAAAACTACTTAGAGCATAATTTCATTCTAAATATTATAGACATGAAGCTCGAAAATGCAAGGTGTATACATGATAAGATGCATGCAGAAGTTAGTTTAGAAGTAATAGAGCAGAAAAACTAGACTAAGAGTATCAGAGCAAAAACAAAAACAACCCAGAACAAAAGGGTATCAGAGAGTCAGTCTATGATACAACAAGAAACGTGCTTTCCCCATCTAAAAGGGAAAAGACACACCAAGCTCACCTCTCAACCTAGCAAAAGTTAAGAGATCCAAAGGCTTGGTGCAAATATCCGCAAGCTGGTTATGGGTGTCTGCATGCCTAAGGTCAATGTCGCCTTTCTCGTAGTGATCACGAAGAAAGTGAAAGCGAACATCGATGTGTTTGGTCTTGGAGTGAATAATAGGGTTCTTTGCTACACTAATGGCAGAAGTACTATCACAAAGCAAAGGAACCTGACTGAAATCTAGACCAAAATCACGCGATGTAGCAACCATCCATAAAAGTTGTGAAGCACAAAAGGCGGTAGCGACATACTCAACCTCGGTAGTAGACTGGGCAACGCTAGACTGCTTGCGAGAAGACCATGAAACAAGTGAAGAGCTAAGAAATTGACAAGTCCTAGAAGTAGACTTGCGCTCAAACCTACAACCGGCAAAATCCGCATCGAAGTAACCACAAAGAGAAAGGGTCGAAGAAGAGGAGTACCAAAGTTCGAACTCAGGAGTGAATCGGAGGTACCTCATGTTGCGTTTGACCGCCTGTTTGTGGGAAGTCCGAGGGGACGCTTGAAAACGAGCGCACAGACACATTAGGAAGTGTATGTCTGGCCTCATCGCCGTCAAGTACAGGAGTGAGCCAATCATGCTCTTGTACTCCTTCTGGTCCACGGGCTCTCCATCCTGGTCTGCGTCCATCGCAATCATCGTCGCCATGGGCGTCGTAAGAGGTTTGGCCTCGCCCATGTCGAACTTCTTCAGGATGTCTGTTGATGGTCCTTAAACACCTGTTTTACCATCAACATTTTACCCTAACATTCACCAAAAAGGCATGAAATGTAGTCAAATAGGTTTCAAACTAACCAAATTCCACATGTCCATAGATTTTTATTTGAATGCAGGAATTTGGACCAAATTTGGACATTTGAACCACCAGAGGCCAAACCCACTCAGCAGGGCCCGATTGGGCCTTAGGGGGGTGGCGCCCGCCACTTGGGTTGGCCCAAACCATCCCCCCTGCCACGTCACTGATCCATGTGACCACCCCAAGGCCAAATCTTGGCCCTTGGTCACTAGATCGGTTTGATCGGAGGGCTACGAAGGGGAGTGGCATGTATCATGACCTAAGTCGGTTGCTAGGACATACAACCTACCTCCAAACCGCCTTGGACAACCACTTGGAGGCCGTAGGATCAGTGATGATGCATCCAACGGCCAGGGGACTGGCGGCCGCCAGTAGGGGGTGGCGCCCGCCACCTGACCTAACCCTAGGTCGGTTGGCTGCCCCCTATAAGTACCTCCCTCACTCCACAAGGCTATAAATACCCCCCGGAGGCATCACTTCATTCATATCCCAGATATCCCAGATATCCCATGATATACCACACCAAGAAGCAAGAGAAGCAAGTGAGAGTTAGGTTAGAAGCTCAGAGAGCTTAGGCAAGTAGGTTAGCTACTAGAGAGAGTATAGCTCTAGTGCCCTTGCTACAGCACGGCTCTTAGTTTAGCACAGCTCAGCCTAAGTTCTTGGTAAAAGGAGCGTAGAGCTTGCTAAGAGAGAAGCGGGTGCGAGCGACTGGCATCGGAGGTCGGTTGATTTCCCGGCGTCTCTGGTCTGGTTTGCTCTCTTGTATCTCAGATACACTTATCTTTATCGCAGTATTACTTTAAGCATTACTTTCAACATTACTTATAGTATTACTTTATCAAGTACCTTGAGTGTGACCTAGCTAGCCTACAGTACCTTATAGTAGTTAATCTCTAGTGTGCTTAGTGATTGATCTTTGCCAATAGGTTGCTTAGTTAGTTTAGTGTTTATCTTATTAAGTCAAGTATTTGCTCTGACGTCCGCAAGGGTGTCTCTATTCAAAGCTAGGGTAGAGATAGTTAGAATATAGTTAAGCGTGGTGCTTAGTTATAGACTTACCTTCAGATACGGCTGGACCCCCGGATAGCTGTGGTAGCAAGCAGGTGGTGACAGCCTTGTGCGCCTTGAATTCCACCACATAGTTGGCCCAGTTTAACAGTAAGGCTCGTTGTGCTAGCGTTCAACCTAAGTAAGTGGTAAAGGATAGTACGCCTCGATTCTTGACAAGATAGGAATAAAACTATACTCAACTTAGTTGCTTTATTGACTCTTGCCTGCCTTGCTTCGTAACTATCTTGCTTCGTAGTTATCTTGCTTCGTGGTTATCTAGGATTAGTTATTAGTTAGTAGTTAGTTATCTTAGTTACCCTTAGTTATCCTATTCCCTTTATCTACTTATCCATCCACCTTACCTTAGCCATCCATTTCATCCTTACCTATCCACCCATATATTCTTTCTAGCCTTTCATCTCCTCTTTTCCCCTTTTCCCTTTTCTCTTTTCTTCGACTCTCATCCCTTCCTTGACTCGACTCATACACCACCCTAGCCTTCCCTTGGGATCAAATAAATCAACACCTGGTACTCCTAGGCGAAGTGCTACTACGATAGTTCTGTGCGCTTGCAGAATCTCCTCTTGGTAGATTGCAACCTCTCTAGTTAGCTCCTACTAGTGTCGGGATTGACAACCCCGCTTGGCATTAGTAGATAGCTGCTTTAGCTCCACTCCTTTAGTTATTGTGACCGGACTTGCTTCAAGCACTTCTGACACCGTTGCCTGGAATAGATTCCATAGTCTGCTCCTAGTAACAACGCTAGCAAGTGCCAACAAGCATTCCTGGGCCATTACCGGGGATAGTTGCCTAGCTCTATCTTTAGTGAAGCTAAGAACTACCAACAATGTCCTTCGTGTATTTGCCTTGATGCTCGAACGTCTTGTCTCAGGATTGCTTGATTTGCAACCCGAGGAAGAAGGTCAACTCACCCATCATACTCATCTCAAACTCCTTGCTCAGCTCATAGTATCTGCAAACTTGGCAACAAGTGCATGAGAGGAGCCACCAAAGATGATATCATCTAGGTAAATCTACACTAAAAGGGTGTAATTGCCTTGCTTGAGGAGAAAGAGGGTCTTATCTACCCATCCCATTTTAAAACCCTTGGAGAGCAAAAAGGTTTTCAAATGCTCATACCACGCTCTCAGGGCTTGTTTCAAACCACATAAAGCTTTTGAAAGTTTGAAGACATGGTTTGGAAACTTGGGATTCTCGAAACCAGGGGGTTGCCTAACATAAACCTCTTCCTCTATATACCCGTTTAGAAAAGCACTCTTAACATCCATCTGGTATAGTTTAAAACCCTTCGAAGCAGCAAAGGCTAGAAGGATCCTAATGGCTTCTAAACGAGCTACAGGGGCAAAGGTCTCCTCATAGTCTATCCCCTCTTTTTGGCAAAAGCTTTGGGCTACTAACCTAGCCTTATTCCTCACTACCATCTCATCCTCACCCTGTTTGTTCATGAAAACCCATTTGGTACCTATATGGTGGCAGTCTGGTCGAGGTGGAACTAAGGTCCACACTTGGTTTCGCTCAAAGTTCTCTAACTCCTCATGCATGGCATTGACCCAGTTAGCATCAGAAAGAGCGTGTCCAACATCTTTGGGCTCAAAAGAAGCGACAAATGCAAAATGAGCAAAGTGAGAGATCTCATACGCTCGCGACCGCGTGACTCGTTGGTCGATACCGCCGATCATCTACTGCGGAGGTTGGATTTGCTGAATGCTTCAGGGTGCTTGCCTCGCCGAAGTCGCCTCCCCCTTTCTAGATGTTGTCGCTCCCTCAGGTGCAGTCGGTGCTCGCTGGAGAGGTGGCTCAAGAGGACCCCAAGTAGTCGAAGTAGTGGGATTGGGTCCTCGAGCAGATGTCATCGTCGCAGGGTCGAAGGGGGCAACCAGTGGAGTTGGCTCGGGATCACCCCAATCGGCATCTTCCTGCTCCTCCTCCACAAAGATGATCTCTCCAAGCTCCTGTTCTCCCGCAACATCAAAAGCAGAAGAAACACAAGGCATAGTCTTGTCGAATGTGACCTCGCAGGTCTCCACTATCCGGTTAGTCTCAAGGTTAAGAACTCGATAAGCGCGAGAATGCAAAGCATAACCAAGAAACACACCATCAGCAGAACGAGATTCAAATTTGTCCAAATTGCCATTCTTAAGGATAAAACACTTGCACACAAACACCCAAAAGTGAGACAATTTGGGTACTATTGACGAAATATGGTCGACAGTCTAACGAGGGGTATGCCCAAGGTAGTAGATTAGACGGTGGAGGCATGCGAGACGTCTGCAAAGCATAAACATAGGGACGAGAGACGACGATTTAGACAGGTTCGGGCCGACAAGTCGCCGTAATACCCTACGTCCTGTGTTCTGGTGGCTGATTTGTATTATGAGTTTGGGTGATCAGATGGGATCTGAGTTGTGATGAGAGGGGTCCCTGCTCGCCTTATATAGTCGGAGAGTAGGGTTACAACTTGTCGAATCTTAACAGATTACAATCGGTTCCTTTTGGCAAGGAATCCGGGTTTATCTATCTGGACCTTCCTTGTCGAGCAAGTCATCAGGAGAGTCTTTGGCGGCTGCGACGACCTGGTCGTGGTCCGCAAGTCCTTCTGGTTGGGTCGTATTTGCAGAACAGCCCAAGTAGTGCCATGGGGGTATACAGGTGTAATATCCCCATAGCTAATCCCCGAGCACTTTGCATCCATTGTGCGGGCCGTTGCGAAGCCTTCCGAGCAGGTCAGATCTGGTCGCATGTCAATGAAGACATCTTCCAACCAGGTCACCTGGTCGTGGGTGCACTTGTAGTAGACTCCTCACCAGGTCAGACTAGTCGCGGGTGTCGTGGTCGTAGTTGTAGCCGAAGTGCAGCCGTGTGAAGTGTTCAGCGTCGTCCTGCAAGAAGGATGCAAGGTGCTGCAAGAAAAAATTTGAAGGTCTTTCTTCTGGTGAAGTGTATCCACTTTGGACTTGGCTGGACTGTGGGAGCCGACGATGCTCCAGTAGAAATCCGAGCTGGTCCACGTCAAGCTGCAAAGGAAAAGAAATAATACATTCACTGATAGGTGAAGTGTATCCACTTAGTCCCCGAGCTTGGGAGTAGGTGCTATAGGCACGTGGTGCCATGCTTGTAAAATATCTGCAACAAAACAAAGTCATTTTATGAGAGAAAAATGACATGTGTACGCGTAGTCCCCGAGCCTGCTGTAAGAAGCAGCATGGTTCTTGTAGCAGGGTCAAAAGAAGTCGCGTTAAAATGGATATTTAAAAATGAGGACAAAGTCCTCGAGGATGAAGTCGAAGATCTGCAGTCCCCGGGTGTGATTGTGGCATCGACCAGTAACGGTAGAGTTTACTGTTCTCCTAAAATGATTTTCATAACTAGCTAGTGGGGTCAGTCCTCGTGCATTAGCACGGCAATTACTCGTAATAGTGAAGATTAATTGAAATCAAGAAAATGATGGAGGCGAACGGGCAGGACGTTTTGCAAACCGTTGGCCCAGCGGCCCAACAAGGGGATCGTGCGTGCGTGCGGTTGCCGCAGGCGACGTGGCGGTCATGGGGGAAACAGGCACGGGCTCCCAGGAACCCTAGAGCTGAAGGGTCGGGTTGTGTCATATAATAGGGCGAGGTGGCCGGCGGTGATTCCCCAGTCTCTAGTTTGCTCTTGCCTTGTAGCCTCCATCGGCTCCAGTTCCTTCGCGAGTACGAGTGAGCCCGAGAGTGGAGTTCTTGTAGCTCCAGATCTAGATCCCGATTCGTCCGCCGAGGTAGGCAATGGTTGGTGGTAGGTGTCCTCGTGGAGCAGCAGTGAAGAAGAAGAAGGCAGCGAAGGCGAAGTCCGACGACTGGGTGGAGGTGCCGAGCTAGGCGCGCGGGTGGACCCGGAGCGTTCTCCAGAGGGAGAATCTGGAGGATCTCGTCATTGCCGGCTTGCTCCCGGATCAGGCGAACGGTGGGTGGAGGGAGGCATATCTGGAGGATTTCCCGACGCCAACACCACCGAGCTCGTCGTCTTCGAGGTGTTCTTCAAGTGCGGCCTCGGCATCCCCGTCCATCCCTTCCTCAACGGGTTGCTGGAGTACTACCAGGTCACGTTGTGCAACTTGACGCCGAACACCATGTTGCACATCGTGGTCTTCATCCATCTCTGTGAGGCGTACCTGGGTATCGATCCCCACTTCGACCTCTTCCGCCACTTCTTCCGACTGAAGATCAACGGCACCGGGTCATCGAAGATCGTCGGGTCGGTGTACCTTCAGCTTTGGGACGGGATGGCGGAGAGTTACATCGCGATGCCATTGCCTTCAAAGACGATGGAGTACAAGACGAGGTGGTTCTACATCCACCAGGAGGCGTCGAGGCCACCGTGAGACCCGGCCTTCGCGCTGAAGGTGCTGCCGTCGTGGTCGGAGCGTCTCGGCGTGGCGGCGATGGAGCAGGTGGACGAGCTCCTCAAGCTGTTGGACAAGCGATGCATCGATGGAGTGGCGGTGGCATCAAACTTCATCAAGAGGCGCTCTGCCAGCCCTGCAAGGAGAGGGCACACCCGGCGTACGAGTACGCCGGGGACGAGGACGATAGGACGCGGGAGGCGCCAGAGCCCCTGGAGTCGTCGGAGGTGTTCCTGCAGGTCAATGCTTTGTTCGACCTGCAGAAGAGGAAAAAACTGGAATACCTGAGTAAGTCATACTATCTGGAGTATCCTCCGCCGAAGGTATGCATCGTCGCCCTGTTGGTGTTCGTCAAAATGCACCGATTCGACTCGATCTCCCTCAAATCGAAACCACTAAGGTTCAAACTCGGTGAGGGGAGTCACAAGGAGGATAATGAGCTACTCCTAAGAGATCATGGCTTGAACCTATCTCCAAATCGATGAATCAAAGAAGTTCGATGGGAAAGGGAGAAGAACACGATCCAAAATGAAAACCGATCGATCTACTAGCTCATGATGTTAGAGAGGAATTCCTTCTGTGAAAAGAAGCGCCTCATGATCTAGCACAAGTGGGTTCAAGCGGAATTGAAAACCGTCTCTCAGAGAGGAAGAACTTGGCAAATCTCCGAGAGGGAAAAACCGAAAATGCGAAGAACACACGAACAAAGTGTGAATCGATCTCGATTTCAGCCGTGTCTTGAACCCACGAGACAACAACGAGATTACGGTCTCATTTCCTCAAAATCTCAAGTACACAGAGGTATTGTCACTCACTCTGCGGATCACAGGCAGCACGGTATGATGGAAAACATAAGAGGAGGCTAAGAGAATGAAAGCTGCAAGGATGGATTGGATGGAGGGGCTGCCATCACTACTTATAGCCTAATACAATTATTCCCTTCTACCCCTAGATACAAAGAGCGAACAGGCCAACCCTAGGAGTATCCTGGTTGTGACACCCCAATTTTAAGAACAAAATTGGAGCACAATATATGTATGCCAGGATCAATTTTCATACATATATCCACATCATAGTAAATATCAAAACAATGCTTTATTAATAATATCGGACTTTATAACAAAAATGACCCTCGGGTCTGAAAGAAAAAGTACAGACTCTCATGAAACTGACTCTAAAATAAACTCTGATGAAGATGCGGAAGATCTGGACTCCATCTCCACAGGAACGTCGACCGGGGGTAGCGCCATCCTAGTACAGGTCGTCAGGATCGTAGCCTCCGTCTTCTGGATACTCCTGCTCCTCGTACGTGTAGTCTCCAGCGTCTGGGTGGGGTAGCAGGGGGACAAAGAGGAAGGGTGAGTACATCGAAATGTACTCCGCAAGTGTAGGAAATATATGCTTATGAGGCTTATAACAAAGGTAGGCTGACTTTGTTTGACTCAAGCGCCTAAAGCAACACATTCTATTATTCCTATCAGTCCTATGCACCTATTTACTAGGTTATAACCACCGACTCTGTAGAAAAGTAACCACACTCGGAATCGCACCGAGCAAACCACACTCGGAGTCACACCGAGCAACCAACACCTGGAGTCACACCAAGTATCCACACCTGAAGTCCATCAGGAACCGCACCTGAAGTCCATCAGATGACCCGAACCCAAAACCAACCAGTAACCAACTAATCTCGAAGAAGTCCAAGCCGCTCGTGACCGTGAGCACGGCTGATATATCAGTTTTACACTCTGCAGAGGTTGCACATCGTTACCCATGAGTCGTGCAGATCCCGTCACGCTAAACACTGCCGGGGTGCATAGCGGGTTGCACTGCAAGGCCTTTACAAAGCCCCTCCAAGTCTGTGTTACACGTACTCTAAGGTTTCTCCCCTGTCCATAAGTCAACGACCCCAAGGGACCCCTCTTGAGCCACTAAACAAACCCCGTGTAGCATAACTTAGAGGAAACTAATTAATTAGCCAGGTCCAGCCCATCCAGATCTCATGGTTGCGCTGTTAAGCCGGGTTACAGGCTTCGAGAACCGGGTCCTAGGGATCCAGGCAGGATATGTCTAGCACGAGCCCCGAACCAAAAACCAAAAGCAGCTGCCGAGTCCCACGGCACAAAACCACCAATACGGGTCCATCCTGCCGGATTTACCTAATAACCATGTTACTACAAAATTACCATGTCCACATTCGTTTCATATTTCATTGATCAAGATTATAAACATTTTAACTCCCATCCCAACCATGACTGCAGGACTAAGCAAGACACCTACCCGAACATCCCAAACAGGCGACAAGGATAATATAAACAAATTCTAGTAAACCCTAACATGGGATTCAAATTAATGACAAGCATGCATCTACAAGATCTAACTACTCTAGTACCAAAAGTAAAATAAAGTAGGTGCAAGATGTTCAAGAACACTTGCCTTCGGACTGGGTCGAATCAACTGGGTCGCAAGGATGGTCTGGAGCGTCCTCGTACTCCGCACTCTCTGGCCCAATCAACATACATGGCACAATACAACCAAATAAATAACAGTACAACAAAACAGTATGAAAACAGTAAACTAATAGATCTACTGCGTAGAGAACGAAATTATGAATCTAACGCAAGTTGAATGGGTCAAATCGGAGTTAAAACGAGCAAGTTATGGGCATTTGAAGTTGAGTGGCAAAACTGTAAATCATTTGAACCCATTTTCATATTTTAAATAAATCAAATCTGAATTTAAACGAGCCCTGGACCGGGCCTCATTTATCCGAAAGAGGAGGGGTTAAATCGGAAGAATTCGCAGACTCAGCGCACATGGCGACTGGACCGCGGGTTGATTACGAAAAAGGTAAAGGACTCTTTAGCAAAATGGCATCGGCGAAGGGGTATGGTCGAGTGTCAGCCGTTGATCGCTGGATGGATGGCTGAGATTAGATCGGGGAAAGCGGCTGTGCAGAGGACTGCGCCTCGTTTCCGCAAAACCAGAGGGGCTTATACGCAAGATTTGCAAGACTCAGTGAACAGTGGATCTGGATCGCGGGTTGGTTTCTAAAAACGTGAAGGGGTTTTCTGCAAAACCACCATAACCGGCGCGTGCGCGCTTGCGTGGACGCCACGTTGTGCCGCGTGTCACCGCGTGATTGGGTGGGTGTGCCACGTGCTCCGTGGACGCGGGGAGGGTGGACGCCGTGGACCGAGTTCACAGCTCGTGCGCTCGGCGCATACCGTTTCGACGATGGGATCTAATCTAGGCCATTCAGAGGAGATCGGACGGCGCCGGATAGAGGAGTGGGGGTGCTGGCGGCGCCGGTGATGCTACGCGCGGCGGCGGCCGTGCGGAAGGCGGTGGCGCCATGGCTGGTGCCTACGGCAAGGGCCTAGAGGCCAGTAGAGAACACGGGATTGGTAGGGATCGGAAGCGGAGCTTACAGCGGTCTCGGTGGAGGTGTTCTTGGCGCCGGTGGAGGTCAGGAGACGGTAGACCGCGTGGTCGTCGCGGCGGCGGTGCTTGAGTGCTCCGGTGAGGTCGAGGGAGGTATGTTCCGGCCCAGATTCGCTTCGGGGTAGATCTCCTGGACGCGGCACGGCCCCGCGAGCTTGACGGAGGGCGGAGGGGAAGGGGTGGTAGGCTCTGCGGTGGACGGTCGAGCTCGTGCCGAGCTTCGGCAATGGCGGTGGCGTGCGAGAGGGATCTCGGGAGAAGCAACCGAAGAGATGAGAACGCGGCGGTGCTCGGGATTGGCTTTGAAGGGCGAGGAGGGAGGTGGGGTGGCGGCTGGCTCGGTTTTGTAGACCGATCGAGGGGAGCGGAGAGTTGAGCACCCGCTCTGGTCGCGCGAAGGGCGGGGAGGGAGTTGAGGACGACGGCTGACAGCGAGGGGCCACTCGTCAGCGCCAAGGAGGAGCCGGCGCGCTGTGGGCCGCGCGGGAGGGAGAGGGGGAGGGCGCGGCGTTGTGGGCCGTGGCGGCGAGCGGGCCGACGTGCGTGGGCGAAGGGAGGGAGCACGCGGCTGGGCCAAGAGTGGGGCGGGCCGCGCGCGCGAAGGGGAGAGTGAGGCCGGTAGAGAGAGAAGGGTGAGGGTGGACTGGGCCGGTTTTGAGGGAGGGGGTGGCCGGTTGGGCTGGGATTGAGGTAGGTTGGGTTCTTTGCCCTTTTCTTTTCCTTTTTGTTTTCTTCTCCAAATTCTTTTGCAAATTTTATAAATTCATTTGAAACCAAATTCAAATCAGTTTGAAACAAAACTAAGTTGCAAACTTTTCAAAATATTTTCCCTAGGTTTTGCAAATAAAATTTTGACTTTGAATTTGTAAAATTTTGTAAACCTTTTTATTTAATTTTGAAATAGAATAAATTCGATTCGCCCTATTCGGGTTTAATAAATCATTTACCACACAATAAAAATATGCAATGGCATGAATGCAACATGAAAATGATAAATAAATTTTATTTTCCTCCTCTAATAAACTAGCCAACCTATTTAATTTCTAGTTCCTTTTATTAATTTGGGGAAAATTTACATCAGGGTGTTACAAACCTACCCCCCTTAGAAGAATCTCGTCCTCGAGATTAGGAAGAGTCGGTGAAGAGATGAGGAAAATCTGCCCGAAGATCATCTTCTTTCTCCCATGTGGCTTCTTCTTCGGAGTAATGCTTCCATTGCACCTTGCAGATTTTAATCCTCTTGTTGCGAGTGCCTCGTTCCATCGTGTCCAAAATCTTGATCGGCTCGGAGAAAGTCAGATCATCCCGCAGATCAAGCTCCTCAAGTGGCAACTGCTCCTCTGGAACTCTGAGGCATCTCTTCAGCTGGGATACATGGAAGACATTATGGATACCTGCCAGACGTGCAGGCAACTCCAGCTGATATGCAACTGCGCCTTTCTTGTCAATCACCTTGAAAGGGCCAATGAATCTCGGAGATAGCTTCCCTTTGACATTAAACCTCCGAAGACCTCTGAAAGGTGACACCTTCAGATAGACATAGTCCCCAATCTGGAACTCCAGCTCTCGTCGTCTGACATCTGCATAACTCTTCTGTCTAGACTGAGCTGTCTTCAGGTTGCTTCTGATCTGCCTGACCTGTTCCTCAGCTTCCTCTATAGACTCGGGGCCAAAGACTTTCCTTTCTCCAACCTGATTCCAGAACAGAGGAGTTCTGCACTTCCTGCCATACAGTGCTTCAAACGGTGACATCTTCAGACTGGCATGATAGCTGTTGTTATATGAGAACTCTGCATATTGCAGACTCACATCCCAACTCTGGCTGTTCTGAAGCGCACTGGCTCTCAACATGTCCTCCAGAATCTGATTCACCCTCTCTGTCTGTCCATCAGTCTGAGGATGATAAGCCGAACTGAAACTGAGGCGAGTGTCCATAGACTCATGCAACCGCTTCCAGAATCTAGATGTGAACTGTGTACCCCTGTCAGATACTATGATCTTAGGTACCCCATGCAAGCAAACAATGCGGGACATGTACAACTCTGCAAGTCTATCTCCCTTATATGTTTCCTTGACAGGAATGAAGTGAGCCACCTTGGTCAAACGATCAACTATGACCCAGATAGAATCATATCCCGACTGGGTCCTGGGCAAACCAGTGATGAAATCCATGCTGATCTCTTCCCATTTCCACTCGGGAATCTGCAGGGGCTGTAACAAACCAGCAGGTCTCTGATGTTGGGCCTTAACCCTCTGACATGTGTCACACAAAGCCACATACTCTGCTACTTCCCTCTTCATCCCATACCACCAGTAATACTGCTTCAGATCCTGGTACATCTTGGTACTGCCTGGATGGAGAGAGTAGGCTGAATCATGAGCTTCCCTCAGAATCAACTCCTTGATAGCCTTCACATCTGGAACACAGATTCTGCCTCTGAACCATAAGACACCCTGATCATCCTCTGTGAACCCTGGGGCTTTGTCCTCCTTGATCGACTGTCTGATCTCCAGAAGATACTCATCAGTGAGCTGCCCTGCTCGGATATCATGCTCCAAGGTCGAATCAACCTCCATGGCTACTGCATCAGTGTGGCCGAGAATACCCAAGTTGAGCTTCACAAACTCTTCATGCAACTCGGGCTGCTGCTCCTTGATCTCTAGCACATTACAGTAGACCTTCCTGCTCAAGGCATCTGCAACAACATTCGCCTTGCCTGGATGATAGTTGATACTCAGATCATAGTCTTTGATCAACTCGAGCCATCTCCGTTGGCGAAGATTCAGATCTGGCTGGGTGAAAATATACTTCAAGCTCTTATGATCAGTGTATATCTCTGTCTTCTTGCCCATCAGATAGTGCCTCCAGATCTTCAGAGCATGAACAACAGCTGCCAACTCAAGATCATGTGTAGGATAATTTAGCTCATGCTTCCTGAGCTGTCTCGAGGCATAGGCAATCACACGACCTTCCTGCATAAGCACACATCCCAGGCCCTGACGAGAAGCATCACAATAGACCGTGAAGTTCTTCTGGACATCTGGCATGACAAGAATAGGAGCAGAGGTCAATCTCGCTTTCAGCTCCTCGAAACCAGTCTGGCATTCAGGGGACCATACAAACTTGGCACCCTTCTCAGTCAGTCTCGTCATCGGCTTCACGATCTTGGAGAATCCCTCAATAAATCTGCGATAATATCCCGCCATACCGAGGAAACTCCGTATCTCAGTAACGCTCTCAGGTACCTTCCAGTCCAATATATCTTGGACCTTGCCTGGATCCACTGATACACCACCCTCTGAGATGATATGCCCCAAATATGCAACCTTCTTCAACCAGAACTCGCATTTGCTCAGCTTTGCATACAACCGATGCTCTCTGAGCTTCTGCAACACTAACCTCAGATGCTTCTCATGTTCTTCTTCAGTCTTCGAGAATATCAGGATATCATCAAGAAACACCACGACGAACAGATCCAAAAACTCCATAAAGACCTTGTTCATCAGATACATAAAGAAAGCTGGGGCATTAGTCAAGCCGAAGGACATCACTGTGTACTCATATAGCCCATATCGAGTTACGAATGCCGTCTTCGGGATATCAGCTTCACGAATCTTCAGCTGGTTATAGCCTGTTTGCAGGTCAATCTTCGAGAACACATGAGCACCCTTCAACTGATCAAACAGATCATCAATGCGAGGAATCGGGTACTTGTTCTTGATGGTAGCTTCATTCAATGCGCGGTAATCAACGCACATCCGCAGGCCTCCATCCTTCTTCGGAACAAAGATCACAGGGGCTCCCCACGGGGATGTACTAGGACGAATATGCCCCTTCTCTAACTGCTCTTGAATCTGCGACTTCAGCTCAGCTAGCTTTTCGGCATCCATTCTATATGGTCGCCTGTATATAGGTGCAGTGCCAGGAACTAAATCAATAGAGAACTCAATCTCACGATCAGGTGGCATACCTGGCACCTTCTGGAAGACATCTGGGAACTCCTTGACAACTCGAATATCAGGTACCACGACAGCCTCATATGCTCTGGCTTCTTCCTCCATCTTCGTCGGTGCCTGATACACAATCTCCGTGCCATCTGGATGCTTCACTGTGATGAGCCTCTGAGCACAATCAATGACTCCCTGGTACTTGCATAGCCAATCCATTCCCAGAATGACATCAATACCTTGGGAATCCAGAACAATAAGAGAGGTGGGAAAGACTACCCCCCTTATGGTTAAGCTCACATTCGGGCACACATGCCTCGATATCAGTTCTCCTCCAGGAGAATTCACTAGCAGATGCTTTTTCATCAACACTCTATTCATATTATATTTAGATGCGCAGGGTGCTGATATGAACGAATGAGATGCTCCAGAATCAAACAAGACTGTAACTGGGTGAGAGTCAACAAGGAACGTACCAAACACCACATCTGGTGCCGTCTGAGCAGACTCCGCTGACACGTGGTTCACACGACCACGAGTGTAGCTCTGGGGCTGGCCTGCGGGACGTGACTGCGGTGGAGCTGGCTGCCTCAATGGACACTTGTTGGCGAAGTGTCCCATCTGGTTACACTTGTAACACGGGCCAATCTGACCTGCCCCCTGTGCTGGACGGGGCTGCTGCGGAGCTGGAAGACCCTGGCGAGGTGCCTGAGCCTGGCGAGGCGGCTGCTGCTGCTGCTGCTGAGGTGGAGCCTGGTACTGTGGAGCTGGGTGCCTGTACTGAGGAGCGGGCTGCCGGGACTGGGGCGGCCGGTACTGCTGCTGCTGGGGAATCTGCCTGGAAGCTGAGGCAGGTGGAGTGTAGCGGGGACGGGCGAAGCTGCCGGAGGACTGTCCCTGGAACGTCATCTTCCTCTTGCGATCTGCATCGAGGTCCTTCCGTTCCTTCTCCACCGCGAAGGCACGGTCAACCAGCTTCTGAAATGAGGAATACTCATTTGAAGCTAGGGCATAGCGGAGTCCTGGGTTAAGCCCATGCCTGAAGCAGATAACAATTTTATTATTTATCAGGCAGCAAAAGGAATGAACAAGGGTGTATGAAGAATTTATTAATATTAAAGAATGACAGAGATCTTGCCTGAAACACTCCTGCTTCTTATCGTCCGTGTCCACGTCATCTGGGGCGTAACGGGACAGCTGGCTGAACTGCGTGAGATACTCACGCACTGTCATCGCGCCCTGCCTGAGGTCCTGAAACTCTCGGCGCTTCACCCTGATCTCGCCGAAAGGGATGTACTGGTCGCGGAATGCCTTACGGAAATCCTCCCAAGTGATCGAGTTGGCGTCCGCATGAGCTGCGGTGTAGGCAGTCCACCAGTTCTTCGCCGGACCCTGAAGCTGGTGCGCGGCGTAGAGGGCCTTATCAAGGTCCCCGACATGGGCAAGCTGCAACTTGCCTGTAATCGTCTCGAGCCAATCATCTGCATCCATTGGCTCTATGGCGTGGTGGAACACTGGAGGGCGCGTCGTCATGAAGCTCCTGAGAGTGTCATCCGGTCGGGGTGGCTGTGCAGCTCCTGCACCCTGAGCACCCTGAGCAGCCTGCGCCATCTGCTGCATGTGCTGCATCATCTGGTTCTGCACCTGGGCCATCTGGAGCGGGTCGTACGGAGGCGGAGGTGGAGGTGGATGGGGATGAGGTGGCTGGTTGCCACCTGCCCCGCTCCCGCCAACGTTAGCGGCGTTACCCGCGCTGCTCCTGGTGTCAACCATCTGTTACATTTTCCGGGAGTAAAAGTGAGATACGATAGATTGATATATAACAACCCTGGTTTGGTTAATTAATTCGATTAGTAAAACATTTTAACAAATGATGTCGCTGCAACCTGATGGTCGCAACACACCAACAATCATTACAAAGAACCAAAACATTACATATGCACAAGTACATGTCATTCAACGACCTACGAGATCACATAATTATGGCGGACTTCTTACGAGTTTGGAGGACCTACTTTAAACTGAGTTTGAATTTTCAGCATAGAAAGACTACAGAAGTGGGAAAAGGGGTCAGACTTTGTAAAAATAGTTTTGTAAATTCGACGACTGACTAGGGTAGCGTCCTACGGTCAACACGGCTCCGATACCACTCTGTGACACCCCAATTTTAAGAACAAAATTGGAGCACAATATATGTATGCCAGGATCAATTTTCATACATATATCCACATCATAGTAAATATCAAAACAATGCTTTATTAATAATATCGGACTTTATAACAAAAATGACCCTCGGGTCTGAAAGAAAAAGTACAGACTCTCATGAAACTGACTCTAAAATAAACTCTGATGAAGATGCGGAAGATCTGGACTCCATCTCCACAGGAACGTCGACCGGGGGTAGCGCCATCCTAGTACAGGTCGTCAGGATCGTAGCCTCCGTCTTCTGGATACTCCTGCTCCTCGTACGTGTAGTCTCCAGCGTCTGGGTGGGGTAGCAGGGGGACAAAGAGGAAGGGTGAGTACATCGAAATGTACTCCGCAAGTGTAGGAAATATATGCTTATGAGGCTTATAACAAAGGTAGGCTGACTTTGTTTGACTCAAGCGCCTAAAGCAACACATCCTATTATTCCTATCAGTCCTATGCACCTATTTACTAGGTTATAACCACCGACTCTGTAGAAAAGTAACCACACTCGGAATCGCACCGAGCAAACCACACTCGGAGTCACACCGAGCAACCAACACCTGGAGTCACACCAAGTATCCACACCTGAAGTCCATCAGGAACCGCACCTGAAGTCCATCAGATGACCCGAACCCAAAACCAACCAGTAACCAACTAATCTCGAAGAAGTCCAAGCCGCTCGTGACCGTGAGCACGGCTGATATATCAGTTTTACACTCTGCAGAGGTTGCACATCGTTACCCATGAGTCGTGCAGATCCCGTCACGCTAAACACTGCCGGGGTGCATAGCGGGTTGCACTGCAAGGCCTTTACAAAGCCCCTCCAAGTCTGTGTTACACGTACTCTAAGGTTTCTCCCCTGTCCATAAGTCAACGACCCCAAGGGACCCCTCTTGAGCCACTAAACAAACCCCGTGTAGCATAACTTAGAGGAAACTAATTAATTAGCCAGGTCCAGCCCATCCAGATCTCATGGTTGCGCTGTTAAGCCGGGTTACAGGCTTCGAGAACCGGGTCCTAGGGATCCAGGCAGGATATGTCTAGCACGAGCCCCGAACCAAAAACCAAAAGCAGCTGCCGAGTCCCACGGCACAAAACCACCAATACGGGTCCATCCTGCCGGATTTACCTAATAACCATGTTACTACAAAATTACCATGTCCACATTCGTTTCATATTTCATTGATCAAGATTATAAACATTTTAACTCCCATCCCAACCATGACTGCAGGACTAAGCAAGACACCTACCCGAACATCCCAAACAGGCGACAAGGATAATATAAACAAATTCTAGTAAACCCTAACATGGGATTCAAATTAATGACAAGCATGCATCTACAAGATCTAACTACTCTAGTACCAAAAGTAAAATAAAGTAGGTGCAAGATGTTCAAGAACACTTGCCTTCGGACTGGGTCGAATCAACTGGGTCGCAAGGATGGTCTGGAGCGTCCTCGTACTCCGCACTCTCTGGCCCAATCAACATACATGGCACAATACAACCAAATAAATAACAGTACAACAAAACAGTATGAAAACAGTAAACTAATAGATCTACTGCGTAGAGAACGAAATTATGAATCTAACGCAAGTTGAATGGGTCAAATCGGAGTTAAAACGAGCAAGTTATGGGCATTTGAAGTTGAGTGGCAAAACTGTAAATCATTTGAACCCATTTTCATATTTTAAATAAATCAAATCTGAATTTAAACGAGCCCTGGACCGGGCCTCATTTATCCGAAAGAGGAGGGGTTAAATCGGAAGAATTCGCAGACTCAGCGCACATGGCGACTGGACCGCGGGTTGATTACGAAAAAGGTAAAGGACTCTTTAGCAAAATGGCATCGGCGAAGGGGTATGGTCGAGTGTCAGCCGTTGATCGCTGGATGGGATGGCTGAGATTAGATCGGGGAAAGCGGCTGTGCAGAGGACTGCGCCTCGTTTCCGCAAAACCAGAGGGGCTTATACGCAAGATTTGCAAGACTCAGTGAACAGTGGATCTGGATCGCGGGTTGGTTTCTAAAAACGTGAAGGGGTTTTCTGCAAAACCACCATAACCGGCGCGTGCGCGCTTGCGTGGACGCCACGTTGTGCCGCGTGTCACCGCGTGATTGGGTGGGTGTGCCACGTGCTCCGTGGACGCGGGGAGGGTGGACGCCGTGGACCGAGTTCACAGCTCGTGCGCTCGGCGCATACCGTTTCGACGATGGGATCTAATCTAGGCCATTCAGAGGAGATCGGACGGCGCCGGATAGAGGAGTGGGGGTGCTGGCGGCGCCGGTGATGCTACGCGCGGCGGCGGCCGTGCGGAAGGCGGTGGCGCCATGGCTGGTGCCTACGGCAAGGGCCTAGAGGCCAGTAGAGAACACGGGATTGGTAGGGATCGGAAGCGGAGCTTACAGCGGTCTCGGTGGAGGTGTTCTTGGCGCCGGTGGAGGTCAGGAGACGGTAGACCGCGTGGTCGTCGCGGCGGCGGTGCTTGAGTGCTCCGGTGAGGTCGAGGGAGGTATGTTCCGGCCCAGATTCGCTTCGGGGTAGATCTCCTGGACGCGGCACGGCCCCGCGAGCTTGACGGAGGGCGGAGGGGAAGGGGTGGTAGGCTCTGCGGTGGACGGTCGAGCTCGTGCCGAGCTTCGGCAATGGCGGTGGCGTGCGAGAGGGATCTCGGGAGAAGCAACCGAAGAGATGAGAACGCGGCGGTGCTCGGGATTGGCTTGAAGGGCGAGGAGGGAGGTGGGGTGGCGGCTGGCTCGGTTTTGTAGACCGATCAAGGGGAGCGGAGAGTTGAGCACCCACTCTGGTCGCGCGAAGGGCGGGGAGGGAGTTGAGGACGACGGCTGACAGCGAGGGGCCACTTGTCAGCGCCAAGGAGGAGCCGGCGCGCTGTGGGCCGCGCGGGAGGGAGAGGGGGAGGGCGCGGCGTTGTGGGCCGTGGCGGCGAGCGGGCCGACGTGCGTGGGCGAAGGGAGGGAGCACGCGGCTGGGCCAAGAGTGGGGCGGGCCGCGCGCGCGAAGGGGAGAGTGAGGCCGGTAGAGAGAGAAGGGTGAGGGTGGACTGGGCCGGTTTTGAGGGAGGGGGTGGCCGGTTGGGCTGGGATTGAGGTAGGTTGGGTTCTTTGCCCTTTTCTTTTCCTTTTTGTTTTCTTCTCCAAATTCTTTTGCAAATTTTATAAATTCATTTGAAACCAAATTCAAATCAGTTTGAAACAAAACTAAGTTGCAAACTTTTCAAAATATTTTCCCTAGGTTTTGCAAATAAAATTTTGACTTTGAATTTGTAAAATTTTGTAAACCTTTTTATTTAATTTTGAAATAGAATAAATTCGATTCGCCCTATTCGGGTTTAATAAATCATTTACCACACAATAAAAATATGCAATGGCATGAATGCAACATGAAAATGATAAATAAATTTTATTTTCCTCCTCTAATAAACTAGCCAACCTATTTAATTTCTAGTTCCTTTTATTAATTTGGGGAAAATTTACATCAGGGTGTTACACTGGTCCAACTCTGTCGAGTCTTGATCCGACGGCCACGCACCTTCCTCATCCTTAGCTTTGCCTTGATGCAAGCCTCAGGATGCCACCACGCGTCGTCTTGTCGACCACCGCGCCTTCCTCACCGATAACTTCGCCACAACGCAAGCCTCTCGGCGCCGCCACGTGTCGACCATCCTTTTTGGACCTCCCCCCGGTTTTGAGGCTGAAACCAGGAAACCAGTCCTCATGCTGAGTTTTGTGGCCCAAACTCAGAAACCCGTGAGCCCAGGTTTTGAGGCCCAAACCTGGAAACCGTCCACGCCGAGTTTTGAGGCCCAAACTCGGAAACCCGCCACCCCGAGTTTTGAGGCCCAAACTCGGAAAACCGTCGAGGGTAGTTTTTAGAGGCTCAACTTCCAAACCCGCGCCATAGACGGGATGTGGTTGGCACACCCCAACCACCGGCAACCGATGCCGATGCATGTCCAGCCTCCACGCCGGGCACAACGCCTTTGCCTTCCTTCTCGGCCTCCCGGCATGTGTCATGACGCCATTGTCTTCCTTTTGACTCGGCCGATGCACCGCACATCCCCATATGCTCTCGCTCGCCGATGCCACATGCCAGCTACCACAGCTGGTCCTCTGGCCTCCCGGTCCGTCGGTCCAAGCCTCTTGTCCGCCCTTCACCGCTCCCGGTCTGTCGGTACGACACGTCTCTACTTGACCTTCACCTCGCCATCGACCACTCTCTCCGAGCTCCACACCTGCACATCAACATAGCCAAGAACACATGTTGCCCATTGACCGATCACTCATCACTCAGGAATGGAACCACAAGGGCACATATCAACCTTTTGTTCGCAGTAGCTCGCAGCCGGCTTAATGGAGAGTAGGACCCGAGGGGGTGCCAAACTTCGGTAAAACAAATATCGTGTCATCTCTCTTTTATCGCTTTTGATATTTGTGTGGCTCGAGCTTTTCCTGCAGGTTCTGTGGTTGGTGCATATATATATTGTATCTCTGCAAGGTGTGTGAAAGTTGTGAAGAAACCGAAATCGATTTGGAGCTCTATGCAAAAATCGCAAATACTGGACGTGTCTGGTATTGCTACCGAATGTGTCCGGTATTGTCTAAAGGCTCGGCGACTTAGTGTTTACTGGACGTGTCCAGTATTAGCTCCCTGTGCAGGATCTTTTATATCTTGCTCTAATATTTTGTGGTGCAGGGACTTGACTCCATATTTATTGTATATCTTTCATATACTGTGTGTTTGTCTCTTGAGGGGTTGATTTACTCTGATTGAGAGCTTCCAAGCTCACTTACTAATCGCTTCCGCATTAAGGTGTTAATTTTTCAGAAACACCTATTCACCCCCCTCTAGGCGACATCTTAGGCCCTTTCGGTCCTTTCAGATTGGCATTAGAGCACGACCAATGCGTGCTTGGAAGTTGATTATAAAATGAAGTTCATCATGCTTTTTCAAAAATTCTCTATCAACATAATCAATTCTTCGTGTATTGAGTGGAACTCCATTCATGTTATGTATTATTGCCAAAGAGGGTGTATCAGTGATGTGTTGATTCAAGAAGCAGTTGTCAAGCTAGAGATTTGCATCGTGCCTATGTCTATGAGGAATTTATCCCAAGGTATGCATGGTTATCCCTCAGCCCCTTATTTTGATCATTGGTATAGATGTCTATATTATGGAGGGTTGCCAAATTATTTGGTTACCAATAATCAGGAGCCGAAATACTTTATTTAGGCTATGTATACTCACATGGATGAATTCGTATGGCCGATGATTTGCTATCGCCCTCACCTTAAAATATAGCCATTGAATGCTTGCAACCATCGTGCTATTTCAAAAAGCCCCATGGAGCTTGCTTCGATGGCTTTAAGGCCCGAGGGGTATGATATATGTATTTGTCAATATGGTTAATTGGCTTGCAAAAAGGGCCAGGGTGTTGCCATGATCATTATTTCTCACAATGGTGTTGTGTGAGACATCAAGCCGATTAGAAATACATTTGCACCAAAATTCAAGCCGAATGTGAAGTTTTCTTATTTGGCTTGGCCATATTGCAATCCATGGAGTATGACATGTTGAAGCCTATGGTGATTCTTTACTAGTGGTACAACAAGTCGCTGGTGTGTTTTGGTGTTTTTAAAGGATCACATAATGCATATTTTGACGAGTGCGTTGCCATCATTAATACTTTTGTCGAATTTCGAATTCGGCATATTACAAGGCATGATGATTTTAAGGCCAACATGTTTGCTTGACAAACATCTAGCTATGACATTGGTGGGCGTAATTTTCACATCAAAGAAAAGTCGATGCATCAGAGTTTGAATTTTTATGTGTAGGTTATGAATAAGACGGCTGCCCCACAAACTAAATCACTTGTACCAGTCGGTTTAGGTCGGGTCCCATGTGGCTTACCCAGTTGATTCATCCATGGAACTCCCAAATGGGCCTAAATTGATTTCTAATGAGAGTGAGGCCGATTTGGAAGTTTGGAACTCCCAAGTGCTAAAGTTGATAAAAGTGTTTGGCAGAGTGCATTTAAGTATATGCTGCATAACAATGATCTCTATCGAAGGACCACCAAAGATTTGATGCTTAAGTGCTTAGGATCTGATCAAGCAAGAGTGGCTATGGGAGAAGTCCATGAAGGTATTTGTGGTACACATCAATCGACCCCGAAGATGAAGTGGTTGTTGCGTAGAGCCAGTTTTTATTGGCCTACTATGATGGTTGATTGTTTTAGTTACTACAAAGGTTGTGAAGAATGCCAACGGTTTGGGAATGTGCAGCTTGCGTCTGCTGCTATGCTTCATCCTATCATCAAACCATGGCCTTTTTGTGGTTGGGGCTAGACTTCATTGTCCAAATTCACCCCCATCTTCAAAGGGGCATCATTTCGTCTTGGTTGCCACCGATTACTTTACTAAATGGACTGAAGTGGTACCTTTGAAGAATATGACACACACAAGAGGTAATTCAGTTCATCACCGAGCATATTATACACAGATTCGACATCCCTCAAACATTAACTACAGATCAAGGGACATCTTTTATTTCTAAAGAGGTACGGGATTTTGCTGAATTATATAAAATAAAGATGCTCAACTCATCTCCATACTATGGTCAAGCTAATTGCCAAGCTGAGTCTAGTAATAATACTTTGATCAAGCTCATCAACAAGAAGATTGAGGATAACCCAAGGAGGTGGCATGAGGTCTTGTCTGAAGCTCTATGGGCACATCGTATATCAAGACATGGTGCTACAAAAGTTACTCCTTTTGAGTTAGTATATGGTCGAGAAGTCGTGTTACTTGTCGAGGTGAATTTGGATGCATATAGACTTGCTAAGAAAAATGACTTATCCGCTGTTATGTATCATGATGCGATGATGGATAACATCGATGAGGTGACCGATAAAAGATTAAGAGCTCTTAAGAAGATGGAGAAAGATAAGGCCCGGGTTGCCAAAGCCTACAATAAGAAAGTGAAAAGCAAATCATTCCAAGTGGGAGAGTTAGTGTGGAAAACTATACTTCCACTTGGATCGAAGAGTAATAAGTTTGGCAAGTGGTCACTGAGTTGGGAAGGTCCTTGTTGGGTATTTTAAATGCACACAGAAAAATCTGCAAGCGCACGGATACCAATGTAGCTTTCACTCAAGAGTATTATAGGGTATCGATTTCCACAGGGAATGTGAAGTGTACTAGAATAATTAAGAACGTCCAAGAAAAGAACGATAATGTGAGTAGAGAGGGATTTAGGGTTTTCTAAGCTGGTCTATCTAATTAAAGGCCCACTATACTTTAGTTACTTCGGAGCAGCAGGTCCTTTCCAACTCTCGAGAAAGACTGGGAAGAAGGTAGCTGGGAGAAGGTTGCCAAAAGCTCTACGAGAACACCAACCCTAACGTGGTGGATTACAAAGACCACTCAGAGTTGTCACCTGTGGGGCTACCATAACAAACCAGAGGATTGGGCGCAAACTCAGGTAAACCCTAGTCTAGACACCACGTCTACACTAACGCTTACTACTCTAATTAGATATCATAACTAGAGCACTCAATACGAGTGAAGATCCAGAAAATAGAATAAAGTAAGAATTGAAATTAAATAGAATGCTTAAGAACAGATAATGAAGAACCTGGAAATTACTTGAAGACGAACTAGATGTTGTACCAGTACAATGTTGAGGAATCCGACAGATCTGACTCCTCCTCAGCTCTCTCTTCTCCTCTCTAATCCGATCTCTAATTACAACTAGATGAACTAGACAACTAGAACTAGAACTAGAACTAGACGAACTAGATCTAAATCTAGATGAACTAGAAGAGATTTATCTAGAGGGACCTCTACTTCTACTTGAAACCATAGTTTCTGATGTGGAGATGAATAATGAAGATGAAGATGCCTCCCTGGGGGGTCTGGGTCTGGCTTTATAGCCCCTAAGGATGAACTGTAGCCCTTGAATCAAACCGACCTTGAACAATGGTTGAGATGTGATGAGGACATCACTCCATCATGTACAAGCCGAGGAGAGGAGGAGTACCAACGTGGACATCCAACTCGAGTTTACCATGGTAGAGTACCAGTCCAACTCAAGTCCGGGTCCATCTCGGATTCCAGGAGCAGTCTTGGGTAAAATCAATGCCCTAGAGGCATACATACTCTGTTTTCGACAAACTAGATATGCTTGGAAAGATAATTTGATAACCTAACCAGTAGATTTGGTTTCACGTCAAAATACATCTTGAGTCAACGGGAATCTTCGAAACAATTCAGTGTCCAAAATCTGCTAGGGTGCTACAACACAGTCTTTTGGTCTGTTGGGCCTTGTATCATCTTAGAGCCCATTAGGGGCGCATCCATCAGGGGTGACGTCCTAAACCCTATAATTAGCCGCTGCCATCATCGTTAGGGCTTGGGTTTTGTTTAGTGTTTAGTTTTCCATTGAGAAACTGAATCGTTCATTGTAACTGTGGCGTCGAATCCTTTTATAGTGATCCAGGGCCCCGTTCTTGATCTTCTCCACTGTGTCGATTGGTCCTTTAGAACCGAGTTCTTGAACTCTATATTGATATTCACGTCATTCATATTTGCAATTTCAGATTGTGTGTTTTACCTTCTTGCTTGTGTTCTTCGATTCGCTTGAAGAAAAGCCTTCTTGGAGAGGTCAATCAAGTTGTGTTTGGTTGATAACCAATAGAGCACTGGTGTAACGGTTGCAGGGTTTGAATCGTGTCTGATTTGAAGCCGGATCGCCAACGTCGAGATCTCCATAAGTCGAATTTACCGTCTACCTCTCGGAAGATCGGGCATGTCCTTCATCAAGATGCGTTAAGGAGGTTGATTAGGGCACGCTCCATAAAGATGTGCTAAGGGGGTTCTGGCCTAGGCCGACCAATCTGGGGGTGGGGCCGGTCGGCCCCACCTGGTAGCCGCCAGGCTCCGTCTTTGTTGTGTGTCTTCTGGAAGCTTCCTTGTTGCCCTAATGCGACTTTCGATCCCGTTTGCGCAAATCATCGTGTTGAAGTAGGACTCTACCTCTTTTCATCTGCTGGAAAACTCCCTGGAAAACAGTAATTCACCAAAGTTATGGAATCTATCAGTTTAGCCCCTAAATTTTGTTGCTTGGTAATCACTCCAGGTTGTTCTAGAAGCTTCTGAGTCGTATCCAATAAGGACTCTCTCGTCGGGACTCCAAATGTATCAAACCATATGTCTGTTTCGATCGTCTCGATGAGATCTTCGCAATGGTGTGCTCTGTTTCATCACTTGAGATACTTTTATGATGAAATATTGATAACCCTATAAAACAAGTGAGAACAACATGACTCGTGGAACTTGTTAGAATCAAACCCTACAATTATGCTTTATGGTTCTTTTCATTTCAGTTTGTGCATTAGTTGATGGTATAATATTGACTGTAAGGACCGTCAACAAGTTCCCACAAGCTTACCTTTTGCTAGTCCTTTAGCAAAGTCAAACTTAACACTGGATCAGGAGTTGCTGCAATATCTGCACTTCTAACAAGTACACATGCATTCAAACAAAAGTTCTCATTTAGATTAGAAAAAATATCATATTATTTATCACGGGGCTTAGTACTTTACCTTAAATCTTGAGTAATTGAAAGATAGAATGATCAAATCAAGTACTATGTCTCTTGCTTTGTCAGTTCACCATTATCCCAGAGTTTTTATGAATTTTCAGAAAGATTAAAAATATATGTTGCCAAATTAAACAATGGATCCAAAAAAAAGTCAACTACACCATTGAATGGAGAAGTGCATGTGTATGGAAAATGGAGTTGGATGCTCTTTTGAATATATCACTCCCCTTCTGTCTATCAGGCTAATTCTACTATCGAGCACGTGCCCATTTTTTTAATATTCATCATATTTTTTTTGAGGTTCCGGACACTTGTCCCTTTTTATTTCCTCGGGATCTTTCTTTTTGAGGTTTCGGACACTTGTCCCTTTTTATTTCCTCGGATTTTCTCTTTCTCTCTCTTTTTTTCAATACCCACATGCTTTCAACAAACTTTTGAGAGGATAGCAGGAGATAATCATGAGCATTTATGCGGAAGATGGATAAAATGTGTAAGTAATCTCAATTCAATAGCATGATAACTTCTCATAGGGTCAACAAAGCTTAATTTAACTCAATGCAATTATTAGTCATATTTATATTGAGAAATCTTCGGAACTCTAGTGTTATTTAGAATAAGATAATAGTAGCTCAGATCATCACATGTCATATCCCAATTACCTAGACCTTAGATCAAGTATTTGTCATTCATGCATTTAATTTCGTTTTAAAGCATCATTATTAATTAGGAGAACTCATGCTTTGAAGGCTAGGTACTTGAAAGAATTAGATAGAGCAACTATTTATCATTTTCATGTAATAGATTAGAGAGAGTTCTTCTTTTATTATCAACTTCTTAAAACAAACTAGACACCCTATTTTATTTATTTAGTCTAACACACTTTAACTACTACTTAAAAACACTAAGATAGAAATAAGACAAACCTGAATCACGAAGATAACGGGGGTGCGTCTCACCCAAGCTGGTTCCCTTAATAGTGTTGAGCCTTCATGTGTCCATATTTTTTTTTTTTTTTTAATGATGAGCCTTCATGTGCCCATATTTTTTTCTTTTTAATTAAATTTATGCATAGAAAGAAAACTCAAGAGGATAAGAACACTTACCTGGATACACGTGGGGGTGCTCCCTCAAGCTGGATGTTGACATAGTCATTCACTCTTTTGGCCTGCATGTTAAGTCTCAAGCTTCCAAGTCCTGCACAACTCAAATAGACAAACAAACTTGTGGAACATATTAAGTGTTAGGCATAAGAGTTTTAGTTGTCTATAGCCTTGGTGATTGATTTTAGATAAGATCATTGAATTGTAAAAATTCAATCACATCAATTTCTTCTAAGGGCTCAGGTTCATGAAATTTTTTCAAATGTTGGCCATTTACCTTGAATATGTTACCTGAATCATCCTGAAGTGTGACGGCACCATGTGAGGCAACATCTATCACCTTGAATGTTCCTTCCCATTTGCTTCTGAGTTTTCCATGACCGAAGAGCTAGATTCTTGAATTGAACAGCAGGATTTTATCTCCAGACTTGAACTCCTTATGCTTGATTCTCTTGTCATGCCACCTTTTGGTTCTCTCTTTGTAAATCTTGGAGCTGTGGTAAGCCTTTTCTATCCATTCTTCTAGCTCTGAGATTTGCATTTGACGGTTCTTTCGAGCTAGAAGAAGATCCATGTTCCATTTCTTGTTTGTCCAATGAGCTCTGAATTCCAATTCAACTGGCAAGTGGCATGTTTTTCCATATATAAGCTGATAAGGTGACATGTCTATGGGTGTTTTGTATGCAGTTCGGTATGCCCATAGTGCATTATGAAGCTTGTACTTCCTTTTCTCCCATCTCATCCACAATCTTCTGCAAAATGTTCTTGATTTGCTTATTTGATGTCTCAGCTTGACCGCTTGTTTGAGGATGGTATGGAGTTGCAACGTTGTGCTTAACTCCATATTCTGCTAGGAACTGTTTGAAAGACTTGTCAATGAAATGTGATCCTCCATCACTTATGACCATTATGGGTGTTCCGAACCTTGGGAATATTATTTCATGGAACATCTTCTTGGCATGCTTGGAATCGGCGGCTCGACATGGTAATGCTTCTACCCTACCCACTTGGACATAGTCAACTGCCACCAAGATATATTCAACATCTCTAGATCTTTGGAATGGTCCCGTGTAATCAATTCCCCAGACATCAAACAACTCTATTTGAATGTTGTTCTGGAGTGGCATTGCATCACGTGTATTGATGTTTCCATGTTTCTGACATCTAGCACATCTTCTAACAAACTCCTTTGTATCTTGATACATCATCGGCAAATAGAATCCGCTTTGCCAGATCTTTGCATTTGTACGGAATGTTGCATAATGTCCTCCATAAGGTGATGTGTGACATCTTTCTATGATTTTCATGGCTTCAATCATTGGGACACATCTCCGTAGCAGCTCATCATTGCAGTTCCGATAGAGATACGGATCATCCCACAAGTGGCGATGAGCTTCATATTTGAGCTTCCTCTTATCCGCTCCTGGTGGAACATAACCTACAACCATAAAATTCACAACATCCGCATACCAAGGGTCCAAATGTGTTACCGCAAGGAGAGTATCGTCCCTTAAATAGTCATTAATAGCTAACTCATGTGTTTCCTTATATCGAAGCCTAGACAAGTGATCGACTACTGAATTCTCTACTTCTTTTCTATCTCTTATTTCTATGTCAAATTCTTGGAGTAGAAGAATCCACCTTATAAGCCAAGTTTAGCATCTTTCTTAGTGAGCAGGTATTTAAGAGCAGCATGGTCCTGAATAGATGATTATCTTTGCTCCAACTAGGGTAAGATCTAAACTTGTCTATTGCAAAGACAACTCTGCGAATAACTCTTTTTTAGTGGTAGCATAATTGAGTTGTGGCCCAGTCAACAACATGTGTGTGTGTGCGCGGATGAACTATACAATATAATGTGTGGATGAACTATACATGTGTGTGTGGATGAACTATACCCCGGTTAACAAACTCAGTGCCATTTGTCATCTTGAAAGCACTTGGAAGCCCCTAAACTCCATATTCTGTGTGTGTGTGTGGATGAACTATACAATGTGTCGATGAACAATAAGAATATATCACAGAGAATGAGCTCAAAAGGAAGACGACATTGGTGTCAGAGAGTGGACAATATGGTGAGGCTGGCATGGTCTACATGGTGAAGAATCACATATCTAGTTTGGGATCCTTGATAACCAAAAAAACTAAAGCAGCAAATTCAATAGAATAATGATTATCATGCGCAAGTCAGCGAACTGAAAGGAGACTGGACACTAGGGATAGAATAGGACAGCAAGGACACTACTGAAAGTGAAATAAAAGTGCAATTTGTTTATTTTAATAAATAAATAAATGAGATGGGAGGAAATTAAGAAAGAAGCATATCATTTCTTTTCGAAATAACGCAAACGCTAACCATCCCTTTGAACGTATCCACACAAATTCTATCCCTACGAGCTTCTTCGAAGATTGTCAAGAGCATTGTCAAGAACGTCGCCTACCACTGATGTATGAATGCACAACGCTATTAAATCTTTGAAAAAATTCACTTCTACGAGGAGTCGAACATAGCACCTGATGTGCTACTAATAATCTTGTAACCACCAGGCTACATGTTTTTTCATAGAAGAATAGCATTTGCAAACGGATCTCTTTGGATCAATCGTTCCCCCATGATATATATGAGCATGTAGCATGGGTGTTTAAGGAGGTGTTTGAATTCAGGAACTAAAGTTTAGTCTATATCACATCGAATATTATGACCCTAATTTAATCTATTTAAAATAGACTAATTATAAAACTAATTACATCATAATACATTAATTAACAAGATAAATTTATTAAACAAAATTAATCTATCACTAGCAAGTATTTATTTAGCAGCACATTGTTAAGTCATACACTAATTAGACTTAATTCATCTCATGAATTAACCTCCGGCTAAAAAATTAATTTTATAATTAATTTATTTTTAATAAACTGAATTAGAATAGTAATATCCGATGTGCAAGGAACTAAATTAATTTTAGCTCCGTCAACCAAATACTCGCTGAGAACGCACGGGATAGGCTGCTAGAGGGACATCTGATCTGGGCCGTAATAAGGCCGACCCAAACATGCCAATCAGCTCACTTTGTAGACGCATCAGCAATGCGTTTCGTCCCTGCCTCCACCGGTTTATGCCAGCACGAGTGTTCATCTTCAGTCAGTTATCAGACAGTGTTCTCTAGTTTATCTGAATTGGCTGTGTGCTTTATTTCATCTCGCATTCTGAATTATCAGTGTGTGTGTGTTTCAATTTAGCAGTGCAAGTTTGCAGGTAGTCTTTCATAGGGTTCAAACTCAATCTTGAGCCAATATTGTGTACAACAATATTCTAAGCATTCGGCTGAGTGTGCAAATAATGCTCAGTTGATTGGTAGGACATTATTGAGCTAGGTATTCAGAACAGTATTCAACTAGAACGGTATTCAACTGAGTTTGGAGCAGACTGAATTTCAGTTTGTTCTGTTTAAGAAAAACTAATGATCTTTGTGCTCAAATTTGTTTTTCGGCTGAGCCTTAGGCTTAGAACTTATTGGTGAAGCTAATTTGTTTTTACTAATCTATGAGAATTTAAATTTGTGAATGAGATAGTAAAACTAATAAATATAAAAATGAAGCAGACAGGATGAGATGGATGGAAAAATTGGTTTGGTTCGAGTGTATTCTAAGAACTGTCTTGTTAAGATACAAGTTCTATTTGCCTCCATCCATACAAAGAAGATAGACACACACACACACAAACAAATGAAGTATATATATTCATATTTTAGAAAAAAACAAAATCTTCTGTGAAAAAACATTGTCCTCATTTAGAAATAGGTAGGTCTAACCACATCTGCAACATCAAAATAATAGACATCGAAGATGTTACAGGGCACTAGTTCATTGTTTTCTAATGCTACATATGGATTCACATTGGACTTGTCATGAACCATGAATTCATGATATCATTGTTCATCCATGTTTACTGACTCATCACTTTTTGAGGAATCAAAAGTAAAAAAAAAGCTACGTAAAATTGGAAACATTATGGACATAGCGGTCAAAGCTAATCAACTGAAGAAGAGATATTTATTTCAAAAAATGAATCAAAACCTCACTGCCATTATATCAATGATCACAATAAGTCAACTCATTGTCCAAATCTCTGACTGATGATGTCTTGTGCATATATAGTTCTCATCCTGCTACTAACAAATATCTTGAAAAAAATAGTATCTCGATCTATCAACCATTCTAGGCCATTACTACTGCAATTTGTAAGAGGAAAATAACGTGTGAGAGACAACTTGTTGTTTCGGGACCTAGACCCCGAAACAGCAGGTTGTCGCACGAGCCGAGACACTAAGCGAAAGCGCAAGTAGACGAAAGAGAGTGGAAAATCGGGTGAAGTGAACAGTGTTCCTCCTCTCTCCCTCTCCTCCCCTGGGAGGCTGGGAGCTTTTATATTAATCCAGATCAGCTTTAAAGTACAAGATGCCCTTCCAACCACTCTGTTACAATTACAATGATGCCCTACTCAACTACTCTATGGCTGTACGCCTCCTCTTCTGGCACGAGGGGCGTCATCGTAACTCCGCCCTCTCATGGGCCCAGCGTCCCCGGCTCCTTTTTCCTGACCGGTGGGCCCGCTCCCTTTGACCCAGGCTTCCGGCGTCCTGCGAAAACCTATGAAAAACCAAAGTCATGAATGACGAAAGCTCCCGCCGGAAACACCGGGCTCCTTTCGCGCGAATGCTTCCTTTCACACGAAAACTCCGTCCTGCGGGCCGAAGCGAATGCGTGCTTCATCCGCGCGCATTCTAGCAATTCGCACGAAAGCTCTGCCTTCCCGTGATCCGCGAGCCGAAATGCGTGCTTGCGCGCGAAATGCTTCTTCTTTCACACAACGAAAGCTCCGCCTTCCTTGGTCCGAGAGCCGAAATGCGTGCTTCCGCACGAATGCTTCCTTTCGTACGAAAGCTTAGCCTTCCCTTGGTCCGCGAGCCGAAATGCGTGCTTCCGCGCGAATGCTTCCTTTCGCACGAAAGCTCCGCCTTCCCTTGGTCCTTGAGCCAAAATGCGTGCTTCCGCGCGAATGCTTCCTTTCGCACGAAGCTTCGCCTTCCTTCGGTATTGCGGGTTGGAGGCGCCTGCGGTCTTGGTACCAACCCAACAATAGCCCCTCACGGCCGGATCCGTAAGCTTGCGAGTTTCGACCGTGTCCTTTCGCTTAGGCGCCTACGCCCGCCCAAAAAACCTTGGCTTTGTTTCAAAGCCAAGTTTTTTTTGTGCCTGGATGTCTTGTCATTCTGCTGACACTACGTGGTGTCTGCCAGGCCGTTGCGATGCTTCGTGTTGCGTGCCCAAACATCTTTTCGTATTCCTCGAAACCGTGTAATGTATTGGCGCGCTGTTGCAACGCTTCGAAATCCGTGCCCGGGTGTCTTTTCATCTTCCTCGAAACCGTGCGCTGCCTGTTTGTATATAAGCGCGGGGCTTCGGCGAGGGGCTACCTGGCCGCCTAACGCATTCCCGCCCTTTGCCTCGCGCTTCTGAAGTCTCGCATCATTCGCCTGAGCGAAAGCTGCCGGTGTCCGCGTCCAAGTCTTTCGCTCGTGCGAGAGCTAACAGTGCCTACATCCATCATTCGTCGAGCGACGGTTGTGGTGCGTGGCTCTCTCTTATCTTTGTTTTTTTTCGACTTGCCTCATGTCTCGAATTGGTTGTCTTCAGTTTGAGTGGTATCGCCGCTATATTCTCTCTCTCCCTTTTTTTTATTTCGTACGCATCCTTTTTGTTCATTCGTCTTTCGCGCCATGTTAGATGGCGTCTTCCAGTTCCACGTCGACTTCGAGCTCTAGCGAAAGCAATGGCGCTTCTGAGTCCGTTCGCCGCGAAAGCAGTGCTGACGTATCGATTGGGTCCGGGGGGCTCCGTGTATCCCAAGTCACAGTGGAAGCTTGTCTGATGACGGAGACTCTGGCTTGTTTCGGTGCCGACCGACTGTTCTTTTTATCTTGGCACCTCGCGAGTGACGGCTGCTAGCTTGCAAGCAATGGCCGATGAGGGACCTCTAAGGGCGGATCATCTAGCGAATTGTCGGTCCCTGGAGACGAGGAGGTTCCAATTCCGTGGCTCAACGAAGCTGTTGTCTTTCGCGATTATTTCGCTGCTGGTTTGGATTTCCCGCTTGAAGAGTTTGTCTCGGACGTCCTTTCGAGGTTTGAGATACAGCTCCACCAGCTGACGCCGAATGCTTTCGTTAGGCTCGGTGTTTTCGCGCAAGCGATGAAGATGCTAGATTATAAGCCGCGAGCGGACGTTTTTGTGCGTTTTTATGATATTCACTGTCGGCCAACGAAAGTGAACGACCCCTTCCTGGGAAGTAAACTGCCCAGCGAAATCGGGTGCATCAACTTTGTTCCGCGGAAAATCAGGGCAGTGTTTCCATTTCGCTCACCTACCGGAACAAATGGCCAGACTGGAATCGCTCGTGGTTCTACTATCGTGTTTCTTCAGACGAACTGTCACCGCTGAACTGTGTAAGGGAGAGAAGAAAGGCTCTCCGCTTGTGTCGGTTTTGGAGAGATGCCCCGGAAGGCACCTTCCGCCCATTGCGCTGAGTGACGAGGAGGCCATTCGCTGTGGGGACGCATTCGCACTCACTGCGCGATTTCAGATCAGCCGAGACTTGGTCGAAGAGTGGATGGCCATCGGGATGAACCCGCTCTGCAGTGCAACAACTTTCGCAGATTTCTCTGACAAGGACGGGTATCGGGGCCCCCTTCTGCTGTTGGAGAGGCCTGCTGATTTTGCTGATGACGAGAGCTACGTAAAGCATATTGAAAATGAAACGAGGAAAGTTTGCGGTCCATTTTTGCGAAAACAGAGCGAGTTCCAGCTCGGCAACCTTGGCCGAAGTCGTCGATTGACATGCGCTTTTGACGCCATGGGCGTCAAATACGCCGAAAGGCCTTTGGTTGACGAAAGCAAGGAGGAGACTGGGAATCCGAGGGCGAAAGGCAAGGCCGCAACCCGGCGTGGTGGGCGGAGCGGTGTGATTCCTCGGCGAAAGGCTGTTGAAGTTGAAGAGATTCGCATCGGTCGTCTAATTGCCAAACCGATGCTTAAGAACCGAAAAGGAGCGCTGGAGTCGATCCCCGGCGTTGATCCTTTCGATCACCCGAGGGTGGTTAGTCTCTTACTTTTTTATTTTGGCTTGGTTATGATTTTTGTTCTCCCTTTCGTCACAATTGTTTCTCTTCTGAGGCTCACGTTGTGCGTGTGATATGTCCTGTTTCTGTTGTGCTTTGCAGAGCCCGTCTTCTGTTGCTGGGATGGCTTCAAAGAAACCGAACGTGCGCCTTTCAAACTTGGCATTTGATGATGACGTCTCCGTAGCTGACCTACCGACCTTTGCGAAGCCTGGCTCGCGGAAGGCTTTGGGTCAGCCAGGTGCCGCGGAGCGCCCAGCCAAAGACCAAAAACCCTGCGCCCCGACCCCCCTGCTCGAGCCACAAGCGAAAAAGCAGCTCCTGGCGAGAGGGGTCCGGATCTGGGAGCATGCCGGCTCCCGCTGCTGCTGATAAAGGTAAGCCACAACTTTCGCCGCGGTGCATTCGATTAACGCAGGAAATGGTGGAAAGGCAACTCCTCGGTTATGGGCGATTGATTATCGACGGAGTGCCCTCGTACTATGAGAACCCATGTTTTTACACTGGCCTAAGCTCATCGAGCGAGACTGATGATGCGAAAGAGGAGTCTTATCGCGTCGCGCGTTCTTTGGGTGCAGCTTCAGACGCCCAGCTCGCTTGCCTACTCGACTATCGCCGGGCGGGGATCCTTCCTGGCGGAAGTGACGAGGCCAACAAGTTTGTTGAATTCTCTCAAAAAGCTTTTGTGGCGCCGGAGATTGAAAGGGACCTCCTCAAAGTTAGCAGTGTGAAGATCAACGACGCTCTTTCGTTTCACCTGGCCAGCGTAAGCGTTTACTTTCGCTGCGAGGTTGATGTTTGCTTTCGCGCGGGGTTCATGGTCTTTGGGTCTAGCTTAACTTTCTACCTTTGATTCGTTGCTATTCGCAGGCTGCCATCCTCACCCACAGCCAAAACAACCAAAGCGACCTCTACATTCGCAAGGTCGAGCGTGAGAAAGAGGATCTCGACACTCTGGCGAAGAATCTCGCCGTCGACTTGGAGTTGCAGACCAAAAGGGCCGAGGACGAGCGCGCCTCTCGGAAGGGGAGCCAAAAGGAAGCTGAGAATTTCAAGCGAGCGGCTGAGAATCTCAGGCGGGAGCTTTCGCAGCTGCGGGCTACTCAAGCCGATAGAGAGAGATCACTTCTGACTTCCGCTGAGGAAGCTGTATCTCGCTTTCGCGAGTGCCTTCGCAGCATTGGCGTCGAGGCGGAAGGCCCCTCGGATCATAACGCCAACAGCCTCATTGGCTGGATTCGTTCTGAGATGGAGTCGCTGGAGGGACACATTGCCCTCGGCCGAGACTATGCCACCGTCACTGGCATCAAGGCGATCGGGCATAGCCTTGTGGACACCGGCTGTTCCCATATCACGGACCTTTAGGTCAAGGAGGTGGACTACTACTGGCGGAGCCCTGAGGCGGCGAAGGTCCTGGGCAAGAAATTCTTTGACGCATTCTGGCTGGCGGGTGGGAACGATATGTCGCTCATGCAATCCGCCATGGGCCACGGGAAGGTATTTTGGGGCAGTTGTTTGTGCTTTCGTTTTGATCCTTCCCTCTTTTATTTGTGGTGCAATCGACGTCTCTTCTGAGATTTAGGTTTTGACGCAGACGCCGGAGGAGAAGGCTCGCATCCGAAAGTTTTTTCGGACTACATCTCTGAGAAGCGGGCGCGTGAAGCCGAACCGGAAGGCGAGCCGAGTCCACCCCAGCTGAACGAGGAGGCTCCCGAGAGCTCGGCCGCCGCTGCTTCCCGCGACACGAATGCTCCCCAAGAAGCGGTAGACGAATGATTAGGGCCTGTCTTTATGCGTCGGTTGTATTCGCCAGACTTTGTTTGTGTGTATGGCTTTTGATCTTAACTGGAATGTTGTATTCAACAGGATGCGGATGCGGGAACGCCGAACGTTCTTGACATCTGCCCGTCAATGATTAGATCAGGCGATCTTTGTGTCGGAGGTGACTTATGGAGGAGCTTTCGCTCTAGATTTCCGACGGCGTCACTTTCGTCTTACCTGAATAAACGCGCTAAAAACTTAAGCGCACGGAGGAGCGATTACGTGCTTCTTATGAAGGCTTTGACCGACGCGAACTTGAGGCGAGGCGGATGAGGCGCGAGGCTTCGCGTGCGACGCCAGGCTTCGAAGGTTTCCCGTTCGTTAAGGTGGAACCCAAAGACGTCGTGCCTTCGCCGGATGCACGGCGATATAGTATTTTCCTTGGTCGCGGAAGTAGTTCGCGAACTTGATTGCATTGTACAAACTTGTTTGCAAGTTCTATGTAAGGACATAGGTTCTTGTGAATTCTTGTGATTGCATTGTACAAACTTGATTCGCTGGATGGTCGGGCACTCGCGCGCGTAGCCGTATGGACGCGCCTTCCGTACGATAGAACTTTATGAAATGATCCCCTCGGTCGATAGTTAAGACGCGCCTGCCCCCACACACTTAGACGAGGGGCGGTAGCATTCACGCGAGGGCGCTTTTGTTGCGAGCCCCTCGGCCGATAGTAAAGACGCGCCCGCCCCAACACACTTAAACGAGGGGCGGTAGCATTCGCGCGAGGGTGTTTTCGTTGCGAGCCCCTCGGCCGATAGTAAAGACGCGCCCGCCCCCACACATTTAGACGAGGGGCGGTAGCTTTCGCTCGAGGGTGCTTTCGTTGTGAGCCCCTCGGCCGATAGTAAGGACGCGCCCGCCCCCCCCCCCACACACCACTTAGACGAGGGGCGGTAGCATTCGCGCGAGGGTGCTTTCGTTGCGAGCCCCTCGGCCGATAGTAAGGACGCGCCCGCCCCCAACACTTAGACGAGGGGCGATAGCATTCGCGCGAGGGTGCTTTCGTTGCGAGCCCCTCGCCGATAGTAAAGATGCGCCCGCCCCCACACATTTAGACGAGGGGCGGTAGCATTCGCGCGAGGGTGCTTTCGTTGCGAGCCCCTCGGCCGATAGTATAGAATCGCTCGCCCCCACACACTTAGACAAGGGCGCGTGGCATTCACGCGAGGGTGCTTTCGTTGTGAGCCCCGACCGATAGTAAGGACGCACCCGCCCCCACATACTTAGACGAGGGGCGGTAGCATTCGCGCGAGGGTGCTTTCGTTGTGAGTCCCTCGGCCGATAGTAAAGACGCGCCTGCCCCCACAACTTAAATGAGGGGCGGTAGCTTTCGCGCGAGGGCGCTTTCGTTGCGACCCCTCGGCCGATAGATTGCAGGAATCTTTGCTGTTGGTTTGCTGTACTTGAAAACTGGTTAATCAAAGTAACTTTACAATTTTGATGGGAAAGGTTGCGCCTGGTCATGCCCGCGGTATCGCTCTCGTTTCATCTAGCAGCGTGCTTGCTTTTTCTCATTTTGTAGCTGCAGTTTGAGATGGGCATGCTACTTGATGGTGCTTTCGCCTATAGTTACTGGATTGGGGGCGCTATCTAGATGCGGTATCGATGACACAATCATCAAAGCGAAACCTTGGCTCCTGATGCTTCCTATTCACATTATGCCTTTTGGGTTATCTTTTCGGGTTGCACTTGAATAGATTTTTGTGGCTTTGGATGGATGGAAAAGCTTGCGCTTCGGTGTCTATTTATATTGGCCTGCCTATGCGGCGAGGACGCTGCATTTATTGCTTTGGCTGTACTGCGGCGTTTGGAGGTGGGGAGTTGATGGCTCAAGTTGCACCTACCGGAAACTGTTATCTGTCTTATGTCGTGGACTTGAGTTTCTCTACGTGACTTGGCTAGTTTATGGAAAGAGATTTGTTTTGCCCGCAGCTTTCGTCCGCTCGTTTTGTCGGAGGTCAGTGCGGCTCGTTCTCTCATTTTGTCTAGTGGCTGGCAGCGGTCATAGCACTTGGGATCTCAATGTCTTGTCCTATGTCGTGACCGCATCTTTGATTGGTCTTCTCGACTGTCTTCGTGACCGCTTGTTTTATGGATCGATTTGTTTTCTTCGCAGCGTCGTTCCGCCCTCTCGTTGTCTTTTTGGAGGGTGTATTGCTTCTTCGCACTCTTTCGTTTCGCCTCTCGTTTTTCGGAGGTCGGTTTTTTCATCACCCCGGTCAGGATCTTCGTTCTCGCCTTTTTGTCGGTGTGTCGGTGTTTTTTTTAGCACCTAGAGTTTCGTTCTCGCCCTCTTTGTTCGGAGGTTTTCAGGGGTTCGGTTTTTTCATAGCCCGCGGCGCTTTCTGCCGTCTCGTTTTGTCGGAGGGTCGTTTTTCTAGCCGAGGTCTTCTCTGTTCGTTCTTTTTTTGTAGGGTCGAGGTTTTTGTTTGTAAGCAGCGTTCAGTTCTCGTGTTTTACTCGTTTCAGTCCGGTCGTTTGGTGGAGTCGGTTTTTTCATAGCCCGCAGGCTTTCGTTCCGCCCTCTGTTTTGTGGAGGGTCGGTTTTTTCATAGCCCGCAGGCTTTCGTTCTGCCCTCTCGTTTTGTCGGAGGGTCGGGTTTTTTTTCATAGCCCGCAGGCTTTCGTTCTGCCTCTTGTTTTGTTGGAGGGTCGGTTTTTTCATAGCCCGCAGGCTTTCGTTCTGCCTCTCGTTTGTCGGAGGTTCAGTTTTTTTTCATAGCCCGCAGGCTTTCTGAGATTGTCGGCGGCTGCGGAGGATTCCTTCGCCCAGCGAGCCGACATTCTCGTTCGTTATATTTTAATTGACGAATGTCTCAACCTTATGCTTGGTTGACTTCGTCCTTTGCCACACACTTTTCTGGGGAATTGCAAATGCTTTCATAATGTAGCGGTTACATTCGGCTGCCTCGTTAAAAAACTCGCACCCCGATGAAGGGCTTCCCCGGCGAGGAAAAAGAGTGCAGTCGATTTTGATTGCGAAAGAATGAAAAATAATAAAACAGGGAGAAACTTACATCAAAGTTTGAGTAGCAAACTACGGGTAAAAGCGGCGCAAGTTGCTTGCGTTCCATGTGTGGGCTGATTCTTCACCCTTATCATTCAGCAACAGGAATACACCGGGTGCTACCATGCTTGCCACGATGAAGGGGCCCTGCCACTGCGACTGCAGCTTACCTTGCTTGTCCGGCTGCTGAATGGTGACCATGTCTCCAGGCTTGATGTCCTTTCGGACAATGATCTTGTCCCTGTGGTGCTTCGTTTCGGCGTGGTATTTTTCAAGATTGTCTGCAGCTTGCAGCCTTACCTCTTCGATGGTGTCGAGTTCGAGGTGCCTTTGCTCCTGAGTTACTGGAGCCATTTCGGTCCGAAATGAACCTAGTTTTACCTCTTCCGGGGTGACTGCTTCCTTCCTCGCCGTAAAGCAATCAGAACGGAGTGAAGCCGGTAGCTCTGGATCGTGAGATATTGTGTCCCCATACAGCTGTTGTTAGGGTGTAGGCCCACTTGCCTTTCGACGAGTCGTACAAAGTTTTTGATATTGCCGAAAAATTAGACCATTCGCTCTCTCGACAGCCCCATTTGCTTGCGGGTAGTTTACTGAGGCGAAATTGAGCTTGATGCTGAGTTCATCGCAGAAACTCCTGAATTCGGCACAGTCGAACTGCTTCCCGTTATCGCAGGTGATGAAAGAGGGAACGTCGAAACGACAGACTATCCTCTGTCAGACGAATTTGGTTAAAGAGGTGGAAGTTATGCTTGCGAGGGCCTTTGCTTCCACCCACTTGGTGAAATACTCGAGCGTGACCGCTGCAAAGCGCAGGTTGCCCGGTGCTGCTGGTAGCGGACCTACTATGTCAATGCCCTATCTTTGCAAAGGTCAGGTTGGTACTATCGGCACGGTTTCGTTTGCTGGGGCTTTCCGGTTTTTGGCGAACATCTGGCAACCTTTGCAGTGTTTGACTAGGTCCTTGGCGTCTGATGCGGCGGAAGGCCAGTAGAATCCTTGTCTCATTGCCCTGTGCGTTATCTCGTGGGGCCCTCTATGTGCTCCGCATATCCGGCATGCATTTCTTCAAGTAGCTGAATGCCCTCGCACCTGCTTATGCATTTCAGAAGGGGGGCCACTATCCCATTTTTGAACAACTGCTCCCCGATGATGGAGTAACCTTTCGCTCTGCTGGCCATCCTTTCGGCGTCCTTTCTGGATTCTGGTTCATAATTTCTAGCCAAGTAAGCGAATATCTGCGACCTCCAGTCGTCACTGGTGATAACGTGTACTGAACTTGAGTGATCTTCCTCTTCTTTCACCGCTTTGGCCGAAAGGATCTGGTAAAACACATCAGGTGGTAACGGGAGATTTTGTGCTGCGGCTTTGGCCAATTCGTCTGCCTCTGTGTTTTCGGCTCTTGGAATGTGGCGTAAAGTGAAACCTGCGAAATACTTCTCCATTCTTCTGATTGCTGCCAAATACTTGGCTAGCTCTGGTTCTCTTGCTGTGAAATCCTTTTCGGCGTGGCCAACGACGACTTGGGAATCTAACTTGACTATGCATCTTCTCGCTCCGATTGCTCGAAGCTTTCGTAATCCCAGCAGCACGGCTTCATATTCGGCGGTGTTGTTGGTTGTGAGGAATTGCAACCTTGCGGCAAATCTGACCTTCGGTCCTCTTGGCGGGGTTAGGATCGCCGAGATTCCGGCTCCTGCCATTCCCCAAGCGCCATCACAATTTACTGTCCGTACGGGCTCCTCGAATTCAAGAGTTGTGTCGAAAGCCGCGGGAGTCCAGTCTGCTATGAAATCCGCTAATGCTTGCGACTTGATTGCGGACCGGTGTTGGAAATCGACCACATATTCGTTTAACTCCGCCGCCCATTTGCCAATTCGGCCGATAGCTTTGCTATTGCGGAACAGAGCTTCCAACGGTTGAGCCGATAGGACTATGATGTGGAGATTGAAAGTAATGTTTTAGCTTCCTAGAAGCCATTACCACCGTATATGCTATCTTCTCCAGCTCTGAATAGTTCGGTTTTGCTCCCGATAGGGCCTCGGAGACGAAGTAGATGGGAACTGCGTCATCTTGTTTTCGTGTTCCTTCTCTTCCACCAATATTGCGCTTACGGTGGTGTGAGATGATGCGAGATACAACAAGAGCGCCGCTTCTGGCAACGGTTTTGATAATGTGGTTAGCCTTGTCAGGTACTCCTTTAGCTGCTGGAAAGCCTGCCTTTGCTCTTCCCCCCAACCGAAAGGGTCGGAGCTACGCAGAGTTCTAAAGAAAGGCAGCCCTTTTTCGGTGGATCTTGCGATAAATCTGTTCAAGGAAGCCAGCCTTCCTGTCAACTTCTGCACTTGCTTTCGGCTTGAGGGTGGTTGCATGTTGATGATCGCCGATATTTTGTCGGGATTGGCTTCGATTCCCCTTGCCGACACCAGGCAACCAAGGAGCTTGCCTTTCTTGATGCCGAAAATACACTTGTCAGGGTTGAGCTTCAAGCCGCTTTTGCGGAGGTTGCCAAAAGTCTCGAGTAAGTCTGCTTGATGATGTTCCTGTCTGTCGCTTTTGACCACTATATCATCAACATAGGCCAGCAAGTTCTTCTTCTGCTTCTGGCTTTCGAAAACTTTGTCGGTCATCCGTGAGAAAGTTGGGCCTGCGTTCCGTAGCCCTTCCGGCATCCGCCGATAGCAATATGTGCCTGTTGGGGTGATGAAACTGGTTTTCTCCTCATCGTCAGGATGAAGCCATATCTGGTGATAACCTGAAAAACAATCTAGCAAACTCATTATTTCACAACCGGCTGCAATGTCGACAAGCTTGTCGATACGAGGCAAAGGATACGGATCCTTTGGGCAGCATTTGTTGATGTCGATGAAATCGACGCACATTCGCCACTTTCCGTTCTTATTTTTCACCAGGACAATGTTCGCCAGCCATTCGGGATACTGGACTGGTCGGATTACTCCCGCATCGAGTAATCTTTGCACTTCGACTTTCGCCGCATCTGCCCTTTCATTTGATATCTTTCTCAGTTTTTGCTTTCTGGCTTAGCGTCGCTTGCGACATTTAAACTATGCTGGGCGAGATCTCTGCTAACGCCTTGCAAATCGCTTGCTGACCAAGCGAAAATGTCATCGTTGTTCGTGAGAAAAGATGCCAAAGTGTTCCTTTCTTCTATCGGCATGCTTATCCCGATGTGCACAGTTCTTTCGGGCCTTGAAGGTGCGAGCGGGATTCTCACCGTCTCTTCGGCTGCCCCGGCCTTATATTCGGTCGAGCTGACGGCGGCGTGCACTTCGACGGTTGCTTGCGTTTCGTCATTTTTCGCCACCTCGTTTATGAGACTATAGCCCGGGGTCGGCCTGCCTTCGATTCTCCTGGATGCTTGCTGATCTCCGTGCACAGTAATGATGCCAAAAGGTGATGGCATTTTCATACACAAGTAGCTTTGCTTGATTATTACATTGAACTTGTTTGTGAAGCCTCTGCCAAAAATGGCTGTGTATGGGTAGTCCATGTTCACTATATCGAACGTCACCATCTCGGTGTGTACTCTCTCTCTTCCTCGACGAAAGATACCGGGATTTGTTTCTTGCGCGATAGCGTTGATCTTTCTTCCCCAAATCCGTATAAGGAATTACCAGCGGGGTCCAAACTGCGCTGGTCCATTCCCATCGCTTCGAAAGCTTTGACGAATAGAATGTCTGCTGAGCTTCTGGTGTCGATCAAGATGTTATGTAAGGTGAAACCGACCACATTGGCCGTGGCGACGAACGCGTCGCAATGCGGGTAATCGTGAACCTTGAAATCTGACTCATCAAAACATATCGGTGCCAGTGACCAAGCTGGCCTATTCAGCGGAAGCCTTGGTGATACCGTCTGGACTCTTCGATGATAGTCCTTTCTCGCCCTTTTACTTTCGTGCTCCAGATTGGATCCGCCCGTGATGGCGAAAATGTGGCCTCTTGACGGGAGGATGTTGTTGATTGCGCTAGCTTCGTTTTCTATCTCCTGTCCCTGCTGGTAACTGGGTTGTGCTTGCTGCCCCTGGGGTTGGGCTTGAGTCGGAAATGCTGGTGGAGGTGTTGGTTGGCGCTGATAGTGCGAGGGTGACGAAGCTGCCATCGACTGTGGTGCAAAACCCGGGAACTGGTAACCCTGATATGCCGGATTGTACCAATGCAAATTCTGGGGAGGCATGTACTGCAGGGGATGCATAGGCGCGCTTGCGTAGTTGCTACACGCTACCGCTCCTACTATCAGGTCTTGCGAATTGTGAAAAACGTGCTTGGAGCTTTCGCCAGAGGCTGAAGCTTGATCCTTGTCCTTTAGCTCTTTCGCCATCCTGCTGTACTTACAGTCTCGGGTGGTGTGACCGAAATTGCCATCACAGATGACACAGTACGGAGGCTTGGCCCCTCTTCCGCGGCCTCTACCGTCTCGGCCACCACGTCCTGTCCTTCCGCCGCCGCGTCCTCCGCGAAAGGATTGATCGAATCCTCTTTGCGGCTGGAAGTTTGTCATATCCGACCTCTCCATGCCCGCTGCTGACTGTGCTGGTTCTTCCTGCAGAGTGTTGATTGTCCGGAAAGGTCTAACCATCCTCTGATTCGGCACTTGCGGCGGTCGACTTGCTTTCGTCGCTTGCCTCTGCGTCAAGCGGGCGGCTTTGCGCCGCCGAAAGTCATCATCCGATCTTGCATGCATTCATCACATCGAACAATTCCTTGACAGTTTTCGGCGGTTCTCTGGACAAATGAGCGGCGCACTGTCCAGTTCCCAAGCCTTCGGTGGCTGCTGCAATCACCGTAGCTTCCGGCACATTCGGAGCCTGAGCTTTCAGCTGGATGAAGCATTTGAGGTAGTCGGATAAGGGTTCGTCATCTTGCTGGGTGCAATTCATGAGGTCTCGCGTGGTCTTGACATCCGGCCGGAATCCTTAGAAAGTGGCGAGCAATTTGGCCTTCAACTGAGCCCACGAATAGATGGATAGTGGCTTGAGTGTGGTGTACCAATCGTGCGCCACGTCTTCGACTGCCAGAATGAGAGATTTCGCCAGGGACTGATTGTCCCCGCCTGCCGAAAAAACGGCTGTCTCGTAGCTCGCCAAGAATTTGCGCGGATTTGCCTTGCCGTCGAAAGTCGGAATGCGTGGCTTGTAGTTGAGTGGCCACGGATGGGCTTGCAATTCTCTTGAAAGTGAGGAGGTTTCGTCGATTGCATTGTCGAAAGTTGGCGGCTGCTCTCGCCTTGGCACAAACACATTTTCTTGAATTATTGGGATCAAGCCTCCTCCAGCCTTTCGCAGTTCCTGAATTTCCTTTTCCAGTTGCCTTCTCTGCGCCTCCGCCTGACGAAAGGCGTCACGAGTTTCATCTTCCCTTGCTTTTGCCACAAGCTGCTGCCGCAACTGATCTCCGGAAAGGCGTTCACGAGTTCTTGAATTGGGATCAAGCCTCCTCCAGCCTTTGTTCCACAGTTGCTGCGCCTGACAAGGCGGAGATCTTCTTTGCTGAACCAACACTTTCGATTGTTCTTCTTGCTGCTCCGTCTGCATTCTGATTGCTTGGGCCTGCCTGGTAACTCAGCATCATCGTCTTCTTCGTCGTTGGGCTCGTCTTGGACGTTCCCTTCCGGCGTGCCATCTCTGCCGAAAGGCTGCGAGTCACGGCTTGAGGTTGCTATCGGCGGTAGCTGGGTTCCCGTCGAGAGCGTGCTGCCGAAAGCTTGGGTGTTTTGGCTATATTTGGTGGTATTTGAGTGGTTAAAGCGGATGCCGCGATTGTGCCGTGGCCATCCTTGTTCGCGGCATCCGCCTCGGGATTGTCGACCGTCTTCGGCGCCTTCCTCGGTGGCATGGTAAGCTCGGGCGACAACCACGGTGGGCGCCAATGTTGTTTCGGGACCTAGACCTCGAAACAGCAGGTTGTCGCATGAGCCGAAACACTGAGCGAAGCGCAAGTAGACGAAAGAGAGTGGAAAATCGGGTGAGGAACAGTGTTCCTCCTCTCTCCCTCTCCTCCCCTGGGAGGCTGGGAGCTTTTTATATAATCCAGATCAGCTTTAAAGTACAAGAATGCCCTTCAACCACTCTGTTATAATTACAATGATGCCCTACTCAACTACTCCATGGTTGTACGCCTCCTCTTCTGGCACGAGGGGCGTCATCGTAACTCCGCCCTCTCATGGGCCCAGCGTCCCCCGGCTCCTTTTCCTGACCGGTGGGCCTGCTCCCTTTGACCCAGGCTTCCGGCGTCCTGCAAAAACCTATGAAAAAACCAAAGTCATGAATGACGAAAGCTCCCACCGGAAACACCGGGCTCCTTTCGCGCGAATGCTTCCTTTCGCACGAAAACTCCGTCCTGCGGGCCGAAAGCGAATGCGTGCTTCCGCGCGAATTATAGCCATTCGCACGAAAGCTCTGCCTTCCCTTGATCCGCGAGCCGAAATACGTGCTTCCGCGCGAATGCTTCCTTTGGCACGAAAGCTCCGCCTTCCCTTGGTCCGCGAGCTGAAATGCGTGCTTCCGCGCGAATGCTTCCTTTCGCACGAAAGCTCGCCTTCCCTTGGTCCGTGAGCCGAAATGCGTGCTTCTGCGCGAATGCTTCTTTTGCACGAAAGCTCCGCCTTCCCTTAGTCCGCGAGCCGAAATGCGTGCTTCCGCGCGAATGCTTCCTTTCGCAAGAAAGCTCCGCCTTCCTTCGGTATTGCGAGTTGGAGGCGCCTGCGGTCTGGGTACCAACCCAACAATAGCCCCTCACGGCCGGATCCGTAAGCTTGCGAGTTTCGACCGTGTCCTTTCGCTTAGGCGCTACGCCCGCTTGAGCACAGGCTCTTAACCTTGTGGTCGTGGTTCGAGCCCCACGGTGGGCGCCAATGTTGTTTCGGGACCTAGACCCCGAAACAGCAGGTTGTCACACGAGTCGAGACACTGAGCAAAAGCGCAAGTAGACGAAAGAGAGTGGAAAATCGGGTGAAGTGAACAGTGTTCCTCCTCTCTCCCTCTCCTCCCCTGGGAGGCTGGAGCTTTTTATATTAATCCAGATCAGCTTTAAAGTACAAGAATGCCCTTCCAACCACTCTGTTACAATTACAATGATGTCTTACTCAACTACTCCATGGTTGTACGCTTCCTCTTCTGGCACGAGGGGCGTCATCGTAACTCCGCCCTCTCATGGGCCCAGCGTCTCCCGGCTCCTTTTCCTGACTGGTGGGCCCGCTCCCTTTGACCCAGGCTTCCGGCGTCCTCCGAAAACCTATGAAAAACCAAAGTCATGAATGATGAAAGCTCCCACCGGAAACATCGGGCTCCTTTCGCACGAATGCTTCCGTTCGCACGAAAACTCCGTCCTGCGGGCCGAAAGCGAATGCGTGCTTCCGCGCGAATTATAGCCATTCGCACGAAAGCTCTGCCTTGCCTTGATCCGCGAGCCGAAATGTGTGCTTCCGCGCGAATGCTTCTTTCGCACAAAAGCTCCGCCTTCCCTTGGTCCGCGAGCCGAAATGCGTGCTTCCGCGCGAATGCTTCCTTTCGCACGAAAACTCCGCCTTCCCTTGGTCCGCGAGCCGAAATGCGTGCTTCCGCGCGAATGCTTCCTTTCGCATGATGAAAGCTCCGCCTTCCCTTGGTCCTCGAGCCGAAATGCGTGCTTCCACGCGAATGCTTCTTTCGCACGAAAGCTCCGCCTTCCTTCGGTATTGCGGGTTGGAGGCGCCTGCGGTCTGGGTACCAACCCAACACAACTCAAGTTGTATTCCTCAAAGGCTTGTGCCTATATAGTACATGTACAGCGCAGTTACGATAAGCTACAAATAAGGAGAGCCGTATACAAATGAGGAGAGCAGAACATGCAGAAACTGTTCGCTAACACCCCCCCCCCCCCGCAGTATGAGCGTCATTGCCGGCGACACACAGACTGTTCCGGAACTCCTTGAAGCTCGCTGTTGGTAGCCCTTTGGTCATCACGTCGGCGAACTGTTGCGTCGTGGGTACATGAAGAACCTTGCATTGGCCAAGAGCAACTTTCTCCCGAACGAAGTGCACGTCGAGCTCGATGTGCTTCGTTCTTTTGTGATGCACCGGATTAGAGCTCATATAGCAGGCCGAAACATTGTCACAGAACACGATCGTTGCCTTGGTCAGAGGACAATCCAGCTCGCCAAGCAGCTGCCGGAGCCAAGTGCATTCAACCACGGCATTTGCAACCCCGCGGTACTCCGCTTCGGCGCTGGATCGGGAGACTGTTGTTTGACGTTTGGAGGACCACGAAATCAGCGAGTCGCCCATGAACACACAGAAGCCCGATGTTGAATGCCGTGTGTCGGGACACCCCGCCCAATCGGAGTCTGAGTATGCAACGAGGTCAGACAGATTGGACCTCCGAGGATGTAGCCCAAACGCCGTAGTCCCGCGGATGTATCGAAGGATCCGTTTGACGAGTCCCTGATGCGCCGTGGGTCGGAGAATGCATGTGGAGACATGCTTGCTGAACGGCGTACTACAGGTCCGGCCTGGTCATGGTCAGGTACTGAAGTGCCCCGACCAAGCTGCGATATGCCGAGGCATCGTGAGAAGAAAGAGGACTGCCTGCATTGTTGGATAGTTTCCCGGTAGTGTCGATCGGCGTGTCACTTGGACGGCAATCGGCCATCCCGGCGCGTTCCAGCAGGTCCATGGCGTATTGTTGTTGCTGAAGAAAGAAAGCCGTCTGAACGCCGGGTCACCTGAATGCCAAGGAAGGAAATAGTGCACCGGCCCCATGTCTTTGAGCTTGAATTCAGCATTGATGTCGCTGATGACTCGCCGCAGGATGTCGCTGGATGAAGCCGTGAGCACGATATCGTCGACATATAGCAATAAGTACACGGAAGCACAAAGAGAGAGCTGTCTGATCGTGTTGATGGAAGCCAATGGAGCCGAGAAAGCTTGCCAGCCGCATGTACCATGCCCTGGGCGCCTACTTGAGGCCATAAATGCTTTTGGAGAGTCGGCACACCAGGTTGGGGTTGTTGGTGAAGCCAGCAGGCTGACGGGCGTACACCTGTTCGTCGAGGACGCCATGAAGGAAGGCGTTGTTGACGTCGAGTTGGTGCACAGGCCAAGCATGCTGGGCAGCCAGGGTCAGCACGGTGAGTACGGTTGCCGGCTTGACAACGGGACAATACGTCTCGCCGTAGTCGACACCCGCACGTTGAGTGAACCCGCGAACCACCCAACGTGCCTTGTATCGGTCGAAGCTCCCATCCTCCTTGAATTTGTGACAGAAGATCCATTTGCCGCTCACGACGTAGGTGCCGAGTGGGCGAGGAACAAGTTCCCACGTGTGTTGGCGATCAAGGCGTCGAACTCGGACTGCATGGCCGCTGTCCAGTGAGGGTCCTCGCGTGCTTGATGCACCGTGCGCGGGATCGGCGAGATGGCCGTCGTGGTAGCTGTCCCGGCGTAGCGTGGGTTCGGCTTGAAAGTCCCAGCACGCGCCCTGGTCACCATTGGGTGTGGCACCGGAGCAGCAGGTTTCGGGGTAGACGACGACGAGCTTATGGCTGCGGTTGTTGATGAACGTTGCGGCGCGGTCGTAGACATGCGCGACGCCGAGCCTCCATGGACCGGCATGGGCGGTGGGGACCGCGTCCCAGAGGGTGAAGAGCGTGGCGTGGGATCGCCAGGCACAGCAGCTGTGGGATGGTGACCGTGGCGATGATCCGTCGGACGGAGTTGGGGAAGTAGTCCGTGGCGATGCCTGGTGCGCGCACGGTGTCTTGCGGGGCGAAGCCGGTGGGGCAGGCAGGAGGTCCGTGGCCGTGCTGGTTGAATCAGGCTGCCATGAATTATAGGCACAGGTGGTTGGGGTGGCAGACGTCATTCCCGAGCGGTACGGGAAGACACCTTCGTCGAAGTAGACGTGGCGCGAGGTGATCACTTTGCGCGTCTACAAGTCGTAGCAGCGATATCCACGATGATCCTGCGAGTAGCCAAGAAACACACAAGCCACAGATCTTGGGGAGAGTTTGTTAGGGCTAGTGGCTGCGGTATTAGGGTAACATAGACATCCAAATACGCGCAGGGAGGTGTAGTCGGGATCAATGTGATATAGAAGGGAGTAGGGAGTGGACAGGGAACGTGGCTTGCACGGTTTGCGATTGTGGAGATATGTGGATGTGTGCAAAGCCTCGACCCAAAAGACGGGTGGGAGGCCGGCGTGGAGAAGCAATGCACGAACGCCATCGTTCAGAGTGCGCAGCACGAAGTTCCGCTTTGCCGTTTTGTTGCGAGGTGTAAGGGCAAGAAAGTCTCAATGAGATGCCATGCTGGGAGTAGAACTGACGAAGTGTGGAGTTATCAAACTCCCGACCGTTGTCAGTTTGAAAGAGCACGAATATTGCTGCCAAATTGTGTGCGAGCGTTTGCGCCGCAGATGGTTGGGCAACCTCGGATTTGCGCCGCAGAGGAATGGTCCAAACAAAATGCGTGAAATCATCCAAGACACAAGATAATACTGAAAACCAGTGAAGCTAGCAACATGTGATGACCAAACATCGCAATGAATTAATTCAAAAGGTTGAAGCATTTTATGCTGTGAGGGATAGAAAGGTAGACGAATGTGTTTGCCAATCCGGCAAGCATGACAAGTATGTGTAAGATCTTTATTACAAGAGAGAATGCAAAGGACTGAAGGAGACGATTGAAGGAGTCCCTGCCAGGGTGTCCAAGCCTTTGGTGCCACAGGTCTGCAGAGAGTGCGGTGAGGCAGTGAGTGGATGTGGCAGCCATCGGATGCAGTGGATAGAGGTTTGCCCTGACTGTCACTGCGGAGAATCACTTCCTGGGTGTGTCGATCCTTCATAGAAACCACAAGCATCAAATTCAACAGTGATAGGATTATCACGCGTTAGAGCGCGAACTGAAACAAGATTTTTTATCAATGATGGAGAGATAAGAATATTGTTTAGTGATAGAGAGGTGGAAGAGGTAGGTATGGAAGATGACCCTGTGTGGGTAATGGGGAGAGAGGAGCCATTACCAACAATGATCCGCGTGGAGGAGGAGTTAAGAGAGAGGGAGGAGAGGTTACCGGAGCCTTGAGACATGTGGGAGGAGGCGCCGGTGTCGAAGAACCACTCGCCGGTGGACTGAGGCTGGTGCAGCGATATGTATTTTGAGAGTGGCGAGGAGCTGCGGGTCCAGCGAAGAGGAAGCACCGGCGACGTGCCTTGGGTGTGTCGTGGCAGGGGGTCGAGGGCCGAGGACGCCTGCCGTCGGAACGCGTGGCGCCTGGAATGGCCACGCCTGGACCATACCAGTCCAGGGGTTCATGGAGGGTCAGAATCCCGGCGTTGGTGTTGGAGCCTGGGGAGAAGGCGCGCCCTTCTTCTTCTTCTTTTTGGCGTTGAAGGAAGACTGGAACGGGCGTCCTCCGGAGGCCGGGTTTGCAGCAGGCATGGCCAGCTGTTTCCCAGCGCTGGCGCCCTGAGACGAGGACGCGCTCGGAGCGACGTGGGCGACAAGCGCAGCCGCGGCTTGGAGATGAGCACCGTAGGTGCTGCAGAAGTTGCAGTAGACGAACTGGCGGCTTGTGCGACCAGCGCTGCCGTTGCTTGCCTTTCTCTGACTCAGCAATGCGGTGCTCCTCGAGCTGCAGCATGGACCGAGTCTTGAGGAACAACGGTGAAAGGACCATGACGCCTAAGAGGGGGGTGAATTAGGCAACTAAAAACTTTACTCTTACTATGGCCTCTAATTACCACCTAGTCAAAACCTATACAAGAAAGTAAACTAGATAAAAGAGCAACTATGGTTTTTGATAGGTGTGTTTGCTATCTCTACCGCAAAAGGAGTTATGCAACCTATGTTCCAAACCTATCAACTAGCCCCAACTAAGCTAGGAAAGGTAATGCACATAAACAAGGTAGCAATATAAATGCGGAAGCTAAAGAGTGTGATAGAGATGCAAACTTCCGTCGACGACTCTGGTATTTTTACCGAGGTATCGAGAAGCGCACAAGCTTCCCCCTAGTCCTCGTTGGAGCCTCTCAAGGGTCAAGCTCCCGGTCGGGTAACTCCGTGGATAGCTCCGGTCCTTCCCCACGCGCAAGTGGGTCTCCGGATAAGCCACTCATGGCAAAGCCTCTCCAGGATGCTCCCCGCCTCTTTACTATCAAGTTTCCGGCCGAAGCTCCGCGGCCTTGTTCCCTTCGGTACACGGAGGCGGCCCCACCACAAACACGGTTGGTGTGATCTCGCAAGACTACAAGCCCCACCGATGTACAACAACGGTGCGCGCAAGCACCGGTAGATAAGAGGTTTTCAACCGCACTAAACACTAGGTCTAACACCTAGAGCAAGCGCAAAGCGATGGTCTAACTAGCTTAAGCACTTCACAAAGCACCTACACTAATCACCTAGTATATCACTTAAGCACTTTGGTGGCTAGAGCAACTAAATATGTGTCTATACACTTGGTATACTTCCTTGAGCTCCAACCTACTATTTTTGGCCAGCCATGGGGTATATATAGAGCCCCAAGCAAATAGAGCCGTTGGGCACCAAAGGTGGTCTCGACTGCGCAGCATCGGACGCTGCAGTCGCGACCATCGGACGTGTCCGATGCTCCTTTAACGGCTAGATGTTAGCCTGGCACTGCGTCGCAACGGCTACTTCAGCGTCCGATGGTTGATCAACGGACGCGTCCGATGCTCATAGAGCCTCTCTGGAACCTCTCTGCATGGTCATCGGATGCAGGGTCCTGTAGCGTCTGATGTTCGCTGTGCAGGTTTGCACAGTGTCACGGTCGCGTCCGATGCTCCTGCTGGCGCTGACACGAGCTAGGGTTTACCAACGGAGCGTCCGACGCCTGCGTGGGCAGCGTCCGATGCAGCGTCCGATGTCCCTTTCTTCTCGTTTCTTCGCGTTTTCTTGCGCTGTCTTGGTTCCATTCTTGTGCCTTGAACTTTGCTTGATCTTCAGAGTCATCTATTGTGCTTCAAATGTCTTGCTTGAGGTGTTGATCATAGGATCATCACGTAGCCTTTGTCCATGTCACATTTGCACCCTATTGGACTACAAAACAAACACTTGCAAACACATTAGTCCAATTTGGTTATGTTGTTCATCAAACACCGAAATCCAAAGTTAAATGGTCCGAGGTCCATTTTCCTTACAGACGGCAGGCGGCGACGAAGAGTGATGTGTGGGATCGCGTGATGGAGACGGGGGTTGAGGCCGCGCACAATGTTGTAGATGAGGTCCTTGTCGTTGACCGGAACGCCGAGGCCGGCCAGCCGATCCGCCATGACCTTCATCTTGGAGCAGTAGTCGAGGACGGGAAGATCGCCTTGGTAGAAGTTACAGAATTCAGCACCAAGGTAGACGGCGCGAGTGTCCTTGTTGTCGCGGAAGAGGTTGCGGACGCCACGCCAGAGAGAGTACGCGGTGTCGGCCTCGCGGAAACCATGGACAGGAGCTCAGGGGATATGCGGTTGTAGAACCACGACACGATGGCGCAGTCATTCTGCACCCAATCGTGTCGCCCTGGCAGGGGTGCCATCGACATGGTCACGGAGACCATATTGGTCGAAGACAGCAGAGAAGGAACACACCCAGGCGACGTAATTGGCGTTGTTGAAGTCGAGCACGAGCGGGACTCGCGACTGGATGTTAATTCCATGGACGAGCGTCGGAGCAGCAGGCTCGGTCTGGACTTGGAGTAGATGAGGAAGCACTGAGTCGGCGTCGGAGTTGTCGGAGGTTGATGATGACGACGAGGACGACGAGGAAGAAACCATGGCAGTGGCGTGCGAGTGATGGTGAGTGGGCAGCGGAAGAATCGGATCGATGAACGTCTGATACCATGTAAGAGGAAAATAACGTGTGAGAGACAACTCAAGTTGTATTCCTCAAAGGCTTGTGCCTATATAGTACATGTACATCACAGTTACGATCAGCTACAAATAAGGAGAGCCGTATACAAATGAGGAGAGCAGAACATGCAGAAAACTGTTCGCTAACACAATTAACAAGAAATTAACTAGCCCAGTTGGATAGCCATCACGTCACAACAATAAAACAGAAATGCTTGTATATTAGATATCCTAAGAACATGATTTTCATTACAGAGAATTCACAACAACAATTGCTCATAACTAAATTATTGATCTTAACATTAATTTCTTGGTCAACTAAACTATATATGAAGTCGTTTTAAAACTCCACTTGCTTTGTCTAGAAGTAAATTCAGGGCTCCCACATCCATGAAGAAACTTGAGCAAAATCCACCCATATCTGGAGTGGGAGAAAAATTGCTACCATACAATATAAAGAAGCGGTAATCATTATATCGATTTTTTGTTCAAAAGAGATAAGCATCATATTATAGCATTTAGAGTTTCCATGCTAAAGAACAGACTGGTTAAGTTTGCTTAGCCACCAAATTAAAAACAACAGAACATAGGAATTAGACAACGATAGCGCACAACATACCTATTGACAACACTATAGAAAAAGTACATATATTACATTATGCAAAACAATGTAGAAACTGCACAATCCCCCCCCCCCCAAAAGCTCGTCAAAAGTGAATTCTAAGGATTACGACATGATGCCTCTAAAAGAGAACATCTGGAACCATTCTGTACTCATATCAAAACGTCAGATTAGATCTTAGTGATGTAGTACAAATATTTTGCAGCAATGTGGCTACAAGTTAATGTTTCATCACCTCATTATTCATTGATATTAGACTTGCCAATTGCTTGTAAATGATAGAAGACTACAGAAGGAAAATGACTGAGACAGAAAAATATTGCTTATGTTTGTAGATAAAAACGTCATAACATTAATTAGGTACTACCATAGATCCATATATGGTGTGGCAGTCAGCCACCACCAACAGACAAGTTTTGCAAAATGCAATACCCTCAGCCCCTAATATCCCTTAAAACAAGTTAACAATTCAGAAGGATGGTTATAAACCAAACTCGCAATTCAAACGGTGAGCTAATTGGACAGCCAAAGCAAACTCAATCTTGCGAGATTTGGCTGCTTTCTCCCAATCTCTATAGTGAGAGCAGGGCATTCTCTTTTGAGGTCCTTGTACCCTTGGCTTGCCACCACATCATCCATTCTGTTTGAAGAGTTGATGAATTGAAAGCAGGCATCTTTGAGCTTGCTGCAGTGATACTGATCAGCTAGAATTATAGTGGTTGCGATACTATCAATGGCAAGCTTCTTGCAAAGAATGCTCTCGCACATCAACTTCATCCTCTCCAGGCCATACCTATCAGCAGCCACAAGCAAATGCTTAACCATTTCATGATGGTCCTTTGCGTCAAGATCATTCATGGCGGGCAAGGAATCAGTGTAGATGAAGTGAAGCAAGGCCCTGAAAACAGGAGGTTCTATATCTTCAACTAGTATGCTCCCCTTTTTGTTGTTCCTCATCGGTCCATAGAGCTCAGCCTTGAAAACGGGCGATCTCATTGCAAGCACAATTCTGTGGGCTTGAACCCTCTTGTTTAACCCTGAATGTCACATCCACCCCTTCCTCCGACTCCAGGAGCTTCTGAAGATCATCCTGCAGATTCGGTGGCGGCACATCAATTTCGTCCACCTTGATTACAATAAGGTTGCACTCGATCTCGAGGCAGTCATCCTTCAGGTATCCTGATGCTTTCAGATCGCTCTTGATGATGAACTTCCGGGGGCCCCAGGTTGGCTTCTCATCGTTGAATACCGCCTTAGATGAGAACATGGAGGTTGAAAGCCCAGTGGCCTGGTTGACCAGCCTGAAGTCGTAGAGCACTGTCGCCTCGGTATTTTTGCTCATGAGCTCGAGGAAGACAGCGGCGTAGTCCTTGCAGTTGTCTGAGTTCCCGCTGGGATAGTATTTGATGCACCAGTTGTGGCCTCCGGCGGAGAAGGTGGCAGAGCGGATGCTCATCCCGACTGCGAAGCCCTTGGCACGCTCCTGCCAACGACCTTGAACGAGTGCGTGACCCGCGCGGTCTCCGCGGCGGCACACATCGACGCTATTCTCGTGCTTGGCCTCTCTTGTGCGCCTGACATTGGTGGCGTTGCGCGGAGAAGTCGAGGAAGAAGAAACGGCGGCAAGGGTTTTCAGCGGGCTGAGTCGGCTGACATTGGTGGCGTTGAGGTTGAGGGAACGGCCGGCGGCGGCGAGGGTTTTCAGTCCCAACACGAGACAAAAAGAAGCTCGCTGAGTGCCTTTTTTTTTTGTCTCTGGCGGCCCACTCGGGTGCTCGATTAAAAAAAATTAACCTTGCGGGGAGTTGCGGCCCACTGTCAAAGCCCGATCTGCATCTAATTTTTTTTATTAATAACCCAATTAAATAAAAAAATCATAAACAACACTGTCTATTTTTTTTTTGCAAAACTAACCCTTTTGCCGCGCCGTCCCCAATGGCGCGGCAAAAGCGTTAGCCGCGCCGTCCCCAATGGCGGCGCGGCAAAAAGCGCCACCGTGGCACCGCCCGGCCACGCGGCCCGGGTGGGCCCCGCTCGTCAGTTTGCCGCGTCAGGCGGGCAAGCGCGGCTAGTGCGTTTGCCGCGCCAGGCGGCCTGGCGCGTTCGACGGCTTTGCCGCGCCAGGCGGGGTGGCGCGGCAAAGCCGATCTAGATCTGACCGTCGCGCCCAAGAGCAGCCTTCTCTTCATTCCTCTCTTCTCCTCCCAATCCCATTCAATCCAATTCATTCCATTTCATTTCATTCCTCCTCTCTTCATCTCCCTCAATCAAACTTGTTCTCTCTGCATAAGAGGTATTTTGATCCATATTACTGTTCTTTTATCTATATTTGCAATGTTGGATTGAACCATATTTTTCTAAGTTAGGGTTTGTGAACCATATTAATGATGGATTTGTTCATGTATTAGACTTTTTATATCTGTTTTGCTAAATATTTTGTTTAATTTGTGTACATTTATTTGTGTAATATTTGTTAGGCCATTATGTAGATTTATAATTAATCATGAATATATGTGTAATGTTGACATATTTTTTATTGTTAGGATGTCGCGTCGTGGCAAAGCTAGTAAGGCAGGTAAGATCGGTACATTATTTATTTATTTGTCTGTTTTAATGAAGTAATTTTGTGTTATGTTCATTTGTTATTGCGTTGATGATTGTAGGCAGCCTCTCACGGGCAATGCCTTTGCCCGTTTGCCATTGCCTAGCGGTGTTCCGGTGCCCATGTGCTACTGCGGCGATGATTGTAAGGTCGCAATATCTGATGAGGAGCACACATACGGTCAGAGGTATTGGATGTGTGAGAATTATGTCTTTGACCCTACACCTAAACAGATCCGTATTGGACTGATGGTGAGAAGCTGATGGCTTGTTCTATACATGAATGACAAATCATTTATATTTTATTACCTAATTGACTTAGTCGTATTTTGCAGGAGCCTCCACCACTATGTGACTTCGAGCAGTGGATCGACACTGAGATGAAGCCGGAGGACAAGGAGCACGTAGAGAGGATGAAAAAGTGGGATGCGGAGGATAAGGAGCGTTTGGAGAAGAGACGCAAAGAAGAGGCAGCACAAAAGCAGCATGAGGAAGAGGCACCTAAGCGTAAGGGGGAGAGGAAGAAGAGGCTTGAGCGTGTGCGTCGTGCCAAGGCTGCCATGGAGCAGGATCCGGATGTTGTAAGGAAGGGAAAGTGGCCTCGTTGCACTCAGTAGTGTGTAGGTTCAGTAGTCATTATTGAGCAATGAACATTGTTGTCATTTGGTGGACTTGTTAGTGTATTGTACTGTTGGTTTGTACTTCCGTGTACCGTTTATTTCGGATCCTCGATTATGTAGTCTTGAACTGCACTTTGTTCGACTTTTTTATATTTGTTGTATTGTTTGCGGTAGTTCATGTGTCATCAAATTTTTCTGGATAAAGTACGACAAATAGAATAGAGCAAACCAGTACACGAACAACAAACTAGTACATGACATGTGAGGACCTTTTACCGTAACTTGGTTAAAAGGTCCTAGACTAATCCTAACATGCCTTAGGTAATTGATTGGCACAACACACCACACATAGTGGTCTAAGTAGTTCTAGAAGCGGTCCCACATAGCAAACTGAGTAGACCCTTCTCCGTAATAGCCTCCCATTACGGGTGGTGGTGGTGGTGGCGGTGGTGGCGGCGGCGGTGGAGGCCCCTTGTTCTTGTTATGCGGGCAGTTGCAATATGGATCAAGGCATATTGCTTCATTTGAACCGCCTGCATCGTTGTCGTCATCATCATAGTCCTTGAGCTTGCTTTTAACTTCTCTTTCAAGATCGTCGATACGACCCTGCAGATAATAGATGTATTGCTGATGCGGCCATATTGGAGGAGGATCCACCCATCTGGTGAAGCCGCAGTTTTCTTCGGAAATAGAAGACTGACATTCACAAAATGACTAAGTATTAGCAAACATGAGAGGCATAGCAACAACAATTAAATAAAGTTACCCATGCTCGCGGGCATTTGAAGAAATGTCGGCCTGCCTCCAAGTCGTTGTGGAGCATCTGCACCAAACAGTCCTCACCATGGCGGCATTTTGGCCAGTCCTCTAAGCGGTTATCGTATCCCCTAAGAGGACGGTCCCGGCTGAAATCCTTTTTGCTCTCAACGAGAAACTCACATAGTGCCTCTAAGGAATGAATCAGACCGAGAGAGCCCTCCCACACAATGGGAGGTCCCTTCCTCTCACCCTTTCCTCTCCCACCTTTGGACGAACCTCCAGACATCTCTACTACGAACCTCGCAAGCTCTGCTGAAGTTATTCTGTAACAACCCACAAATTTCTACCTCAAAAATCCCAACCACAAAATTTTCTTTTCTTTTTACCTTGCATGATGAGTGAGACAACTTACTTGTAATCATCCTTAAGCATATGCATTAACATTAGTAGCATAGTAAATAACTAACTAAACCAATTAATAAGCATATGTGATTTGGCTCTTCTTGGACTTTTGTGTGAAATGCATTAAAACATATATAAACATAATCTATATAAACTGTTACATGAAAATCCCATAATCCTCAACCTAAAGACAATACAATTGGATAGAATTAGTTTAAACATTAAACTAATCTGGAATAAAACAAACAAATGAAAATGTAAAAGAAAGAAGAAATGGAGAGGAGGCCGGTTGGGCCAGAACACCACGCACACGGCCCAACCGACCAGCACAGCGCGCGCGCACCAGCCTCGCGTGCACGCACGCGGCCCAGGCACACACGACCGGCCCAACGTCCGCACGACGAGCCCAACCCGCGCGGAGCTGCTTCGCCATCGCTTGAGTACCGCCCACGCTAGCTCTGTAGCGCCGACAACCCGACCCCACGCGTCAGCGAGCGTCGCACTGTTCTTCTTCTTCCACAAGTCGGAAGGCAGAGCACGGCGACAGAGGCGGCCCCCACCGTGCCCCCCTCGGCCGACCGGCTCTAACAAACTCGCCAGCCTGTTCCCCACTGTTCGAATTAGAGCCGTGCGAACTCCGAACACCTCACGGCCCTCCGATCGAGCAGACCCCACCCGATCTCCGTCCGCCACCACATGAGCCGCCGGCTATAAATCCCACCTACCCTCGGCGACTCCCTTCACCAGCATCGCCACGCCGTGGCAACAAACCCCGTCACACACCGTGAGAGAAATTCGAGGGCGGGGGAGGAAGGAAGCCAGAGGCGGGAGACGGCAGGGCGCCGCCGCGGAATCCGTCGGCGCCGAGGAAGAGGACCGCGAGCGGAGCACGGGGGAACCAGGAGCTGCACGGCACTGCAACCGGAGCTTCACGGCCTCGAATCGCCCTGCACCGCTATCCTATCTTCACCGCCACCACGGTAAGCCACATGCCACCTCCGCCATCTTCGTCCTCTGCATCGGCCATGGCGCCCGTACCGGAGCGCGCAGGCCAGAGCCTCTACCGGCTCGGAGTGAACTCACGCCACCGCGCACACGTTGCTGCCTCATGAACCGCACCCGAATTAAGTAGGGAGACCGAGCTCACGACGATGAAACACATACACGTCGCCGCGGACTGATGCGCCGCGGCGAACCAGTGTCCCAAACGCTATAGCCTCTGGAGACGATGTTGATAGCCGATTGAGATCACCACTCGAGGTAGATCCCGTGCACGCGTTAGTTGAAGCCATAAACCGAGGAGCCTCTAGCAGAGAGGGCGAGACGCCGTCGCGGCTGGGCATGCCATGGCGAGCCTGTGCTCCAGTTGCCACGGACCTCGTTTTGGGAAACTAACTGGCCGTATAGCATCACCGAGAGATGGAGAACACCGAGCGCGTCGTAGAATTAACTGGTGCCCGTTCATGAGCTTGTTCCGATGTCGCATGGTCGCGCCGTTGTGTGCCGCCGTGCGGGATCATACGCATGGAGCTGCTGCCGAGTTTACCGAGGCAACAACATGATCTGGAGGCAGTAGAGGAGATGGGAAGGAGACCGTATGATTGAATTTGGTTGGGGAGAAGCGGAACCAGCCGAACGGCATATCACCGCCGCGGCACCGCCGCCAAGTCACCTACGCTGGCCGCTAGGATCACCGGATCACGGAATTAGTGATTTGGATCGAATCACAGTAGAAACACGATCACGCTGGAGCTCAGAATCGAGTCCGAAGGGGCGAAGTTGAACACCGGCGTGAACTCGCCGTTGGCGGGGCGTCGCTGTAACGAAACAAAGGAGAAAGGGGAGAGAACGCCGAGGCTCGAGACTGAAGGAGGGCTCGGTGCAAACACCGATTCGCCGAGGCATCGAGGTTGAAGGAGGGCTCGGTGCAAACCAACCGTTCGCCCGAGGCTCGAGACTGAAGGAGGGCTCGGTGCAAACACCGATTCCCGCCCGAGGCTCGAGGTTGAAGGAGGGCTCGGTTGCAAAACACCGATCGCCCGAGGCTCGAGGTTGAAGGAGGGCTCGGTGCAAACACCGATTCGCCCGAGGCTCGAGGTTGAAGGAGGGCTTGGTGCAAAAAACCGATTCGCTCGAGGCTCGAGGTTGAAGGAGGGCTCGGTGCAAAACACCGATTCGCCCGAGGCTGAGGTTTGAAGGAGGCCTCGGTGCAACCAACCAAGTCGCACCGTTTCGCCCGCTCGGCCGAGGGAGGCCTCGACTCACTGAAGGGACGCGAACAGAAGCGTCCGAGATGACGTAACGCTGACGTCATGCTGACATCAGCATCCGTTGACCGAGTCAACATTGACCGGGGACCCACCTGTCATTCACTGACACCAAACGGACTCCGTCACAGAGCGACACGTGTCAGCACCTGGTTAAATCGGCCATTTGTTATTTTCAGAAAATAGAATAAACTTCGAAATTCATAACTAATTCATACAGACTCCAAAAATAGTGGTTCAAGTTGCTAAATTCATCTAAAATCGAGATCTACCTATTGGTACCATGTTTGAGTGCATTTGGATCTTTGAATTTTCATTCGTTCTTTGTGCTATTCTATAGATGTCGCTAATGCGACCATTTCGTACGTTTTCAGAGCCGGAAGGGACGCTGACACGAGGATCACGTCTACGAGGAGGAACAACCACGATCAATCTCAAGGTGCCACAGCCCATCCAACCTCGTAGATCCCATTACGCATGCTAAATTACATTTCTATTTACTGATGCTCAGTATAGGACTTGCATGATAGATTGCTTGTAGCCCATACCTTGACGCAACCTACCCCCTGCTACCCAGCTGATAGGATAGACACGCGCTGTAAATACTATCTTGATTATATTTATTTGAGCTACGGTGAAAACCGGTGCATAATGTTATACGGTGTATATCGGGGAGTGTGCTGCGTGTGTTTTTGGGTGAGTATGGTGGTGAGGGTTGTGTCGACCAAGCCGGAATATATGACGAGCCTGGGTGCGAGTCTTGCCGTGGGCATATCTGGATGCCCCTGTGGTGTGAAACCTGTGGCGGGTTAAATGTGACATGAGGTGGATCTGGGTGTGGCCGCTGGTGGAGCCCGGATCAGGAGCGTGCTGTGGTGGCACATATAATGAAAACCTTTGAGGAGACATTCCGGCTTAGTCCACCCTAGGTGGAACGGGGACCTGACCACGGGGAATACCTTTACATGCCACTCGCTCCTTATGGACGGGGACGGTCGGACTACCTGGTAGGGTAATGCCACTACTGCTAGGCGAGAGAGTGCGAGGAAGTACGGGTATCAGAGTCCCACACCCTTCTGAGACGATCACGGCCCCCACTTCGGGAGAGGGAACGTGGACTTCACACAGACTTAGCCATCCCAGACATACTTGGGATGATCCAGGGCTGAGTGGTAGGGTGGCATTACTCTAGGCTGGCAAGCGGCCGGTATTCGCCTAGGCACAATCCGGGGTGCTGATGATGGACGATTTTGTGGATATTGTAGAACCTCTGCAGAGTCTATGGTTGATCGATCGATCGTTAGCCAACTTGTTGGTTGCGGACCTTTTCCCTGACTTGTTTCCGACTAGTGAGAGCTTCTCTTTTCTCCCTCTGGTAGAGTGTGCCGGCCGTGAGTCAGGTGAGACTGCGGGCCGTTGAGACAAAGGCTGGGAGGGAGCTGGCCTTTGTCGACTGAGCGAGAGTATGTGTGTGTGTGAGGGAATGGTGAATTGGTGATGGATACGGTGATAAGTTAAATGGTGAAACCTGATAAACATACATAATTATTATACTGTTATGCATAGGAAACCCAGCCTGCTAGGTCTGAATTTCATTTACCTGTTGCATCCACTACCACATATAAATCATATAGGATGGGAAAGTGTGGCCAGTACAAATCGTACTGAATATTGAGGTTTCAGGTTCTGAGGAGGAGTACCACTCCGAGGGTTCGAGGAATAGGGGGTTTTCGCTTCTACGCTCAAGTTGGGTTCGATCGCGCTTCTTCGTCTACTTCAAGCTGTTCCGGATGTTGTTCATCTAAATTTTCGCCTGTTGGCGATGTAATAAATATATTATCGTATTAAGTACTTTTATTATTCGAAGTATGGATTATGATATTTGACTGGATTATCGGGTAATTTGACTCGAAGAGTTTTATTACACTTGACTCTGTGGATTTTCCCTTCGTGGAAAATCAGGTCATTTCAGTTGGTATCGGAGCCATACTTGACCTTAGGACGAAACCCCTAGAAAATGGACGTTTCGAAACAGGAAGCCACTCTCCTTCGGTTATATACCGACCCTGCATTTACTTTTTCAATGCAAGGCTTATCTTACTATGGACTTGCTAACCTTAGCTTTTGATACGTGCAGATGGAGACAACCCCGTGTATCCGCCGCTAGGACCTTTGCTCAGCCTTACTGCAAAGTGTGTTTCCAACGGCGAAGGGATCGCAGGAATTCCACTTACCCTGCGTGAAGTCCTTGTGGCATTAGGAGTCCCAGTTGATCAAATTCTGTATACTTGCTCTGGAGAGCCAGCACCCGAGGGCGGACTCAGGGCACCTATAGTGGCTAGACTGGAGATACCCGCAAGTCAAACCCTGCCATCCGTTCCAGCTTACTCAGAGATGGTGATTGGAGAGACCTTGATGAGTGCGTGCAGGCAGTGTCCTTTCAAGCACTCAAGGTTGTAACACGAGACACAGAGACCACTTGAAGAAAACAGAGTTCCGGTTATTACCCCCAGGCCTTACAACCTCACCTCACTCAGGTTGAGCAGAGCATGCCTATACCCAGACTGTACTTGCCGAAGCCGATCCCTGCCTGCGCACCACAGCTTACCATTTGTATGACCTGAACGGCTATGCAAGTCACCTTGAGCTCAAACAGACTGCAGCTCGCAACCACCTGATGGAGTGCCAGGAAGCGACCAAGATTGAGAGATCCGTTCAGGAGGAACTAAGAGCTACTATAGCAAAACTACAAGACAAGTTGGAGCGACAAGAGGAAAGGCACAAGGCGGAAGTGGCAGATCTGCGATACAAGGCTGCAGATTTGGGAAACGACAACTGGTATCTGGACTGTCGAGTGCTGGAATTGCAAAGAAATCTAGAAGAAAGGACCGAAGTTGAACCAGAGTTGGAACCGGAAGAAGAATCAAGGCATGGAGTTTCTAAAACTTCAAAACAAGGTGAAGGCCCTGGAACAAGAAGTCAAGGAGATGCAGGTGAAAGCATTGCGTAACCAAGGTCACCTGATAGAATATGTCAAGAACACAGAGTACTTACAAGAGAAATGCGAGCGAACTCGGATGCCTGGAAGAAGTCAGACAGAAAACGACTCAGGGAGATGAAGAGCATTTGGGAGAAACTACCCAGAGAAGAACGCGTCAAAATCCGACCCAGGACTGAGGATTTTGAGCTGGCACCCACCCGACTCAACCTCAGCGCTTGCCCTGTTCTACCTGGAGCCAAGCCTACTGAAGAGCTTGCCGAAGCGCTTAAGTATGTAGCCCGACTCCACAGACTAACAAGGACATCGAAGCTGAGGACAGTCGTTTCCCGGAAGCAGTGTACGGGCAGGAGTAGGTGTGAGTGATGACCCTGCGTGGTCATGTGATAAGTTCCAGTGTGTGTCACCCATGAGATGTATTCCAGTTGTACCCACGATGCGTAGTACGAATAAGTTAAATATTAAATAAGACAAACATGTTATGAGTGTTCGGATTTTATTGCGTCTTATGGATCTTTATCGCTTCTTTGTTTGAGTGCAGGATAGAATAATGTTTTCTGTAAATCGTTGAACTGACTCTAATAAAACTTGTAAGCAATGTTTAAACAGTTAATATATATACTAAAACTCTATCTATTCTATGACACAGATGTCGCTACGCGCCGCTCAGTACGTCTGAGTCACCCGCGTGATCTGACTCCTGAAAACCGCTGTAAGAGTTGGGCGACTCCGTGGACGAGGACGCGGAGCGGGAAACGGTCGTGGCCGTGGAGGAAGACGTGGAGTACCATTCAATATGGAGCAGACCCCCACCACCAGCAGAGGATGACCATGTTCCCGCTGATGATCACGTGCCAATCGGCGCGGCCACCACCGCCTCCACCACCGCCAGCACCACCAAGTCTGGCTGAAGTGATGGCTCAACAGACTCAGCTGCTAGCTGCACTCGTAGAGGGTGCAAATCGTCACAATGGTGGTCAATACAATGACTTTCAGAGGAAGCTTGAAGGATTCATCAAACTCAGGCCACCCACCTATGATGGCACCGATCCTGATCCACTCGCTGCCAACGACTGGCTACGTGAGATGGAAAAGAAGCTCGACCTTACCATGCTGTCCGATGAAGTGTGTTGGAGCCGCAACCCATCAGCTCATAGGTGCAGCATGCGCCCGCGCCTGGTGGACAGCTACAGTGACTCACATGAGAATCCGCTGGGATTACTTGGGATGAGTTCGTGGAAGCTTTCACTGACTATCACGTTCCTGAAGGCGTGATGCAAGCTAAGGCAGAAGAGTTTCGTAACATTAAGATGGGAATGAGAAGGTTACTGAGTACACCACCACCGCTTCACCAACCTACTTCGCTTTGCGCCACTTTCTATAGTGACCAGCGAAGAAGAGAAGTTGTACTACTATCGCAAGGGTCTCAGTTCCCGCATCATCAGGTGAATATGGGGGGAGTTAAAAGTCACACTCTGCGCGACCTCATAGATCGCAGCATCCAGATCGAAAAGGATCGGAATGAAGCTGGAGAAGAGTTCAGAGAGAGGAAGCGCAAAGCAGATAGTTCCTTTCGTCACCCTGAGCGCAAGAAGGCACGAATGACCCATTTCACCAGCTACTACTCGCCCTGGATCCAGTAGGAGCGGAGGCTCACATTCTGCTCAATACTCTCGCTCATACCAAGACCGTACTCCGGCTCGCACTCAGGATCGTTCAGGAAGCTTTCGTGCGTCACAAGACCGTACTGCTCAGAATCGCACTACACAGAATGCATCTACTTGGAAGGCACCCACACCAACTTCCACCAGTGGTATGCCTTGGACATGTTTCAAGTGTGGACAGCCTGGCCACAAGATTGCCAACTGTCCGGAAAATGCCAAAGCCCGAAGGGCACCACCAAGAGCTCAACCTCAACCCCGGGAATCTGCTTCCCGTGGTCGCCTTACTCTCACCTGAATGCTGAAGATGCCCAAGATGCCCCGATGTGGTATACGGTATTTTTTGGTTAACGGCATTAGAGCATCAGTTCTTTTTGATTCAGGAGCTACATGTTCTTACATATCATCAAAGTTTGCACATGAGCATTGCATTCCGGTCAGCCCACGCCAACTTCCAATCATAACTAGCTCACCCTTAGGAGACCTAAAGAGTACCCATATATGTAAGGGAGTGAAATTAACCATCGAGGGATTAGTTTTCACAGCCGACCTAACCCTATTACCTTCTACCAGCTTAGAGGTTATTTTAGGAATGGACTGGTTAACCAAGCACCGGAGTATTATATCCTGCTCACCCAGATACATTCAAATAACTCATCCAACAGGCCAAGCCGTTCGATGCACACCCCAAGCCGAGAAAACTGCTACCCCTCTATGTGCCCTTAAACCAAGGTTACACCCCGGACAAACCTTTGACAGTAGATGATGTGCCCATAGTCAGAGACCATGCCGATGTTTTTTCTGGAAGAAATACCAGGGATGCCTCCGGAACGGGAAGTGGAGTTTGTGATCAATTTATTGCCGGGAACAGGGCCTATAGCCAAAAGACCATATCGCATGTCTGTTGATGAATTGGCTGAACTAAAGAAACAATTGAAGGAACTTGCTGATAAGGGATATATCAGGCCTAGTGCATCACCTTGGGGTTCTCCTGTACTGTTTGTGAGGAAGAAAGATGGCACAATGAGGATGTGTGTTGATTATAGGAGCCTGAATGCGGTGACTATCAAGAACAAATACCCGTTGCCGAGGATTGATGACCTGCTTGACCAGTTGCGAAATGCTAAGTACTTTTCCAAGATTGACCTCCGATCAGGGTACCATCAGATGAGGATCAGAGAAATTGATATTTCCAAAACAGCTTTTGTCACGAGGTATGGGCAGTATGAGTTCACAGTAGTGCCGTTTGGACTCACGAATGCACCTGCCTATTTCATGAACATGATGAATAAGGTGTTTATGGAGGAGTTAGATAAGTTTGTCGTAGTATTCATTGACGACATTCTTATATACTCAGCCACAGCAGAAGCATGAGCTGCATTTGAGGACTGTACTTGAAAGATTGGCACAAAATCTGCTTTATGCTAAGTTCAGCAAATGTGAGTTCTGGCTTGAAGAAGTGACATTTCTAGGACACGTACTATCAGCTGAAGGAGTAGCTGTTGATCCCACGAAAATAGAAGCTATCAGAGATTGGGAATCACCTCGTAATGTGGGTGAAATCAGAAGTTTTCTGGGACTGGCGGGATATTATCGCCGATTCATTGAGAATTTCTCAAAGATCGCTCGCCCGATGACCAATCTGTTGAAAAAGACACAGAACTTTGAATGGTCAGATGAATGTGAGAATAGTTTTCTTGAGCTAAAGAAGAGACTCACTACCACCCCTGTGTTAGCTCTGCCAGACATCAATCAGAGTTTTCGTAGTCTATTGTGACGCCTCCCGTCAAGACTCGGGTGTATGCCTCCCGACAGCTAAAAGATCACGAACAGCGGTATCCCACTCATGATCTCGAACTTGCAGCTGTAGTACATGCACTAAAGATTTGGAGGCACTATTTGATAGGCAACAAGTGCGATATTTATACCGATCACAAGAGCCTGAAATATTTCTTTACTCAAGAAGACCTAAATATGAGGCAGCGCCGATGGCTCGAACTTATTAAAGATTATGATCTAGAAATTCACTATCACCCAGGAAAGGCCAATGTTGTGGCAGATGCACTCAGTCGCAAGAGTTATTGTCACACCCTAATAGCGGAATCTGTGCCAGCTGAACTAAGGAGGAAATTGATCACTTCCAGTTAGAGATCCTACCGCATGGAATGCTGAATGAGTTACGGATCCAATACAACCATCACATAGAATCCGCAAAGCTCAGGAGAATTGTGAGGAAATGGAGTATATCCGGGGTTTGATGAAGCTTGGGTATCGCACCGATCACCGAGAAGATGACCAAGGAACTCTTTGGTACAAGGATCGAATATGTGTACCCACTAACCCGGAGCTTCGCAATGAAATATTGACGGAGGCACATAGCTCTAAGTATAGCATTCACCCTGGAGGAGCCAAAATGTATCAAGATTTGAAGAAACACTTCTGGTGGAAAGGCATGAAAACCTCTGTAGCAGAACACGTGGCAAAATGCGACACATGCAGCAGGGTTAAAGCTGAGCATGGAAGACCCGCGGGATTACTTAAACCACTAGAAATCCCTCAGTGGAAATGGGAATGCATAACCATGGATTTTATTGTTGGACTTCCAAGGACACAAAAAGGGAGCGACGCTATTTGGGTAATCGTGGATCGGTTAACAAAGTTGCTCACTTCATACCTGTTCAGGCCACTCACCATACCGACAAGCTAGCCGATCTGTATGTGGAGCATGTCCTTAAACTTCATGGAGCACCATCAAGCATCGTGTCTGATCGAGGACCACAATTTACTTCTCAATTTTGGAAATCCTTGCATAAGGCAATTGGGACGAAACTTGATTACAGCACAGCTTACCACCCACAAACCGACGGGCAAACAGAAAGAGTAAATCAGATACTGGAAGATATGCTCCGAGCCAGTGTGCTAAATTACGGCAAGGATTGGGAGAAATGCTTAGCACATGCATAATTTGCATATAACAACAGCTACCAGGCTAGCATTAAGATGTCCCCATTTGAAGCCTTGTACGGAAGACCATGCCAGACTCCGTTAATGTGGTCTAACCCTGGAGAAAGATCACTCTTCGGACCCGCAAAAATTAAGGAAGCAGAGGAAGGGGTGAATCAGGTTCGAGAAAATCTAAAGATAGCACAAACTCGATACAAGAGTTATGCAGATAAAAGGCGAAGAGACCTCGCATTTGAGGTAGGAGATTTTGTTTACCTAAAAGTATCCCCACTTCGGGGCACCATCAGATTTCATAAGAAAGGAAAGCTTGCACCAAGATTCGTGGGACCATACCAAATTACTGAGAAGGTTGGAAAGCTTGCATATAAACTAGACCTATCTAAAGAGTTAATAGGGGTACATCCTGTGTTCCACGTATCTCAGCTACGTAAATGTTTACGAGTACCAGAAGAGGTTGTGCCCACTAATGCACTTGATATACAAGATACACTCGAGTATAGAGAACATCCAATCAAGATATTGGGATGGGACACAAAAGAGACCCGAAGCAAGATTATCGGAATGTGTAAAGTTCAGCGGAGTAACCACACTGAAAGAGAAGCAACGTGGGAGAAAGAATCCGATCTACGAGTGCAATTTCCCTACCTATTCGCCGGGTACGTATCAGTTTAATCTCGGGGTCGAGATCCTAATAAGGGGGAGGACTGTAACAACCCACAAATTTCTACCTCAAAAATCCCAACCACAAAATTTTTTTCTTTTCTTTTTACCTTGCATGATGAGTGAGACAACTTAATTGTAATCATCCTTAAGCATATGCATTAACATTAGTAGCATAGTAAATAACTAACTAACCAATTAATAAGCATATGTGATTTGGCTCTTCTTGGACTTTTGTGTGAAATGCATTAAAACATATATAAACATAATCTATATAAACTGTTACATGAAAATCCCATAATCCTCAACCTAAAGACAATACAATTGGATAGAATTAGTTTAAACATTAAACTAATCTGGAATAAAACAAACAAATGAAAATGTAAAAGAAAGAAGAAATGGAGAGGAGGCCGGTTGGGCCAGAACACCACGCACATGGCCCAACCGACCAGCACAGCGCGCGGCACCAGCCTCGCGTGCACGCACGCGGCCCAGGCACACACGACCGGCCCAGCGTCCGCACGACCGAGCCCAACCGCGCGCGGAGCTGCTTCGCCATCGCTTGAGTACCGCCCACGCTAGCTCTGTAGCGCCGACAACCCGACCCTACGCGTCAGCGAGCGTCACACTGTTCTTCTTCTTCCGCAAGTCGGAAGGCAGAGCACGGCGACAGAGGCGGCCCCACCGTGCCCCCCTCGGCCGACCGGCTCTAACAAACTCGCCAGCCTGTTCCCCACTGTTCGAATTAGAGTCGTGCGAACTCCGAACACCTCACGACCCTCCGATCGAGCAGACCCCACCCGATCTCCGTCCGCCACCACATGAGCCGCCGGCTATAAATCCCCACCTACCCTCGGCGACTCCCTTCACCAGCATCGCCACGCCGTGGCGCAACAACCCGTCACACACCCGTGAGAGAAATTTGAGGGCGGGGGAGGAAGGAAGCCGGAGGCGGGAGACGGCAGGGCGCCGCCGCGGAATCCGTCGGCGCCGAGGAAGAGGACGCGAGCGGAGCACGGGGAGAACCAGGAGCTGCACGGCACTGCACCGGAGCTTCACGGCCTCGAATCGCCCTGCACCGCTATCCTATCTTCACCGCCACCACGGTAAGCCACATGCCACCTCCGCCATCTTCGTCCTCTGCATCGGCCATGGCGCCCGTACCGGAGCGCGCAGGCCAGAGCCTCTACCGGCTCGGAGCGAACTCACGCCACCGCGCACACGTTGCTGCCTCATGAACCGCACCCGAATTAAGTAGGGAGACCGAGCTCACGACGATGAAACACATACACGTCGCCGCGGACTGATGCGCCGCGGCGAACCAGTGTCCCAAACGCTATAGCCTCTGGAGACGATGCTGGATAGCCGATTGAGATCACCACTCGAGGTAGATCCCGTGCAGCGTTAGTTGAAGCCATAAACCGAGGAGCCTCTAGCAGAGAGGGCGAGACGCCGTCGCGGCTGGGCATGCCATGGCGAGCCTGTGCTCCAGTTGCCACGGACCTCGTTTTGGAAACTAACTAGCCGTATAGCATCACCGAGAGATGGAGAACACCGAGCGCGTCGTAGAATTAACTGGTGCCCGTTCATGAGCTTGTTCCGATGTCGCATGGTCGCGCCGCTGTGTGCCGCCGTGCGGGATCATACGCATGGAGCTGCTGCCGAGTTACCGAGGCAACAACATGATCTGGAGGCAGTAGAGGAGATGGGAAGGAGACCGTATGATTGAATTTGGTTGGGGAGAAGCGGAACCAGCCGAACGGCATATATCATCGCCGCGGCACGCGCCGCCAAGTCACCTACGCTGGCCGCTAGGATCACCGGATCACGGAATTAGTGATTTGGATCGAATCACAGTAGAAACACGATCACGCTGGAGCTCAGAATCGAGTCCGAAGGGGCGAAGTTGAACACCGGCGCGAACTCGCCGTTGGCGGGGCGCCGCCGTAACGAAACAAAGGAGAAAGGGGAGAGAACGCCGAGGCTCGAGACTGAAGGAGGGCTCGGTGCAAACACCGATTCGCCCGAGGCTCGAGGTTGAAGGAGGGCTCGGTGCAAAACACCGATTCGCCCGAGGCTCGAGACTGGAGGAGGGCTCGGTGCAAACACCGATTCGCCCGAGGCTCGAGGTTGAAGGAGGGCTCGGTGCAAAACCCGATTCGCCCGAGGCTCGAGGTTGAAAGGGCTCGGTGCAAAACACCGATTCGCCCGAGGCTCGAGGTTGAAGGAGGGCTCGGTGCAAAACACCGATTCGCCCGAGGCTCGAGGTTGAAGGAGGGCTCGGTGCAAAACACCGATTCGCCCGAGGCTCGAGGTTGAAGGAGGCCTCGGTGCAAAACCCGATTCGCTCGAGGCTCGAGGCCGAGGGAGGCCTCGACTCACTGAAGGGACGCGAACAGAAGCGTCCGAGATGACGTGACGCTGACGTCATGCATGACATCAGCATCCGGTTCCGTCAACATTGACCGTGGGACCCACCTGTCATTCACTGACTCCAAACGGACCAGTCACAGAGCGACACGTGTCAGCACCTGGCTAAATCGGCCATTTGTTATTTTCAGAAAATAGAATAAACTTCGGAAATTCATAACTAATTCATACAGACTCCAAAAATAGTGGTTCAAGTTGCTAAATTCATCTAAATCGAGATCTACCTATTGGTACCATGTTTGAGTGCATTTGGATCTTTTGAATTTTCATTCGTTCTTTGTGCTATTCTATAGATGTCGCTAATGCGACCATTTTTCGTACGTTTTCAGAGCCGGAAGGGACGCCTGACAACGAGGATCACGTCTACGAGGAGGAACAAGACCACGATCAATCTCAAGGTGCCACAGCCCATCCAACCTCGTAGATCCCATTACGCATGCTAAATTACATTTCTAATTTACTGATGCTCAGTATAGGACTTGCATGATAGATTGCTTGTAAGCCCATACCTTGACGCAACCTACCCCCTGCTACCCAGCTGATAGGATAGACACACACGCGCTGTAAATACTATCTTGATTATATTTATTTGAGCTACGGTGAAAACCGGTGCATAATGTTATATGGTGTATATCGGGGAGTGTGCTGCGTGTGTTTTTGGGTGAGTATGGTGGTGAGGGTTGTGTCGACCAAGCCGGAATATATGACGAGCCTGGTGCGAGTCTTGCCGTGGGGCATATCTGGATGCCCCTGTGGTGTGAAACCTGTGGCGGGTTAAATGGTGACATGAGGTGGATCTGGGTGTGAGCCGCTGGTGGAGCCCGGATCAGGAGCGTGCTGTGGTGGCACATATAATGAAAACTTTGAGGAGACATTCCGGCTTAGTCACCCTAGGTGGAACGGGGACCTGACCACGGGGAATACCTTTACATGCCACTCGCTCCTTATGGACGGGGACGGTCGGACTACCTGGTAGGTTAATGCCACTACTGCTAGGCGAGAGAGTGCGAGGAAGGTACGGGTATCAGAGTCCCACACCCTTCTGAGACGATCACGGCCCCCACTTCGGGAGAGGGAACGTGACTTCACAGACTTAGCCATCCCAGACAGACTTGGGATGAATCCAGGGCTGAGTGGTAGGGTGGCATTACTCTAGGCTGGCAAGCGGCCGGTATCCGCCTAGGCACATCCGGGGTGCTGATGATGGCGATTTTGTGGATATTGTAGAACCTCTGCAGAGTGTATGGTTGATCGATCGATATGTTAGCCAATTGTTGGTTGCGTTGCGGACCTTTTCCCTGACTTGTTTCCGACTAGTGAGAGCTTCTCTTTTCTCCCTCTGGTAAGAGTGTGCCGGCCGTGAGTCAGGTGAGACTGCGGGCCGTTGAGACAAAGGCTGGGAGGGAGCTGGCCTCTGTCGACTGAGCGAGAGTATGTGTGTGTGTGTGAGGGAATGGTGAATTGGTGATGGATACGGTGATAAGTTAAAATGGTGAAACATGATAAACATACATAATTATTATACGGTTATGCATAGGAAAACCCAGCCTGCTAGGTCTGAATTTCATTTACCTGTTGCATCCACTACCACATATAAATCATATAGGATGGGAAAGTGTGGCCAGTACAAATCGTACTGAATATTGAGGTTTCAGGTTCCGAGGAGGAGTACCACTCCGAGGGGTTCGAGGAATAGGGGGTTTTCGCTTCTACGCTCAAGTTGGGTTCGATCGCGCTTCTTCGTCTACTTCAAGCTGTTCCGGATGTTGTTCATCTAAATTTTCGCCTGTTGGCGATGTAATAAATATATTATCGTATTAAGTACTTTTATTATTCGAAGTATGGATTATGATATTTGACTGGATTATCGGGTAATTGACTCGAAAGAGTTTTATTACACTTGACTCTGTGGATTTTCCCTTCGTGGAAAATCAGGTCATTTCATGTTCAATATGGAAGACAGCGATGAGTTTATATAGGCGGAGCCCTAGTTGTGAACTTGTGAATTATCTCAGCTGCATTGTGAGTGTGTAGTTATTGCAACTGAAAAGGCTATTCGCTGAAAACTCTAATCACTGAAAACCTATGTACTGAAAAGCCTATATACTGAAAAGCCTATACACTAAAAAGTCTATTGGAATCAAAACTGCAGAGCACTTATGAGGACAGGACACGACACTGAAAAGGCTATGCAATGACAGTCGGGATGCCAGCTTTTGTCGCGCCAACCCTGGGGGCGTGGCTGGCGCTTTTGCCGCTCCAGGCGGGATGGTGCGGCTAATGCATTTGCCGCCACCACCGCCTGGCGCGGCAAAGGCGTCAGCCGCGCCCCCAGGGTTGGCGCGGCAAAGCCTCCAGAAGTGGCCAATATGAGCCACTTCCAATTGAAAAACGAATTCTTTCTTATTTTATGGCGCGGCAAAGACTCCTAGGCTTCAAAAATTGATGTGTTGGGAACACAAGCATCCTGTCCCCATAGCAACACCAATTCGTCACAACACCTAGTTCTCTGCCACGCAATAACAAGAACCAAACATTGACACAATTTGAATAAACGAAAACGTAATAGGGGTCATATAGTAACATGTGGCTAACACTCCATGAAGTATATAATAGGGTTCTCAAACAAGTTATCTAACAAATACATCACCTATCCATATAGTCTAACACTAAGTCTAGCTAGGTGTGTACGGCTGATGAGGCCGCCTCCGACGCTTCGGCTGTGACAGGTCCATGTTGGGTGTGAACGTGACGTCCGTACGGTCTCATGCGCGTGCCAGCCGGTTTGGTGACCCTTGCGTCTGACTAGGTCCCTACAACATTCGAAATAAATGTTAGCAAACAACTTAAATGTATCTGACAAACTTAAATGTACAGAGGTCAACTTATTTACCTGCACGTCCTCCTGAGTAGGTAGTGGAGCTCCACCTAGCTGTGAGTACCCCAGCTCCTGTGCTGCGCCCTGCTCTGGCCAAGGCTGCCAGCCAGGACCGGTGTAGTAGCCACTAGGGTACTGGTATGCACCAGGTACCTGCCACGCCGTGTCGTCCGGGGGGGGAGTGGTGCGGGCCACCTCTGGAGGAGGACCCTCCAGCGTAGTACGAGCTATGGTCGAGGGCCATGTAGCCTACACTAGCTGTGTAGGGTGGTGTGGTGTGCTCGTCGTGCTCCTCCTCGTCCTCCTCGTCCTCCCCCTACTCCTCCTCGTTGCTCCTCTGTAGTGGTGCCCTTTCCGCGTGGATCCGCAGAAGTGCCTCCGTCCAGGCGTCGGACGACGCTGTTGCTGCTGCTGGTACAGTGTCGGACACCAAAGGGCTCGAAGGCTGAGGAAGGTGCGGTGGGGCCCACGTTGTGTCCATGCACCCTAGCTTCTAAGCAAGCTTCCTGCAGCCCTTCCTGATTTTCTGCAAATCAAGAAATAATATATGTTAGTACAGTTTATGTCTTCTTAAGATTTACAAGTGTGGTTCGGTGTGTTATCATACCTGCAGAAAAGCCTGTACAGGGCCATGGTCCCAGTAGAGCTGGTGTGGTGTATAAGCTGTGCTGCCTCGTCGGAGTACCGAGACAGCTGCGACGCCTGCCGAGACAAGTCGAGGGGTATGTTCACCAAGTACAAAAACACAAATAATAGTTGAAGGGCATGATATATTACCACGTAGCTCTGTAGAGGGGCTCTGTCAGGCTGAATCGCTGCACTAGTGATACCATCGTACGGGTCCTCGTCGTCGTCCGACTCGTCCTCAGCGGTGACCTCGTAGTACGGTGGCTTAATGTGCAACGGTGCTCCGGTGCAGCCACTGCAGGTACTGGTCAAAGACGCCCTGATCGTACGGCTTGACGTCTTCAACGACCTACTGGAACCTGTTTGTCCAACTCAGGACATGATCGGCGTGCTCCGCACGCCAATCAACAGGATTCTTCCGTCTGCTTTGGCGCCTCACCCTGCAATGCAAAGGAAACCCATCTGTTAGAGCATAAGATAGACTTTACTAGAGTAATTGAATATGATTGTAGACGATACTTTCTTGTGCAACCTCTAATCCGTGCTAAACAGAAGTGGAGGATACTCCTATCGTAGGCCGAACTGACGCATCACCCACCTGATGGGCAAGTGCATCTTGACCAAGTAGAAGCAGATAAGAGGGACGGTGCAACGCCAGTCTAGACGATCCAGCTCCGTGGCCGGGTCGAACACGTTGTCATACTGGTGCCAGGGCTCCCAACAGACCTGGTTTTAATGAACAAACATAGTTAGTCATGTTTCTGTTTCAGTATAAAAAATGAACTTATTCCGGAATTACCTGGTGCTGTGTCAAGACGTCTAGCAAGTCCGTGTACTGGTGGTAGCGGCGCTGGGGGTTGCCCCTAACTAGCTCTGCCGTGGACCAGACAAACAGAGCAGTGGGGCAGGTGTCCTCGTGCGTCCACACCTGCATTCCAATTTGAATCAGTTAAATGACTGTAAATTTGTAAAAGCACACACATGCAAGAGGTATGTACTTACCGCAGCTTCTCGAATACGGGGACGACCCACAGGCAGCCGGTGCCAAGCCCAAACCTGGAGCATGGGCAGGCACCCTCCCAAGCTAGAGGAGGCCTGCCTCCGCCGGCACCCCTCGCATAGTTGTCTGTACAACCAGGCTAGAATAGCGCTCCCCCAGTTGTAGCCAGCGATGTTCTCCCACGGCTGTGCGAGGAGGGGACGAACATCAACTGATCGTGTCCCCGATGAGTCGGGAAACTGATCGTGATAGAGTCGGGAAACAGGAAGGCCTCTAAAGTGTCACAGCCACACTCTGGCATACCTCTCCACTACCTGCGGGTCGGCGTTGGGGGGGGGCAAAACGCAAAGTGCTCGGTGATCCACGACGAAGGCAACCCAGAAGTCTTCCTGTTTGTTTAAAAAAAGTTGAAGTTAGGACATGATAGTAGCAATTGTTTGCAACTAAATTAGAAACAACATTGTAGCTTACTTGTTCCTCTTGGCATATGCGTCGTCCGGGGCCTACGACCACAGAACTCGTGGACGGTGTCCATCCACGTGTTCGAGTCAAGAATCCCCGTCACGGGGAGCCCGCCCAGGCGTAGACCAAAAATCTTGGCCACGTCCTGTAACGTCACCGTCATCTCCCCGCAGGCGAGGTGGAAGGTGTGCGTCTCGAGACGCCACCTGTCCTCCAGCGCGGTCAGGAGCGTCGGGTCGAGCTGGCACACCGCGTCGGTGGCAACGCGGGCCAACACCAAGAAGCCCGGGCGCCGTATGAAGGGTGCGTAGCGCTTGTCCCACCGGTGCCAGAGGTGGGTGCGCGGCCTCAGCAACGTCAACCGCTCCGGAGGGTCGTAGTCCGTCAGCCTGTGCGCCGGTGCTCGCCGTCGTAGTACGGCTCAAGGAGAGGGTACGCCGGAGGGTTCGCCATCCTGTTTAAACAACAAAGGTAACAGGTTAGTACAGCGTCTAAAATAATAAAGCATTAAAACAAATGAAAGACATATGCATAAAAATAACAAAAACATTCAAATATTAATATAACTAAAGATACAAATCATGTGGTGTCGTTGTACACCTGTTGTCTTTGTCTACGATGGAAGGCTGCATTATGTCCTGGCATGTGGCAAACAAAGCATAGGTTCGTGCTAGGTGTCTGGTCGAAGTCCCCCCCCCCCCCCCCGCCATACCTATCCATATTGTCCATGTCCCCCTTTAGTCTCTTCTTCCTTCTCCTACCCTTACCTACCTTCGGCAGCTCAGGATCAGGCATGAAGTCTCTACCCAAGTATGGAGGCCATTGAGTGGGATCAAGGTAAGGCTTGAAGCTGCTCTGCCATATTGCGACGGTGTTGCTCTAGCGATAGTACTCGGACATATATGGTAGGGCCTTGTATTTATATCCGCACGCTCTACAGGACGCAATCATGTGAGAGCAAGGGGCATGCATTATCTGCGGCACGTTACAACTGCATTCCACTCTTTCAAGATCGATCCGGTAGTTGCGACCACCATAACGTTCCCCGCCCAAGGTAGTTCCACCCTTTGCTCGAACATTATAGATTTGTCTGGTTGGTCCATAAGCCTCACAAGTTTGCTGCGTTGCCCAGATCTCATTTTCCTGAATGTGCTCCTTTCCCGCCTTTCCAAATTCACCATCCGTTTGTAGGTTGTCTTGAGCAATGGACCACCTTTTGACGAAGTACTCATTGGTCTTGTGAAACGAGTACTCAACGATTCCAGAAATGGGCAAGGCTCTAACACCCGTGAATACTTGTTGAAAGACTCCGATGAGTTGGTGGTCATTATGCCGAACCAAAAACCGCTCTCATCGTAAGCAAGCGCCCACTTCTCCTTGTGTTCCATCTGTCTCTTGATCCAGGCCTTGGTAGCACTGTTTAACATTTTGTCCAACTCTTCCATTGTTTCCTTGAATTTGTGCTCAGTTTTAACACAACATAGCTCTTTCACCTTGGCACAAACCTCCTTTTTCTCTGCCGACGCCAGAAATTGGCGGCAAAGTGACGCATGCACCATTTGTGCACTAGAGGAGGACAACCCTCTATCTCCTCCTCTGCGGCACGAAGCAACTCGACATGACGATCTGAAATTAAATATATTGTCCGAGAAGGCCCTAACACTTGTATCCGTAGAAGGGCCATGAACCAAGACCAAGACTCAACGTTCTCCCCCTCAACCAAGGCGAAAACAATTGGAACTATCTGGTCCTCGGGATCAACAGTCGCCGCCATCATCAACACACCCTTGTACGCTCCGGTCAAGAAAGTACCGTCCACAAGTATGACTGGACGATAGTACTGATATGCATGCTCTATTTGGGCAAAAGACCAAAATACACGCTGAAGCACATGTGTAACCTTGCTGGTGTATATTGCCTGTTGGTGTGTGTAAACCATTTTAGGCCAGGGTTATAGTATTCCATTGCACACAAAATCCGTGGAATCCTGTTGTACGCTTCATCCCACCACCCCAACGAATTGCAAGGGCGATCTGCTTCGCACGCCACGCCTTCCATAAGTCACCTTATAGCCTGTGAATCCAAATATGGAGATAATCAATTTTGAAACAGATACATCGGTGTCATCATCAACAAATGTCAAAATACGCCGTGCAAGGTATCTTGCCGTCAATTGAGGATGTTCTTCTTGTCCCTGATTTGTAAAACAGGTATGCGGTTGTACTACTTTACTGATCTTCCACTTGCCATCAGTTCTCTTGCGAGCATTCAGCCTCCACGGACAACTAAGAGTAATACAGTTGACGTGGTACCTCAAATTAATATCAGAATGGCTGACCGTGTACGGTCGATGATGATGCACAGCATAGTTCTGAAGGAAAAGCTTCACTCAGTCATAGTGTTGAAAATCATACCCTTCTGAAAAATCCAATCTGTATGGTTATGCAGTGTTTGCTTGCACAGATTCAATCCAGTATCACAAACTGCCTGGTCCACCATACTGACATCCCTATAACTTGAACGCCTCTAATTGCATGTTAACCGACCTCAATTGTTGCAGCTCTGTCTCAGTCAAAGGATCAGGCGGAACATAATACCGTGCTTCGCTCAAACGCCGCCACGCATCAAAATGTGTATGATCCTCTGGTATATCAGTGACTAGTCTCCCTGGAGGATGCATATTCTGAGGACTGGTTGTGGCATAGCACGAACCGGTTGTGGAATAGCACGAACCGGCTCTGGCATAGCAGAAATATAACTGCCCTCTTCTTCATCATAATCTGAATCATCATCAGAATCATAGTTTTCATCAAACATTTGTGCCTCCTGCTCTTCCTGCTCGTGCCGCTCTAGGTCGGCCACATCAAAATCATTGTTTATTTGACCGACGTCAACGTGAGTATTTTCAGATGGATACACTGTCTCCTGCGTCGGGTGACCATCAACGTCCATAGTCATCGGAACTGCATCGTCATCATCCCCTACCACCTGTGCTTCACCTTCGTTGCCATCATTGGACGCCTCTGCCTGCTTCCTCCAACCGTCCTCTACCACGATCTCGGCCATAGTCGAATTGGATGCCATAACGATCGTCTGGTATTTTGCCCAGTCGGCCTGGTTGCGCAAGGGCATCACCATAGTTCGCCCTAATCTTGCCACTGTCAAATCTCCCTTTCAACGAGAAATCATCATCAAACTTCTCCTTCAGACGCAACATAAGCTCCGTAAAAGGAGGACGCTCATCAAATACTTCGAGTTCTTGTTCCATGTTATCATCAAACAACCCATCTTGTGTACTAACTTGGTGCTCCATAAAACAATCTGAATACAGTGTCCATCTACAAAGTGAATAGTGAAACTAAGGTCAAGTGATGGTCTTCTCAAAAGTAAATAATGGCGTAACTACTTACTAAGTTGCCTTCACTAACCTAACAACTAACATAATAACCTAACCTAACCTTACCTAACTAAGTAACTAACTAAATATCCTAACTAACGAACTAACAAACAACCTAACTAACTAACTAACTTACTAACTAACTAACTAACTAACCTAACCTAACCTAACCTAACCTAACTAACTACTTACTTACTAACTAACCTAACCTAAACTAACTAACTAACTAACTAACTAACTTACTGACTAACTAACCTAACCTAAACTAAACTAACTAACCTAACTAACTAACTAACTAACTAACTAGATAACTAATTATATAAATAACTAAAAACTAGATAACTAACTAAGCAATAAATAAATAACTAACTAAAATACTAACCTAACTAACTAACTAATAAACTTAAACTACAAAAAAAACAAAAAAGGATAAAAATTTACCTTCCGGTCATGGAGGGTGGTGGAGAGGGTGGTGAAGGGTGGCGCCGGTCCGGTGGCAGGCGGCCGACCACCGCCTGGCCTAGCCGGCCTCCTCCGCAGGCGGGCCGGTCGGCCTTGGCTCGTCCGGGGCGGCGACAGGGCTCGGCGGCCGCGCACTATACAAGCACGGCGCGGGGCGGGGCGGGGACAGGTCCGGCGGCGCGGCGTAGGGGCGGAGCGGCGGCGGCACAGCGGAGCAGCGGCGACGCGGCAGAGCAGCGGTGCGGGCGAGGAGACAGAGGAGGAGGAAGCTGGGCGCGGCGGCCAGATCTAGATCGGCTTTGCCGCGCCACCCCGCCTGGCGCGGCAAAGCCGTTGAACGCGCCAGGCCGCCTGGCACGGCAAACTGACGAGCGGGGCCCACCCGGGCCTGCGTGGCCGGGCGGTGCCACGGTGGCGCTTTTGCCGCGCGCCGCCATGCATGGCGCGGCTAACGTTTTTGCCGCGCCATTGGGACGGCGCGGCAAAAGGTTAGTTTTTGCAAAAAAATATGGACAGTGTTGTTTATCAAATTTTTTATTTAATTGGGTTATTAATAAAAAATTCTCTGCATCTCGGGTCTGGAGTCTGGACGTGAGCAAATCTTTTTGGCCCTACTTTATTTGCTAAACACATTTAAATCAATTATTAAATAATTTATGTTTTTGGTCCAAAAAGTAGCGAACTTTATGCTGTAATAGATATAATATGCAAGATCAACACCCCCCAAAAAAGTTGCAGCATTTTTGGATCTATACTTTTGGCTGCATAAATTATATAACATTTAATAAAGTTTTCAGTAGACATAACTACTATTTTGGTCCATTTATCATTTTATCACATAATAAGCACATTATTAAAAACTAGCAAAGTTGGGTTTGTTTTTTTTTTGTATTTTTCTATAATTTTCTAAGAATTTTACAAGTCTTTGCAAAGTTCAATCATTTTCACGGTCGACCACCATGCCTAGGCCCTAGTACCCACACGGCCACACCTGTGTCCCACGGCCGACCACCTCATGAACGAACTCTGCATGAGAAAAGTTAGGGTTTCACCAATGATGGAAAAAGTTGAACAATTTGGCTGTGATGGGGAGAAAGAACAATGCAGTGGTAGTTTGGTTTTTCCACATGTGTGCCTTTTTCTTTTTTTTTTTGTTGTTGTTTTATTTCCTTATACTAGCCACCAACACAAACTAGGGGCAGATGGCCCCTTCGTTTCAAAATCGTGAGGGTAAAGGTAAAACACAATTGAACCCTAGAGTAGAGATAAAAATACCATTTTCCCTTCTAAAAACATACTGAGTGTAATGTTCTCAATATTCCATTTGTAGCCAATCATCACAATTACATGAGTTTCCATGAAGCATGAACAGTAAGAACAAGCTTTAATGTGAAACGAAACAATCTAGTTCACTCTATGATAACTGTGTTCATTATGACTGTAGCTATGGTGCTATGTTGAGACACGTTGTAACTAGGAGCAAAAAATTATGAGATGTTGAAATTGTTCGAGGAAGTTAAAATCAAGACCGTTTCTAGTTCCCTAGGCACAGCCTTGGTTGCCCCTTTGTATTGTTTTCTTTACTTTATTTCCTTTTTTTTAATATATTCCAGTAGGGGCCTAAAAACCCTTTCTGTTCCTTCAAAAAAAAATTAAAATCAAGACATAGAGGGTTCATGTTCATGTGTTGCTAGATGTCTCAAGTGCAACACTTTATAAGAAAAAACCATATCATCTCAATATGCAATCCTCATTGCACAATTAAACTTAATGGTTCCTAGGCGTGACCCTGGTAAAGCAATTCCATATTTGCAGTTATATCCAATTTGAAATAAAAAAAGGTTACCTAGACGTAAGGATAGGTTTGACACAGTTTTAATGTGAACCAGTATCAAAACAAAACACAGAAGTGAGGAAACAAACTTCAACGAACAATCTACCTAGACGTAAGGATAGGTTTGACACAGTTTTAATGTGAACCAGTATCAAAACAAAACATAGAAGTGAGGAAACACAAATTTCAACGAAACAATCTGTACTCATTCTAGAGAGAGCACATGAGAGGACAAGGATTTTCTTCTTTCAGGATTCCTTGTCCATTAATATGGATACACAGTAGTTGTTAAAGTAATTTGGTAACAAAGCATGGCAAAGCAATGAACAAAATGTAAATTTGGTGATCAGTAAGCACTCAAATATGCTGGAAGTTACTGTCTGTTGCATAATGGGCTAACCCTAGAAGGGTAGCAATATAGATAGAGTTACATAGGCCCTCATGGGCCTAACTCATACACTCTAACACCCCCCTCCACCCCCCCTCCCCCCCCCCCCCCCCCGCAGTCTGAACTACCGGCGCAGCGGAGTTTCAAGACTGGGCACGAAAAAGGAGCACATCACACGCACACGAGACCCCCACAGACTCAACTAACCACTAGTGATATTGAGGCTGGAGCGAAACTCGGAGAACGTCGAAGACGGCAGGCCTTTGGTAAAGATGTCGGTGAACTGGGAGGTGGTTGGGACATGGAGAACCCGAACATCACCGATGGCCACCCGATCGCGGACAAAGTGTAGATCAATCTCCACATGCTTGGTCCGCTGGTGCTGAACGGGGTTGGTGGAGAGGTACACACGCACTCACGTTGTCGCAGTAGACCAACGTGCTCCGGGTCAGGGGACTGTGGAGCTCGCCAAGGAGCTGCCGGAGCCAGGATGCCTCAGCCACGCCGTTAGCAACAGCGTGGTACTCCGCCTCGGCACTGGAGCGGGAGACCACCGGCTGGCGCTTGGACGACCAAAACACAAGTTGTCGCTGAGGAAAACTGCATAGCCGGAGGTGGAGCGGCGAGTGTCTGGACACCCGGCCTAGTCAGCGTCAGTGTAGACGACAAGCTCGGTGAGGTAGATCGGTGGAGGAGCAGGCCATAGTCGATAGTGCCATGGAGGTAGCGAAGGAGGCGCTTGAGAGCCGTGAGATGAGGCTCGCGCGGATCATGCCTATGTAGGCAAACTTGCTGAACTGCATAGGTGATGTCTAGGCGGGTGAATGTGAGGTACTGAAGCGCCCCTGCAAGACTCCTGTATGCAGTGGGATCAGTGACCGCAGTGCCCTCAGTCTCTGACAGCTTGGCCTGAGTGTCAACTGGGGTGGAGCAGGGTTTGCAGTCGGTCATCTCAGCTCACTCTAGGATATCAAGAGTGTACTGCCGCTGGTGAAGAAAGAGGCCCCCTGTCCGAGGCTCAACACTAATCCCGAGAAAGTGATGGAGCACACCGAGATCCTTCATTGCGAACTCCTGCTGAAGGGAGGTGATGATCCGCTGCAGCAGTGTCGGGCTGGAAGCTGTGAGCACAATGTCATCAACATAGAGCAGTAGATAGGCAGTCTCCCCGCCGTGGTGATATATGAACAGAGAAGTGTCGGACTTGACCTCCATAAATCCCAGGGTGAACAGATAGGAAGCAAACCATGAGTACCACGCCCAAGGGGCCTGCTTGAGGCCGTAGAGAGACTTGTTGAGGAGACACGCCAGATCAGGCCGGGTGGAGTCAAGGAAACCCGCAGGCTGACTGCAGTAGACGGTCTCAGCAAGTGTCCCATGGAGAAATGAATATTCTTGACATCCAGCTGATGGACGGCCCAGGAGCGAGACAGAGCCAGCGAGAGGACCGTGCGGACTGTAGCAGGCTTCACCACTGGACTGAATGTCTCATCATAATCAACCCCAGGCCGCTGAGTGAAACCCCTGAGAACCCAGCGAGCCTTGTACCGCTCGAGAGAACCATCGGCTCGTCGCTTGTGCGTCCAGATCCACTTCCCAGTGACGACATTGGTGCCAGGTGGACGGGGTACCAGATCCCAGGTCTGGTTGGCGAGAGAGCCACGTACTCCTCTTCCATTGCACCACGCCAGTGGGGGTCGGCCAAGGCGGCACGCACGGAAGAGGGCACCAGAGAGACCCCCGTGTCACCGTTCGTCGAGGTGAGAGCTCGAGGCCGTAGTACCCCCGCCGCATGTCGCGTCACCATGGGGTGAACATGACGCGGGTGGTGGTGAAGGAGCGGCGGGTGATAAATAGGCCGCTCGCCCAGAGCAGCCGGTGGTGGAGGCGGTGGCGAGGCGTAGGCGTCGACGGTGGAGAGGCGGCGACGGGAGAACCCGACGGCAAGGACGGCGACACGTCCCGCACTGGTGGCGCCGAGGCCGCGGTAGAAGACCGAGGGGCCGACAACGGCGATGCGGCCCGCACCGGTGGCGGCGAGGCCGCCCGCACACGCCGCTGGTAGACACGCACCGGCTGTGCGTAGCGTGCGGGAGGCATCGAGGACGCGGATGGTGTCGTTGGTGGTGAGAATTATGCGCTCGGCCTTGCCGTTCTGAGAGGAGGTATAGGGCACGACATGCACAACTGCACGCCATGAGAGAGGAAGAAAGCACGAGACGTGGAATTATCGAACTCGCGCCATTGTCACACTGTACGGCCTTGATGGTGAGGCCGAACTGAGTGGACACCCAGGCAAAGAAGTGAAGAAGCGTGGAGAAAGTATCAGACTTAGCGCGAATGGGAAAAGTCCATGAATAGTGAGAGAAATCATCCACCAACACAAGATAGTATTTATAACCAGAAAGACTCATGACAGGAGATGTCCATAGGTCACAGTGTACAAGATCAAAATGTGGGTCGCATGTGAAGAGGAGATAGGAAAAGGAAGGCGAACATGTCGACCCATTGACACGCGTGACACAAATGCTCATCGTGAGCCCGAGTACATGGTATGTCGGAACTACGACTAAGCCGCATCAAAATGTCTCGGACGGGATGTCCAAGATGACGGTGCCAGGTAGTGGAGGAAGTCGAGGTGGCGAAAGCAGCTGACGAAGTGGAAGACGGGGACGGAGGAAGGCGAAGCGTGTAAAGGGGTCCCGAGCTGTCACATCGGAGCAGTGGACGCCGGGAGGCCAAATCCTTCACAGTAAGACCAGAAGAGTCAATTTCAACAGAACAAGAGTTGTCAGCTGTAAAACGACGAATGGAAAGAAGGTTATGAACCAAAGACGGGGCAACTAAGACATCAGGAAGATGAAAGGAGCCATGGGTGCCGGGAGCGCCCACAGAGGTGACAGGAATACAGGACCCATTTGCGACCATGATGGACAAGGGATGGGAAGGAGAAGGAAGGTGAACAAAAGAGTATACCAGGGTCAGGAGTGGTATGGAACGTGGCCCCTGAGTCGGCGATCTAGTCCTGGCCGACTGGAGGCGTGAGGGTCATGGTGCCGAAGGAGCGAGCCAAGGCCATCGGGTCCCAACCGACAGGCCAGGCGTCCCGGCAGGTGGAGTCCAAGGCGACGAAACCGGAGGGGCAGCCACCGCTGGCACAGTCCATGGTGCCGGGAACGGAGCCGTGCCCATGAGCATGGTCGCCGGAGCACGGGGCTCACCACCAGCCACCTGGTAGGGCCACATGGAGATGCGCCCAGACCACGGATTGTGGAAGGATGGCCAGGGTGCACTCCGAGGAGGTGCTGGGGCGGCCGGAGCGTCCCACGACCAGACCCCGCACCATGTCCCCCTCCACGTCGACGGCGACCGCCACGGCCCCCCCACCCCCGCTTGCCTGGGGGGAGGAGGACCAAGAAGGGACGACGCGGGTGGAGCGGTCGAGCGTGGCGGAGTAGCCGCAGCAAGGGCGGTCGAGGAGGACGAAGAGCCCGACGTCGAGTGAGACCCAGACTGGATGCCCTGAGTGAGCTCCTCCATGACAAGGTCATCACGGACCTGCAGGAAGGAGGGAAAGGGCCGCTGTCGGGTGATCCATGTCCGCAGGTGGCTGTCGCGGTCACTGAGGCCGCGGAGGACTTGGAGGACCAGGATCGGTCGTCAACCGGGCAGCCAAGGTCACCCAGAGTCGGCGAGGCCCTTCATGCGGCGGCAGAACTCACCCATGGAGAGGTCCCCCTAAACGAACGTGTGGAAGCTCGCATCGAGGCGCAGGGCCCGGGCCTCGGCATTGCCCAGAAACTGCCCCTCGAGAGCCACCCACGCGTGTCGAGCACCAGGAGTGTTGTGGACCAGGTCTTGTAAGTCGAGGGAGATGGTGTCGATGATCCAGGAGAGGACGATGCTATCGAGACTCTGCCGCGCAGGAGTTTGGGCCGCAGCTGGAGTGTCGAGGAGGACGTGGTCGTCTAGAGCGTAGCGACGAAGGTGAGGAGGACCTGGTCTCGCCAACGAGCGTAGGAAGGCAACTCAGGCTCCAGGACGACGGTAACCAGACTGCGGATGTTTTGACGCCCCCCGCCTGGATGTGAAGTTGTGACATGAGAGGGTCGGCTGGATCGTGCCAGAGGATCGTCGTGGCCAGCGGACGATGAGCAGCAGGCGAACCGGAGGAGGTGGCGCTCACGTCGTGATGATCGGGAAAGACGAGGAGCTGTTTCGCTTCGGCGATACGGCGGGCCAAGGCATTGGCACCGTCGTGTTCCGCTCCCAGGCGAGAGCAGCGGCCTGGACGCATGCCTGCCCCGCCGCAGCAGTAGCCGCGCCGCGTCGAGGGCGGCTGCGAGGTTCGCATCCGCCGTACCCAGAGGACCGCCCTGCTGGCCATAGCGCAGGGGCAACAACATAGGAGGCAAGCGCCCTGAGCATCTGGCAGTAGGTCTTGACACCCGAGGGAGGAGGTGGCGGTGGGCGGGGAAGGCTGAGGACCGGCACGCCATGGAGGTCTGTGCCGTGAAGAAAGGCAGCAGCGATGCCAGGCAGTACGCCGGGGAGGACGGCGCCGAGAGCCGCGCTGGGAAACAGAGCACCGCCTCCGCCTAGCCCGCCCGCGCCCCTGAGCAGTCCGCCGAGCACGCTAGCGCCTGGGAGAGTCACGCCAGCTGGGGAACGGGCGTGCCGGGGTGGGGAGAGGTGCGCCAGACTGGGGGACGGGTGCGCCCGCGCCGGGAGGAGGGCCTCCACCTCCCCGCGCCGGCAGGGAGATCGTCGGGGAGCTGGGGTCCGCGCCGCCGGTGCCATCCGCTCCGCCCGCGCTGACCACGCCGCCAGCGCCGCTCGCGCCCTTCAGCAGCACCCCCAGCCGCGCTGGAGCTCGCGCCGGTGTGCAGAGCAGCGCGGCAGGGCGGGACGCCGCCACGCGCGCCCAGGAGTTATTGGGGTGGGGAAGGGAGGGAAGGTTTGGAAGTATTGGGGAAGAGAAGGGAACTCCTCACCGCTGGCCATGGAGGCAGCGCGGCGCCGGCGGCAGCAGAGGGGTGGCGGCGCCGGCTGGGAGAGGGAGGGAGGGAGCTAGCTCGATACCATGCTGGAAGTTACTGTCTATTGCATAATGGGCTAACCCTAGAAGGTTAGCAATGTAGATAGAGTTACATGGGCCCTTATGGGCCTAACTCATACACTATAACAAAATAGTGTACACATTTTGACATTGGGATCCTTAGTACACACTGGTGCTTCTTTCACACTATTGCCAGTGCTTCATTCACATCAATTGTTACCTGTGCTTCATACTTTAAGTACCCAAATTAATGATGAACTTAAAAGGATTAAAAGCTAAAGAAAACAACTTTGAACTAATAAACAAATAATGATGGTGCTCAAAATGGTCGCAATCAAAGAGCACATGCTTCTCAGTAGAAAAAAAAAATCTTGACCTTGTCACAGTTCTCCTAGACCTCAATTCTCAACACTGATGGTACTGCCCACCTCCCTAAATCAATTGAATTGTAGTACTCTTGATAGTGTGCTGTCACTTATTGTAACTAGAGGGACTAACTATACATCAATACATGTTTTCCTTTTATAAAAGAACAAAATACGTTAAATGGAAGAAACACAGTAGGGGCCAGAAAAGAGGGGGAAGAACTGATAACTAGTAACACAGTACATTTTTCAAAAGAACATAATGTCTTTCATCAGGAAAGAAAACACCATAAAAGATACTACAATGGAAATAACTGCAAATAACAATGGAAATGAGTTTAGAATGGCAAAAATGTTAATAAAAAACTACATAGCTTATAATCTGAAAGGTACAAATGTAGAAAAGTAAATTATACGGATCAAGATTTTTTACATGACTCCATTTAAAGAGAACATGTGGAAGCAAACTTTTTCAGATGTAACAAAAATGTTTTTGAAATATCAAATATCACAGCATCAACTTGATCAAAATTGCAACAGTGTTGCTATCTGCCAAGGCTTTATCATGTCAGAATGAACATGACCATAGTTCACCAATGTTCGACTTTGCTAATTACTCCATCAGTTCTAATTTTAGGCCACTTTAGATTGTCTCAAGTCAAACAAGTACCAATTTTCTAGAAAAATATTTGGCACCTAAAATTTCAAATAACTATGAAGACAAATAATATATATCATGGTGGATTTGATGAAACTACTTTGAAAGTTGTAGATGTTGATGCATTTTTTATAAACTTGGTCAAAGTCAAAGAAGTTTAATTAGGACAAAACTATATAATTTGGAACAGAAAGTACTTGTAGTTTTCAGAAATAAAAAAAAAGCACCACAAAATGAAAATTGAAACTGTCAAAGCATATTAGCCTGTAGATCAAAATCACTATATGGACATTATTGAGCTACAGTACCATGTGGCCATCAGCCACCACCAGAACATACCCTCCCATCATAATCTCCACCACCAGAACATACCCTCCCATCATAATCTCCACCACCAAACATACCCTCCCATCATAATCTCTCCTGGGACAAACTAAGAAATCTTTAATGTAAAATCTAACAGTCCAGGTTGATATTTGTTATTTACCAAACTAATTCAGAAGTTAACCTCAGATGAACAATGCAAACTAAATCTTGGGAGGAATTGCTGCTTTATCCAATATCTCTGCAGTGAGAGCAGGGCATGCCTTTTTGAGGTCCTCAAAACCTTGGCTTGCTGCCACATCATCCATTCTATTAGAAGAGCTGATAAACTGAATGCAAGATTCTTTGAGCTTGTAGCAGTGACACTGATCAGCTACAGCTAGAGTGGCAGCCACATTCCGAACAGCAAGCCTGTTGCAAAGGATGCTCTCACACATCAACTTCATCCTGACCAATCCGTACCTATTTGCAGCCACAAGCAAATGTCTGACCATCTCATCATTCTCATGGCCATCAAGATCACCAATAGGGGGCAAAAAATCAGTGTAGATGAAGCGAAGCAATGCCTTGAAAACAGGAGGCTCCATATCTTCAACTATTATGTTCCGCTTTCTCTTGTCCCTGGTAAGCTCAGCCTTGAAGACAGGCGACCTCATCTTAAGCACAATTTTGTGAGCTCGGAACAGCTCGCCTTGAACCTTGAAGGTCACATCCACCCCCTCGTCTGACTCCAGCAGCTTGCCAAGATTATCCTGCAGATCTGATGGTGGCAGATCAATGTCATCCCCCTTGATAACGGTGAGGTCGCACTCGATTTCGAGACACTCGTCCTTGAGGTATCCCAACGCTGCCAGGTCATCCTTCTTCATGATCTTTCGGCTGCCCCAGGATGTGTTTGTAGCGTTGTAAACCGCCGGAGATGTGCGTAAAACGGATGTTGAGATCCCAGTTGTCTGGTTGACAAGCCTGAACTCGCGGAGAGTCGTAGCCTCAGTGTTTTCACTCATGAGCTCGAGGTAGATGGCGACGTAGTCCTTGCAGTCCTCGTTGTATCCATCTGGGTAGTAGTTGATGCACCAACTGTGGCCTCCGACGGAAAAGGGGGCAGAACTGATGCACCTCCCAACGCCAAAGTTCTTGTGGAGCGCGTTGCCGACGACCTTGAACGAGTGCGTGACCCGCGCCGTCTCCGCTACGACGCACATCGATGCTGTCCTCGTGCCTGGCCTCTTGAGTGCCGTAGACATGGAGGTGTTTACGCTCGCGGCGCGGAGGGACCGCGGGTTACGGGGAGTCGAGGAGGCGGCGGCGATGGCGAGGGCAGCTGAGGACTTGAAGCGGCGGCGAGGATTATCAGCGAGCAAGATAGAAGGCCCTTTTCTTTCGCCTAGACATTGTGAGCCCAGCAGCGGCATCAAAGGCGACTGCCAGGTCTCGCGTCAGCTCTCGGCCCAGAAAGCCCGATTCCTTTCTTTTATTTATAAACTTTTTTCGTCCCAAATTATAGGACGTTTTAGGCCTTGTTTATAAGGTTGCGTATGCGATGAAAACTAGCTAGCTATGCAAACTACGAAAACTCTAATTAAGTCCACACAAATCTAATCTGATGACTGCAGGTGAAGCAGGATCATTTAAGCATTTAAACTCTCTCACCACATTCATCTAATCTTTTTTTTTCAAAACAGTCCAGCAGCCGAACCGTCTATCTGTTACGTCGCTCGTCTCTCCCCGTTACTCCGAGAGACCGTCGAGCGAGGAGGAGCACCGGCTGTTCCTGGTGGGGCTCGAGAAGCTGGGCAGGGGCGACTGGCGCGGCATCTCCCGGGGCTTCGTCACCACCAGGACGCCCACACAGGTGGGCAGCCACGCGCAGAAGTTCTTCCTCAGGCGGCAGAACAACAGCGCCGGCGTCGGGAAGAAGAGCAGCAAGCGCCGCTCCAGCCTCTTCGACATGGTTAAAAACTAAAACTACTCTCTGAAATCTTGGGTTTTGTAGTTCGTTTCCTCTCTGAATACATGCGTTTGCGTGCCAGGTTCAAGACTGTGAGAGTGGAAGCAGAGACGTGGTGCTTGTCGTCTCCAACTCCAACCCGTCAGGTTGCAAGGCCGGCGGCACCGCGAACTCTCTGTCTCTGAAGGCATCGGTTTCAGAGATGGACGAGGAACAAGGTCATGGACGATACCACTGCTCCCCGGCTCCCTGCTGAACCTGGAGCTTGGTATGTCCCTGCCGTCGTCGTCGTCATCGTTGACACCGTTTGTCGGAACCTGGGATGGCAACGATCGAGTACACTCATGGGCGAAGCAAGCTAGGACACCTGACGTGTGCATGCTACGTCAACAACCCACGTAATGGAGTGACGGTTCGGCTACTGGGACTGTTTCGAAAAAAAAGATTAGATGAATGTGGTGGAAGGGTTTAAGTGCTTAAATGATCCTCCTTCACCTGCAGTCATCAGATTAGATTTGTGTGGACTTGATTAGAGTTTCTGTAGTTTGCATAGCTAGCTAGTTTTCATAGCATACGCTCCCTGTTTATAAGCCCAGTAATCCATCCAAAACACTTCTAAATTACATGTCTGGATGTTTTTTCAACCCAGATTAGAATTAGCTGTTTGGATGAGTAGTAAGCACACTAATTTTACATTCGAATTGGATTAAAACCGATGTAAAATAAAACAGACCTCAGGTCTAGAAAACAATACGACAATTATGCGGCATCCCCCCTTTTCTCGCTTCCACAGGCCACAACTCGTCGTCGGTCCTCGTGCGCCCTCGCTGTCACCTGCCACTACCGCGGCGTCCCTATCCGTGCGCCCCTATCCACGTGACCCTATCCACCATGACCTACCCCACATGGTGCTCGTCCTCTGCTTACCAAGTCGCCGTTGTCTAGACCACCATGATGCTTCTCCGCCATGGCAAGAGATAGGATTTCTCAGTCCCTGGCCATGGCGCCAGCGGACCGGCGACCAAGTTGTTGTGCTGGCAGCTCTCGATGCTTCGCCCCCTCACAACACTCAGCCTTTGTAGTCTTTATCCCATCTGCGTCAATTTGTTGCTTGTCTTGCTTCTCCTTTCTGTATTCATCCTCGTCTCCTTGCAACTACCCGATATGGATTTAATTAGACTTGTCCTATTTTTATTTAACAATTAAGTTAAAGAATAAGTCTAAGACTATAGTTAATGTTGGGTATAATATGCATGGTCCTTTATGTCGCTGGTGTAACCAATGACTTTGATGAGTGTTAAGTGCATGATGGCCATTATATGCTAATGGGTCATGATGTCTTAGTGGTTTTTATTTGAAGAACCGAAAAAGCGACCAGAGGGGGTGAATAGGAGCCTAAAAATTCTTCTCGGAATATTTGGCTGTTGTCCCAAATTCTTTCCCAAAAAGCAAATCACCCAACCCTGATGACCACGACCCAAAAGATTGGATGGATGTTCCCTTGGAACACAACGGATCACCACACACGCAAAAACCACTCCCCGATCTAAAGGATAGGAAATGAAATACAAAACTTCTATTGTGGAGAAGCGAGTCCTCGAATCTAAGGTATCCAAACCAACTAGTGACAAGAGTACCTAGATAAGTTCCTTGGATCGATGGAAAAGCAGCGCAAAAGATGAAACTAGAAACAGAGCCCGAACAAACAAACTGCGAGCAGAGCAGATTTGCTGCCAGGCAATATCGGACGTGTACGGTGTGGCTACCTGATGTGTCTAGTATGCTCGACCTGCAACTGTTGCTACCAGACGTGTCCGGTGTGGCTACCAGACGTGTCCAGTGTGGTCGGCCTACAGTAGCTGCTACCAGACGTGTCCGGTGTGGCTACCGGACGTGACTGGACGCCACGAACTGAGCCTAGAAAAAACTCAGATCAAAACTCAATCTCATCCAAATCGACTCGGATTGATTTGAAACTTGGCACAGAGGTCACATGTAGGTTAGTGAGCTACTCCTACGAGATCATGGCTCGAACTTAACTGTAACTCCATGAATCGAGTGGACTTAGGAGAAGAACTCAAGAATGAGATCCAAAACAAAATGCCTCGATCTACGTGCTCGTGAGGAATCAATCAAATTCATCCTCTCACGTCCTAGCACAAGTGAAAATAATCGTCGCAAAGTTATGCCTCAAATCAAAAGATCTTGCAAAAGAGCTAGAGAAAGAAAAACAAGAACACGAAGAACGAAACACGAATCAAGACTTGCAAAATCTCCAACGAGGAGACAAGGTGGTTACAACCACCTTTCCTGGAATCTGAGTACATAATTATCTCTGCAGATCACTACAGCAGCTACGAGGAATGGGAAAATCCTAACACATAAAATTGAAAATAGCAGTCTAAAGTGATGGGGATGGATGAGGGGTGTCATCCCTTATTTATAACCTATTACATTATATACCTTCTACCTCTAGGATACAAAGAGCAAACTAGCTAGCCCAAGGGAATTCCAGTCCAACTCTGTCAAGTCTTCTCCATCAATGGTCACATGCCTTTCTCATCGTTAGCTTCACCGCAACACAAGTCTCACGATGTCGTCACGTGCCGCTCCAATATTCATGTGCCTTCCTCATGGCTAGCTTCGCCTTGATGCAAGCCTTGCGGTGTCGCCACATGCCGCCTCGTTCCTCCTCAGAACCTCTACCGAGTTTTGAGGTCTAAACTGGCAAACCCGCTAGCCTAAGTTTGAGGCTCAAACTCAGAAACAGACCAGCCAAGGTTTTGAGGCCCAGACCTAGAAATTGGCACGGTAGTTTTCTGAGGCTCAACTACAAAACCTGCACCGTAGAAGGAGCGTAGGTGCTATGCCCTGTCTACTGACACCGATGTTGACGCATGCCCAGCCTCCTCCAAGCATAATGCCTTCGCCTTCCTTCCTGACTCGACCAACGACACTTGCATCTCCCATGCAAGCCCGTGTCCGACCTACGCCAGGTGCCACAATGTCATCGCCTTTCATCTTGACTCGACCGATGTCGTCTTGATCCCTATGTACTCTTTATTGTTGCGGCCAAGTGCCAGCTACCACAACTGCTCCTCTGGCCTCTTGGCCCCTTAGTCCAACCCTCATGTTCGCCCTTCTCCACTCTCGGTCTGTCGACATGACACGTCTCTACTTGACCTTCACCTTGTCATCGATCATTGCCTCTGAGCTCCACACCTGCACACCACACAACCAAGAGACATGTTCCACACTCACACCAACACATGAGCCTATTGACAATCACACATCACAAGGTCAAACCACAAGGGCACATATCAACCTTGTGTTCACAATCTCCTCTTGATGAGTGCATTGTCAACACAACACACAAACATAATAGAAAAAATATAAGAGAAAAGAAAAAGAAGAACGCTCATTCAAATGCCCAAAAACCAGAGAAAAGCCAAAGAAAGGGCCATTTGAAATGAACAAAGTTTAGTCCCCAAAGACATGGGTAATGGCTTGACACAACCAAGCAAAGATTAGAGCAACAACTCCAAGCTAGAGCAAAACTCAATCAAAGAGCAAAAGACGTCGACCCCAAAGACATGGACAATGGCTCAATGCAACCAAGTCAAACAAACTAGTCCTCAAGAAGAGGTAGAAAAGGCTCAACACCACTAGCTCAAAGTTCAAAGCACAAAGAATTGCTAGTCCCTCCAGAAAGAGGCAAAGGCTCAACACAACTAGCAAACTAGCTGAAAGGTGCAACTCCCCTCAAAGCATGCCTAGACACAAAGGTTATGCAAGCGCTCTAGACACCCATTGCAAACACTCTAATTACCTATTGAGGCAAAAAATAAGCTCTAAATACCAATAAAAGCACTCCCCCTGAAAATGCGCAACTAAAACTTGTGCCAATTTCTCCCCCTTGTTCAAAGAGGGGTTTGTGTGAATCTCTCTCTCCCCTTGTTGACACATGCACAAATCAAAATATCAAACAAATGCACATGGGAACCTCAAAAGCACTAAGGAGTGACAAGAGGGAGGTATGTACACTAGCTAAGAATGCATGAAATGCACAATGCAAAAGCTTCAAGTATATAGTAATCAGAGTGAAAAGATGCTCTAGTGGTGTTATCCTAAGAGTGTAGCAACAAATATAAGTGCTAGCAAAGGCTCAAACTGATCAAGTGAATACGAAATGCGGTAATTAAGCATGTTGAGCAGTTTTAACCCATTCCAAAAAGGTGTTCACCACTAAAAATAGCATTAAGCATGAATAGATGGGAAATCAAACAAGTGGTAACTCAAGTGTACAAGGTGAACTACCCCTAACAAAGGTCAATTATCATGTCAAAGATGAAGCAAAAACTTGTGTTATCATCAAATTTTAATTATCAAAGTTTGCAATATTAACACAAGTTCAAATCAAAGCATGTATTTGTGAGAGGTTGAAAGCATATCATTGCCTTACTTTCCAACCGAGCGAAGCCTATGCAGAAAAGCATCAAAAGCAATGCAAATGCAACTATCATACACAAAGCAAGACAAAAGCTAATTCAAATAGCCAAGACTATGTACATCAACCAAAACTCCCCTCGTCTAAAAGGGAAGCAAACACCAAGCTCACCTCTCAAACTAACAAAAGTTGATTGGTCTAAAGGCTGGTAAGAGTGTTTGCAAGCTGATTGTAGGTGTCTACATGCTGCAAATCAATGTCGCCTTTCTCGCAGTGATCACAAAGAAAGTGAAAGCGAACATCAATGTGTTTGGTCTTAGAGTGAAGGACAAGATTCTTTGCAACACTAATGGCACTCGTGGTATCACAAAGCAAAGGGACCCTAGCATAATCTAAACCAAAATCATGTAGAGCAGCAATCATCCATAATAGCTGAGAGCAACACGACGTGGCAACAACATATTTGGCCTCTTTGGTGGATTGGGCTATGTTAGACTGCTTGCGGGAGGACCAAGACACAAGAGAAGAACCCAAAACTGACAAGTCCTAGAAGTAGACTTGCGCTCTAAACGATAACTGACAAAAATCTGCATCGGAATAACCATAAAGCGAGAGTACCAAAGCCTAAACTCAGGAGTGAATCAGAGGTACCTCATGATACGCTTGATCGCCTGCTTGTGTGATGTCCAAGGGGATGCCTGAAAGTGAGCGCATAGACACATGACGAAGTGTATGTTTGGCCTCATAGCCATTAAGTATAGGAGATCATGCTCCTATACTCCTTCTGGTCCATGGGCTCTCTGTCCTCATCTATGTCCATCGCAATCGTCATCGCCATGGGCGTCGAAAGAGGCTTGGCCTCGCCCATGTCGAACTTCTTCAGGACGTCCTTCATACTTGCCTTGATGCAAAATGTCCCATCTTAGGTTTGCTTGATTTGCAACCCAAGGAAGAAGGTCAACTCACTCATCCTGCTCATCTCAAACTTCCTACTCATAATATTTACAAACATGGAAACAAGTACATGAGAAGAGCCACCAAAGATGATATCATCCACATAAATCTGAACTAAAAGGGTGTCATTGCCTTGCTTGAGGAGAAACAAAGTTTATCTACCGACCCTATTTTAGAACCCTTGGTGAGCAAAAAGGTCTTAAGACGCTCATACCACGCTCTAGGGGCTTGATTCAAACCATACAAAGCTTTCTGAAGTTTATACACATGGTTTGGAAACTTGGGGTTCTCAAAACCTGGAGGTTGTCTACCTATAGCAAAGCCTACACCTAGTCCACAAGTTCTCCTCTGAACTGGCTAACCATCATGCTCAACTACTACAACTCTATAAGACACCCAACTCAAGATGGACTGAAGGTATGTGTTTCCTCTTCGGTTCTCATCTTGTCATGCCTATAGTTGGCAATCTCAATCTCTAGCCCCTCACAAAGCTTGCAACAAGCAATACTGGTGCTAACTGAGCTAGCCTTCTCAAGCAAGGCAATCTCTACCAACTTAGTCTGCAAGCCTGGAGAAGACTTGCACACACCCAACAACGAAGGCCTAGCCTTAACCTCCGCAAGTTCCTTCTTCAAAGTGGGGCACACTTTGCAATCACCCACCAAGTGAAGCTCGACTTCAACTCATCATACACATCAAGCACAGAGGCATACTTGGTCTAAAGGATGGCAAAGTTAGACATGTGCACCGCACACTCATTGCACTTCTTCTCCTCGGTCACATGCACCACGGACCTAGCAAACTCAAGATCCTTAAGTGCTATAGCTAGCTTCTCCTTGTACTCCTTTCTCCCCCTAGCAGCACACCTAAGCAGCTTGTCTTGGCTAAGCAAAGCGATATTCAAGGTTTCAAATTTAGCAGAAATCTCATCGACGGTAGGAGAGGTAGATACCTCGAAATAAGTGTCATCGCTGTCGTGAAGCTTGTCCGCACGAGTGCCCGCCTCCTCGCCAAGTGCCATGGTGCAGAAACCTCCGTGTGAGGAGTCGGTGAAGAAGCACAGGCCATTGAGCTGATCCTTCGTCTTCCTCTCGGACTCATTGTCGCTGGAGAGCACCATGCAATCATCAGAATCGTCATTGAGGTCACTGAGAGACGTGAGGAAGGCACTTCTTGAGCCTTGGCCTGCTTGAAGTACTTCTTGATGGCCTCCTTATCGAACTTGCCCCTAGTCTTCTCCTTGCCGGCGATGTACTCGCACTTGTCCTTGCGCTTGGAGTAGTCATTCTTGTTAGGGAAGACCTTGTCCTTCTTGAGACAGTTCGCCACATAGTGGTCAGGGTCACCACACCTGAAGCATCCATCTTTCGCTCCACCACATCAGCAGTTCATGCGACTGTTGTGGAACCGGCCATGAAAACCAGCTGATGATGAGCACCAGCTCGTCGCCTAACTCCTCCACCTGCTCCTTTGTCACTGAAAGCAATGCGGACAAAGCAAAAGATAGGGTGAAGGATTAGTAGAAGAACTCAACCTGTGCTTACCTGTGACCAAGGCCATAGTGTGTACGGAAGGTTCTTGAGCTTGGTCTGGGTCTGGAGGTCGATCTCAGTGGACTTGAGCTTGCTAAACAACTCGTCCATGGTGACGGTGTCGTAGCTTGGTGACTCAATGATAATCGACATCCTCACCTCTCATACCTTCCGATCAAGGGCATATAGAAGCTTGAGTTCCCTCTCATGATCATCATATGGTAGGTTGGATCGGTTGGCCCTCATCTTGTTCACTATCATCTAAAACCGAGTGAACATGCCATCAACAAACTCTCCCTCTAGCTGTGTGAAGTTCTCGTACTCCCACTTGTATGTCTCAAAGAGTCTGGTCTTGATCTGAACGATCCCCTTGTGATAGCTCTGAAGCTTCACCCAGATCTCTCGAGCAATCTCAAGCTCGGAAACATGATCAAACTCTGGAAGAGAGATATTGGCCAAAAGGCCATTATGTGCCTTAGCATTTGCGTTGTACTGGTCAATCTACTCCTGATCGACGCATGCATTAAGGACCACGTAATCTGCATTCCCACAGATCTCTCATACTGAAGATTCAATGCTATTGAGATAAGCATGATTCTGGATCTTCCACTATGGGTAATTTGTCTCATCAAAAAATGTTGGCTTGCCAGAACCACACTCCATGTCGCCTTTGCGAATCTAGAACCGGTTAAGGTGTGTAAGGAAAATGGACCTCGGGCCATTTAACTTCGGATTTTGGTGTTTGATGAACAACATAACCAAATTGGACTAATGTGTTTGCAAGTGTTTGTTTTGTAGTCCAATAAGGTGCAAATGTGACTTGGACTAAGGCGACGTGATGATCCAATGATCAACACCTCAAGCAAGACAGTTGAAGCTCAGTAGAAGACCCTCAAGAACATGCAAAGTCCAAGGCACAAGGATGGAACCAAGTCGGGCGCAAAGAACAAGTGAAAGGCGGGAAACAGAAGTGACCAGACGTTTCTTCGCAGTGACCGGACGCTGGCCTGGATGCGTCCGGTCAGTTCCTTCAGCCAGCAAGCGCCATGTTCACGTGACCGGACGCTGCAACAAGTTGCGATCGGACGCACCGATGCAACTGTTCCTCAGCGCGAACGCGTGACCGGACGCTTCGAGGATGATCGGACGCTAGAGCTCAGCTGAGTCCGATCGAACACAGAGAGGTTCCAGAGGCACAGAATCGTGACCGGACGCGTCCGATCATCTATGACCGGACAAATGCCAGAGTCCGATTAGTGCCTATGCAGCCGGCCAACTAGCCGTTGTGAGAGACCGGACGCGTCCGGTCGATGGCAGAAAAGTCTATCTCTTTGCCCAACGGCTCTATTTGCTTGGGGCTATATATATACCTGCGGATACATGGGTGTATGCCGAGTCTCTGAGTGATGAGTGATTGTCAACTAGGATAATGTGCATGCTCTTTGGCTTGTGTTGTGCAGGTGTCGAGCACGGAGACAGTGATCGAGGGCAAGGTGAAGGTCAAGTAGAGACGTGCCGTGCAGACGGACCGGCAGCGGTGAAGGGCGGATGTGAGGCTTGGACTAAGGGACCGGTGGCCTAAGGATCAGCTGTGGAGGCTGACAGCCTGGGACAGCGACGAGCAGAGACTTGCGAGGCACGGAGTGGCTCGGGTCGTGGACCTGGGGGCTCGTGTCGGTGGACAGGGTGCACGGGCGTTGCATCCCCTCTACGGCTCGGTTAGGTGGTTGAGCCATAGAAAAACCACCGAGTGGACGGTTTCCAGGTTTGGGCCTCAAAACCTTGGCGCTGATGGTTTCCGAGTTTGGGCCACAAAACTCGGGCTGAGGACGGTTTCCAGGTTTGGGCCTCAAAACCTGGGCGTTGCGGGTTTCTGAGTTTGGGCCATAAAACTCAGGCGATGGACGGCTGGTTTCCCGGTTTGGGCCTCAAAAATGGGGGTTGGTCATGAAGGCTGGTTTTCCCGGTTTGGGCCTCAAAACGAAGGCGAAGTCCGGGAAAAGACAAAGAGCGGGCGTGGACGTGGCGGCTGGCAATCGGTGAGTTGCGTCGAGGCAACGCTACCAGTTGTGCGGGCGTGGCCGTCGGATCACAACTATCCTTGAGTTGGTCCAGAATAACCCTAGGGTTTAGCTGGTTCGCTCTGTAATTAGTTAGGGGTAGAGTGGAAATTAGAATTAGGATAAGTAGAGGGGACACCCACCTCCCATTAGCTCTTAGTCATTTGCTCTTTTGCTTCTAGGGTTTCCTGCTCTCCCCATCCCTGCTGTAGTGAACTGAGATCCATAGTGAAGACTCTCTCCATAACTTGTGAGATAGATAGAGAGAGATAATCTACTGATGTAGTGATTGGTGCCATAATCTCACGTAGCGTGTGTAGCATACGTTTGCAAATTCGTGGTTGTGATTCGCGTTTTGTTCGTGTTCTTCGCGGGTTGCTTTTCTCCATGATTTTCCCGTTGATCGATCTCTCTACTTGGCGCGTCTTTTGCAAATCCATTTGAACCAAGATGTTCTAGATCGTGAGACACTTCTTTACACCGAAGGAATTCACCTCTAACTCATGAGCTAGTAGATCGATTGATTTTCGTTTCGGTTTGGCTTTTCTCTCCCCTCACCCGAAATTCTTTGATTCATCGATTTGGAGATAGGTTCGAGCCATGATCTCTTAGAGATAGCTCACTATCTACCTTGTGACTCATCTCTCCAAGTTTGATCCCTAGAGGATTCGTTTTGGGAGAGTTTGAGTTGAATTGGTGGACGAACAGAGGTACATCGGGGTGACCGGACGCTGGCGTCGGGCAGACCGGACGCTAGGGCTAAGAGTCCGGTCGTTGAACGCTTGTTCTCTGATCTTCGTGATTTTGACCGGACGCTCCACTTGATCTGTGACCGGACTCATCCTTGCCACTGTTCACTGCTTGGTTTCCTTTTGACCGGACGCTGCAGACTTGACCGGACACACGCTCACTGAGAGTTCGGTCAGAAACAGTAAGATCTGAAAACTGATTTTGCACGACCGGACGCGTCTGGTGGTACTTGACCGACGCAGGCTGAGTCGGTCAGTGCTGTTCTGCGCTGTTTCATCCGCGGTTCGTTCGTCTGTTGACGGTTTATGTTTCCGTTTGTTGCGTTGGGTTTCTAAAGTTGTGTGTAGTGTCTCGCTGTGCTTCTTGGAAGCATCCACCCTACATCTAGGGTCGTGGACACTCGCAAGCTCTAGGTTTGTTCTTGGGGTCGACTCTCGGGACAGTGGCGACAAGTTTTCGAAAGGAAAATTTGGAGCTCCCATTCACCCCCTCCCGTCTGGTCGCTTTCTGGTTGCACTCTCGGTCCTTCAATTGGTATCGGAGAAGGTTAATGGTATTCCACCTTAGCCGGTTCCAGATCCACAGAAGGCGACATGGATCGCGGCGTGGGCAAACCGCCGTTTTTTGATGGGACGAACTATGCGCATTGGAAGATACGCATGTCGGCCTATCTCCAGAGCATGGGCTCTTATGTTTGGGAGATTTGCAACAGGCTGATTAGGTTGTCTTAGCTGCTCGTGTTACTCAGCTTTAGATGGATGAGCACGATGCCAATAGCCGAGCGCGTAACGCTTTTCTCCTGTTTGAGCATGTCCGAGTTTGATCGCGTTTCTCACCTCCCCACAGCTCGTGAGATTTGGGCGACCCTCATGCGCTTCCATGAGGGAACCACTCAAGTCAAATCCCGTCTCTACGAGTCGCACAAGCGGGAGTATGAGAACTTTCGACACATGTCTGGCGAGAGCATAGAAAGTTTATTCGCTCGCTTTTAGGTCATTGTCAACAAGATGAGGGCTAACAAGGAGTTGTTGCCTTTAGACGATCATGAGAGAGCTTTGAAGCTTTTGCATACTCTCGATCGGTCGTCGTGTGGGACTCAAAGGTCCAGGCGATCATCGAATCGTCTAACTATGAGACCCTCACATGCGACGAGCTCTTTAGTAAGCTCAAGTCTAGTGAGATTGACGCCATGTCGAGGGCTTCTTATGAAAATCCTTCTGGCCCAACTATGGCTTGGTTTCTGGCTCTTCTGCTAACCCCTCTGGAAGTTTTCCACTATCTTCACTACTTTCTGTCACAGAGGAGCAGCTGGAGTTCATGGGGGATGATGAGTTGGCTTTGCTTGCCAACCGTTCTCGCGGTTCCACAACAACCGCATGAACCGTCGCCGCGGAGGAGGACGCTCAGGATGCTTTGAGTGCGGCGACCCCGACCACTTCATTGCCAACTGTCCCAAGAAGAACAAGCAATATGGGAAGGGCGATCATGGGCACAAGTACGACTCCAGGAAGCGCAAGGAAAAGTACATCCCCGTGAAGCAGAAGCGGAAGGGCGGCTTCAACAAGGAGTACACCAAGAAGAAGTACTTGGAGAAGGCCCAGGCTGAGCAGCATGCTTTCTTCGCCACGCTCAGCGATGTCGATGACTCGGATGACGACTCCGCTTCCTCAAGCGACAACGAGTTCGAGAAGAAGAAGAGGATCGAGGACAAGCTGAACGGCCTCTGCTATCTTCGCCGACGACGGGCTTCTGCACCATGGCCCTCGGCAATGAGGGTCGACGGCGAGCTGGAGGACATCCCTCAGAACGACAACGACGACGACGACACCTCCCAGGTAAACGATTGGAGGACATTTGGTTGGTGGATTCTGGTTTCTCGAGACACATGACCGGAAACGCCAAGTGGTTCTCCAGTCTTAGTCCTGTCGCCAGAAAGGAGTTTATCACCTTCAGCGACAATAGTAAAGGTCAGTGTGTCTCGTGGGTCGGTGCTAGTTAATGAGCACTTTGTGTTGCGCGATGTTGCCCTTGTTTCTAACTTCCATTTTAACCTTCTTTCTGTTTCGCAACTCTTGAGGACGACTATGAGATTCGTTTTAAGCCGAATCTCAGTCGTATGGGATCCTTAAGGCAATCTTGTTTGTGTGATTTCGCCCTTTGGGAAAGTCTTTCGTGCGAATTTCTCGGAGTCGTTTGGAGTTTCTCTCGTTGTCTTGTGCTGGACCTTCCTCCTCTAATCTTTGGAAGTGGCATAGGAGACTAGGACATTTGAGCTTCGACTTGCTTGCAAGGCTTAGTTCACTTGGCCTAATCCGAGGATTGCCCAAGTTGTGCATGGAGAAGGATCTTGTTTTGCCATTCTTGTAGACATGGGAAGATGGTTGCCGCTCCCCACCATCCAGTGACTCAGTCATGACTAAGCGCCCTGGAGAGCTTTTGCACATGGACCTTGTTGGTCCGGCTCGGGTGAGCTCAGTTGGGGGGAGTGGTATGTGCTTGTTGTTGTTGACGATTTTCGAGATATTCGTGGTTTTTCTTTTTAGCTGAGAAACTGAGACTTTCTCTTTTGCTCGCATCTGATTTTGCGTCTTCAGAATGAGTTCCCTTTGAACTCAATGCGAGCTATTCGTAGTGATAATGGTTCCGAGTTTAAAAACTCGATTTGAGAAGTTTTGTAACTCTTTGGGTTTGATAGCATAAGTTTTCTTCTCCCTACACACCGCCTCAGAATGGTGTTGTAGAAAGGAAGAATCGGACCTTGTAGAGATGGCCAGGACGATGCTCGATGAGCATAGGACTCCTAGGCGATATTGGGCCAAAGCTATGAGCACTGCATGCTACATTTCCAATCGCATTTTTCTCGCGAGCTTTCTTGAAAAAGACTTCTTATGAGTTGCATTTTGGAAAACAGCCCAAAGTGAGTTATTTTTTAGAGTTTTCGGTTGCCATTGTTTTATACTCAAAAAGGGCAATTTGGACAAGTTTGAGTCTCGTTCTTCTGACGTTGTATTTTGGGTTATGGCACTCACACTCGAGCTTATCGTGTACTTAACCTTGATACTACTGAGTCATAGAGACATCCGATGTCACCTTCGACGAGACCATGGTTTGTCCTTCTTCTCGTTTTGAGCGTGCAGGTGATCATGAGGTTGGTGAGCCTCTTTTGATGATGAGGACGAAGGTGCTGAAGGGATGGATGACCCCGCACCACCTCCACCTGCTGTGCCGCAAAGAGCGGCCTCTACTACCACTCACGGCCCCGACCCTTCTTCTTCGACTACTTGGGGGCCGTGGGATCCGCCGCCTCGGGCTGTACCGTTCGTACCTGGGGAGGCACCAGCTGCTGTTGAGGGGGAGGCTACCATCAGCTCGGGAGGCGCCACGACCAATTCAGCGTCAGCACCCACCTCAACAGATGATCGGCAATATCGGCGAACGTGTCACTTCGGTCTAGGTCACAACAAATCTCTCACTTTGCTCATTCTGCATTTGTTGTTGATTTTGAACCCCGAGATGTTGGACACGCTTTGATGGATCCGGATTGGGTAAATGTCATGCATGAGAAGTTAGAGAATTTTGAGCGGAATCGGGTTTGGGTTATGGTTCCACCTCCTCCTGAGTGTAATCCTATTGGGACAAAATGGGTTTTCAAAAATAAACAAGGAGAGGATGGCCACATTGTGAGGAACAAGGCCAGACTTGTAGCCAAGGGTTATAGTCAGAAGGAGGGGATAGACTATGAGGAGACTTTTGCTCCTGTAGCTCGTTTGGAGGCTATTAGGATACTCTTGGCTTTTGTTGCATCCAAAGGGTTTAAACTTTTTCAAATGGATGTCAAGAGTGCCTTAAACTTAAACCGCTACATAGAAGAAGAGGTGTATGTCGAACACCCCCCAGTTTTGAAAATCCCAAGTTTCCAAACCATGTTTTAAACTCCACAAAACTTTATACGGTTTGAAACAAGCTCCTAGAGCCTGGTATGATAGGTTGAAAACCTTTTTGCTTGCTAAGGGTTTTAAAATGGGATGTGTGGATAAAACTCTCTTTCTCCTCAAGCAAGGCAGTGATACTCTCTTGGTCCAGATTTACGTGGATGATATCATTTTCGGTGGTTCTTCTCACGCTTTGGTTGCCAAGTTTGCAGATACTATGAGAAGGGAGTTTGAGATGAGCATGATGGGCGAGTTGAAGTTTTTCCTCGGATTGCAAATCAAGCAATCTTGAGAGGGAACGTTTGTGCACCAGGGTAAGTATACCAAGGATATCCTGAAGAAATTCGATTTGGGTGAGGCCAAGCCTCTTCCAACACCCATGTCGACCACGACGGCCCTGGATGCAGACAAGGATGGAGAAGCAGTGGACCAGAAGGAGTACCGGAGTATGATCGGGTCGCTGCTGTACCTGACGGCGACACGCCCGGACATTCATTTCGCGGTGTGTCTTTGTGCGCGATTTCAGTCGTCGCCACGCACCTCTCACCTCTCACCGTCAGCGGTCAAGCGCATTATGAGGTACTTATGCTTCACTCCTGAGTTTGGGATTTGGTATTCTGCTTCCTCCACCCTCTCCCTTTGCGGATATTCTGATGCCGATTTTGCTGGTTGCCGCAATTGAGCGCAAGTCCACTTCTGGACTTGTCAGTTTATTGGTTCTTCTCTTGTATCATGGTCTTCTCGCAAGCAGTCTAGTGTCGCCCAGTCTACCACGGAGGCTGAGTATGTTGCTACGGCTAGCTGCTGTTCCTAGTTGCTTTGGATGATGGCCACTTTGCGTGATTTTGGTCTGAGCTTTTTCTCGCGTTCCTTTGCTTTGTGACAGCACGAGTGCTATTAGCGTCGCTAAGAACCCCGTGCTGCACTCTAAGACCAAACACATTGATGTGCGCTTTCATTTTCTGCGAGACCACTATGAGAAGGGTGATATCGACCTTCGCCATGTCGATACTCATCATCAGTTGGCTGATATTTTCACCAAGCCTTTGGACCAATCAACTTTTGCTAAGTTGAGAGGTGAGCTTGGTGTTGTGTTCCCCTTTTAGATGGGGGAAACATTTTGGTTTTTGTTTCATAAACTGACTTTGTGTTTTTCAATTGGTATCTTTTCTGCATTTCATCTTGCATATTTACATTCAGAGCTTCATGTATATAATCTTTAGAATGTGACTATGTTCTGTACAGTGTTTGCTCCGATGCTTTATGATGATGCTTGTAGCTTATGCTCTTTCTGATCACTGATACATGTTGTGAGCTGAGCTAGTCTCTGAATGGTGGATTTGCTTAATAAACATAAAACTTGAAAATGTTCACCATTGAAATATGCAACTAGCATGTGTAGAATGTTTGAAATCACTTGTGCTTTTCATATATGCTAGGTCGCTATGTCTCTTGTTCTGAGTCATTCACTTGCTTGGTATGTTCATATTCTGCTTTAAATTTGAACCAAGTTAGTGAATTAGAAAGATCGAGATGGGATTGCTTGTCAGCACATCACAGTTTCGATACTGTTTCTCATTGCACTTTGAGTTAAACTTGAGCTGTGTAGTGCATGACCGAAATTGTTGCTTTAAGCTTCTGATTGCTTCTGCATAGGCTTCGCACAGCTGAAAAGTTAGGCAATGACAAGCTTTCAATTCAACTCCTCTCAATGACATGCTGAAATTTGAACTTGTGTAATTTAACCGCTGCAACTCCGATAAAATTTGGATACACAAGTCTATGTTTCATTCTATAACATGATGGTTGAACTGAGCTAGGGGTAGTTCACCTTGTATACATGTTTAGCACTTGTTTGACTTCCTGTCTATACATGCTTAGTGCTATGTTAATGGTGAATACCTTTTGGCTAAAAACTGCTCTTTTTGCTCAAATATTCAGATTTCATATTTAGTGATCAGTTTGAGCCTTTGCTAGCATTCTGTGCATTTTATGAGTCATCGGATCAGCACTTTGTCGAGCATCTTCTCATTCTATCGACTATATTCCTGAAGCTGCTAACTTGCATTTTGACTCATATGCATTTTGGAAGGGGGAGTTATTCTGTCAAGGGGGAGAAACTTGCTTGATGGTGCATTTTCAACTAAGGGGGTAAATTATTGACAAATCATGTGCTTTCCGAGTTGAACTAAGGGGGAGAAATGATTTCCTGGTTGTGTGCACTATTTGAGGGGGAGTTTGCTCGCTGCTGCTTGCGTTTTCCGGAGCACTTTTGGTAGCTAGTTGTGTTGAGCCTTTGCCTCTTTCTTGAGGGACTAGCACCTTTGCTTTTGTGCTCTTCAGTTGGTATCAAGCTTTCTTCAGTTGGTATTGAGCTTCCTCGCTAGCGGTGCTGAGCCCGTTCTGCCTCTTCTTGAGGGCTAGCTCTGTTTTGCTTGAATTTCAGTTGATTCTTCAATTGGTATCGAGTTTTCGTGCTAGCGGTGTTGAGCCTGTTCTACCTCTTCTTGAGGGCTAGCTTTGCTTTGCTTGGTTGCGTCAAGCCGTTGCCCATGTCTTTGGGAACCAAGTTGTTTTGTCTCTTTCCACTTGACCTTCTTCGACTTTGTTATGCTTTTGGGTCATTGGGTCGAGTTCTCTCTCCTCTTCCTTCTTCCTTCCTCTATTCCATTATGATTTGTGTTGGTAGTTGACAATGCACTCATCAAGGGGGAGATTGCAGATACATGGGTGTATGCCGAGTCTCTGAGTGATGAGTGATTGTCAACTAGGATAATGTGCATGCTCTTTGGCTTGTGTTGTGCAGGTGTCGAGCACGGAGACAGTGATCGAGGGCAAGGTGAAGGTCAAGTAGAGACGTGTCGTGCCGACGGACCGGCAGCGGTGAAGGGCGGATGTGAGGCTTGGACTAAGGGACCGGTGGCCTAAGGATCAGCTGTGGAGGCTGACAGCCTGGGACAGCGACGAGCAGAGACTTGCGAGGCACGGAGTGGCTCGGGTCGTGGACCTGGGGGCTCGTGTCGGTGGACAGGGTGCACGGGCGTTGCATCCCCTCTACGGCTCGGTTAGGTGGTTGAGCCATAGAAAACCACCGAGTGGACGGTTTCCAGGTTTGGGCCTCAAAACCTTGGCGCTGATGGTTTCCGAGTTTGGGCCACAAAACTCGGGCTGAGGACGGTTTCCAGGTTTGGGCCTCAAACCTGGGCGTTGCGGGTTTCTGAGTTTGGGCCATAAAACTCAGGCGATGGACGGCTGGTTTCCCGGTTTGGGCCTCAAAAATGGGGGTTGGTCATGAAGGCTGGTTTCCCGGTTTGGGCCTCAAAACCGAAGGCGAAGTCCGGGAAAAGGACAAGCAGAGCGGTGGCGGCACGTGGCGGCAATCGGTGAGGTTGCGTCGAGGCAACGCTACCAGTTGTGCGGGCGTGGCCGTCGGATCACAACTATCCTTGAGTTGGTCCAGAATAACCCTAGGGTTTAGCTGGTTCGCTCTGTAATTAGTTAGGGGTAGAGTGGAAATTAGAATTAGGATAAGTAGAGGGAGACACCCACCTCCCATTAGCTCTTAGTCATTTGCTCTTTTGCTTCTAGGGTTTCCTGCTCTCCCCATTCCCTGCTGTAGTGAACTGAGATCCATAGAGAGACAATCATACCTCTGTGTCCAAGAGATTTTGAGGAAGTGAGACCATAATCTCACTATTGTAGCGTGTGGTAGCCATACGGTTGCAAATTCGTGGTTGTGATTCGCGTTTTGTTCGTGTTCTTCGCGGGTTGCTTTTCTCCATGATTTTCCCGTTGATCGATCTCTCTACTTGGCGCGTCTTTTGCAAATCCATTTGAACCAAGATGTTCTAGATCGTGAGACACTTCTTTACATTTACACCGAAGGAATTCACCTCTAACCTCATGAGCTAGTAGATCGATTGATTTTCGTTTCGGTTTGGCTTTTCTCTCCTCCCCTCACCCGAAATTCTTTGATTCATCGATTTGGAGATAGTTCGAGCCATGATCTCTTAGAGATAGCTCACTATCTACCTTGTGACTCATCTCTCCAAGTTTGATCCCTAGAGGATTCGTTTTGGAGAGTTTGAGTTGAATTGGTGGACGAACAGAGGTACATCGGGTGACCGGACGCTAGGGCTAAGAGTCCGGTCGTTGAACGCTTGTTCTCTGATCTTCGCGATTTTGACCGGACGCTCCACTTGATCTGTGACTGGACTCATCCTTGCCACTGTTCACTGCTTGGTTTCCTTTTGACCGAACGCTGCAGACTTGACCGGACACACGCTCACTGAGTGTCCGGTCAGAAACAGTAAGCTCCGAAAACTGATTTTGCACGACCGGACGCGTCTGGTGGTACTTGACCGGACGCCGGGGTGACCGGACGCTAGGGCTAAGAGTCCGGTCGTTGAACGCTTGTTCTCTGATCTTCGCGATTTTGACCGGACGCTCCACTTGATCTGTGACTGGACTCATCCTTGCCACTGTTCACTGCTTGGTTTCCTTTTGACCGAACGCTGCAGACTTGACCGGACACACGCTCACTGAGTGTCCGGTCAGAAACAGTAAGCTCCGAAAACTGATTTTGCACGACCGGACGCGTCTGGTGGTACTTGACCGGACGCAGGCTGAGTCCGATCAGTGCTGTTGTGCGCTGTTTCGTCCGTGGTTCATTCGTCCGTTGACGGTTTTGGTTTCCGTCTGTTGCGTTGGGTTTCTAGAGTTGTGTAGGGTCTCGTTGTGCTTCTTGGAAGCATCCACCCTACATCTAGGGTCGTGGACACTCGCAAGCTCTAGGTTTGCTCTTGGGGTCGACTCTCGGGACAGTGGCGACAAGTTTCCGAAAGGAAATTTGGAGCTCCCATTCACCCCCCTCTGGTCGCTTTCTGGTTGCACTCTCGGTCCTTCAATACCCCCATGGCCGGCCAAAACAATATGGTTGGAGCTCAAGGAAGTGTATCAAGTGCATAGACACATATTTAGTTGCTATAGCCTCCAAAGTGCTCAAGTGATATACTAGGTGATTAGTGTAGGTGCTTTGCGAAGTGCTTAGGCTAGTTAGACCACCGCTTTGCGCATGCTCTAGGTGTTAGTCCTAGTGTTTAGTGAGGTTGAAAACCTCTTATCTACCGGTGCTTGTGCGCACCATGGTTGTACATCGGCGGGGCTTGTAGTCTTGCGAGACCATACCAACCGAGTTTGTGGTGTGGCCGCCTCCGTGTACCGAAGGGAACAAGGCCTGCAGCGGTTCGGCTTGGTTCGGTTCGGTTAAAAATAATTCGGTTTTCAGCTTGTAGCCACCGATCGGTTTTCCAGAAAAATAAAAACCGCAAAATTCAGTTTCGGTTTTCAAATTCGATTTTCAGTTTTTAACCACCGTAATAACCGAACATAATGCCAACAACAACAAAAATGTAGATTACATGAAAGTTGAGAGAATGCAATCAACAACAATATATATATACACTATATATATATACACACATAAATATATACATATACATATACATATATATATATAGTACACAAATCAACAGCAACCGGCTACAAGTACAAATATTTCAGTTTTCGGTATGCGGTTCGGTTCACACACCAAAACCGAAACCGAACCCACACGCCGAACAACGCTAAAACCAAAACCGAACCCGCAACCGAAAACCGAACAAACCGATATTTCGGTTCGGTTCGGTGCGGTTCGGTTCGGTTTGCGGTTTTTGGGTAAAAGTGCTCAGGCCGAATACTAGGTGATTAGTGTAGGTGCTTTGCGAAGTGCTTAGGCTAGTTAGACCACCGCTTTGCGCTTGCTCTAGGTGTTAGGCCTAGTGTTTAGTGAGGTTGAAAACCTCTTATCTACCAGTGCTTGCGCGCACCGTGGTTGTACATCGGCGGGGCTTGTAGTCTTGCGAGACCACACCAATCGAGTTTGTGGTGTGGCCGCCTCTGTGTACCGAAGGGAACAAGGCCCGCGGCGGTTCGGCCGGAAACTTGATAGTGAAGACAGCGGGGAGCATCCGGGAGAGGCTTTGCCACGAGTGGGTTAACCGGAGACCCACTTGTGTGTGGGGAAGGCCGGAGCTATCCACGGAGTTACCCGACCGGGAGCTTGGCCCTTGCGAGGGATTCCTTGCGAGGGGCTCCAACGAGGACTAGGGGAAAGCTTGCGTGCTTCTCGATACCTCGGTAAAAATACTGAAGTCGTCGATGGAGAGTTTGCTTCTCTCTACCTCACTCTTTAGCTTCCGCATTTACTTTGCTACCTTGTTGTGTGCTTTACCTTTCCTAGCTTAGTTGATAGGCTAGTTGATATGTTTGGATCATAGGTTGCAAACTCCTTTGCGGTAGAGATAGCAACACACCTAGCAAAACCTTAGTTGCACATATAGATGGTTTACATTCTTGCATAGGTTTTGACTAGTTGGTAATTAGAGACCTTAGTTAGAGTAAAAGTTTTTAGTTGCCTAATTCACCCCCCTCTTAGGCGTCACGGTCCTTTCAAGGTGGAAGATCTTTAATATTGCTTTGATACCAATTGAAGGACCGAAAACGGTGACCAGAGGGGGGGTGATGAGAGCCTAAAAATTCTTCTCAAAATATTGGGTTATTGTCCAAATTCTTTCCCAAAAAGCAAATTACACCAACTGTGATGACCACGACCCAAAAGAATTAGGTGTATGTTCTCTTGGAACACAGCTAGTCACCACACACAGCAAAAACCACTACCTGATCCGAAGAATGAAAATTGAGATAACCAACTTCTATTAAGAAGAAGCGAGTCCTCGAATCCAAAGTACCCAAGCCAAAACTAGTGAAAAGAGTGCCTAGATAAGTTCCTTGGATAGATGGAAAAGCAGCGCAAAAGACATAACTCAAAATGGAGCCCGAACAAACAAATTGCGAGCAGAGCATATTTGCTGTCCAAGCAATACCAGATGGGTTTGGCATGCTCGGCCTACAACAGTTGCTACCCGGACGTGTACGGTGTGGCTACCGAACGTGTTTGGTATGCTCTACTTCAGCTAGCAAATACTGGATGTTATCCGGTATGCCCTACCAGATGTTCTGATCACAACGAACTAAGCCTAGAAAAAACTCAGATCAAAACTCAATCTCAACCAAATCAACTCGGATTGATTCGAATCTTGGCACAAAAAGTTCATAAGCAGGTTAGTGAGCTCCTCCTATGAGATCATGGCTCGAACCTAACCACAACTCTGAATCAAGTGGATTTGGGAGAAGAACTCAGAACGAGATCCAAATGAAAAGACCCGATCTGCGTGCTCATGAGGAATCAATCAAATTCCTTCAGTGGAGACCATCCTCTCATGTCCTAGCACGAGCGAAAACAATTGGTTTGCAAAGTTTATGCCTCAATCAAAAGATCTCGTAGAAGAGCTAGAGAGGGGAAAACAAGAACACAAAGAACAAATCGCAAATCAAGACTTGCAACTCCAGGGGCATTCCAGTCTAACTCTTTCAGGTCTTCTTCATCAACGTCACGTCACACGCCTTTCTCATCATTAGCTTCGCCGCAACGCAAGCCTCATGATGCCGCCACGTGCTGCCCCAACAGTCACACGCCTTCCTCACCACTAGCTTCGCCTCAACACAAGCCTCATGGTGCCGCTACATGTTGCTTTGTTCCTCCTCGAAACTTCTATCGAGTTTTGAGGCCTGAACTGGCAAACCCATCAAACTGAGTTTTGAGGCCCCAACTTGGAAACCGTCACTGTAGTTTTATGAGGATCAACTACTAAACCCGCACCATAGAAGGAGCGTAGTGCTACGCCCCGTCTACCGACACTGATGTCGATGCATGTTCAGCCTCTGGCAACCACGACGCCTTCGCCTTCCTTTCTGACTCGACCGGCGGCACTTGCATCTCCCATGCAGCCCATGTCCGGTCTCCGCCAGGTGCCACGACGTCATCGCCTTCCATCTAACTCGGTCGATGTTGTCTTCATCCCCATATACTCTTTGCTTGTTGCCACCAAGTGCCAGCTACCGCAAATTGGGTCGCCGGCCTCCTGGTCCCTCAGTACAAGTCTCCACCCTTCTCCACTCCTGGTCTGCCGACACGACATGTCTCTACTTGACCTTCAGCTCGCCATTGACCATTGTCTCTAAGCTCCACACCTGCACACCAACACAACCAAGAGACATGTCGCCCACTCATGCCAACATGTGAGCCTGTTGACAATCAGTCATCACAAGGTCGTACCACAAGGGCACATATCAACATTGTGTTTGCAACCGTAGTACTAGTAACGAACATTGATTTATCAGTTCATAAGTTACTAGTAACATATGAACTATGATTACCGTTATCTCCGTATGTGTTTGACTCTCTCCATCTGTATGTGATGCTACATAAATAGAGGACTGGTTCTCTTGTTCGCCAGAAAAAAAAGAGTGAACACATAGCCAGAACACCGCCACATTGTTGTTGTGCTGCTATCTGTCATTCCCGTCCCGTTTCCTGCGAAGTATGGGAATAGAGAGAGCAAGCCTCTGAAACTGGCACAGTCTGCTTGGGTGAAGACCAACAATCAGGTTTTTGCGGAGCGACTACGCGACTGCTCGATTGTTCGACAACCTCATCTTCTTCCTGGCGTTCTTGGTGGCATCGGAAGAGATCGACACTGTAACTTCTTTGTACTACATCTAGCGGGACGACTACTCCAACAGGCGCTACGTCGACTTACACAACAAGCTTTGTGCTGCTAGGTATATTCTAATTTATCCTCTATTTTCAGTGATTAAAAATCATGATTATTAGTGCCATTACATGTTCATGTTCCTATCACTTAGATCACATGCACATATATGAGACTACAGTCTTGTGATTAATCTTTTCTGGATTAAATTGCTACTGAAATTACCTAAAATATCTAACACCAGATAGCAGAAACTCATGTGTTGAGCACCGCCCCTGGGCCTCCACCCTCTTCATGTTCTGTGGTAGACTGGTAGTCATTCAAGCATGAAAAATGGAAAGGGCAGTGCAGTCGAAGGAGGAGATGCATCGTCTCCGCTCGTCAAGCTCGTTAATGGATGAGGGCAAGCTCTCGAAGTTAGCTGGTCAGTGTCAAAGATATGGATGTATATACTCCCTCCCATCATCCTCTCTATCACATTTCTAGTTTTATTCAGTCCATTTGGAATTCTGGATGAACAATGACTGTATTTTGGTTTTACGTTGACACATTGGTGGTACACCCAAAGAATCCATTCATGATTTGATCTTAATTATTGACCTTAAAATTGGGCGGTTAATATGAATTTATTCAGTTCCGAGATTCAATTTGAAACTCTGTTTTTATCTCGTTAACTCGTCTAGCGTCCATGCATTATTGTGATGCACAAAAGCATTAAGCAACTTCTTGTCGCCAAATAGTCTGTATATCTGTTTCCTGATTATCCAAACAAGAACTATCCAAGGAAAAATATTACAGTGTTGTTTTCTTGTCACAAGAAAATACAACTGTAACATAATTACATGTGAAAAGCATCAAAAGACAAGACTTCTAAACATGCCCATATTATTTTTTAATTCATAGCTTTTACTATCTAGATATTATATTTATATATATATATATGAATTAAAAAAACCGACCATTAAATCTTATATATGAATGTAAAACGCAGGGGGAGTATATAGATTCAAACGTAAAGAAAAAGTTGAGTTTCAGTCTCTTAACATGCATGAAAGTTCGGTTACAACCTAAACTATGAATTAGGGATTGAACACCTTGTCAAACCACAAATTAGGCCTTTAGCTAGTTTCAAAGGTAATTTTTTATTTTATAAAATAACATAGAATTGTTTTAAAATCTCTAAAAACTCATAACTTACTTATTTTTAATCCAAAAGGTATGGAACTAATACGCTTTTTCTAAAAAAACTATTTATTCAAGTCATTTGAATCTTATTTGTTCATGTTATTTCTAATAAACTAGATCATCAACAATAAAATAATAATAATAGAAACAATACGTTTCCAATTTCTGTTTCCAAATTACTGCAAATAGAAAACCAATAGTTAGATAACATTTTTTAAAAAAAAATTAATATTAGTTTCATATATTTTGCTTTATAATACATTGATATGAATTTTAGAGACGAAAATATCTTTTATTATTTTCCAAGAGTAAATCTAACACCGGTCCCTAAACTTGTACCGTTATGTCATCCCGGTCTCTAAACTCATAAATCGACGACCGTTGGGTCCTCAAACTTATTCGGTTGTGTCATCCCGGTTTCTAAACTTGTTTGGTTGTGTTATCCCGGTCCCTAAACTTGCAAATCACCCATTTAAATCCTCAAACTTTGTTCACTTGTGTATCTCAATCTCGGTTAGATCCTCAAACTTGTTTGGTTTTGAGTCTCATATGAATCCAAACATAGCAATTTAAAAACTTTATATTAAAAATAATTCATAAACTTTTTATATAAACTCGAATGAAGACAAACTTTATATCAAAATTGTAGCCTTGATGCGATCAATACTTTGTAGTTAAAACATTTTTGAATTAAAACTGTTTAGAATCTTAAATATTATTTTAAATTATAGATTTTAAAATTTAAAATTATCAAATAATCTTGAATATTAACATGGTCTATACAAAAGCTATAGTTCTCAATACAATCTATAACTTGTAGATGATTTGTTTTTATTTGAAATTGTTTAGTATTCGAAAATTTATTTTTAAATTTTAAATTTCAAATTTATAAACATGCAATAATATTTTAGGGCCCATAAGTTGTAGACCACATCAAGGGCTACAATTTTAATATAAAGTTGTCTTCATTCGAGTTCACATTAAAAAGTTATGAATTCTTTTTTGATATAAAGTTTTTAGATCACGCTTTTTTTAACTCAAATGAGATTTAAAACCACGTTTAGGAACCAGAATGGCATAGCTGAATAAATTTGAGAACCTAAACAAGTACTCCTCTCCTCCTCCGTCCCAAATTATAAGTCATTCCAAGAATTTTGGAGAGTCAAAGTTTTTCAACTTTGACCTAAATTTTAGAGATAAATACAAAGATTTATGATATCAAATATGTATATTATGTAAATAACCAATAAAGAATTTAATTGTACTTAGTTGGTATCATAAATATTATTATCTTATTATATAAATTTGGTCAAAGTTGAAAACTTTGACTCTCCAAGATTCTTGGAATGACTTATAATTTGGGACAGAGGGAGTAATTTGTAACTTTAAGGATCGAGATAACATAAGCGACCTAAACAAAGCGACCTAAACAGGCGATTTATAAATTTAGGGGTTGTTTGGTTCCACCCTCTAAAATTTAGTGATCTCTATAGTTTAGTGATCCCTAAAGTTTAGTGATCCATGTTTGTTATAGTGACTAAAGACCACTAAAGTTTAGTTACTTTTAGCTACCCCTTCATAACTAAAGCCCTCTAAACTTTAGTGACCTAAATTTTAGTGAGATGTTTGGTACTTTAAGGACTAATTTTTAGTGACTAAACTTTAGTGGTGGCTAACTAAACAAGCCCTTAGGGGCCGAAATAACATAGCGTTATAAGTTTAGACACCAGTGATGGACTTTACTCTATCAATAATTATTAGGGCCTTGATATAGGAAAAGTCTACTTTTTCCTCCTCTCAACCTTTACGAAAGTCTGATTTTCCTCCCTGAACTCCAAAACCAGACAGAACGTTTCCCTTAACTATTGAAACAATGCAATTTACCTCTCTGGGTGGTTTTGAACAGTGGTTTTGCTACAGTTAAGGCGGTTTTGCTATAGTAACAATGTTTTGTCTTTTCTTTTTATTATTTATTTTCCGCTAAATATTTTAAAAATCATAGTAAATCACAGAAAAATCATAAAATGGAAAGTTCAATTTTATTGGACTCCACATGAGTAGATCTACACAATGTACATATAATATGATATACTTTAGTACAATGTTTTTGTTGTAGCTTTAGATAAATTTTTCTGTAATTAAAATAAATTTATAACTATGTTATACATGATCCAATGAGTATAATTTTTTATTAGAATTTAAGATTATAATAATTAGTCTACCAGAAAATTCCATAATAATTGGACTATATAAACTACAGCTATGAATTATTCTAATTAATTACAGACAAGCATATAATTGTATGAAATTAATTGAAATAATTAATCGTTATAGTTTCTATAGTCTAATTATGATAAAATTTTTATGTTGGACTAATTATTATATGTTTGAACTGTATTGAATTAAGTAGACTTTTTCCTTCGATATAACCCCATAGGAACGGGTCAGGGGCAAACATGGCCCCCGAGAAGAGGGGCTGCAGCCCGGCACGAGACCAAAAATTTCAACTATCCATTTTAAGTACCAGCCCAACAACAGCCCACCTAAAATTAGACTACAAACTTCAGCCTCACCCGACTCCTGAGCACAGCCGCTCCCCAACTCCGAAATCTTGATGGCTCCTCGGGCCTTGGTGCCAAATACCTTTCAGCGCTACTAGGCGCCGGCCCAACAGCCCTTGGGGCACCCTGCTGTTCTTTGCACAAGGAGAAAATGAGTATTAGTTCAATTAATTTTAGCACTGTAATTTCCTATTTTCATTTTATCGTATTTTATACTGCAATGGATGCAATTTGCAACCCCCCACCCACAAAAATGGTTCTCATGGCTCGAACCCACAACCTACTACTAAGTAGTGTAAACTCCCTATTATCATTCATCTCTTTTTTTTCCAAACTATATGGCACAATGCACACGCACAACACTCATCTTTATGAACGCAAAAATAAAATCCTAACCTACAAATGGGCTGACAAAATACTCAAATTTGATGAAGCATCATGTCACACCCCTGAAATTTGCATTTCTAAATTAGAGTTAAAATGTTTTATTTATGAATTTTTGGTGCTCATAAAATATAGGGAAATAAAAACTTTTCTATAAATTAAAATTTATCCTAGGGTTTAGAAACATGTTTGTGCATTCATGTTGGAGCATTTGAGTTTTTGTGATGTGTGGTTTTGGTTAAAATTCAATTTGAGTTCAAAATGATTTAGAAACCAATTGAAAATGAATTTCCCGGAAAGGGATTTGAAAATAAAGACTTTTTGTTTTTCAAAAGTTTGGTAAGGTTCAGAATTTCAAAATCTATTTACTCTCCTCCAAAGATCCAATTCAAAAATTCAAAAGTTTTCAAATTTGCCTTTGATTTTGTTTTGAGAAATGTTTGAAAACAAAAGAAAAGGAAATTTCCCTCTCCCTCACTCCTTCCTCCATTTTGGCCCAAGTGGCCCAATCGGCCCGGCTTTCCCCCTCCTCTTCTCCTTCTCCCCGCTGAAGGCCCGGTGGCCAGCTGGCCTGGCCCCTCCTCCCGCCGGCCCGATCGCCGGCCCGCTCTCCCTCCCTTGGTTTCAGCCCGAGCCGGCCAGCGGCCCAGCCAGTCGCCCGCGCTCCACTCTCCCCTTCTCTTGGCGCCACCACAACAACGCCCAATCCCCATCCCCGCTGACTCCCTCCCTTTTCTCCCCGCAAGTGTGCCCGCTCCTCAGTTTTGGGCCGCGAGCACCCCGGCCTCGGCCCAGTCGCAACGCACGCAAAGCCCTCCCCCTCTCGCTAACGGTGCAGGCCTGCATGCCAGCCGCTCTGCCTCCGCACGCGCTCGGCCTCACCCTCTGACGCGGTAGCCCCATCTGTCATCTCTTTCTCCCTCCCGTATCCTCCCCGGACTCCACCGAGCTCGAGTCCGGCCTCCACCCGACATGCCTTCTCTTCTCTGCCTTATCCTCCATACCGACCCTCTTATAAAGCTCACTATTTTCCGCCGCCTCATCTTCACCCAAAACACCGACCTCTCGTGCCCTACCTCGCTCCAGCGCCGAGTTCCGCCCTAGTCAAGATCTCGCCGACCGCTGAGCTCTGTCTTCGTCACCTCGCCGTCGCTCCGAGGTCCTCCCCGAGCTCTGCGACGATTCTCTGAAGCCAACTAACCCTTTCTCCTTCTCTTCCTTCCTTGTTTTGCTATTCTAATTCCTCATCGGAATTTGCAGGGCTCCACCATCCGTCTCGCCGAGCTCTCTGCCATCCCGAAGCCCGCTCCAATTCCATCTTCACTCTGGGTGAGTCCGCGACGAGCTTCCCGTTCTATTGCGCCACCTCCCGTAGCCCCTACTGCCCCGTAACCTCGGGTCGGTTTCCGCCGCCGAACGCCAGCCATGGCTCCACCGCAGACGGTGTCCCCTCCCTCAACTCCGGCGACAACAGTGCCTCTCTCCCTCCCCCTTCTAATCCTAACCGCCCAATCTAACGCCCATCTCTGATCCAACGCCCATCAGCGCTCGATACCCTTTAGGCTGAAGTTTTGCAAAAAGACCCTTACACCTTTTTAAGTCTCAACCCGCGCTCCATCTCACACTATTCTTTGAGTCTTTGCAAACTTCCATCCAAGCCCCTACGTTTTCTTCTAAACGAGGCGCAGTCCAGCCGGAAATCCGATTTGTTTTATTTATTTAAATCTGCGAAAATCAAGTTCGATTTATTTACAAAACTGCCACCAGATTCAAAAGCTTATAACTTCTTTGTTTTAACTCCGATTTGAACCGTTCAACTTGCGTTAGATTCGTTTCGAAAAGTTCTTTCAAACTATATAACTTTCAATACTGTTTTTCATAATTAAAATTTGAGTTAAATCTAATCTAGTAACTAGGGTTTTGTATCTTGTTTAGCTCATATCTTTTCTCGTTATAGCTCCGATTAGCGTGATTTTCGCGTCTGAGTGTTCGTAGCGAATCGTAGATCAATTTTCAAAACTCTTTATCTTGTTTTCTTATGATTGATGTATTGTTCTAATAATAGGCTATGTTTGCTATTGCATGATTGCTTTTGGATGCATGTGTGGTATTATGTGATCGTATGTCCAGTCGGTGAGTTGTACGTTGGTGATCAAGAAGAAGTTCGTGACCAAGAGTTCAAGATCGAGAGTCAACCTTTGGAAGTATATAAGTCAACAGAAGAAGGATCTTGAGTTTAAGGCAAGTATAGCAATCAAGTGTTCTTTTCGCAATCATGATCATGTTACTTAATTAATGTATGCATCGGATGATAAAAATGGCTTATTAGCAACTTAAGAAATTATCTGTACGAGCACCTTCGGGATTTACAGTGCAACTGTTGGGGGTTATATGGCTCTGGCTTTAGCTCAGTATAAGGACCTTTTCTAGCTTGTTAGAGGTTACCGAAAGGCGCAAGAGGGGCTCCGATCTGTATGGTCTTGGCCGACCAAGTTGGTGCATTTTCTTTGGTTAGTCACTGCTTGGAGGGGAGATTCATGCTTATTGATGAGGAAACCTAGCGGCCCTAACTTGTTAGACGAACCTTTGAAAGGCTTCATCGTGAACCCTGCCGACTTTCCTTGGAAGTGAGTTAAGAGGCTGATCACCTCGGGTAAAAGGGCAATTCACGTCTCGCAGTGAAAGTGTACACCTTTGCGCAAAGTTTATTAAACTGATTATCAGCCTTGCTCAAGGATACGAGCGGCCTTGAAGACTTTTACATTTATGACTTATGTTGGTTAACATGTTCATTATTTACCGTTTTATGCTATTCATTATTTATGTTACATTGATCATGAGACTTGGGATCTATATCACTTGCTGCTATACTTGTGGAGTTCAACATGGACTCACTCTTGCTTTTCCCCACACCCCAGAGAGTTAAGCTTTGGAGAAGCTTAGGCTTGTGGTCAACCAGTCAGTTGTTCCCTGTGAAGTTGGTGTCTCCATCTGAAGATCGGAGTGTCTTTCCGCTGTCTGCTCTTTAAGGTTATGTTCTTTTGTTTTATATACGTTATATAAGAGCATTGTCTTTCGATATTACCCCTTATTTGTTGCTATATGTGAGATTTGACTTCCTGGGCTCACATATGGTGTATACCTGGTTTTGTTCTTAAAACCGGGTGTGACAAAGTGGTATCAGAGCAATGCTGACTGTAGGACGCAAGCCTAGTTAGAAACTGGTCGTTTTAAAGTTTTAAAAATTTCTATAGAACCCCTGTTCTATCAACCTTGATATTTTCTTCTTTATTGTATCTTCTACCCTTGTTATTTATCTCCTCCTTGTTGCTCAAATTTTAAATGTTGCTCTCACCTTCACTCCTTGGTTTGAATCACTTTTGAAAATCTCCTCTATCTAAGTAGACGGATCGATGACCAAGCTATGTCGTCTCTGACCGCAGTTAACAAACAGAAGCTGATCGCTATGCAAAGTCAAGACCTGGGAAGAATGACGCAACAGCAAAACGCAACACACGGACCAACCAACATGGAAGGAAGCCATAAAGAACAGTTACCAGGTGTTGCAGTGGAGCAAGATTACATTTATGGAAGATTGAAGCATGTGGATATGACCACTATTCATGGAGCAAAGAAAGCAGTGTATGGCATGATCCCAGTCAATTCAGTAACTGCCATGGTTCTTTTGACCCTAGTGCTTCGCACTCGTTCATCTCTGCCAAGTTTGTAGCTCGCCTGAAGATAAGGGAATGGCCAACAAAGAAGCTCATAGTAGTTCGTACACCAACTGGAGAAGTTGAGACAACCGTGTATGCCGAGATGTTAGAGTCCAGATAGAGGAGAGTGAGTTCATAGTAAAGCTTAATGTTTTGGAACTTTCCGGAATCGATGTTATCCTTGGACAAGGATGGTTAAGGGGTCGTAAAGTGAGGTCAATTATTCCCGACGTTCAGTGTTTTTAAGAACACCATCAGGCGAAAGGATTGAATATCGAGGTATGCCATTATCACCCAATGAATGTGAAGCAGGTCTGTTGGGAGATAGCAGTAGTAAGGTGCAAGAGGTTCAGGATCGATGTCTATGTTGCAAGCATTATGGGAATTCTTGTCTTCAAGAGAAGTCAACCAAGGATGAGGTCAAAGTGAACCCAAGTGGTGTAGTCAAGGAAGATAAGAAAAGGAAAGCAAATTCATTCGAGTCACCGTTGAGTTCTACTCCAGTATCACATCCAGTTTCAACTCTTGTTCAGACCAGCCTAGATCAGCAGCATCTAGAAGCTCCTCCAGTTAAGAACTTTCCACATGAGGTTTGCATAGATGGATGGACAATCACCTACAAAGAGTTCCAGCCACGGAAGCGAGTTAAGAAGCAGAATAAACTGGTAAAAGTCAATCCTCTGAGTCAGCAAGATGGCAGCACATCGAACAACACTTTTACTGCAGCGGATCCAACCAAAGGAAGATGTTATCATTGTCGACAGGAAGGACACTACGTAAGCTCCTGCCCCAAAAAGATCAACAACCGACTCAAGGAAGTAGCCACAACCCAGTCACTACAGAATAGTCACCAACAAGTGATGTCAGTGCCTGATGCAAAGAAAGTCCCTGATAGCATTGATAGATGAAGAGTGTACAAGAAAAGCTATCCTTGATGTTCTTGCAGATGTATCGTGTGCTAGTAGTTCTTGAGCCCTTAGGTAATGAAACGTTAGTAACGAAGTTAAGTCAAGTCCTTGGCCCATGTGTGGCTTGTGAATCTGTGATTTTTGTTGCTTGTCCTTATGATGATGTTTGTTTTGCATCTTTGTAATGAGTGCAATGATTTTGTGGGTTTCTTCACAATCTCATTTAAGTTTAGTTGATAGGTTCATGCATAGATAGTTGGGTTTTTGCTCTTCTCTTGTCTTCCCTATCCCGTCTTTCGAAGCAGTCTGTCTTTGTCAACTTATATCTTGTTTATGGATGTTCAAAAATCATGGAATAATTCTGGACACAAGTAGACTTCATGATCTTTCTCTGAGCGCAAGAACCACCCTGATAGCTGTTATGATTTTGGAGTTATAAAATTCACAAGTTGATGCATCTGTGCTGTCTGGAATCTGGAACAGTTACTGTTGTCTGCTGTTTTCGACGACCTTAACTACAGAATCTGGAAAAGTGTTCTACATGAAAGTTGTAGAGGATTTCATAAGCTTTCCAGGAAGGTAAACTGCAACTTCATTGGATAAACAGAGCTCGAGTTATGGCTGTTTTACTGCACTGCTGTTTTGCTACTCGCGAGAAATTTCAGAATTCCTGTTCTTACCTTTACATATGAATTTTTCCGGGACATGAGAAGTTGGTTATGCCTGTCAACATGCTGGAAATAATATGCAAGCTACCCTTATATGTTCTCTAGTTGATCTTTTCTTAAGGGGGGTAGCCATGATGAAGTTAACCTTGGACCGTTTTCAAGATGAAGTTTCTTACTATCTAGTGTTTTAATCGGAAGAATCAGTCATGGATGAGTCTTCTCTTGTCTCTCTTGCTATATCAACCTTGTCTTGTCGTCTCATGAAGCTATGGTTAAGTGTGTTATGAAGAGCTGAATCCTAACACATACATGTTGAAAAACAGATGGTTGCTACCAGGAGAAATGACTACGATGATGCTACAGGGAATGCTCACAACTCTAATCCACCGCCATCAAATCCTTCAGCTATAGAGCAAGTTTTGACAATGCAGACTCAACTATTACAGACCATTGCTCAAAATGTGTTACACAATCAGTATCAAGAACCACCTATTGACAAGCGTGGTGAATTTATGAAAGGACACCCACCGACATTCTCTCATACTAGCAACCCAATAGAAGCTGATGACTGGCTTAGAGCTGTGGAACGACAACTTGACATAGCACAGTGTGATGACCATGAGAAGGTGCTTTATGCTTCCGGCCAACTTCAAGGAACTGCATTAGATTGGTGGGAATCAATCCAGTTTGAACATCCAAATAAGAATCAAATTGGTTGGGAAGAATTCAAGAATGCTTTTAGATCTTACCATGTTCCAGCTGGAATAGTGGCGATTAAGGAAGAGCAATTCCTCAACTTGAAGCAAGGATTTATGTCAGTGTGTGAGTATCATGACATGTTCACCCAGTTGTCACGCTATGCGCTGGAAGAAGTGAATAGTGATGCTAAGAAGCAGAAGCGCTTTCTGAAAGGACTCAATGATGGTTTGCAATTACAACTGATGACGGTTGAATATGCCAACTATCAAACATTGGTGGACAGAGCAATTGTGATAGAGAACAAGCGTCGAGAGATGGAGGAGAAGAAAAGGAAAAGAGAAAGCCAATCTGTAGGTAGCAACATACACCACCCCTACGCTCATGCACCAGAATTCCAACAATGGAACCAGGAATCAAGTGATCAGTGGAATTTTGAACCTCCTCATGAACTCCATCAGTATCAGCAATCCAATGATGAAGTACTTCACTCCAATTCCCAAGAGCCATGTCTGTCACCTCCTAGTGACACCATGACGAAGATTAATACTCCCACTAGTGAGGGTTGTAACGATTGTGATGAGGTTAATCACTATGAGTATGACTGTCATAAGAAGTTTATGGAGAGCAATAAAAGTCAGGATGACGAACCACATCAAATACAAGAACAGGAGAATCAGGAGCTAGGAAGTAAAGTAAAAAGAAACTACATCCAAGGAATGTTAAATCATGTGTATATGATTAACAAACAAGGGGCTAAGGAAGTCGTGTATGGTTTCATTCAAGTAAACTCTGCTCCCGCCATTGTGATGTTTGATCCTAGAGCTTCACACTCGTTTATCTCTAGCCTGTATGTACAAGAACATAGGATGACTATGCTTCCAATGAGAAAACCAGTGATAGTTAACTCTCTAGAAGGCGAAATGAAAGCAAACCACATACTATGCCCAAAAGTTAGCCTTAGACATGAAATGGAGTAAGTAAACTTGGAGGCAAACCTTACTGTGTTGAAAGTTGAGGGAAATGGATGTTAATCCTTGGAAAGGGTTGGTTATCTGCTTGTAAAGGAGTGGGTTAAGTATGCCCAAGGTTTGGTGCTTCTAACAACACCGACAGGTGAAAGAATTGAGTATCAAGGTTTTCACCCTGTACCTGAGGAATACGAGAATGACCCATTAGAAGGGGTACCCATTGAGGACAGTAAAGTGGACTGTGAGTTTTCAGAATATCAATACGAAGGAACAACTGCAGATCAAGTTTCCACATCTCTTTGAGTTGTAAGCCAATCCAGTTAGCGAGCAAGACAAGTTTGGGATAATCAAGTGTAATAATCTTTTCATGGAATCTTTGTATACAAGTTATGATCGTGAAACATCAGTGGTTTGATAAGTTTAGTGCAAGTGCGAAGTGAAAGTGTTATCAAGATCTTTTCTCGTTTCTCTTCTGTGCTCTGAGTCTCTTTCGAATCTCGGGACGAGATTCTCTTAAGGGGGGTAGATTTGTCACACCCTGAAATTTGCATTTCTAAATTAGAGTTAAAATGTTTTATTTATGAATTTTTGGTGCTCATAAAATATAGGGAAATAAAAACTTTTCTATAAATTAAAATTTATCCTAGGGTTTAGAAACATGTTTGTGCATTCATGTTGGAGCATTTGAGTTTTTGTGATGTGTGGTTTTGGTTAAAATTCAATTTGAGTTCAAAATGATTTAGAAACCAATTGAAAAAGAATTTCCCGGAAAGGGATTTGAAAATAAAGCTTTTTGTTTTTCAAAAGTTTGGTAAGGTTCAGAATTTCAAAATCTATTTACTCCTCCAAGATCCAATTCAAAAATTCAAAAGTTTTCAAAAATTGCCTTTGATTTTGTTTTGAGAAATGTTTGAAAACAAAAGAAAAAAGGAATTTCCCTCTCCCTCACTCCTTCCTCCATTTTGGCCCAAGTGGCCCAATCGGCCCGGCTTTCCCCTCCTCTTCTCCTTCTCCCCGCTGAAGGCCCGGTGGCCAGCTGGCCTGGCCCCTCCTCCCGCACGGCCCGATCGCCGGCCCGCTCTCCCCCCTTGGTTTCAGCCCGAGCCGGCCAGCGGCCCAGCCAGTCGCCCGCGCTCCACTCTCCCCTTCTCTTGGGCCGCCACCACAAACAACGGCCCAATCCCCGCTGACTCCCTCCCTTTTCTCCCCGCAAGTGTGCCCGCTCCTCAGTTTTGGGCCGCGAGCACCCCGGCCTCGGCCCAGTCGCAACGCACGCAAAGCCCTCCCCCTCTCGCTAACGGTGCAGGCCTGCATGCCAGCCGCTCTGCCTCCGCACGCGCTCGGCCTCACCCTCTGACGCGGTAGCCCATCTGTCATCTCTTTCTCCCTCCCGTATCCTCCCCGGACTCCACCGAGCTCGAGTCCGGCCTCCACCCGACATGCCTTCTCTTCTCTGCCTTATCCTCCATACCGACCCTCTTATAAAGCTCACTATTTTCCGCGCCTCATCTTCACCCAAAACACCGACCTCTCGTGCCCTACCTCGCTCCAGCGCCGAGTTCCGCCCTAGTCAAGATCTCGCCGACCGCTGAGCTCTGTCTTCGTCACCTCGCCGTCGCTCCGAGGTCCTCCCCGAGCTCTGCGACGATTCTCTGAAGCCAACTAACCCTTTCTCCTTCTCTTCCTTCCTTGTTTTGCTATTCTAATTCCTCATCGGAATTTGCCAGGGCTCCACCATCCGTCTCGCCGAGCTCTCTGCCATCCCGAAGCCCGCTCCAATTCCATCTTCACTCTGGGTGAGTCCGCGACGAGCTTCCCGTTCTATTGCCCCACCTCCCGTAGTCCCTACTGCCCCGTAACCTCGGGTCGGTTTCCGCCGCCGAACGCCAGCCATGGCTCCACCGCAGACGGTGTCCCTCCCTCAACTCCGGCGACAACAGTGCCTCTCTCCCTCCCCCTTCTAATCCTAACCGCCCATCTCTGATCCAACGCCCATCAGCGCTCGATACCTTTAGGCTGAAGTTTTGCAAAAAGACCCTTACACCTTTTTAAGTCTCAACCCGCGCTCCATCTCACACTATTCTTTGAGTCTTTGCAAACTTCCATCCAAGCCCCTACGTTTTCTTCTAAACGAGGCGCAGTCCAGCCGGAAATCCGATTTGTTTTATTTATTTAAATCTGCGAAAATCAAGTTCGATTTATTTACAAAACTGCCACCAGATTCAAAAGCTTATAACTTCTTTGTTTTAACTCCGATTTGAACCGTTCAACTTGCGTTAGATTCGTTTCGAAAAGTTCTTTCAAACTATATAACTTTCAATACTGTTTTTCATAATTAAAATTTGAGTTAAATCTAATCTAGTAACTAGGGTTTTGTATCTTGTTTAGCTCATATCTTTTCTCGTTATAGCTCCGATTAGCGTGATTTTCGCGTCTGAGTGTTCGTAGCGAATCGTAGATCAATTTTCAAAACTCTTTATCTTGTTTTCTTATGATTGATGTATTGTTCTAATAATAGGCTATGTTTGCTATTGCATGATTGCTTTTGGATGCATGTGTGGTATTATGTGATCGTATGTCCAGTCGGTGAGTTGTACGTTGGTGATCAAGAAGAAGTTCGTGACCAAGAGTTCAAGATCGAGAGTCAACCTTTGGAAGTATATAAGTCAACAGAAGAAGGATCTTGAGTTTAAGGCAAGTATAGCAATCAAGTGTTCTTTTCGCAATCATGATCATGTTACTTAATAATGTATGCATCGGATGATAAAAATGGCTTATTAGCAACTTAAGAAATTATCTGTACGAGCACCTTCGGGATTTACAGTGCAACTGTTGGGGTTATATGGCTCTGGCTTTAGCTCAGTATAAGGACCTTTTCTAGCTTGTTAGAGGTTACCGAAAGGCGCAAGAGGGGCTCCGATCTGTATGGTCTTGGCCGACCAAGTTGGTGCATTTTCTTTGGTTAGTCACTGCTTGGAGGGGAGATTCATGCTTATTGATGAGGAAACCTAGCGGCCCTAACTTGTTAGACGAACCTTTGAAAGGCTTCATCGTGAACCCTGCCGACTTTCCTTGGAAGTGAGTTAAGAGGCTGATCACCTCGGGTAAAAGGGCAATTCACGTCTCGCAGTGAAAGTGTACACCTTTGCGCAAAGTTTATTAAACTGATATATCAGCCTTGCTCAAGGATACGAGCGGCCTTGAAGACTTTTACATTTATGACTTATGTTGGTTAACATGTTCATTATTTACCGTTTTATGCTATTCATTATTTATGTTACATTGATCATGAGACTTGGGATCTATATCACTTGCTGCTATACTTGTGGAGTTCAACATGGACTCACTCTTGCTTTTCCCCACACCCCAGAGAGTTAAGCTTTGGAGAAGCTTAGGCTTGTGGTCAACCAGTCAGTTGTTCCCTGTGAAGTTGGTGTCTCCATCTGAAGATCGGAGTGTCTTTCCGCTGTCTGCTCTTAAGGTTATGTTCTTTTGTTTTATATACGTTATATAAGAGCATTGTCTTTCGATATTACCCCTTATTTGTTGCTATATGTGAGATTTGACTTCCTGGGCTCACATATGGTGTATACCTGGTTTTGTTCTTAAAACCGGGTGTGACACATCACAGACACCTTATGGTGGACAAGAACGTTGCCTCGATGAATACAATTAGCAAAAAAAAGTGCTTATCAAGACTCAAACCCACAACATACTATTGAGCAATAATACCTTCTTACCATCACACACTGACTTGTTAACATTTGTAAGAAATTTTTTTATAAATATTTTAAAAACTTATATTGAACAATTTGCCTACTAAATAATTCAAATAAAAAACCTTTTAAATAGAAATTTTTAAATACTATAAAGCACTACAACTTTGTAATAGAATGTGTCTTTATCCAAGATTATTTGAAAATCTAAAACTTACTAATAGAAAACATGTAGATCAGGTTGGCCACTACAATTTTGGTATTAACTGTGTGAACCTTTAAACTCATTTAGAAGTTCAAAATCTATGAACTGTGGCATAAACATGACAAAAAAAATCATCTACAAGTTGTAGATTATAGTGAGAACATGAACTTTGGTATAAACCATGTCAACAGTTGAGGCTGTTTGAAATTTTCAAATTTTGTGAACTAAAAATAATATTTTAAGACTCTAAATAGTTCTATATAAAACCTTGTCAACCACAAACATATAGTTTTAGTAATTATGTCTATGCAATGTAGTTCAACCTCTGTTCGCCACCATCTCGGATTATAATAATAGAAAATAATAGGATTCTATCTACTTTCTCTGTTCTTAATTGTAAGTTATTTTAGCTTTTAAGATACATAGTTCTTAATAATATGTCCACCTCTATCCTCTGTTGTTAGATAACAATAGTACTCTCTCCGTTCTAAATTACTATAAGTTATTCCAAGAATTTTAAAGAGTCAAAGTTTTTTCGAGCTTGACTAAAATTATAGAGAAAAATACAAAGATGTGTGATTTCAAATAGATATACTATAAAAATATAACTAACGAAGAATCTAATGACATTTGGTTAGTATCATAAGTATTATTATATTATTATATAAATTTGGTCAAACTTATAAAATTTTGACTCTCTGAGATTTGTAGAATGATTTATAATTTAAAATGGAAGGAGTAGTTTTTAAGATATACTGTTGCTAGCTACTCCCTCCGTTTCAAAATAAGTGTCGTTTGGGTTTTTGTGCCACAAGTTTGACTCAATTTGTAAAAAATATATGCAACATTTATATCTCCAAATAATTTTGTTAAAAACTAGACTTAAAGATCTTTCCGATGATACTAATCACTTAATATAAATATTAATATATTTTAATATATAATTAACGGTAGTGTTTTCTCGGGAAGCGAGAACGACACTTACTCTCGAACGGAGGCACTTTACTAAATGGTCAGAATCTGGTCGATCGCATTCGGCGCACGGGCCTGTTTGGTTCGCGGACGAGCTTAGCCTGGCTCGCATAGAAGGAGCCTGGTTCTGGGTAGCCAGACCCAATACATACAAGAACGTGGTGTTTGGTTGTCTGTATGCACGAGACAGGTTGAGCTGAGAAGCTGTTTGGTTGCTCGTATGAGAACGAGTTGCATGAGATAAAAATATATAAATAATCATCATCATGACATTTATTACGGACAACTATTATCGAATAACACTTAGTTTACCTTAATTCTCCTTAATATACTTCAAAATATATTAATATCATTTAATATATGCTAATAATATATTAATAACGTCATTAGATGACTAATTACCTGCACCACGCGAGCCTGGCCCGGCAGAAACGGCCGATTTCTACGTTCCTCCAGAGCCAGGCTGCGGGAGGAATCTTGCACGAGCAGAGCCTGGCCAGACAGATACGCGAACCAAACAAACGTCTGTTCTCGCATCTGTGAAGCCTGGCTGAGGGATGGTGCAGCCAACCAAACACACCTGGCAGATGTTGTATGCGTCGAAAACGATGCGACTGGCGAGGTTCACATCTGCCACGGCCTCCATCTGCTGTGCTGATGATCACTTGCCATCACGGGAGAAACGCCGTCGCTCACTCACTCGTGTGTCGTGTGCCCTTTTCCTTCCGTGGCCACGACGGATCTGTCAGAGACTGACGTGCCATGAACGGCCACTCGGGCACAAGCTTGTTGGCCGCTTGCTGCTGTTTCGGTTTGGCAGAGATGGTTGACGTGTGAAGAGCGAGGGCCGGTTTGGTTTATCAGTAGTAGTATTCTTTCCGTTTAAATTAGCTTTCATTCAAGCTTGGCCGCTAGCTGCTAATTGTATGGATTTTGCAGGCAGCAGGTAATCAACCGAGAACCAGACTAGCAGGTACCGAAAAATCATCGACGACCGTACACGAGTCGTGCTCATATATACTGTAGGTCCTACGCATGCATCCGTCGAACAAATTGGATGCGTCGCAAGTTTGTGTCGACGTCAGCTGCTCTGAGGTGTCGCTTACCCTCCCGCCCGTGTTGTCAATCGTGCGTGTCTGTCCTTCCTCCCACAGCGACCGAGAACACTGTGCGAGTGTCGCCGTCGCAAACAATTGCCGTTAAATGCAAGGGACAACTCCGGCGATACTCAGCGATCCAAGATCGCTGGTGACGAGACTAGTCATCCAAGGCCCGCCGCCCTTGCTGTCGAGACATGTGAGAACGAATATCAATCGAACGACGAGGAGACAGTGTGGAATGGAAAGATGAAATCTGTTGCCTCATTTTGCTACCGGCCTACTAGTACACGGGGGAAAAGAACGACCCCGCTCTCCTTTTGGCCTAGCTAGCTCCCTACTGTTTTTTTTTTGTTGTAATAACCCCCTGCACCGTTGCTTGTCCGTATATTATACTGATAGTACTACGTATACACAAACACAACCGGAGATGGCATGCTGCCCTTTTTGTGTTCTCCACCGCCTGGGCGCAGAGCCTCTGTAGCTTCAACAATTTATTGAAGTTGGTACTTCTTGTTCAACAAATCTAATTCACGCATAGCTAGAACGCAAGGTGTGGTACTTCTTGTCCAACAAGTTTAATTCGCAGGTTTGGACGGATTTGTATGCTGCTGGTCTTTGTTTTTCCCTATCTCTACATTCATTTTCTATTATTCAAACATAAAGGGTCAAATTTATCTCACTACTCCTTGTTTCCCTATCCCAACCCTTATTTCGTATGAACCAAACGCCACCTTGGTACACAATGCTTTTCAGAGTGTTACAACCGCCTATATAGCTATGCATCTTTACAAACATATGATTTTAAAAAACGGATCCCCACCACCACTACAAATCTCTGACAACTAAAAAGGCTAAAAGGACATTTTTTTTCGTGCGGCATTTGTTTGGCTCCGTCGTTCCGCGCTCCCCCTCCGATCCGTCGCATGCTCCCTCGCACACCGTGTGGTGGACCCGAACATCTTCTCCTCCCTCACCTTCAATCACGCTCCGTCCCTTGCGCATCCTCCCCCTCGCTACGCGCTTGCCCATGCCGCTGCCTCCTCTCCCACGCCCCTCTCCTCGCCGCCCCCTCTCCCTCGCCCACGCCGCCGCTTGCCCACGCCCTCCCTGCGCCCGTTGACCCACGCGATCTATTTTCAGAGGTCGCCGAGGGCGAGCGCCGCCTGCTCCTGCGGGATCTACATCGCCTCCACCAGGGACGCGGCGTGCATGTCCCCCCGTCAGGAGCAGAGGCGGCGAGCTTCTCCTTGGTCTGGGCGAGGGTCTGCACCAGGCACTGATATCCCCGTGGTCCCCACCCCACTCTCCCTTCGCGCAAACGCCTCGCGCAGCCGTCGTTCGCGTACGACGCCGGCCCTTCCCTGCCGCCCCGCGCATGCCCTTCACCGTCGCTGCCACCTCCACGCGGGCCCTTCCCCGCCACCACCATCCCCGCGCGCTACTATTGGGTATCGGCCACATCGCGGTCCACTGTCGCCGTTCGTTGTCGCTCTCAACCGTCTTTGTCGCGCTTCGCCATGTTTTTACCGGATCCATCGCCGGCAATGAACACCCAACAGGTACAGCCACCCCTTCCCTGCTCTCCCTTCTGTGCGAAGCCGAGGACCCAAACCCATGTATGTATTTTGTACACATGCCGTGTTTGTTGAAATGCCTCATATGATGGGGGTCGGCGGACCTGCCCCCATCAGCATGGGGCTCGAGCTCGGCTGAGGGGCACGACGTGAAGAAGAGAAGGGCGCCATGGCTGAGGGCAGACGTGCGGTGGAAAGGAGGCGCCATGGTCGTGGCCATGTCCGGGGTTGCCATCGGTGGGGCCTGGCTGGAGGTGGACGGCAGGGGGCTAGGTGCGTCAGTGGCTAGGGCCGGGACGGGGCTCACCGCGAGCGCCTGTACGGCCGGCCATCGCCGCATCCTGCGACTCGCGGACTCGGCAAGCAGTTCATAGGTGCGTTCCATCAGATGAGACCGACTCACTCCTACCCTAGCTTCATTCGGCCAACCTTTTGCCAAGAGGCAGATCTGGCGTTCAAATAGAATCAATCGTTGATTTATTTATTAAAATTACTATTCTCCCCGTTTGGATCATTATAGACTCCCATATATGTCCCCCGCCTAAATCGTACTTTATCTAGCACTTGTACTGTAGCCGAATTTTAGTGCTTCTCTATCCATCCATGATTCGCGTACCATTCCATTCTCCACAGGAGCCGGATTGCGGTGAATTGCATCCCATTATGTCCTTGGATGTGATTCTGGATTACCCGAATGAGGTTTGTACCTGTTTTCTCCCCTTGTTCTTGTTCTATCCTTTACCGCCCATCACTATTAGTTCTTTCAGTTTTCATATTTGTATCCTGTCAGGGGCTTATTTCCCTACTCATTCGTTGTTTGTAACTTTCTTTCCTACCTGCAGGAATGCCCAAATAATCCTCCGCGTTTCACTAGAGTTCATGCTGGCAATACACCAGTTCAATCTACTATCGTAGACACCAGTTCAATTTCATCTTGTTGCTCCGTCAGGCTTATCCATGACATTATTTCAAAATTTGGCCTAGTTGGTTCGCTCAATTGGTTTCTTTTGTCTCCTCCTATATTACTGAAGCAGATTAATCTTTGTTTTTCTACCTGGCTCGTGAGTAGAGTAGATGAATTGTCGCAGACACTCCTTATGACAGATGACACCAGTATTCATTTCAATAAGGATGATGGTGCTAGGCTCTGATTATTAGAAAAAAAAATCCACCTTTCTAAGTTCTATATGACATACCCTAATGCCAAATTTGAAGTTTTTATCTTGTAATTAACTCTTGGCAGGGCAACAGAGAACTACTTGATAAAGGGGTAAAGATAACATGAGTTATTGGATGATGGCATGTTAAAAAAGGTATCTTTGACCGTGCTATACTGCTGTGCGTTGTAGCATAGATTGCAAATTGCAAATAAGTTTCTTATTGCTGATTGTTGGATATTTGCAAATTATAGTTTCACACATATCCGGGAACAAAACATAACCTCTCATATTATTATTTTTACATATTTCTAGAAATCATTTATTATATGTTATTGTACATATATTAGAGAGCTGCAAATTAGCAGTTTGTGACACAAACGAGCAGATGAGTTTTCCACGAGTGGGGGCATCTAAAGGTTATATTACCTTATTTTTCAACTTTAATTTTGTAAGGGGATTGATGCTCTTTTAAATAAAATGGATGGTGTAACCTTTGTCATGTTCAAATTCACAGGCTGTTAATGTTAAGCACCATAAAGTTGGGGAGATCAATGAACCATGCATGTAGACCTGGTGATTCTTTTGCCTTGATGTGTGCTTGCTGCTGATCTGTGACAAGTTTAGTGTGCTAATATAAATTTCCCCATCAAGGAATACCCTGTTGAGATCTATGAATGGTCTGGAATAAGCTGGAAGCCATATGTTGGTGATGATGTGCAACGTCAAACTTTTATGATGAGTCATTAGGTTCTAAAAACTATGTCAACTGACAACAAGGTGCACACTGTTACAAATTTGTTCTGGATTAAAATATATTTTGAGATTGTCTGATTTTTGTGGCTAAAATATCATGTTCTCCTAATGTAGGGTTATTCAACACCCTTCAAAGCTCCTGATGTTTATGGAGTTTTCCAATTCAAAGTTTGAGTACCAAAGACTAAGATATACTGGTCTGTCTTTTACAAAGCAGGTTAGACTATGACATGATTTCCTTTGTAGTCTGTAAGGTAGCAGGATTACTTTAGTCAAACTGTATCCACTTGTATAGTTGTTTTTTTGTGACTTTTCACACTCGATTTGTCTTCTGCATATTTCATTACGCCCTTACAGGCATAATTAGTACTAAAGATTCATAACATCAGCTTACTCATAGTACACTGCCGCATTTTCAACAGTAAGTTCTACTTCCATATGCTATTCAGTAGTTGCATTGAAGTTTGTTTTTGCACCTTTTACAGCTTCACCTCTGTATGAGTTTTTTCATTAAAGTCACTTGCGTAGATTGTATCATAGGTTGCATCCTTATGACATAGTTTCCATAGAGGATAATCCCCTCCAGTCCATAGGCATTGGTAGCAATTGACAGAGAAATAAGTTTGTTTTTCACTTCAATCCACATGTATTGACTATTGAGAGAGTGTGAAAGTTCTGGATTAGCTCTATGTATCACCTCTTCATTTCTTCCTCGTTGCAGATGGGTGCTTTCTTCATATTCTCACTTGTGTACCTATACCACAAATAAAGGACTCATGGGAGCGTACTAAGTGAATGTGTGCTATAAGCCAAGTGTTGCATGGTGCAATTTTATGGAACCATATTTGTAGGGCCAATTAAAATAACATTTGTAGTGTTACCTGGTGCACTCATGAGAAATTTTACTCGTGCTAGGATGTTCGATATGCCCTCCTTTTTTCTTGGATCCTTTCTGATTAGCACTTGTGAAAACGTTTACAGTCTATAACATTAAAATGATGACGAAACATGTAGTGATTTTGAAAGTACTACACCCCCGAATCATTTGGCACTCTTGCTCAGTTCCGGAGACAAATCCTGGAGTGGGAGCTGCATCATGGAGTGCGTGCTCACTCAAAAATTCGTGCCCGAGGTATTATTTTGTTCCCATGCACACGTTTTGTGTGACAAACCAGTGTCGGGTCATGGAGTGGGAGCTGCATCATGGAGTTCTGCTCCATCTCCCTACTCGTGCCTGATTTTTTTTATTAATAACACTTTTAAATAAAATATTTTAAAATTAACACCATTATATTTTTTTTTTCTGAAACTAACCCTTTTGCCGCGCTACCCACGCTGGCGTGGCAAACACACTAGCCGCCCCATGAATGGCAAAAGTGCCACCAACCCTCCTCCCATCCCTAACAGTTTTGCAAATTTTGGTTCCTAAAAGTTAGATTTTGGCAACTCCCAAATTATAGCCCAATAGTTTTGCAAATTTTGTTTCCTAGAAATTAGATTTTGGCAAATCCCAAATTAGCATGGGAAAGAAAGAAAAAAAGCTCATCTCCAATAGTTTTCATAATTCACTTAAAAACAAAAATTATAGGTCCACCATATTGTTTTTCCCTTCGTGACAATTTCCATCACGCCGTAGCAGGTCACGCCATCTGCTCTGGCGATTGTTTCACGTCGTCACTCATCTCCGATCTGCTCTCGTGGTTGTTTCACGCCGTCGCTCATCTCCTTCACGCGTGTCGTCGCAGTTTCACGTCCATCTCCAACTACGGCGACGCGCGTGAAGTAGATGAGCTGGCGATAGCGTGAAACAATCGTCCGAGCAGATGACGCGACCTGCTGTGGCGTGATGAAAATCGCCACGAAGCGAAAAACAATATGGTAGGTCTATCATTTTTGTTTTTCTGAAGTGAATTATGAGAAACTATTGGAGATTAACTATTTTTTCTTTCTTTCCCATACTAATTTGGGAGTTGCCAAAATCCAACTTTTAGAAACCAAAATTTGCAAAACTGTTGGGGATGGGAGGGGGGTTTTGCCGCGCTAGCCCGCCTGGCGCGACAAATCCATTGGCCGCGCCATCCCGCCTGCTGCGGCAAACTGCGTCGTGGGACCTGGTTGCGGCGCTAGCGTGGGTGGCGCGGCAAAAGGGTTAGTTTCAGAAAAAAAATATCAGTGTTAATTTTAAAATATCTTATTTAAAAGTGTTATTAATAAAAAAAATTCTCGTGCCTCCCCTTAGGCAAGATCTCGCATGGAATCAGGGTGACCGCATGCGATCTTCGCTTCCATCTCCTCGCTCGCTCACAGTATTATTATCTTATCGTGATCCATATATTTTTAGTAAAAAGTTTATTGTCCCGTAGCAACGCACGGACACATTACGTAGTCAGTTAAGAAATAAAAGAATACCATATGTGCCTCACCGTTGGCTATGCCTGCCGTGTATATAACCCGACCATGCCTTGCTTAGTTGGAGCCACACGTTGCCCGACACCGGTCCTTTCCCACCGTTCAGACGCCTGCCCGTACCCCACACACGGGTCACCACTAAAGATGACAACGAGAAAAGAAAATCCGCATACCCATGGGCACCTGACCTGATGGACGTGGATATGGGCTTGAATCTGTGCCCACGGGCACGAGTATGGGTAGAGGGCTGTGTCCAATGGGCATAGCTAGACGGGTAAGAAAATAGCATATCCGCACCCGTAAACCCGCTAAACTTGTACTGATATGTGAGTCTTCATAGAAGAGATGTATGTACATTAGATTCTAGGATTTTGATCCCAAATTACCAATCTCCCTAGCGTCGTCGCTCATGTGACTAAAAGGAGCACGCGGCCTCGCTACTGAAAGGATCAACATGCCCAAGAGAGGGTGAATTGAGATTCTCTAAAAATCTTGCAACAATTAAAGCCAATCAAGCACAATTAAGCCCTATGTGCTTTCTAGTGTGTTTTCACTAAACTCTACCGCACAAAAGACTACACCTATTCCATTCCTACTCTAGCATGACATTTCAACTAGTATGAAACAACAAGTAAATGCAGAATTGAAATGCTCAAAGTAAATATGAAAGTAAAGATAGGAAAGGAAGACTTCGCGATCTTTTTTCCGAGGTATCAAGGTGTCGGCACACCCCTTAGTCTTCGTTGGAGCACCCGCGCAAGGGTATCACTCCCTCTTGATCTGTGCAAAGATCAAGTGTTCACTACGAGCTGATTCTTCGCCACTCCGGCCCGGTGAATCGGTCGCTACTGGTCACAACTTGGCTTGGGTCATCCACAAAGCCTCTAGATAATCACCAAGCTCTCCGATTGCCACCAAGCCGTCTAGGTGATGCAGATCACCAAGAGTAACAAGCAAGAACTGTCACTTGACCAACGCAAGGCTAATGAGATGGGTGGATGCACACTTGATACTCTTTCTTCACTAATGAGGTGTTTGATAACTCGATTATCAAATCTCTCAACCTCACTAGGCCTCTTGCAATCACAATGTGTTTGTCAACCTTTCAAATGAGCAAGAGAGTCAACATGAATGAGGTGAAGGCATATTTATACCCCCAACTCAAAACATGCACGAAGGGGTACACACTGACCGAACGCACATGTCGGGGTGACCGGACACGTCCGGTCAGTGCCCAACGGCTAGTTGACGCCAGCCCTGCCACTTATACGAAGTGCTGACCGGACTCTGACATGCATCCGATCACCACTGACCGGACGCATCCGATCAGCTTTTCCCCCTCTCTGGAACCTCTCTGTTCTTGATCGGACTCACCCCCTGGTGCGTCCGATCGCACTTTGAACCTAGCGTCCGGTCACGTGTAGGTGACCAGGACGCGTCCGATCTTGACACTGTGGCAGCGTTTGGTCACAACCGAACCCTAGCCACACAGAGTTGTTGTCGAGTGCATGGAAAAGGGGTACCCCAAAACCTCCGCTTCGGAAAAGCAAAACCAGGGCCAAGAAGGCAATCGACGCTACTTGGCCCACCAAGCCAAGGCCCGAAAACCCGTCAAGCGGAAGCAGGCCGCGGCGGCCCAACAATTCGGGCGTTCGCACAAGCCCTCCAAGCCAAGCCTCGGGCGAACGCTCGTTCTCCGTCTCGCCCGAGCCCTCCGAGCCAGGCCTCGGGCTAGCACTCGTTCTCCGTCTCGCCCGAGCCCTCCGAGCGAGGCCTCGGGCGAACGCTTTTTCTCTGTCTCACCCGAGCCCTCCACGCCAGGACTCGGGTGAACACTCGATTCTCCGCCTCGACCGAGCCCTTCGAGCCAGGCCTCGAGCAAATGATCGATCTCCGTCTCGCCCGAGCCCTCCGCGTCAGACCTCGGGCGAGCACTCCACTACTACCTCTCAAGCCTTTCACAAGAAGGAAGCTCCCTGCTCCTCAGCTCTGACAACCGCACCACCGCCTGCTGAGCCCGCGTCTTGTCAAATAGAACCGCACCCCTCCCTCACATCCTCTTTTTCCACCACCGGCAGCTCCGGGCATGGAAAGCCACACCCGGTGGCACTGTTCGGCACTATAGCCACTCCGAGACCACTATGACGTATGACCATCTGACAAGCTACAACGCAGCGGAGGAGTCGACTCTCCTTGAGAGTCTAAATCCCTGTGAATCAAGTACACCCGTCACTGTGGATTGCCAGTCCACACGACCTCATCCCTGAGCCCTCCACCGCAGGCCTCGGAGGATGAGTCCACTCACCGTCTCGCCCAAGGCTTCGCAGCCAGGCCAAGGATGAGGTCCGACCCATCGACCGGAAGACTCGACACAAACTGACAGGTGCAAGGATGGGACGGAGGGATCCGACACTGCATCGCCATAATGCCGGACGTGCCTGGCCATGACGACAAGCACGGCGACCATACCGTCACTGTAGAGCAACAGTAGTTCGCCCCCACCTTTTTTATTAAGAGCACCTACGTACTATCTCCATGTAACCCGCGCCCTCCTTTTGGCTATAAAAGGAGGAGCCGGAGACGCATCTAGGGAGGGGACAATCGAACGACAAACAACCAACACAATCATCGAACTAGAACACACACAACTCGCTCACCCCCGCATGAGACCTGGGTCCAGTACTCTCTCTCATCGGCTTGTACCCCTACTATGAGCACCCCGGTGCAAGATAACACGAACTCCGCATCTCACACTGGACGTAGGGCGCGCTTTGCCCGAACCAGTATAAACCTCTTGTGTTCTTCTTGCATCACCATCCGGAGCTAGGAACACGCAGATACAAATTCACATACCGGTGCTAGGACCCCTCGGTTCAAAACACCGACAGTTGTATTGACTAGACGCACTGCCCCAGCGTCCGGTCAAATGCAACTTAGTGTCTGGTCATCATTTGAAGTCCAAAATGACTTCGGATCGCGATGCTTTCTTCATGGACTTTTTTCCTCATGATCTTTGGGACCTTTCTAAGCTCTAGGGCTTTGGTTAACAAGTGTGCACCACACCTAACTCAAAAGTCTTACCTAGGTCAGGCTACCCATTCAAACTCCCCTTAATTGTACGACCAAAGGAAAAACAAAGACCTAAACTACTCTAAGTGTCCTCCAACACCATGTGACACTTAGAACTAGCCTATCACCATCTTCGTTGTCCTTCCTTTGAAAATCAAAACGAAATCCATCAATATGGGGACATGAATACCATTGTGCCCAATCGATCATCATTATCGTGACCTAACTCAACTGTTTCTGCAAAACACACATTAGTCACAATAATCTTACGTTGTCATTAATCACCGAAACCCACTAGGGGGCCTAGATGCTTTCAATCTCCCCCTTTTTGGTGATTGATGACTGCAAACACAAGGTTGATATGTGCCCTTGTGGTTCCCTTCCTGAGTGATGAGTGATCGGTCAACGGGCAGCATGTCTATTGGTTGTGTTGGTGTGCAGGTGCGGAGCTCGGAGACAATGGTCGAAGGTGAGGTGAAGGTCAAGTAGAGACGTGTCGCGCCGACGGACCGGGCGTGGTGAAGGGCAGACGTGAGGCTTGGACTGATGGACCGGGAGACCTGAGGACCAGCTGTGGTAGCTGGCACGTGGCATCGGCAAGCAAGAGCACATGGGGATGCTCGGTGCATCAGCCGAGTCGGGAGGAAGGTGATGGCGTCGTGACACTTGGCGGGAGGCCGAGAAGGAAGGCGAATGCACTGTGCCCGCCGTGGAGGCTGGACATGCTCCGACATCGGTGCTGGAACTCGGGGTGTGCGAACCACATCCCGTCTACGGTGCGAGTTCGGTAGCTGAGCCTCAAAAAGCTACCCTCGACGGTTTCCGAGTTTGGGCCTCAAAACTCGGGGTGGCTGGTTTCCATGTTTGGGCCTCAAAACTCGGCGAGGACGGTTTCCAGGTTTGGGCCTCAAAACCTGGGCTCGCAGGTTTCAGCCGGAGGACAGGTTTCCCGGTTTCAGCCTCAAAACTGAGGGAAGGCCCAGGTTTCCCGGTTTCGGCCTCAAAACCGGGGGGAGGTCCGCAAAAGGACGGTCGACGCGTGGTGGCGTGGAGAGGCTGGAGCGGCGGCGTAGCTATCCGCGAGGAAGGCGCGGCGGTCGACAGGGCGGCACGTGCCGGCATCCTGAGGCTTGCGTCGAGGCGAAGCTAAGGATGAGGAAGGCGCGTGGCCGCCGGATCGTTAACTAGCAGAGTTGGACCGGGATACCCCTAGGGTTGGCCGCTTCGCTCTTGTATCTAGGAGTAGAAGGGGACTATTGTTATGAGGCTATAAATAAGAGAGGCGCCCCTCCTCTTTCCCCATCCTTGCAACATTTGTTTCCTGAGCTCTCTCTAGCCCTCGCTTAGGTTCCAATCATACCTCGCTGCCTGTGATCCGCAGAGACGGGAATCATACCTCTGTGTATTTGGATCTTTTGAGGAAACGAGACCGTATTCTCGTTGTCTCCTCGTGTGGAAGAATGTCAGCTGAAATTGAATCGAATCACGTTTTGTGTTCGTGTTCTTCACGTTTTGGTTTTCCATCTCCCAGTGATTTGCTTCGTTCTCCCTCTCCGAGAGATGATTTTCGATTCCACTTGAATCAGTTCGTTCTATGTCGTGAACTCTTTCTTTTCACCGAAGGAATTCTTCCTAACGACATAGATCGGGCTGATTTCGCGTTCGTTCTTCGTTCTTCCCCTTTTCCATGTGATCCTCGTATTTCTCGTGATTGACTTGGTTTGGTGCGATGATTTCTTAGGATTAGCACCCCAATACGTAGAGGAACATCTGGGAGGAGTTTGATCGAAGTCCCTTTCGATTTGGTTGAGATCGAATCAATTTTGGTTTTGAACCCATGCAGTTTTGTGCTTTCTGTGTATTGGTGGACAGTCCGCGACCTGACGGCGAACAGTCCGCGCGTCGGGATTGTTCAGAGTCAGTCAGGCGCAGCCCCCTGACTGTTCACTGTCGAGTGAACGGCGGACAGTCCGCGGTACAAACCCACGAACAGTCCGGGACTCGTCCAGAACTGTATCAGATCAGTTTTGTTTCTAATCTTTTGCCGGTGGACAGTCCAGACTCCCAGTGTCGGACAGTCCGGCGTTCACCGAATAGTCCGAGACCCTGACCCCGGACAGTCTGCGAATCTGTAAACTGTGCAGTTTTGCTTTGAGGCTTTGGCACTTGTTTTTGGTGTTTCTCCGGGGGTTCCGCTGTACCACTAGGACATCTCCTAGGGTATCCACCTACTCGTAGGTCGTGAACTCATCGGTCATTTCGAGTCTTCGCTTTTGGGTGATTTTCTGGAACAAGGGCCAATTGTTTCACGAGTTGAATTTGAGGCTCCCATTCACCCCCCTCTGGTCGCCGATTCGGTCCTTCAATGACAACCTCAAGTATGTTTGATAGAGAGGTGAGGTTTTCAACCGCTTGGTTTATATAAGCATGAGACAATAAGAGCAAAGGGGGTTAGGCATGCTTATACAAACCAAGTCAACATAAGTACTCAACATATAAGAATGAAAGACAAGTACTTATGAACAAGCTCATTTATCAGAGAATAAGCGCTGAAGCAAAGTAAATGAGCATAACCATCTGACATGATATATCTAAAGAGATAAGCACAACATGTCACGAACGAGAGTCTCACACATATCATACAAGTGCATAAAGATAAACATGGATGCATATGAGTGCAAAAGTCACACAAAAGAACCAAAACCCTCTCACACACTCCCCCATTCTAACATATGCTCCCTCTCCCCCTTTGGCATCAAGGACCAAAACTACGGGCCGGTAGGTGGGTCAGGAGCAGACGAACCGGGCGTCAAGGTACATGGAAGTGCCTCAAACTGAGCAACAAGAGCCTCCTCGTCAGATGATGAACTCTGAGCAGGCTGACCCTCTGACACTGGAAGTGGAGGAGAAGCAGTCTAGGTCTGCTCAATAGTCTCTGGCACTGACTCTGGCTGCTGCTGCTCTAGAGGAGGAGTCTGACCCTGAATCTGAGGGTCTGGCTCTGGAACCTCAGGCTGTACAAACTCGGGCTCAACTGACTCAGGCTGGGCTATCCCTGGCTCTAGTCGAAGGTCCACGGTCTCGGTCTCGGCCACTGAAGCAGTCAACGAAGCCTCTGGAGCTGAAGAAACTGGAAGTGTCTGGCTCTGAGTGACTAGTGGCTCAGACGAAGCTACAGTAGAAGGGAGAGTCTCTGTCATCCTTGTAGCTGGAGCTTGAGCTAGAGTAAAAGTCACAATCAACTAAAACTCTAGCGGTGTAGGCTGGCCTGTGAGCTCACTGAACGAAGCCTTCAAACTCCTAGGGGTCACTAAGATCGACTCTGTCTGTGTAGGAATGAAGCCTGAGCGGATCAAAGTGAACCCTTGCAGCTGCCCTGTCATCAGAGTGGTGAACCACTGAGAGATCTATGGAAAGGGTGAGACAGACGATGAAGGAACTAATGAGTAGAAAGAAGTCAACGGTCCAAGCTACGACTGCTGAACTGAGGCGGCTGAGGTAACTGGGGAAGCTGGGCCATCCTCTCCATGAACGCTAAGGTCTGAGCCTGAAGGGCTATCATCTGCCGCTGGAGAGCGTCCTGGCGCTCCTGAGCCTGAGCCGTGGCAATAGCCTGTGCCTCTATAAGTCGAGCTTGCTCCTGAGCCTCACGCCTCTGCTCCTCAGCCTGACGCTGAACCTCCTGAGTAAGTCGGTCCTCCTGCTGCTCCATCCGCGAAAGTATGGCAAGTAGTGCGGGATCGGAACCAGCCATGCTAGACGAGTCGGCCTCTGTGTCATGAGCGCGGGGAGGCATCATCGGCAAGGGACCGTAGTCCTCGTCTGAGCTGTCTGTCGGAATATCTAGAAGATCTGGCTCGTCGGGTTTTACTTCAAGTCCTGCAAGCTATGCTTCTGCTATCTGTCGCACTGCCTCGTCCTGTTCGGCCTTTGTCTCTCGGACTACTGGCCTCTGTCGTGGCTATCTTGGGCGAGTGCCTGGACTAACTCCAACTATCTAACGAGTGTCATAAACCGGAAACTCTGTGGGTGACTGTGATAGTGGAGCAATCAGTGCCGGAATCAGCTTCCTCAGAATGACACAGATCCAGTGAGCGTATGAAAGCTGTTGGTGGCCCTTGAAGCCCTCTGCTAGTGTGTCCTCCATCTATGAAATAATCAAATCCCAAATATCAAACTGGAGCTGGGAGACCAAGTGGTGAATCAACCAGATCTGAATACGGGTCAACCCCTCCCTATAGCATGTCTGAGGCAAAAGAATACGCCTCATAACCTCGTTCAGGAGATGGATCGTCGACGTAAGGTCACGAGGACGTCGACTGGATCCCTCTCTGAACGGCTCTCGAAAGTAGGCACGAATGAGCTGTGCTGAAGGAATAGCCCCGGCGTGGGGACGTCGTGGAGGCTCTGTCTCGCCATAACACAAGGTGTGAACCCTCGTCTCATGTGCTGTCAAACCAAGAAACTCTCGTGCCCTGGTGTTGTAGTCTGTAGGCACGACCTCTGAAAGCAAAGTGAATATACCGGTGATGTGGGTCGATCCACAGAGATGTGTAAAACTGACACACCCAGTCCTCAACATATTGACCACTCCATCCAATAAGATTCGCCAAGCCTAGCAGGTAGGTGAGCAAGGGATGGATGGCCTCTCTTCCAGCTGCTACTATGTCCTCTAGCGGGCAAACTCTGTGAGGCCTGATGTGAATGCCACTGTTTGACATAGGCTGTGTAAAAGTCCTCCTTAAGCATAGTTTAGAAACCCTCTAAAGCCTAAGGGTGTTGCTCATCTGGAAACCACTCCTTGAATGGTACAAGCTGGAGAGTCTGAACCTGACGTGCCATGGCAGTCCGCAGGTCCAAGTGAACCACAGGAGGGGGACCCCGTGGCCTTGGAGGAGGTCGACCACCCCGCCTCAATCCCTTAGGTCTAGGAGACACCTAAGAACGAGCACAGGTAGACCTGCGAAACGGCTGCTCTGTTGGCTGCTCTGTCTGACCCTCTGTCTGGGTCTCTGGTACTGCCTCTAACTCTGGAGCTGCACCGCCTGCTGTAGCTGACTCTAGAGCTACCTCTGACTCAAAATGGAAGTCTGGAGGGAGAGCCTCGACAGGGTCATCAAGAGAGTAACACTGACCCCGGAGGACGAACGCCCCGCCAGTCTCTGAGGGCTCACTCTGAGTCAGAGCCTGCTGCTGAACCTCTGAAAGCTAGTCACGGATCCATAGACCACTCAACTGTCCACCTCGCTCTGCTTGCTCTGCTGCTGCTACTGTCACTGCTTAAGCTATCTGAGCATCACAGTCCAATCTCTTGCACTTCTTCGACGCTACATTCTGCTTCCTCTTCCCCTTGTCACCAGAAGGAGGATGAGAGGGAGGAGGGTCGGCACCGGGACCTCCGCCAACGTTCTTGCAGCGCGCCATGGCTGCAAGAAAAGAGAAGCTATCGATCTTTTAGCTCCCTATCGACGTGGAGGAAAAATCAGACTATTTGGGGGGGGGGGGAGGAGTAGGTAAAACAATACTCATCATGGAATTAATGAATAACATTGCTAAAGCTCATGGAGGTGTATCCGTATTTGGCAGGGTAGGGGAATGGACTCGTGAAGGAAATGATCTTTATATGGAAATGAAGGAATCCAGAGTAATTAATGAAAAAAATATTGAGGAATCAAAGGTGGCTTTAGTCTATGGCCAAATGAATGAACTGCCAGGAGCTCGTATGAGAGTTGGTTTAACTGCCCTAACTATGGCAAAATATTTCCGAGATGTTAATAAGCAAGACATGCTTTTATTCATCGATAATATATTTCATTTTGTTCAAGCAGGATCGGAAGTATCTGCCTTATTAGGCAGAATGCCCTCCGCAGTGGGTTATCAACCTACCCTTAGTACATAAATGGGTTCTTTGCAAGAAAGAATTACTTCTACCAAAAAGGGATCTATAACATCGATCCAAGTAGTTTATGTACCTGCAGACGATTTGACCGACCCTGCTCCTGCCACAACATTTGCACATTTGGACGCTACTACCGTACTTTCCAGAGGATTAGCTTCCAAGGTATTTATTCCGCAGTAGATCCTTTAGATTCAACCTCAACTATGTTACAGCCTCGGATCGTTGAACATTATGAAACTGCGCAAAGAGTTAAGGAAACTTTACAATGTTACAAAGAACTTTAGGACATTATCGCAATTTTTGCATTGGATGAATTATCGGAGGAGGATCGTTTAACTATAGCAAGAGCATGAAAAATCGAGCGGTTCTTATCACAACCGTTCTTTGTGGCAGAAGTTTTTACTGGTTCTCCAGGAAAGTATGTTGGTCTTGCAGAAACAATTAGAGGATTTGAACTAATCCTTTCCAGAGAATTAGACGGCCTACCCGAACAAGCTTTTTATTTAGTGGGGAACATCGATGAAGCTAGCATGAAATCTAGCCACTGACAACAGACAAGAATCATTGGCAAACAACGAGAACCATTGCCTCTGACAAGAACCACTGTGGCTATCAAGAACAACTATCAAACACCACTGTCAGAACAAGAAACTGGACTGAACCTCGAGAGGCATGACCTCAATCCATATCCGCGAGCTTGGCCCCGGATTAATCTGCTACTGCCAACTGAGCTCACTGACACGGACCTGACTCATCGACGAACGCGACAAACTGACCAAGCAAAGGTGAGATATCGACACATTCGGGCACCGAGAAGTCTCACCAGAAAGATCTGCGTGAGAATTAGGACAAAAAAACAGATTAAATAGAGAAGAACCATGGTTTAGGCATTTGGTCGAACAACTTGAGTACGAGGTGGAGTGGATATTCGAGAGAAGCTCACTGTGCTTGAGGTGGGGCACAGAGGGGAGTTCACCGGGGTCGATGGGGGCCACTAGGGCTGAGGAGAGCACTGGCGTGCTGAGGTCCAGCGAGGGCGAGGGTTCCGGCGATCTCCGGCGAGCGAGAGCCGAGCGCCGGCGATGGGCACGCCGACGAGGCTTGGCCGAGGGGGAGGCACGGGCGCGGCGAAGCTATGGGCGAGGACATGGAAGGCACGCAGGCGAGCACAAGCGATTGTCGGCAGTGCGCTAGGGTTTGGCTAGAGCGGCGGCGGCGGCGAAAGCACGGCTCCGGCGCGAGCACGATGAGTAATGGGGATGAGGAGCGGACCTACGTGTCGGTTAGAGAAAAGCATTCCACCCTTTAAGTGATGACCGAACGCACTGCTCGAACGACCGGACGCACGCACTGTAGCGTCCGATCACGAGCAGAGAGCTCCAAATCGGTGCAAATCACGATCGGACGCGTCCTGTCACGTTCGATCAGACGCACACCAACGTTTGGTCCCACATAACCATCGATCAAACGCTGCACTTTCACCATGACCGGACTCGATGAAGACACTGTTCATCAACTGGCTCAAGATGAACTGACCGGACGCACCTGGCCCAGTGTCTGGTCAAAGAGTCCGGTCACAGGAAAAACACTGATTTTCTTTGATTTTTCGCGCCGACTTCACCAAATCAAGTTCCAACTCAAATAAGAAGCAAATAAATACCAGTTGGAACATGGTAGAGCGACCTCACTCAAACCCTCAAAGTTTTCAAATAATTTGCCATAGGCTATGTAGTTTTCTAAAGAAAGTATGCAATAAAACCTGAGGAGACAACATGTGGCCACCAAAACTAGGGGTCTTGACCATTAGGAGCCTCAAATGCTCCCCCTAGCGGTGGGTGAACATAACGGTTGCTCAAGCTTAACCGAAAAGAAACGACAAGCAACACACATGCAAATGCAATGCAATACGAAATTTGAATCTAGGTTGCTTGTCAAGTTTGCTCATGGGTAAGCTTCTTCACACGCTTTTTAGGGCGGTTATCTTAACCATATCTGACAAGCCTACGTGCATAACATAATTTAAACATGGTATATTATACAATGCAATGCAAAGACAACACCCCCTTTCACCTTTTGACAAGACTTAGATCAAGCACATTAAGCTCACTTCACAATCTACAAAGGGTACTCTCATCTAGGGGTTTTGTGATGTTATCCGCCAATTGATCAGTTCTAACTCCTTCTAAGGATATGTCTTTCTTTGAAACATGATCTCTAAGAAAGTGATGGCGAATATCTATGTGCTTTGTGCAAGAGTGTTGAGCCGGGTTGTTAGCAAGCTTAACCGTGCTCTCATTGTCACATAACAAAGGTACCACTTCTAAAATTACACCATAGTCTAGAAGGGTTTGTTTCATATAAAGGATTTGTGCACAACAAGCTCCTGCGGCTATGTATTCCGCCTCAGCGGTAGATAAGACCACACTATTTTGCTTCTTCGAACTCCAAGACACTAGTGATCTCCCAAGCAAATGGCACCCTCTGGATGTGCTCTTTCTATCAATTTTGCAACCCGCGTAATCCGAATCAGAATACCCAATGAGTTGGAAGTTAGCTCCTTTGGGATACCAAAGGCCAATGCTTGGGGTGTGCTTTAGGTACTTAATGATTCTCTTTACGGCTATGAGGTGTGACTCCTTAGGATCGACTTGAAACCTAGCACACATGCACACGCTAAACATGATGTCAGGCCTAGATGCGGTCAAATATAACAGCTACCCATCATAGAATGGTAGAGAGTTTGATCAACCAGTTTACCTCCCTCATCTAGGTTGAGATGTCCATTTGTTGGCATTGGGGTCTTGATAGGCTTGCAATCATTCATGTCGAAGCGCTTGAGGAGGTCTTCGGTATACTTCTCTTGAGAAATGAAAGTCCCCTCCTTCAGTTGCTTGGCTTGAAATCCTACAAAGAATGTGAGCTCCCTAATCATGGACATTTTGAACTCCTTTGACATCAAGTCACCAAATCCTTTGCAATATTCTTCATTTGTTGAGCCGAAGATGATATCATCAACATAAACTTGACAAATGAAGATCTCTCCATCAAGCTTCTTGGTGAATAGTGTGGTGTCGATCTTCCTAATGGTGAAGCCCTTCTTAATGAGGAAGTCCCAGAGATGCTCGTACCAAGCTCTTGGGGCTTGCTTTAGCCCATATAGCGCCTTGGACAACCTATAAACATGATTAGGATATCTAGGGTCTTCAAACCCGGGAGGTTGATCAACATAGACTAGTTCATTTATGAAGCCATTTAAAAATGCACTTTTCACATCCATTTGATAAAGTTTAATGTCATGATGTGATGCATATGCAAGGAGGATACGAATGGCTTGAAGTCTTGCAACCGGTGCAAAGGCCTCTCCAAAATCCAAACCTTCAACTTGAGAGAACCCCTTTGCAACTAGCCTTGCCTTGTTTCTAACAACCATGCCTTGACCATCTTGCTTGTTCCCAAACACCCATTTGGTTCCAATGACTCTTGCGCCTTTAGGTTGCTCTTCAAGGGTCCAAACTTCATTGCGGGTGAAGTTGTTCAATTCTTCATGCATAACATTCACCCAATCTGGATCCTTTAGAGCATCATCTACATGTGTAGGCTCAACAAGAGAAACAAAGGAGTGATGTTCAATAAATGAATCAAGTTTTTGAGAGCGAGTCATTACACCCCTTGTTGGACTCCCTATGATGAGATCTTGAGGATGAGCTTGTAGTAGTGGAGTAGTCCTTCGATCAACCACTTGAGGGGCCACTTGTGGAGCATCAACATCTTGAGCTTGTACCACCATTTGATCAAGAGAGACATGAGTGTCCTCATTTGGCTCTCTCCCATCTTTATCATCATCTTGTGGTACATTTGATGAAGATGGCTTGTCAATGACTTGCACATCATCATCATTTGGCTTGATGGCTCAAACCGACATGTTCTTCATTGCTTCCCTCAATGGTTCATCACCTACATCATCAAGATTCTCATGTGCTCCTTGAGAGCCGTTAGATTCATCGAATTCCACATCATATGTTTCCTCTACCATACCGGTGGCATGATTGAATACTCGATATGCTTTGGACTTCAATGAGTAACCAACAAGAAAGCCAATATCACAACGACGTTGAAACTTCCCTAGGTGTTGGCGCTTCTTGTAGATGTAGCATTTGCACCCAAACACTCTAAAGAAAATTACATCCGTCTTCTTGTTGTTGAGTAGCTCATGGGGGTCTTGCAAAAGAGACGATGGGGGAACAATCGGTTTGATGCATAGCAAGCAGTGTTGATTGCTTCCGCCCAAAATCTTTCCGGTGTAGAGTACTCATCTAACATTGTCCTTGATTAGTGTCCGGTTCTTTCTCTCAACTACCCCATTTTGTTGTGGTGTGTAGGTTGCAGAGACTTCATGCTTGATCCCAACTTCATCACAATAGTCCTCAATGTGAGTGTTGTCAAACTCCTTTCCATTGTCAATTCTAATCTTCTTGATCTTGACATCAAATTCATTTTGGGCTCTCTTGGCAAACTTCTTGATTGAAGGGATTGCTTTGGATTTATCATGGAGGAAGAACACCCAAGTATATCTTGAATAATCATCAACAATCACTATGCAATAGAGATTTCCACCCAAGCTACCATATGTTGTTGGCCCAAATTGATCCATATGAAGCAATTTCAACTCTCTTGATGTTGATAAAAATGCCTTGGTAGGATGAGTATTTGCCACTTGCTTTCTGGCTTGACATGCACTACACAATTTGTCCTTTTCAAACTTCACATCTTTGAAGCCCCTAACCAAGTCCTTCTTCAATAGCTTGTTGAGAGTGTTCATTCCAACATGTGCTAGTCTTCTATGCCGTAGCCAACCAAGTGATTGCTTTGTGAATAGACAAGTCTTCAAGTTGGCATCTTCGGAGGTGAAATCCACTAGATAGAGATTGTTGTATCTAAATCCTTGGAATATCACTTGAGAGTCATCCCTCTTTGACACAACCACTTCCTTCTTAGCGAATAAGCATTGAAAGCCAAGATCACACAATTGCCCAACGGATAGCAAGTTGAAGCTCAATGAAGCAACTAGAAGCACATTGGAGATAGAATGATCATTTGAAATAGCTACTTTGCCCAAACCCTTGACATTGCCCTTTGAGTTGTCACCAAATGTTATCTTTTCTTGGTCCTTGACATTCTCTTCTAGTGAGGTGAACATCTGGGGATCACTGGTCATATGTTGTGTGCAATCACTATTAATGACCCAATGAGATCCACCAGTCTTGTAGTTCACCTACACACATGAAATCAAGCTTGAGCTTTAGGGACCCACACTTGTTGAGGCCCCTTAACTTTCTCTACTAGAGATTTTGCAACCCATATTTGTCTAGGCCTATTCTTGTTTGGAGGCCCCATGAACATAACTTTCACTTTGCCACTAGAATCTTGTCTAAGCATGTAGTGATCATTGAAGGCAAAGGGTCTAGCATGCTTGGGCAAGGGTCTGGGTGGTTGTGCTTCACAATTGTGTGCAAAGTGTCCTTCTTGACCACACTCAAAGCATCTTCCCAACTTGCGCTTTGGCTTGGGTTGTGTGTTGTTCTTGCGTTGCTTCATCCTCTCTTCCAAGTATCCAATGCCATTTCTATTGTTCTTCATCACGGTGTTCATAAGTAGCTCACTTTGAAGACATTGACCCTTGGTGAAGTTCTTTAATCCGATGGCTAGGTGCTCCTTCTCTCTCTTGATCTTGTCATTCTCTTGTTGGAGTTCCACTGATGTAAGCATATCTCGTACACCAATCTGATTAAAATATATAAACTGAGATATAAGATCACGAGAAGTATACCTTTCGGTTGCTGGAGAAGATAACTACGGAGATGGTGATGGTTAATCATCAATGAGCTGTGGAGAAAGAGCTCGGACTGGTCGACGACGAATACGCCTAGACGTAACACCGTCTGTCTTGGACGGTAGACGACCCATTGTGGAAATCAAGAGCAGTCGCGCGACGAGCGCTTCCCAAAAACCTTATTCATTCTCTCCCGTTGTAGTATCGCAAGGACAAGGATTCTAGAGACCTGCTCGCCTGATCACTGGTGCACGCAAGGGGATTAGACTAGAGAAAACTAGATGATAGCCCAACAGCGAGATGAGGCAAAACCCTAGCTCGATTAGTTACGTTTTGGCGTGGCCGATAGGCTGCTTATATAGTCATGTTCAACCTACCTCGTGTCGTAATCATGATCTAAATTATTTTAGGACTCTAAACTTGTAATCACCACCGGAATCCCCGGCTTTGCCAAGTGCCCAGTATTTTGCTGAGTGCATTTTGTCGGGCACTCGGCAAAGAGACCCATATGCCGCGTGCCCACGACACGACACACGACAAAGAAAAAACACATGGCAAAGGGTCTCTTTGCCGTGTGCCAAACAGCAAGCACTCGACAAAGACAACACACTTACCAAGTGCCCACCGCAGGCACTCGACAAAGAATAAAACACTCGACAAAGTTATTCTTTGCCGAGTGCGAAACGGAGGCTCTCGACAAAGAACCTTACACCATTAGACGTCGTTGCCGCCGTTAACCTTTGTCATGTGCCTACACTAGGCACTCGTCAACCTAACCGTGCCATTAGGTGCCTATTTTTGCCGAGTGCCTCCTTAGGCACTCGGCGAAGGCTTCGCCGAGTGCCCGATAAAAGGCACTCGAAAAAGACTTCTTTGCCGAGCTGACCTTCGTCGAGTGCTCTTTGTCAAGTGTAGCACTCGGCAAAGACTATGCCATGTGTATTTTGTCCGTAGGCACTCGACAAAGAGAGCGAATCCGGTAGTGAATCGTTTAAGACTCTGCAACTTGAAGGCCAAGAAATCAAAAACTAAAACTGTAAAAGGAGACTGCACTCTCGCAAGACGAGGAGCCGGATTTCGACGGACCATTTATGCAGGTGCTGCGCACCTGCTCCGTCTGACGAGACGAGCAGCACGCACGTGCAGATTTTTTTTTCTCTTATTCACACTGGAGTTGAGAAAGTAAAGAGTACTATCATATTTAAGCAAGACTATCTCTACTTCCAGAAGCAAGGTCAGAGTAAAGAGTTTCTACTTTCGATCATTTTTATATATGAATGAGTCTTTAAGATTTATTAGGAATTTTTAAATTTGTTATTTGGCCAAGCCTATAAATTCCAACAGATATCCGAGTGGATGTGGATGCAAATTGAGGCCTTGTTCACTTCACAACATTACCCAAAATATTTTGCGCAGTAAAATTTTTACACGCATGCATGGAGCATTAAATGTAGGTAAAAAAATAACTAATTATACTTTTAGTCTGCTCATATCGAGACGAATCTTTTAAGTCTAGTTAGGTCATGTTTGGACAAAGTTTGTCAAATAACAACGAAAGTGCTATAATAACTTTTCCCAGCATATTTCGCCAACTGAACAAGGCCTGATTGGCCTAGGAGCGATGATCGAAATGGCTGCATGAACCTACAGAGCGCAGTCTCCACCAGGCTGCTTGGGCGTGCATTGGCCGGCGTAGCACACGTACGGGACAGTTGGCCGGCAAACCAAACATTTTTCAGGCTGGTAGGATGCAATGCAAGCATCCGAACACGCTCTCAGTTTAACTTTAATCCTGATCTTATAAAAAGGTATTTCCTACATGTGACTAGATAGGGCGGTGGTACTGTTTGAATGAATAGTACAAACATGTGAAGACGACGTAATAACAGAATAATAATTTTATTCATAAATATCTTGATATCAGGCACCTTGACCCTGATCTTCAAGACCCCCCTGCCTATTGCAACAGGAGATTACATACAGTATACAAGTAATCCAACGACTATACTATATATACTTAGCCAACTAATCCTAACACTGAACAGCAAACGGAAAGAAAGTGGAGAATAATAATTCAAAGATGAAACACGACGAAAATTGAACCTGAACATTAATAGGCACCGCGATTTGCTCTTGTGCCTTACTTTCAACTTCCACCAACCTTGGCGCCAGTCCCGTGTGAGGCCACCACACCGTGCACTCGCCGGCTCACCGGCCGACGCCGCACTTTTCTCGGCCTTCACGAGCCACACCGGCCTACACCAGCCTCGATCGATCACCAACACCAACACCTGCCGTACGTTACGTGCGCCCACCTCCCTACACCAGCCTGACCGGCGCCGCGGCAGCCGCCACGGCCTCGACGCCCTTGCAGCTGAGCGACCGTATGAGCCTCCACGGCGCCCACCCCGCGGCGGAGGACGGCTGCTCGTTCCCGGCGCCGCCAGCCAGAGCCGCCTGCTGCCGCGCCCTCAGGCGCCTCCTGATCTCGCCCATGTCCATGGCCGCCGGCGCGCGCACGGACCCGAACGCCATGTCGTGCCACCGCACCTGCTGCTGCTGCTGCTTCCTTGGCGGCGCCGGCGCGACGCTTGGCGCTCCGCGGCGCGCGCGCTGGGGAGGCTGCGGCGGCTGGGCGACGACGACCGTAGTTGCCGTGACCTGGACGACGGTTGCTCTTGGACGCTCGGTGCGCGCGTTGTTGATGCGCCGGCGCCGGGGCCTGAGGAGGAGAGGCGTGAACTCGAAGTCGTCATCTTCGTAGTAGTCGTCGTCGGGAGCGCAAAGCTTTGCGGTGGTGAGCACGGCGACAGACGACGGGGAGAGAGATCGTCTCGACCCCATCTCTCTCCTCTCCCTACAGAGGAGAGGGGGAGATGGGAGGAGTGGATGTGAGCTCTCGAGGTGTGTGTGTAGAAGAAATAAGCAGGAGTGTGTGTGCCCTTTTGCGTCGTGTGAAGGGCGTGTTTGTGGTTTTGCGGTGACGGAAAAAATACAGCAGCTAGAGAGGGCCCGGAACCGGGACTCCGGGAGTGAGTGATGAGATGCTTTCTTTATTAGAGAGAGAGGAGAGGCAGTCAGGCAGAGGGAGAGAGAGATGCCGTACGTGATGGTTGGTCTCGCCGCTGAGCTTGTCGTTGAATAAAAACCAGGCCTGGGCGTCTGGTTCTGGTTCTCGAACGCTAGCTTTGCTTTCTGCGTAGGTAAGGTACACACCAGTCACCAGTCACCAGTGTGGTCGGCCTTTGATGACGTTGATGTGGAAGCATCGGAAGGCGGCATAATCCTGACCATGCATGCACATATATTGTATTGCATACAATTATAGATTTTGTATTAGTCAAATTAACTTAACTTAGATTCACAGGCGAATGTTAATTATTAACATTTAAGTATTTCTCTGACTAGGTTTACTACGAAGATATATTTAATAATTTAATTTAACAATAATATTCATACTTTTCAACTTTGGCGTGAGACTTTAAAATTGTTTGGCTTCTTGAAAAGTGAGAGATATATATTTTTTGACTAAAGGAGTGTAGTAAATGGAGGCTCAACTAGCTTGTTAATAGATACCAAAAAGACTCAATGGTAGATAAATAAATGCAAAACTTATATTTATCTACAAAATCAATATATTAATATGTATGTGCTTGTATTTTACTTGGTTGGTTTATTTTAGAAAATTATAAATTTATAATTAGTGTCACAATTTTTTTATGTGGTATAGGCGACCTGGCTAGCGACACAGAGTGGCCTTGTGCTAACTTCATCAATTCTTACGTCTAATGTCTAGTCTCTCGTCCGAGGATTTTTCTCGGCCTATGTGAGAAGATCTTCTTCTTAAGCACAATGTCCGGGAGCTGTCTTACCCCTTGCAGATCGAGTTTTTTTTAGTTAGTTGCGACTTGGTGGACACACCTAGCTATATATTATGCACAAATCTTAATCGACCTTCTAGATATCTTGAGTAATAACTTGCGTTCAACAACTAGAGTAAAAGCATCATTTAACCTTTCTAAAATGATTATTGGCTTTGTTATGTACTCCCTCTGTCTCTGAATAAATAGATTTCTGGAGTTGTCTTAAGTTATTTTTTTTTAAATTTTGACCAAGTTTCTAGGAAAAAATATTAAGATTTATAGTACTAAATTAGTGTCATTGATATATTATAGAATATATTTTTATAATATGCTTATTTTATATTATAGATGTTACATTTTTCTATAAAGTTAGTTAAACTTAAAAAGATTTGACTCATACGAATTCTATGAATTGATTTATTAAGGGGGCGGAGAGAGTAACTGAAAATAATTGCAACGAATAAATAAGTTCTTGATTGTGACATGTACACAAATCGTGCACAAACTCTATAGAAAGGTATACTCTTCCAGGGCGTACTGGGCTTAACAAACACACGTGGGCACTAAACGAACCATCATTTAAGTTCCACTGTTTCTAGATGCTTTGTTGACAAGTAGTCGATCGAGAGATCGAGTGACCATACCGGAAAAAGATGTAATAATCAGCCATGGGAATGGCAAAAGGCAGATAAAAGACAGAACATTGGGGTCAACTTTCTGTGATGTAGGCTACCGTACCTCTCGAAGGTCTTCTCCCAACTATCACACGTACAATCAGTTCAAATTTTCAAAGATTTAGTATATGCTGACTCGAGAATGGGCTGCTGTGGAGACACTGATGTTTCTCCACGTTCTCGAAGCTTAAGCTTAAAAAAAAAATAAAGATAGAGCTTTATAGACGGCGTATAATCTTGAGCAATCAGATGCCCGACGCAGTGAAGAGCCTGCATACATCGCACTACTGTATGTGTTGTATGTTTCGGCAGCTGTGCCAAAAACATGTGTTCATATTTACATATTTGTTTGAAGATAGATGTTGACGTCGGAAGTGATCCGAATCACACACCAGCAGGGCTAGAACGTCCGAAGAGGTTGCAGTTCAACCTGAAGCAACAAGGATCCTGGCTAAGTCAATGAAAACCAATCTAGAGACCGGTTTAGATCGATTTAGGGTTTTAGATCTCTGTGTTGGTAACTCTAGAACTACTCCCGGGAAGACCCGTCGGGGAGAAGCACGTAGAGGTTTCCCTAGGATCAGCAAGGCTGCCTAGAACGCCGTCGAGTCTCACCGGGAGACGCGCCGAACAGCAAAGTAGGAGGGAAAAAGGGTAAAGGGATAGTAGATTGATTTTGATCGATCAGGGTTGGATGCCTCAATCGGCCATGATCCTCTCATATATATAGAGGGGGCTGGTCTTATCCCAATAGGAAACATCTCCAGATACAATCTCCAAGTTTCCTATTCGAACTCCATCAAAACATGGAATCTAAGAGTCCTATCCGGACTAGACAAGGCAAACTTGATCTTGCCGATCTTCGAATCGACCAAACCGGCTTAATGGGTTTTATAGATGTCAGCCCAAATTGATTATACCGATCAACAAATCATCCTTGCAAAAGAAGGATCTATAAGTCGGTGCTTAATTTGGCATTCATCATCATCTTAAGGCCTCCGACCAGTATTACCTGGTCGGAAATAGTACAACTAGTCGGAACACTTCAAATGATCAGGTTCATCTTACTTAAAACATTCGACCTTTCAATATTAAAAGATAAACTCGACTCCAAATTATGAGAATACCCATTCGGATTTCATTATTTATCTATGCCACTTTTGAGTGTCAACATATGCCCCCCTGTTTTTAGGTGATCTTTAGTAGAACCTAAAAACAAAACCGAATAACAAGGATGTCCAACTCATCGGTCATTCAGCAACCAAGGATAAGTATTTTTTATCATTTTTGTTCTAAGGGCGATACATGTATCGGCCATTGTTTGGAAAGCACTCAGGCTTCCTGAAAGTATTTCTTCAAATACCTCCCGTTTATTGCTCTTGGGAGACTTTCACCTTGCAACATCTCTAGCATATATGCATTCCCGAATATCGCTTTGATCACTTTATAAGAACCTTCCCAGCTCGGCGACCACTTGCCAAATTTATTGCTTCTCGATCCAAGCGGTAATATAGTCTTCCACACTAATTCTCCCACTTGGAACGATTTGTTCCTCACCTTCTTGTTGTAAGCTCTGGCAACTCGGGCTTTATCTCTTTCCATCTCCTTAAGAGCCTTTAAACTCTTGTCAGTTACATCATTGTTGACACTGGTTATCTATCATAAATAAGGGATAAATAAATATGAAAAGGGCAAGAATTTGATCACCAACAAAGGTTTAGGGTTTTAACTAACAATATTCCACGAGTTTTGGTGAACTATGATTCTGCAGGGACTAAACCAGAAAATCAGCACCGATAGCTTCTCATAGAAGGAAACCGACGGGAGATAATGCCACCATCACGTCAGGATTATTCTAGAAGACTCCAGAGGACGCAAGAAGACACCAGGAGGTCGACCACCGCGAGAGGATGGCAGGTGGGACCGACCGGTCCTCTCTTGAGGCCCACGAACTCCTCCTTCTTGAACCTTCCTCCACCGACCTCTAGGATGCATCTCAGCCGTACCTTAAGTCGGTTTGATCCAAGGGCCACGGTTCATCTCCCAGGGCTATATAAACAGCCCCAGACCCCCTCTCTAGAGCATCAAGGTTTGATCATTAGACATCATCAATCAGAGCATCAGGCATTCATCAGAAGGAGATCAATCGGAAGCCCTAGAACTACATCCACCTAGAATAGTAGATAGAATAGGATTAGAGGAGGCAAGTTTCGCTTGGATTCCTGATCTAGTCACGAGAAGGCTCGGTAAACCCAAGATCTTCTCTCTTGTATTAACATTATGGATCTATTTCATAATTGCTCTTCTAGTTCATCATTGTTCTTCATTGTTTATGTTCTAGTTCATCGTCTAGTTCATGTTCATCGTCTAGTTCATCTTCTAGTTCATAATCCTGTTCTAGTTCATGATCTAGTTCGTACTTTAGTTCTTCTCGATGATCTAATTCACCTTATCATTCATCTTCGTGTTCCAGATAGCAATACAATTGATATGATTAAGACATCAATTATTATATTCTTAATTATATTGCTTCTAGTCTTCTTTGATTATATATTTGGCATAGATAGTTCATCTTTATGTTTATACTCATGTTCGTATAGCGCTCATCTTAAAGTACAACGGGTGGGTGATAGATGCTGTGTAGGCGTGGTGCCTATACATTATTTAACTGCGAATGCGTCCTATGTTCCGGATAGAGTGGTAGATCGCGGGTGTGACATTCCTGTTGAGTCCTTTGTATTCCACCTCCCGAATGTAGTGTTCAGTATGGCTCAGTTAACTCATTGTTTAGGGCTTACTCTGTTTGACACCTTTACTATGGAGTTGCCTCTTGATTATAAATATGATGTGACCTAGCCAATGATTGCCAAATATGTTTGCACTAATCAAGGTATGCTATGACTTGTAATTAGAATAACTTAGGAATGCTTCTTAGTAATACCTGTTCTAATCATCACTTGCTAGGCAGTACTGTTCTAGGATTATCCTTGATTGATCTGATCTCGGTTATCATTTATCATTTATCATTATCATTTACTCTGTAACCTGATCCTTGCTTGGAGTAATTAGTGTGTTATCAGTCTATTTATAAGTGTGTGCTATAATGTTGTTAAGTCCTTATTAGTATAATTCCATCATACTTTGAATTGATTAGTCTCTAGGCTAAATATAAATAACGATACCTGAGACTAGCTTGGGTGAAATGCTTCTACAACGGGTATATTTATCTGTGCACTTGCGGGTAAATATCTATCTTCAATCCAGTGCCCTGATATAATTACTCTGCTAGCTTCATGTTGGGGATGACAACTTGACGTTAAGTGAAGTTAGTAGTGTCCCGTACACTCTTTAGTGCCTTCACTAGATTATTATTTTATGTGGTTCATTCTTAGAGTGATTCCATTAAGGAGTATCAACAAGCATTTCTGGCACCGTTGCCGGGGACCACATCAATTCAATTAGGGATGGTACCTAGGGTTTTTCATTAGAATCTTTATGAACACTGATAGGACATTACATTAGCAGCATTTTAAAATTGTAGCTAGAACATATCATTTTACTTACACACATGTGATAATGCACTGATTATTTACTTTTACTCAAACAGGCTTACCCTGGCTTTGTTTATCTTTTTTATCTAATGCAGGGTGTGATGTATGACTGGTTTCCAACTTCCGAAAAACTACATTGAGGATCCCAAAGCTTTACTAAGGAAAACAAGACGCAAACTCAAGAGACCCTCACCACCACTTTCAGAAGTTAGCCGGATAAGAAGAAGCTTAACACCAGTGTTGGACACCATGGTCGATAAGACACTCCGTGAGTTCTCTGCACCAACCACTGCCAACATCAGGACTGGATCAACAGTCAATGTGGGAGACAACGGATTTGAGCTCAAGCCAGCTTTGATCAACATGGTGCAAGCTAATCAGTTTTGCGGAAAGGCACATGAAGACGCAAGCGCTCATCTCCAACACTTTCTGGAGATTTGTAGCACTTTCACCATCAAAGGAGTCTAAAAGGACGCCATTCTACTTCGCTTATTCCCATTCTCACTCTTGGGAAAAGCAAAACAATGGTTCTACGCCAACAAAGACAAAAACACCTCGTGAGCGATTTGTTCAACTGCCTTCCTAGCAAAGTTCTTTCCAGTGGGCAAGACGAATGCCCTCCGTGCTAAGATTTCAACTTTTCAGCAACAATACGATGAATCAATCCCAGAGGCTTGGGAACGCTTTCAAGACTACATATCAGAATGCCCTCACCACGGGATGGAGAATTGGCTACTCATGCAGACCTTCTACCACGGGCTCACTTCGAGTACTCGTGAAAATGTGGATGCCGCTGCTGGAGGATCATTCTTATCACTCACTATCAACAACGCAACTACGCTCATAGAGAAGATGGCCTCTAACCAAGGATGGAATGAGGAACGCCCTCAACCATGCAAGAGGGTAGGAATACATCAACTAAAGGAAGTAGACATGCTGTCTGCCAAAACTTGACCTACTCATGAAGAAGTTCGATGAACACACTCCCAAGAAAGAAGACGTCAAGCAAATCTACGAATCTCACATGACATGTGAAGAGTGTGGAGGTACTGGTCATTCAGGGAGCAACTGCCCTGAGATTCAAGAGGATGCGAAGTACATCAACAACAACACCAACTACCATCCTCAACAAACTCAAGGATGGAACCAGCAATCAAGGCCTAATTACTCAGGTAACTACCAAGGTAATACATTTAACTAACCACCTTTGAGAGAGATGATATCTAATCAAAACAAAATTATTGATAATATGTCTAAGAAGATAGCTTCCAATGATAAACTGCTTGAAAATATTAATACTAGAATGGATAGCTTTACTTCTGCCATAAAAAATCAACATAGCTTTAATAAAATGATAGAATCTCAGTTATCTCAGTTAGCAGCTTCAGTCCCTATGGCTGAAAAAGGTAAGATTCCCGGAACTCCAAAAGAGTTAGAGACTGCAAATCTTGTAGACATTTTTGATGCAGGACATCTCATACCTAGACCATCGAAGGAATGGATGGGTGACTCCATTGCCCCAAAGAAAGGAGATCCAGGAAGACCTGTGATTCCAATCCATATTGGAACTCACAGTTTTGAAGAAGCAGTCTGCGACCTTGGAGCAAGCGTCAACATTATGCCAAAGGTAATATACAAACAAATTTATGGTGCACCTCTGTTATATACAAGTATGTGTTTGCAGCTTGCAGATCAGACACTGTGCTACCCATTGGGAATCCTAGAAGATGTCTGTATACGAGTGGGACGCTCGTATGTGTATGTAGACTTTATGATCGTTGAAACAGGTGGAGACAAGAAAGCACCCATTATTCTTGGACGCTCGTTCCTAAGCTCAACAAATTACTACAAGGAATCTGGGCTTCTGTGACGATTTTTTGGATTATGACGCACCTTCTGTGACAACAACATATCGTCATAGAAGGGGTACACTGACACGAAAAAGCCTGTAATTGTCACAATCAGTTTGTCATAGATGGACGGTCCTTCTGTGATAAACTAATTGTGTCAATTACAAGCTTTTTTGTGTCACTGTACCCCTTCTGTGATGATATGCTGTTGTCACAGAAGGTTCGTCATAATCCTGAAAATCGTCACAGAAGCCCAGATTTCTTGTAAAAGCCATCATCTACGCGGACAGCGCCAAGATCTGTTTCACGATCACAGGCAATAAAGAAAGATTCAGCTTCAAGAGTCATACACTCACTACCCGAGTCCATCCTCAGATGCCCTACGAAGACGCAAACACTATATCATCAAAGAAGAAGAATAGGAACAGAAGAAGGACAAATAAGGCTACACAACCGCATCAAGACACAGTATGGATGGTCAACTCTGTCCAAACAGAATACGACCACCTTCTTCCATCACCATACCTCGCCAAGAGAGATGATCCAGGTGTACCCACCATCGATTGCAAGATCAAGGGAAGTACATTCCACAAGACATTCTGCGACATCGGTTCAAGTGTCAACATAATGTCTAAGGTGACATATGAACACTTATATAAAAATAGACCTATGTATCAAACATATGTGCAGCTGCAGCTGGTGGACCAAACTTATTGATTTCCGGAGGGAATAGTAAAGGATGTGATGATCCAAATTAAAAACCACTATGTTCCCACCGACTTCATAGTACTAGACATGGGAAGAGAAGACGATATTCATATCATTCTAGGAAGACCCTTCCTCAACACCACTGGCGCCATCATCTACATGAGATCTGGAGAGATCCACTTCCAGTTCCCAAGAGAGAAGGTACGCTGTTACTTTAATAGCTATGCCACTAATGTACAGGAAAAGAAGAACCACTCAAGGAGGAGGCGCCGCACATCCAAAAACAGCAAGAACCAACCAATCAAGGATGGATGGGCTGACTATGAAGGAGAAGTCACTAGGAGTGAAGACATCCCATTAAAGGAAACGAAGAGCGAAGAAGTAAAGAAGGCAAGTCCACCAGTTAAACAAGTGTGGAAAAAGAAAGAGATTTCTACTGACGTGCAATCATCAAGGTCCTCCTCAGGATATGCTGATGCACCCAAGGAAGAATAAAGAGCCTACAAGGACTCTTGTTCGATAGACTATAAATATCGAATCCTCGCGGAAAGGTAACTCGGTAGTTATCCATAATCATTAGCATTAAATTCATCATAGATTTAGCATGATCATTTTACTGTTACTTCCTAGCAATTATATCTGCATTAGAAAACAAAATAAAAATATGGAAACTGTAAGCCCCATGAGAGTAGTACACTTTCTGTGGAGGCATAAAATAAAAATAAATATATATATTTGCATATTTACTTCTGCATTGCATACATCTATAATGATGAAACACTGCTGAAACTCTGATTAGTGGAAAGGAAGAAAAATAATCTTAAGAGCTTTAAGACAACTAGACAAATGGAGGAATATTTATCACTAACGCTTAATCAAGCTCCACTAGTTGTGTTGTCTATCTTTGAATTCAGCCCGAAGAGAAGAAGAGAAGGACTCAAGAAACCACTAACAGTCTACTCGTCTTCTGGAGAAAAAAAGACCTCGTCAAGATCCAGCTTGGGGGAGAGCACCCTCAGTTATCACGATAAGTATCACAGTTTTTTATCTATTACTATTAGTTTGGTTTAGTTAGATCAGGTTAATAAATGAAGAAACCCCTAAAGAGATGAATAGCTATTACAAAACCAAATAAAGATATTATATAATGAATAAATGTCTAGGTGGATATAAACTTAATTTTGCTCATGATGAAAATGATGAACAATTGCTCTGCCGTAATCCCTTTTAAGTACCTACTGTTCAAACTTAAATTTTCTTGAGTTTTAGACGAAGTTATTCTGAATAAACTCTGAACCTGAAGCCTGTGGATTGCAAATGCTTGATCTAAAGTCTAGATAATTGTGAGATATGATATAAAAAGGTTTGAGCTGCTGTTTATCTAATTCCTAGAGATACTAGGGTTCTGGAGATTTACACTTTGAAAAGATTAAAAACACATGATGAGATCCTGTATGACATAACATGAATTCCTACCCAGCCATTAATATAATCTTAAGATAAGGCTACTTGCTTTGTTTTAAGTTTTTAGTTATGGTTGAGAAATTTATCATGCTCTAGAGATCAAGAATGTTTTATTAAAAGATTCACTCTTCCGAAGTAGTATTGTGTTAGAGGCATGGGCTATGCAAAAATATGATAAGGAGGAAATAAAAAGGGACAAGTGTCCGACTACCTCAAAGAAAAGAAAAAGAGTTATGATAAAAATATGAAGAAAAAAAAATGATAGCCCATGGTCCCTCTAATTACAATATGCCAACAAGAGATGACAAATTTCAATTGTTCTAAGTTCTTGATCTATGAGTATGACATCTTTCTCCCTAAACTTTGAACTTTGATTTAGTAAGATATGTTTTTCACTTCTTAAAGCTCCAGATATATATTCATAGAAAAGAAGAAAAATGCATCAGTTAGGAATCATAAAATATAAAAGAGCGATTTGAGAATGTCATACAATGGAATCTCTGATCTTTATTTTGAAAATATATAAAAACTCCAGAATGAAGGTTGATCAAAGAGTTAGAGATACAGTGCTTAACTTGATTGTTCTATCTTTCAATTGTTTAAAGATTCAGGTGAAGGCAAAAGCTCCATAGTTAAAGGTAATATGAGAAAGTCAGAATAGTTAACTCTAATCCAAGGGAAGATTTTTGTTTGAACATATGTACCTTTGAAGTGTGAAAGCATAGTAGCAATTCCTGATTCATCATGAATGTTTGCTAAGGGACTAGCAAAAGGTAAGCTTGGAGGAATTGTTGACACTGGTTATCTATCATAATTAAGGGATAAATAAATATGAAAAGGGCAAGAATTTGATCACCAACAAAGGTTTAGGGTTTTAACTGACAATATTCCACGAGTTTTGATGAACTATGATTCTGCAGGGACTAAACCAGGAAATCAGCACCGATAGCTTCCTATAGAAGGAAACCGACGGGAGATAACGCCACCATCACATCAGGATTATTCTAGAAGACTCCAGAGGACGCAAGAAGACACCAGGAGGTCGACCACCACAAGAGGATGGCAGGTGGGACCGACCGGTCCTCTTGAGGCCCACGGACTCCTCCTTCTGGAACCTTCCTCCACCGACCTCTAGGATGCATCTCGGCCGTACCTTAAGTCGGTTTGATCCAAGGGCCATGGTTCATCTCCCAGGGCCATATAAACAACCCCAGACCCCCTCTCCAGAGCATCAGGGTTTGGTCATTAGACATCATCAATTAGAGCATCAGACATTCATCAGAAGAAGATCAATCGGAAGCCCTAGAACTACATCCACCTAGAATAGTAGATAGAATAGGATTAGAGGAGGCAAGCTTCGCTTGGATTCCTGATCTAGTCATGAGAAGGCTCGGTAAACCCAAGATCTTCTCTCTTGTATTAACATTATGGATCTATTTCATAATTGCTCTTCTAGTTCATCATTGTTCTTCATTGTTTATGTTCTAGTTCATCGTCTAGTTCATGTTCATCGTCTAGTTCATCTTCTAGTTCATAATCCTGTTCTAGTTCATGATCTAGTTCGTACTTTAGTTCTTCTCGATGATCTAATTCACCTTATCATTCATCTTCGTGTTCTAGATAACAATACAATTGATATGATTAAGACATCAATTATTATATTCTTAATTATATTGTTTGTAGTCTGCTTTGATTATATATTTGGCATAGATAGTTCATCTTTATGTTTATACTCATGTTCGTATAGCGCTCATCTTAAAGTACAACGGGTGGGTGATAGATGCTGTGTAGGCGTGGTGCCTATACATTATTTATCTGCGAATGCATCCTATGTTCCGGATAGAGTGGTAGATCGCGGGTGTGACATTCCTATTGAGTCCTTTGTATTCCACCTCCCGAATGTAGTGTTCAGTATGGCTCAGTTAACTCATTGTTTAGGGGTTACTCTGTTTGACGCCTTTACTATGGAGTTGCCTCTTGATTATAAATATGATGTGACCTAGCCAATGATTGCCAAATATGTTTGCACTAATCAAGGTATGCTATGACTTGTAATTAGAATAACTTAGGAATGCTTCTCAGTAATACATGTTCTAATCATCACTTGCTAGGCAGTACTGTTCTAGGATTATCCTTGATTGATCTGATCTCTGTTATCATTTACTCTGTAACCTGAACCTTGCTTGGAGGAATTAGTGTGTTATCAGTCTATTTATAAGTGTGTGCTATAATGCTATTAAGTCCTCATTAGTATAATTCTATCATACTTTGAATTGATTAGTCTCTAGGCTAAATATAAATAACGATACCTGAGACTAGCTTGGGTAAAATGCTTCTACAACGGGTATATTTATCTGTGCGCTTGCGGGTAAATATCTATCTTCAATCCAGTGCCCTGATATAATTACTCTGCTAGCTTCATGTTGGGGATGGCAACTTGACGTTAAGTGAAGTTAGTAGTGTCCCATACACTCTTTAGTGCCTTCACTAGATTATTATTTTATATGGTTCATTCTTAGAGTGATTCCATTAAGGAGTGTCAACAGTCATCAATGTTGTCCATCATGGCATTATGATACATAACAGCAGATAAATCATTCTGTTTAGCAAGTCTATATGCATTCAAATTCACCTCAACAGGCAACACTGCTTCTTGGCCATATACCAGCTCGAAAGGAGTAACTTTTGTGGTGCCATGTCTTGATATACGATGAGCCCACAAAGCCTCAGACAAAACCTCATGCCACCTCCTTGGGTTATCCTCAATCTTCTTTTTGATAAGCTTGATCAAAGTCTTGTTACTAGACTCAGCTTGACCAAGCTTGAGCATAGTATGGAGATGAATTGAGCATCTTTATTCTATATATTTTGGCAAAATCTCGTACCTCTTTAGAGATAAAAGATGTCCCCTGATCCATAGTTAATGTTTGTGGTATGCCGAATCTATGTATAATATGTTCAGTAATAAACTCAATCACCTCCTTGTGTGTCATATTCTTCAAAGGTACCACTTCAGTCCACTTAGTGAAGTAATCTATAGCGACCAGAACAAAACGATGTCCCTTTGAAGATGAGGGATGAATTTGGCCATCGAAGTCTAGCCCCCAACCACGAAAAGGCCACGGTTTGATAATAGGATGAAGCATAGCAGCAGGTGCAAGCTGTATATTTCCAAACCGTTGACATTCTTCACATCCTTTGTAGTAACAAAAACAATCGGCCGTCATCATGGGCCAATAAAACCTAGCTCTGCGTAATAGCCACTTCATCTTTGGGGCCGATTGATATGTACCACAAATACCTTCATGAACTTCTCCCATAACCACCTTTGCTTGATCAGATCCCAAACACTTAAGCAACAAGTCTTCGGCAGTTCTTCGGTAAAGCTCATCATTGTGCAGTACATATTTAAACACACTCCGCCGAACACTTTGATCAACCTTAGCACTCGGATCATTGAGATATTTTAGCAAGGGAGTCCTCCAATCTTCTAAATTGGTTTCACTTTCATTAGAATTTGATTTGGACCGATTTAGAGTTTCTTCAGACAAGTCAACTGAATTAATCGTTTCAAGATCGACCAGGTCAATCGGACGAATTAGCTGACCTGATCTACGAACAACCTGGTCGGCCAAAGTGTCCACCCAAGTATGCTTAATATTTACCTGGTCTCTGGAGTAGGGTAGCCGAACTGGTTTGAAAACAATCTGGTCAGCCATATGAGCCGACAACACTTCTGTATGCTCATGCATTGGCTTTATGTGAAAATTACGTCTACTGATACTATAGCCAGATGCATGTTGAGCGAACATGTTGGCTTTATGATTTTCATGCCTTGGTATATGCCGAATTTGGAATTCAGTAAAATGAGCAATAATATCAAGGCACATGTCAAGATAAACATTCAATAATCCTTCTAGGCATTGAAATTCACCAGCAACTTGTTGTACTACTAACAAGGAATCGCCATAAGCCTCAACATGCTTAACCCCCATGGAACACAATATTTCCAAACCGAATAACATAGCTTCATATTTGGCTTGATTATTAGTCAAAGCTAATCCAACTGGCTTAGCATTTCAGATTCAACACCATTAGGAGAAATCACGACCACACCAACACCTTGGCCCTCCTTACAAGCCGCTCCATCAAAATAAAGTTTCCATGGAGTCAAAGTAAAATAACTGATCTCATCTTCTAAATTAATACTATGCTCAACAATGAAATCAGTAAGAACTTGACCCTTTAACATTTTTAATGGTTCATAAGTCAAGTCGTATTCAATCAATGCATAAGCCCATTTGCCAATCCTCCCTCTAAGGATTGACCGATATAACATGTGCTTGATTACATTGGCTTGGCATGCAACAACACATGTACTAGACAATAAATAGTGTCTCATTTTAGCACAAGCATAGTACAAGGATAAACATAATTTTTCAATATGGGCATACCTTATCTCGGGATCAAGAAGATGGCGACCAATATAAGCAATTACATATTCTTTACCTCCATCTTCTTGTGTTAAGATAGCTCCAATGACCTTCTCTTCGGCGGCGATATAAAATCTGAAAGGGACTCCTCTCTTAGGCGCTCGAAGAACTGGTGGTGATGATAAATATTCCTTTATCTTTTCAAATGCTTCTTGTTGCTCTCCCCCCAAATGAATTCAGATTCATTCTTCAATTTTAATATGGGGTAAAAGAAATAATTTTCCTAGACAAGTTTGCAATAAATCTCCTCAAGTAGTTCACTTTTCCTAAGAACTTCTGCAAGTCCTTTTTGCATGTAGACGCTTGAACTTTCTTGATCTTTTCTATCCTTTTAGGATCAATCTCTATGCCTTTATCGTGAATAATAAACCCTAAGAACTTCCCAGCCGATACACCAAAAACACATTTCAGTGGGTTCATCTTCAAACCATAGCGACACATTCTTTCAAATGCCAGACGCAAATCGGCTAGATGAGATATATGAGCAGTCGATTTAATCACAATGTCATCAATGTATACTTCCATAATTATACAAATTAAATCATGAAAGATCAGATTCATAGTACATTGATAGGTAGCGCCTGCGTTCTTCAAACCAAATGTCATCATGACCCACTCAAAGAGACCAACAAACCTAGGACAAATAAAGGCTGTTTTGGACATATCTTCTTCGGCCATTAATATCTGATTATAACCAGCGTTGCCATCAAGAAAACTGACAACCTAATGTCCTGAAGCGTCATTGATCAACATATCGGCTATAGGCATAGGATACTCATCTTTGGGAGTGGCTCTATTTAAATCTCTAAAATCAATGCATACCTTGATCTTCCCAGTGTGTTTCTTCTCCACAAGCACAATATTAGAGACCCACTCCACATATCTACATGGCTGGATAAACCCCACTTGCAATAACCGATTATTTTCCTCTTTAATCCGGTCATATATTGTAGAATTAAAACGGCGAGGATGTTGCTTGAAAGGCCTGAACCCCGGCTTAATAGGAAGCTGATGCTCAACAAGTTTTCGGCTTAATCCAGGCATCTCCATATAATTCCATGCAAAGCAATCAACATACTCTTTTAAGAGCGCGATTAATTTTAATTTATAATCGGCTTCAATGTTTTCATTTACAAAGGTCAGCCTAGGTATGGAACCATCCCCAATATCCACTTGTTCTAAAGGGTCGGCCGACGTGAAACCTTGGCCCCACTTATTGAGCTCATCAAAATCATCAATAGCTTCACAAGTATCGGTCTTATAGGTCCGATACTGCTCAACACGATGTTTTAACCAATCAACATTTGCATCCATCAAATTACATGATAATGTTGAACCGATTGTCGATCGGCTTTAAAGACACTGGTACAAAACCTTCCCTTGTAACACTAACAAATTGGAAATCAGAAAGGTCCTGACCAAATAAACAAGCAATAGTATCATGCCCCCCGAGCAAAGGAGCATCGACCGTAGCTACATAGGCCGATGAATCTGAGTGCACTACTTCAACATCGTCCCCCACCCATTGAATGAGAAACTGATGCAGGCTAGAAGGAATGCACCGACTAGCATGAATCTAGTCACGCCCAAGTATAAGGTTGTAGCTACCTTGTATGTCGACGACGAAGAAAGCAGTAGCCAAAGTCTTGCTCCCAACGGTAAGTTCCGTGGACGCAACTCATTTGGCCGGAATAGGATCTCCTCCTCCGACTCCAGTGATAGTCATGTTGGTTTTGATCTGCTCTTCATCAGTGCCACCAAGCTTCTGGTAAAGCGAGTATGGCATCAAGTTTACGATCGCCCCACTGTCGACCAGCATCTTGTGAACTAGTGTACCATTAATGTGGCCTTTTATATGTAACGGCTTGAGATGATTGACAGAATCTTCTGGCTTCTGAAACACAGCAGTTTGCGTGGCGAAGTTGAATTCCACTGCTGTCGAATCATCTCCGACCACATAGTAGTCGGTCGATAAGTAAAACACGTTGACCTCCGCCCTTTTTGGGGAAGGTTCATAATCCACCATTTCCTCATCTTGTTCTTCAGGTAATTCTTCACTGGTCATGGCAATACCAGCGGAGGAAACAGGGTCATCAAGACACGTATCGGATCCCATCGAAATATCAGGAACCAATTCGGTCTTGGAATCTGGTCGGGTTGGCTCAATTCTCAATTCAGCAGTGGCCGATCCAACCTGTTCGTCCCCTAGACTGGTCAGCGCCTGGTCTGAAGTGGTCGGATTGGGATCTGACCTGATTAGTTCCGAAGCTACTTTGAGATTCGGTATCCAGGCTGGTCGGCTCAATATCCGACCTGTTTAGCTCTATAACTGTCAAATTCGGCTTTTGGTTACAAGCCGGCTCTTCACCCCCTCGCTTACCCTGAGGGAAAATGGGATGCGTCGAGTTAAATATATCTTCCCTCATTTTCTCAAGCTGCTCCTACCTCTGTTTGTTGCAGCGAGCTCTCCGCAGCTTCCTTCGTTGAGTTTTACTCAAACGAGGGGGACACCATCTGGGCTGCATGTATTTGGGATCACGCTAAGCAGGCTTTCTACCTCTACCCTAGCTGAAGTATCTTGAATATCTTGAACTTTTGCTGGAGTAGAATCCTCAATCACCATCGGCTCGACTTCATAAATGATGGGAACCTCCATAGAGCCGACCGTAATTGTGGGCACATGATCAGGTCTGGTCGGGGAGACAATAGGAACATTTTGCATCTTTTTTGGCACATAGATTTGTCTGGCTTGTGTCTGCCCTGCCTCTTGAACGGTTAATGCTCTCGACGCAACCAACCGATTCTGACTTGCGCTGCTGGAGCTCGGCCGATCACCTAACCGATCAAACACTGAGACCCTCGAAGGTTGACCGACAGGTGCTCCCCATCCCGGCTGATAGTACATAGGCGCCGGCATAGGGTAGGGTACCCAGACCCCTTGAGGACCCCATTATGGAGGTGATGAAATAGGAGGATCCCACTGAGGCCTATAAGGAACGGTCCTCGTTGTTGGAGATGCTTGGGCTACCGCCAGCTGCTTAGCTTTCTCATTTTCCCGCTTCGGAGGAGTAGACTCTCTCTTTTTTAATGGCCGATTCTGAGAATCAGCCTTCTGTTGTTTGTACTTAGCCATGAGCTTATAAAAAATGCACGGTTCCCTGACAACATTCCCTCTGCTCTTCTCCACATTAGTCTTCCAAGTACCGACTTCGGGCTTTTGTGGGACAAATGTGCGTAAAACGCGGACTCCGGAAGGTGCAGAATTGCTAGAACTGGCTAAACCGACTGTAGCAATTGACTTGTCTGCCTTAACCGACCAGAAGAAGTTGGTCTGACCTGGTCGATCTTCCGATTCAGCTCCTCTGAGGAAGAACCAGACTGGTCAGCTTGAGAACCCGACCTAGTCGGCCTTTGCTGTGCTGCCCTAGTCTCAAAATACCTTTGTCTATACAGGTGTCGTGCTGACCCCGTAGTGATTGTGAGCTTGCTTTTGCCACCATCACCCTTCTCGAGCACCACCTTGCGCCCCAAATCACCCTCAGCATTCGGTGCGACCCGGTACTCACCGATAATGACATTCTTGCCTCTGGTTGTATCGGCCTGCTCTGGATGAATCAGAATGGCAGGGTTTCCTGCTTCCACCATATGAACCGGGAAAGGAGTTGTACTGATCTGCATCTCGGTAAGACTCAATCGTCCTTCATTAATGGCCGATTGGACCTGTCGACGAAAAACATTGCAATCATTAGTGGCATGAGAGAAAGAATTATGGTATTTGCAATAAGCCCTCCTTTTCAGTTCGTCGGGTGATGGCAAAGTATAATTAATTTTGAGATAACCGAATTTAAGCAACTCATCAAATATTCGGTCACATTTGGAGAAATCAAAAGTAAACTTTACTTTCTCACCCCGATTCTTTTGAATTGGTTTGAGGGAAGGACAAGTGACTAGTTTATTCTGTGCTGGCCATAAAAACTCAGCAGCGTAACAATCTTTAGACTCATCGTCTGAACTATCAGAATTCATCTCAACAATATATACACCGGATCGATGAGTCTTATGAGGATCGTAAGGTTCATTAAGGTGTGATTCTATTGAAACGGCCTTCTGCAAAAGCTGATTTACATTAAAGAAATCATGATGCTCGAGCTTATCTTTGATCTCCCAACGTAAACCAGCGAGACATAGATCCGTTAGGTCTCTGTCGGAGATCATCAAATGAAAACATTGGTTCTTAATTTCTTTAAAACGCTTAAAAAGTTGACCACAGGCTCGCTACGTCCTTGTCGAACCGACGTGAGGTGTGATAACCTAGTTTCTTGAACCCCGTCATAAAAGTGATTATGAAACTTTTCTTCTAACTCGGCCCAAGAACCTATGGTGCATTCCGGTAGTGACGTAAACCAGGCGAAATCCGTACCAGTAAGAGACAAAGGAAAATGTCGTACATTCATATAATCTAAAGTACTAGCTTCGCCCATTTGTGCGAGGAACATGCTGATATGCTCCATAGTTGTTTTACTACCGTCACCACTAAACTTATAAAAATCTGGTACCCTCGAGCCGTCAGGTGCTTTCATAAAATCAAAACACGAAGGGTACGGTTTAGAATAAGTGGTCCTGGTAGGCTTAAATTGGACCCCCAAACTGGTCTCGAGAGACCTAGTTATCTCTTCCTTAAACTGATTTATGGCCCATCCAAAATCGGTGTCAGCAAGGTTAGGAGTGCCACTATGCATGGGATTGTGGCTTGGGGACTTCGGTGGATTGGGCAACACTGTTCCTTGTCCTCTTGAAGTCCTGTTTGTCGCCGCCCCCTAGTCGGTCTATGTGGTCTGACCAGAGTTATGATGGGTGTTATTGGCATTCGCCGAGGTACCGACTTCACCGCGCCTAGTCTCAGCAGACCCTAATTATCCAAAATTAATATGTGAAGTCTGTCCTCTAAAGGAATTAAAAGGCATGCCGAACTGTGGTTGCCCGATTGAAAGTTCGGGTTCGACGGTTTTACCTTCTAACTTATCCATGCGGTCACTAAGCAATTTAAACGAATGTTGAATAGTATTGGTGAGAGTTTTTGAAGTATCGACCTGCATTGCCGAATAATTAGTATGGGTAGGGTAAGGATCTTCAGGTACCTTGGTATTTACCTTATCAGTAGCGTCTTCAGCGTTTGTGGCTGACGTAGTAGGGATGATCTCGCTGAAGTACGGTTCCTTGTCTTGAGTGACCCTGCCGCGCCGATCCTTTGAACAACTTTCCAGGAAAGCCTTCAAGACGGCGTCAAGCTTGGCTTGCGCTTGTTGCTTTAACTCGTCGGGGAGCTCATCAATACCCGCAGGATGGGCGATGTTATCCTTATCTGTAGCACCATCTTTGCCGCCCATGTTGATAGTAGACGAAATTTCAATCTTCCCCAGCGAAGTCGCCAAAAAGTGTGTTAACGTCGGAAGTGATCCGAATGACACACCAGCAGGGCTAGAACGCCTGAAGAGGTTGCAGTTCAACCTGAAGCAACAGGGATCCTGGCTAAGTCGATGAAAACTGATCTAGAGACCGGTTTAGATCGATTTAGGGTTTTAGATCGCTGTGTTGGTAACTCTAGAACTACTCCCGGGAAGACCCATCGGGGAGAAGCACGTAGAGGTTGCCCTAGGACCAGCAAGGCCGCCTAGAATGCCGTCGAGTCTCACCGGGAGACGCGTCGAATAGCAAAGTAGGAGGAAAAAAGGGTAAAGAGATAGTAGATTGATTTTGATCGATCAGGGTTGGATGTCTCAATCGGTCATGATCCTCTCATATATATATAGAGGGGGCTGGTCTTATCCCAATAGGAAACATCTCCAGATACAATCTCCAAGTTTTCTATTCGAACTCCATCAAAATATGGAATTTAAGAGTCCTATCCGGACTAGACAAGGCAAACCTGATCTTGCCGATCTTCGAATCGACCAAACCGGCTTAATGGGTTTTATAGATGTCAGCCCAAATTGATTATACCGATCAACAGATCATCCTTGCAAAAGAAGGATCTATAAGTCGGTGCTTAATTTGGCATTCATCATCATCTTAAGGCCTCCGGTCGGAAATAGTACAACTGGTCGAAACACTTCAAATGATCAGGTTCATCTTACTTAAAACATTCGACCTTTCAATATTAAAAGATAAACTCGACTCCAAATTATGAGCCAAATACCCATTCTGATTTCATTATTTATCTATGACACTTTTGAGTGTCAACGATAGACAAAAGTAAAGAGTTGCAGTGGCAGAGGTATTGGATCTACTATAGTATAGAAAGAAGTAAACTACCGAAAGCCAAGGAGAAACATACAAATAAAGTGTGTACACAAAGTAGACAATCCGAAGTGTGTACGCGAAGTAGAGACTAGCCTTGATGAGGTTAGAATATAGCCTTGACCTACATGTCACTAGCACATCCATGGGCATATAGAATTGGCAATACCACAAAAGTAGTTGCCTTGATGTTGGAATACTCTTTTATCAAGGACTCGGTGTGGAGTTCAGTAAGTCGACCAGAAAGAAAATGAATTCACAAGAAAATAATATTTAATTTGTGGTTCACGTGCCTCACAAGGAAATTAAAATTTTTGACAACTAATACCACATGATATATCGTTGGATATCTGGGAATTTACCCTCTCTACACATAGTTTTTATTTACCATGTTTATTACTTTCGCATGGCTTTGCTTGTGTGACCTTTACTTTCCTGGATTTGCTATAGGCTAGTTGATAGGATTAGGACTAGGTTTCTATAAGTTAAACCACACAAAAAAATCCTAAGTAGTGCACATTATGTTAATTAGAGTAGTTTGTTATGGTTTTCTAGTGGCAATTTTTATCATGCCCTATGGTTTTTACGTTTGAATTAGACATCCAATTCACCCCTATCTCTTGTGTGCTCACGAGACTTTTCACGTGCTACCAATGTCACTATACTACAGTGCTATTGGCACTGAAGCAAGCATATGTTTGTTTCCACTGTACTCGGTCAATTCCTAGTGAAGAAAAAGAGCAAAAGCTTGATGTTTTTTGCATTGTTTGCAAGCTTCTCATGCATGCACATTAGGGAACTGATATATCAATTGCACGCACGATATCAGAAGAAGATATGGTTTTCGTGATTTCATCAAAATTGCAATAATGGGAAATTGTTCCTCTGCTAGGTCGCCACCATTGAAGTCGTTTGATTTAAGCCAAGATCATGAATCAACACGTTATATTTGTGTCACACCACAACTTTAAGGATAAAGTTGAGACAACATACTCATGTGTGCCCAGGAAAAATCACACACATAAGTAGACAAATTACAAGAGTGGCATCATCACATTGTTTATTACATCACGATAGTATTTAAAACAGAGTCTTACAACATACTGAACCGCAGATCACTGAACTGGTACACAAACTAAGCCACAGGGAAACGTCGACTGGGGGAACAGCTAGCCTAGAAGTCTTCAGGAAAGTCACCAACTGCACCTTCATCTGTTACCCATCCGGGATTTGCCCAAAAAGAAGATAAACAACAAGCGTAAGTACTCCACGTACTTAGCAAGCTAACATAGGGTTCATGAGGCTCAAAAAGGCTGACACTGTCTGACTGCAGTTAGCTTTTAAGTTGGCAAAGTTTTAGCTTTAAGGTAAACGAGTATTGTGCTTAACCCTTAACCCATGATCCATATGTCCATAAAGATAAGCATAGTATCATAAAGTACCAACAACATAAAGTAACAATTATTAAGTTTCATAGTTCCGCTAGTTTTTCCGGGCCGCTCGTGACCGTGAGCACGGCTGTTATAACAGTTTTACACTCTGCAGAGGTGGTGCATCTTTACCCACAAGCCGTGTTACCCTTGTGCCCGAGGCGGCCAACCTCTTGATCCACTTCCGAGGTAGATCGGCAGGGCACACTATGAAGCCTTTCGCTGGTTCGTCTAACTGGTCAGGGCCGCTAGGTTTCCTTGGCAGGCAGATGTAGCAACCCCCCTTTTCCATGGCACAAGGCCATCGCAGCTATACACATAGAAACAGGAGCAGCCCTACACCCAAAGTGGCAAGCCCCTTTTGCGCCCTTTCGGGTCACCGCTGCCAAATTAGACAAGGTCCAGTTTACTGAGCTAAAACCAGAGCCATATAGCACTCATGGTAGCACTGTCAATCCCAGCTTTTGCTAACAGCAAGTTTTATTAACCGTTTAACAACATGCCATCATGAGAAACAAATTCATCATTGGACTGGATCGATTATAAGTCAGTTAGCACTAGCAAAGCTACCCACATGCATATATCCCACGGGAACAAGAACATCACAGATCACAAAGCTAAGTGGGTTTTCTAAGGTTGCTCAGTTGGACACATGCATAAATGAGTGATTAAAGTAAAGTGTATAGGTAAACAAGGAGGTCCCATGCTAACTTGCCTTGGTTGTCGAAAGGTTGATCCTCTTGCTGGTCACTGAACGAGGGGTCCTGATCGCACCACACCGACTCACCGTCTATCCAAACACACAACATCACCACGCATCCCAGGTGCAAACATACACGATGCAAACAGAGCTATTATTAGAACATTACACCAAACAGTAATAAACTGAAATAAAACTTTGATAAAACTGAAGTACGCATCTCTACGATCACAACAAGTTTTGGTTCATCGAAAACGGAGTTACGGCGTGAAAGATACGGCCGAAACGGTATATATAAAGCCCTAAACAAGATTAACTTGGACCCTAAAGCTAAACTGTCCAAAACAGGCTAACAGGGGTATAAACGGGTAGAGCACTAAATTACGAAGCTAACGCAATTTGAACGGGTCAAATCGGAGCTAAAACGTGAATTTTATAAGCAAAACAAGGTAGTGGCATGTCTGTAAATAGTTTGAATTGTATTTGAATTTAAACCGAAATTTAAATTGGATTTTAAACAAATACCGCAGTCAACTGGACTGCGCCTCAATTTCTCCAAAACACAGGGGCCTGGTTGCAAGCTTTTCAAGACACAGGGAATAGTGCTTGATGGAGCGCGGGTTGGTTCCCGGCTTCTCCAGGGGCTCTTTAGCAAGATGGCCGGCGAAGGGGTACCGACGATCCACGGCCGCCGGATCAGAGACGGATGGCACGGATTAGCTCAAGGGGTGCGCGCGTGTGGGGCGAGCCGATAGCGTGCACCAGCCGCGGCGTCGCGGCGCTCTGCGCGACGTCGCGCGCGGTCCCGCCATGGTCGACGCGCGGAGGCTCGCGGACATGGGCGCAGGGGGCACCCCGAGCCATACCAAGGAGACAGAGAGAGAGAGGATCGCCATGGGGTTCTCACCACGCCGGAAGGAGGGACTGGGAGGCTCGGACGGCGATGAACGGTGAACGGCGGCGGACGGCGGCGGAGCTGCGAGCGCACACGGCGGTTAGGGCGATACCGAGTTTCAAAGAAGCGAAGGGAGGGGTTAGGGGGCACCTCCTCTGCGGCGCGGAGCTCCCGCGGCGTCGAATCGGCCGGCGGAGCAGCGAGACGACGGCGCGAGCACGGCGGCGGCGGCAATGGCGCGGAGGGGCTCTGGGGGTTGCTCTGCGCGGCGCTGCGGGAGTGGGAGAGGGGAAAGAAGGAGCGGGGCGCGGGCGCATCTGCTAAAAGGATGAGGAGGGGGCCGAGATCGTGGGAGCGGGCGCCGCACGACGCGCGGACGACGCGGAGCGCGGCGGTTGCGCTCGGGCGAGAGCGAAGGGGAGGGAGAAGGAAGACGCTGACGGGCGGGGCCGCGACGTCAGAGAGAGAGAAGGGGAGGGAGCGCGCGGGCGGCCGGCGGCTGCTGCGACGGGCCGGCCTGCGGGCCGAGCGGGATAGGGAAACCGGAGGGCGCCGGCCCACGGCGGGAAGGGAGAAGGGGGAGGGAAGAGGCCCAGCGGCGGGGAGAGAAAGAGGGGAAGAGCGCCGGCGGGCTGGGCTGCCCGGGCGGTTGGGCCGAAAACAAGGGAAGGAGAGAGAGAGTAAAATGAATTCCTTTTTCATTTATTTCAAAGCATTTCAAAACATTTCCAAAAGGAGCTTGAATTCAAACCAAGTTTTAACAAAAACCAGTCACTCCAATAAATCCAGTGCATCAGCATGAATGCATAAACATGTTGCCACCATTATTTTAATTCAACAAAAATTATTTTAACCCTAGGTTAAATGCTCACAAAAACATAATTAAATCATTTTCCACCTATTTTGTTTTGGAGAAAATTTTAGGGTGTTACAACTCTACCCCCCTTAAGATGAATCTCGTCCTCGAGATTCGACTGGAGCTTACTCAAACAACTGCGGATAGGATTTCCGAAGGTCTTCTTCTCTTTCCCAGGTAGCTTCTTCTTCTGTATATCGGTTCCACTGAACCTTGCACATCTTGATAACTCGGCTCCTGGTAACTCTTTCTGCTGTCTCCAAGATCTTGACAGGGTACTCTTCATAAGAAAGATCTTCACCTATCTTGATCTCTTCCAGAGGAACTTGTTCTTCAGGCACTCTCAGACATTTCTTTAGCTGAGAGACATGGAACACATCATGTACACCTGACAGCTTCTCAGGTAACTCGAGCTGATAGGCCACTTCTCCACGTCTGGCTACGATCCGGAAAGGACCTATGTATCTGGGTGCCAACTTTCCTTTCATGTTGAACCTCTTTACGCTTCTCATGGGTGACACTTTCAAATACACATAGTCTCCCACTTTGAAAACTAAGTCTCTCCTGCGAGTATCTGCATAACTCTTCTGCCGGGATTGAGCTATCCTTAGGTTATCTCGGATCATCCTTACTTGTTCTTCAGCATTTCTAAGGACATCCGGTCCAAACACTTGAGTTTCTCCTGTCTGATTCCAGAACAATGGAGTTCTACACTTTCGCCCATACAAAGCTTCAAAAGGAGCCATTTTCAGACTCTTCTGGTGACTGTTGTTGTATGAGAATTCAGCATATGGCAGGCTTTTATCCCAACTAGTCCCATGCTGAAGGGCACATGCTCTCAACATGTCCTCCAAGATCTGATTTATCCTTTCAGTCTGCCCATCAGTTTGAGGGTGATATGCGGAACTGAAAGTCAGCTTGGTTCCCAAAGATTGATGTACCTGATGCCAAAAGTGAGAAGTGAACTGTGTCCCTCTGTCGGACACTATTTTCTTTGGAACACCATGCAGAGACACAATCCTCTCCATGTACAGTTCTGCTAACCTTGCTCCAGAATAGGTGGTCTTTACTGGTAAGAAGTGAGCGACTTTAGTGAGACGGTCAACTATTACCCATATAGAGTCATAGCCTCTTTGCGTGCGGGGTAATCCAGTAATAAAGTCCATTCCCACTTCTTCCCATTTCCACTCGGGTATCTGCATAGGTTGTAACAATCCTGCTGGTCTTTGATGTTCAGCTTTGACCTTCTGACAGGTGTCACACAGGGCCACATATTCTGCTACATCACGCTTCAATCCGTTCCACCAGTATTTTTCTTTCAGATCCATGTACATTTTGGTGCTGCCGGGGTGAATGGAGTAGGCAGATTCATGAGCATCCCGCAGGATGGCATCACGGATAGCCTTCACTTCGGGCACACATATCCTCTTTCCAAACCATAGAGTCCCATTATCATCCATCCTGAATCCTGGTGCCTTCCCAAGCACTATGTTCTCTGCTATCTCTTTCAACTTCTCATCTTTCAACTGACCCTCACGGATTTCTTTCTCCAAAGTAGGTTCAACTGACATTTCCACCACATTGTTGGCAAAACATAGATTAAGATATGCCATTTCAGTTCTCAATTCAGCTGACATGTATTCCACTTGCAGTCCAGTTGCATAAGTTTTTCTGCTCAAGGCATCGGCCACGACATTGGCCTTTCCTGGGTGATAATGTACCTCCAGGTCATAGTCCTTGATCAATTCTAGCCAACGGCGTTGCCTCAAGTTCAGATCTGACTGAGTAAATATATACTTCAGACTTTTATGATCCGTATACACATCACACTTATGTCCAACTAGATAGTGTCTCCATATTTTCAGAGCATGGACCACAGCTGCTAACTCCAAATCATGAGTTGGATAGTTCACCTCGTGCTTCCTCAGTTGTCTAGATGCGTAGGCCACTACTCTTCCCTCTTGCATTAGAACACATCCAAGTCCAAGACGAGATGCATCACAATAGATGGAGAAGCTTTTGTTCAAGTCTAGCAGAACTAGGACTGGTGCTGAGGTCAATCTCTTCTTTAACTCTTCGAAGTTTGCTTGGCATTTATCAGACCACACAAACTTAGCGTTCTTCTCTAACAAGGCAGTCATAGGCTTTGCGAGCTTAGAGAATCCTTCAATGAACCTCCTATAATACCCGGCCAAACCTAGGAAACTTCGGATTTCACTGGCATTAGTTGGCGGGTTCCAATCCAACACATCTTGCACCTTGCTAGGATCAACGGATATACCTCCGTTAGAGACAACATGCCCTAAGAAAGAGACTTCTTTCAGCCAAAATTCACACTTGCTCCTCTTGGCATAGAGCTGATGCTCTCTTAACTTCTGCAGAACCATCCTCAGATGTTCCGCGTGTTCCTCCTCTGTTTTAGAGAACACTAGAATATCATCTATGAATACCACCACGAACTTGTCTAGGTATTCCATGAATACTTTATTCATCAGATACATGAAGTAAGCTGGGGCATTGGTCAGACCAAAAGACATCACTGTATACTCATACAGTCCGTACCGCGTTGTGAAGGCGGTTTTAGGAATGTCTGTGTTCCGGATTTTTAACTGGTGATACCCAGATCGGAGATCTATTTTAGAAAACACACATGCTCCTCTAAGTTGGTCAAATAGATCGTCTATCCGGGGTAGAGGGTATTTGTTTTTAATGGTAACCTCATTTAAAGACCTATAGTCCACACACATCCTTTGGCTACCATCTTTCTTATCCACAAAAATCACAGGTGCTCCCCAAGGAGAAGCACTAGGACGTATATACCCTTTCTCTAACAACTCCTTAAGCTGTTTCTTAAGTTCTTCTAATTCATTTACCCCCATTCTATAAGGTCTTTTAGATATTGGTGCAGTTCCAGGCAGTAATTCAATAATGAACTCAACATCGCGATCAGGTGGCATACCTGGCAGATCATCCGGAAAGACATCAGGGAACTCGTCCACCACCCGATCTTGCTCTGCACCACTAGCATCCATCTGGTTGACCGTGGCAGTTGGCTGTTCTTTTAACACCACTTGCACACAGATTCTGTCTCCCTTAGGTGTAGTTACAACAACTGACCTTTCTTGACACTGAATGACAGCCCCATGTTGCTTCATCCAGTCCATACCCAAGATGAGATCTATACCTGCTGTTCTTAGCACTATAGGCTTTACTTTAAAGTCTACCCCCCTTAGGTTGACACTAGAGGTGGGGCTCCAGAAATTTGCAGGCATACTACCCCCTGGTGAGTTTACTATGATTGTTTCTTTCATTGCACATAAAGGCACACCATGCATTCTAACAAACGACTGTGAAATGAAAGAATGCGAAGCACCAGAATCAAAAAGTATGGTTGCTGGGATTGAGTTGATGCTGAACGTACCCATCATAACATCCGGTGCATCCAGGGCAGTATCGGCAGCTACATGGTTCACCCGTCCAGTGTGAGGTGGGCGAGCATTCTGCTTCTGAGCTCCTGCCTGGTTCTGTGGGGCCTGGGGGTTCTGCTTCTTGGGGCACTGGTGAGCGTAGTGTCCTGGCTCCCCGCAACGGTAACAAGCATTGGGGTTCTGATGAGCTGCATTCTTCATGGGAGCGGAGTTGGGTGCTCTCTGGCGTGATGCTTGGCTGCTCTGCTGTTGCTGGTACCTCTGTCCTCCTGGCTGCTGCTGGAAGCGCTGACCACCTGACTGTTGTTGGTATGGGAGGCGCTGCTGGTTCTGGTTGCCCTAGGGGTACTGTCCCCTGTTCCACTGGTTGCCTTGACTCCTCTGGGGGTAGCCTTGCTGGGGGTTGGTTCGGGGACGAGTGTTGCTCCCCGATGACTGGCCTTGGAAGCTTCTTTTCTTTGCCTCCATTTCCTTCCTCTTATTGTCAATAACGATCGCCCTATTGACCAAGGCCTGATAGTTTGGGTAGGTATTTGACATAAGCTGGAGCTGCAACCCATCATAAAGACCATTCAAGAAACGGCGCTGTTTGTCCTTGTCATTGGCCACATCCTGAGGGGCATAGCGCGACAGTTGGGCGAACTTATCGCGGTATTCCGCCACTGACATGGACCCTTGCTTCAAAGAGCGGAACTCCTCTTGCTTCAGCTCCACGAGACCATCTGGGATGTGATAGGATCGGAAGTTCTCCTTGAACTCCTGCCATGTAACAACTGGAGCATCTTGGGGACGGGCAAACATGAACGCATCCCACCAATCTTGTGCTGCTCCTTGCAGTTGCCCCGAGGCATAGAGCACCTTCTCATAGTCGGTGCACTGGGCAATATTCAGCTGTTTCTCCACTGCACGGAGCCAGTCATCCGCCTCCAGTGGTTCAGAGGCGTGAGAGAACACTGGTGGGTGGCCCTTCAGGAACTCTCCTCGACGGTCCCTGACTTGAAGAGGTTGAGGTGCTGCAGCGGGCGCCTGATCCAGGTGGTTCATCATGGCGTGCATAAGCTGATTCTGCGTGGCCATCAGCTGTTCGATGGTCACTGGCGGCGGTGGCGGTGGCGGGTCCATAGGAACACCACGCCCACGGCCACGGCCTCTTCCGCGTCCACCCCTTGCTGCCATCTGCTTACCAACAAATGCGCAAGAGTTAGACCCTTATATCCAACAAAGAATGTATATATGAACATAAATAAACATTGCTGAAAGTTCTGTGCACATCCTTGACAACAGCAGCACACTAAAACGGGCATAACTTGAGTTACAGAAATCCAACAGGGACGAACCAGACATCAAAGGAAAGCTTAAGAAACCAGCTACAACTTTCGTATAGAACACTTTTTCAGATTCGGCCAGATTCTGGGCCGAAAACAGCATTGAACAGAAACTGTTCTGGATGACAGACTGCGCAGAAACATCAACTTTAAACAGGCATATCTCCTAGATCCGAACAGATAAAGACTTGGTTCCAGATTCGTTTGAAAGGTACATCAGTCTAGATACTTCCACAAAAATTTCATAATTTTTGGGGACACGGGTTAAGAGATACACAGATTTAACCACAGGCTGCTCCAGAAAACAGCAACACAGGCATAGGAGATAAGCAACTTTATACATCACAAGAAGATGTTTAACTTGGGGAAGCACGGACATAACCCATACTTCACCACACACAAGCAAAGATCCAACAAACATAGTTCACCAACATAAGTAACACAAACACCACAGGTTCACATAACACAAACTGAAACTTAAGCGACACGTCTAACGGGATAACTGAACGTGGTAGGCAAGCTACTGGGCTCCACCGGGGGCACCGTTGGTTCTGTACTTCTTCTTGTAAACAGCTGCATAGTCTAGCTCACCGCGAAGGTAATCCACCTCGCGCTCCAAACGCCTTATCACCTTCTGGGCAGCACGCAGGTCATCCTGCACCTTGTCGGCCTTCCTGTGTACCTCATAGGCATGCTGGGCGGTAGAGACCAGAACCGGGTACTCCACTGGTGGTAGCAGGGTTCGCCACGAGCCCTCCATGTCACTTTGGGGAAGGTAGCGGAAGCGGTCATTCCTCATCTCCTGGAAACGTAGACCATGGTAATGCAGGTAGGCATCCTGCGCTGCGTCCTCCATACTTGCGAGGGCATCACTACGCTTGGTGGTAGTCCTGTGGGCCGACTCTATGACATGGGCTTGATCCGCAGCTTTCCAACCTGTAACCATCAGGTCGGACTTCCAGTACGCAGCCTCCAACGGGTGGGTGTACTCGCCACAGTGGTACTGGAGCTTGGCTTCCATCTCAGGGTAGTACTCCTCCAGCAGACGAACCAGCATACTATGGTAGTATGCTGTCTCGTCGGGCTTCTTGAACATGAAGCGACGATCCCAACCAAGGTCTTCCACCACCTGCGCTGCTGGAACGGCAGGGGGTGCTGGTGCCGAAGCTGACGAGGCGGCGGGAGAGTGTACCACCGGGTACACTGGCACGAAGGCTGGTGCCGCAGGAGCTGGTGGAGCGGCAGGTGCTGCAGGGACTGCTGGGACAGCGGGGGCCTCCACGACTGGTGGAGCGACAGGCGCCACAGGAGCGGGTGCCTCTGGAGCAGGGACCTCAGGCGCTGGCGCCTCAGGCACAGGCTCCACAGGGACTGGCACCTCCGGAGCAGGCGCTTCCGGAGCTGGAGACTCGGGAACTGCTGAAGGGGGCGGTGGTGGCGCTGCTAACTCCTCAGAAACAGCTGGAGTAACGGTCAACTCTTCATCTTCCATGAAGACGGCGTTGGAGGAGCTGGAGGAACCATCACTGATGTGGACCACAGGGGGAACAGGCTGGCTGGTGAAAAGAGCACGGTAGGCACGGGTGTTCATGCGAGGCATCCTGATGTTATAAAACAAGATAAGATAAGCGGAAACAATTAGTTTTATGCAATAGAATAAGAATAAGGAGCATAAAATTTTAATAAAGTAACAAGTTAATAAAATAAGCATGAACAGGTAGCAAAAAGGTGTTAGACGACCATTTCCTAGCTAGGCTTGCGTCCTACAGTCAACAAAGCTCTGATACCAATTTGTCACACCCCAACTTTAAGGATAAAGTTGAGACAACATACTCATATGTGCCCAGGAAAAATCACACACATAAGTAGACAAATTACAAGAGTGGCATCATCACATTGTTTATTACATCACGATAGTATTTAAAACAGAGTCTTACAACATACTGAACCGCAGATCACTGAACTGGTACACAAACTAAGCCACAGGGAAACATCGACTGGGGGAACAGCAAGCCTAGAAGTCTTCAGGAAAGTCACCAACTGCACCTTCATCTGTTACCCATCCGGGATTTGCCCAAAAAGAAGATAAACAACAAGCGTAAGTACTCCACGTACTTAGCAAGCTAACATAGGGTTCATGAGGCTCAAAAAGGCTGACACTGTCTGACTGCAGTTAGCTTTTAAGTTGGCAAAGTTTTAGCTTTAAGGTAAACGAGTATTGTGCTTAACCCTTAACCCATGATCCATATGTCCATAAAGATAAGCATAGTATCATAAAGTACCAACAACATAAAGTAACAATTATTAAGTTTCATAGTTCCGCTAGTTTTTCCGGGCCGCTCGTGACCGTGAGCACGGCTGTTATAACAGTTTTACACTCTGCAGAGGTGGTGCATCTTTACCCACAAGCCGTGTTACCCTTGTGCCCGAGGCGGCCAACCTCTTGATCCACTTCCGAGGTAGATCGGCAGGGCACACTATGAAGCCTTTCGCTGGTTCGTCTAACTGGTCAGGGCCGCTAGGTTTCCTTGGCAGGCAGATGTAGCAACCCCCCTTTTCCATGGCACAAGGCCATCGCAGCTATACACATAGAAACAGGAGCAGCCCTACACCCAAAGTGGCAAGCCCCTTTTGCGCCCTTTCGGGTCACCGCTGCCAAATTAGACAAGGTCCAGTTTACTGAGCTAAAACCAGAGCCATATAGCACTCATGGTAGCACTGTCAATCCCAGCTTTTGCTAACAGCAAGTTTTATTAACCGTTTAACAACATGCCATCATGAGAAACAAATTCATCATTGGACTGGATCGATTATAAGTCAGTTAGCACTAGCAAAGCTACCCACATGCATATATCCCACGGGAACAAGAACATCACAGATCACAAAGCTAAGTGGGTTTTCTAAGGTTGCTCAGTTGGACACATGCATAAATGAGTGATTAAAGTAAAGTGTATAGGTAAACAAGGAGGTCCCATGCTAACTTGCCTTGGTTGTCGAAAGGTTGATCCTCTTGCTGGTCACTGAACGAGGGGTCCTGATCGCACCACACCGACTCACCGTCTATCCAAACACACAACATCACCACGCATCCCAGGTGCAAACATACACGATGCAAACAGAGCTATTATTAGAACATTACACCAAACAGTAATAAACTGAAATAAAACTTTGATAAAACTGAAGTACGCATCTCTACGATCACAACAAGTTTTGGTTCATCGAAAACGGAGTTACGGCGTGAAAGATACGGCCGAAACGGTATATATAAAGCCCTAAACAAGATTAACTTGGACCCTAAAGCTAAACTGTCCAAAACAGGCTAACAGGGGTATAAACGGGTAGAGCACTAAATTACGAAGCTAACGCAATTTGAACGGGTCAAATCGGAGCTAAAACGTGAATTTTATAAGCAAAACAAGGTAGTGGCATGTCTGTAAATAGTTTGAATTGTATTTGAATTTAAACCGAAATTTAAATTGGATTTTAAACAAATACCGCAGTCAACTGGACTGCGCCTCAATTTCTCCAAAACACAGGGGCCTGGTTGCAAGCTTTTCAAGACACAGGGAATAGTGCTTGATGGAGCGCGGGTTGGTTCCCGGCTTCTCCAGGGGCTCTTTAGCAAGATGGCCGGCGAAGGGGTACCGACGATCCACGGCCGCCGGATCAGAGACGGATGGCACGGATTAGCTCAAGGGGTGCGCGCGTGTGGGGCGAGCCGATAGCGTGCACCAGCCGCGGCGTCGCGGCGCTCTGCGCGACGTCGCGCGCGGTCCCGCCATGGTCGACGCGCGGAGGCTCGCGGACATGGGCGCAGGGGGCACCCCGAGCCATACCAAGGAGACAGAGAGAGAGAGGATCGCCATGGGGTTCTCACCACGCCGGAAGGAGGGACTGGGAGGCTCGGACGGCGATGAACGGCGAACGGCGGCGGACGGCGGCGGAGCTGCGAGCGCACACGGCGGTTAGGGCGATACCGAGTTTCAAAGAAGCGAAGGGAGGGGTTAGGGGGCACCTCCTCTGCGGCGCGGAGCTCCCGCGGCGTCGAATCGGCCGGCGGAGCAGCGAGACGACGGCGCGAGCACGGCGGCGGCGGCAATGGCGCGGAGGGGCTCTGGGGGTTGCTCTGCGCGGCGCTGCGGGAGTGGGAGAGGGGAAAGAAGGAGCGGGGCGCGGGCGCATCTGCTAAAAGGATGAGGAGGGGGCCGAGATCGTGGGAGCGGGCGCCGCACGACGCGCGGACGACGCGGAGCGCGGCGGTTGCGCTCGGGCGAGAGCGAAGGGGAGGGAGAAGGAAGACGCTGACGGGCGGGGCCGCGACGTCAGAGAGAGAGAAGGGGAGGGAGCGCGCGGGCGGCCGGCGGCTGCTGCGACGGGCCGGCCTGCGGGCCGAGCGGGAGAGGGAAACCGGAGGGCGCCGACCCACGGCGGGAAGGGAGAAGGGGGAGGGAAGAGGCCCAGCGGCGGGGAGAGAAAGAGGGGAAGAGCGCCGGCGGGCTGGGCTGCCCGGGCGGTTGGGCCGAAAACAAGGGAAGGAGAGAGAGAGTAAAATGAATTCCTTTTTCATTTATTTCAAAGCATTTCAAAACATTTCCAAAAGGAGCTTGAATTCAAACCAAGTTTTAACAAAAACCAGTCACTCCAATAAATCCAGTGCATCAGCATGAATGCATAAACATGTTGCCACCATTATTTTAATTCAACAAAAATTATTTTAACCCTAGGTTAAATGCTCACAAAAACATAATTAAATCATTTTCCACCTATTTTGTTTTGGAGAAAATTTTAGGGTGTTACAATTTGGCTGCCTTCAAAAAACACATTATATTTATGTTTGGAGGTTGGTCTAAAGTAGGTCAACAAAAACACAATCTCTTATTATTGACAGGCGCAACGGCCCTTTGTTGGGTTATTTGGCTCACAAGAAATGATATGTTGTTTAATAATTGTCAACCAAAAACTTTTTTGCAGGTACTCTTCAGGGCAACATACTGGCTCCGGTTTTGGGCCCCATTGCAGCGGCTTGATGAACACAGGGTGCTTTTCCAAGATGTGTGCAAAAATTTAGAGTCAAAAGCCATGTTTATTTTTGCTGCAAATGGTTGGAACTTTAGTTATCGCCTTGGGAACTAGTTTGTATCTGCATAAGTTGTGTTTGGATTAAGTTTGTAATAAGCTTGGTCTGATGCTTCTCTTTTATGAGAAGCTGAAGCCGGAACACTTGGTTCCTTTATCTAAAAATATTTGGTTGTTTCTCTACAAAGACATTGATGATGATGTTAAAGCTTTGTGTCAAGGAGCATATGGAAAGAACAACTAGGCATCCATAGGACTGTAGAGAGAGGACAAATTGAGATGGTGAAGTGTAAGAGCATGACAAGAGAATGAACAACATGGGGAACAAAAGCCTATATTTTTTGAAGGCATGTAGCACCTAAGAATGCGTATGATCGATCCCTCCCATAGACTTTTTTTATCGAATCAGCAGGGGAATCCCTTACCTATTTTTTTTTGTTTTCAATCAAATGGAAGAATGTATATGTACAGAAAAAAGAACAAAAGAAAGAGAAGTACAAGGCTACTAGGCCCAAAGCAAAAAACTCAGAAAACTACAGAAAGCTATCTCTTTATAAAATAATTGAAGCTTGTCTTGCTGGCTTGGCTTGTGCACAAACTAAACCAAGCTCATCTTTGAAATGTCGCTTCAATTGATTGATATTGGCTTGACCATTGTCAAAGATGACCTCATTCCTGGTCTAGGGTCGCCGAGCAACCTATGATAAGTATTTCTCTAAATATCACATTGTCAAAATCAGCTCTAGCCTTGAGAATCATGTCTATAGGGTGAATGAAGGCTCAATCAAATCCCCAGCTGATAGATATTGTTGTCCAACAATCTCTATTGAAGGCACATTCAAAGAATAGATGGAAACAACTTTCTTAATAAGCATCATTCCATAAGACACAATTATAATCATTCAAGGCCATATTTTTCTTCTCAAAAGATTTCTTGTGTTTAATCTGTCTTTGAGAAGACAAAAGAAGAACTTATGTTTTCCAAGATTATTAGAGGACCAAAGCCATTTGAAAAGGGGAGAATCTATGGTGCTAATTAGAGCATTATAGGATTTCTTGCCTGTATTTCAAAGAACCCCATGAGTAACTCAATTATCATTCACACTGCCATTCCCAATCAAAGACTCTAGGAGAGTCACAACCAAATCCTCTCATAGACTTTTATGTGATTTTGATGTTTTTTATTACCATTGGCAACATTGTTGAAATTATATGCTATTATTTATTTTCATACTTGTTATATCTGTATTGGATACACACTACTTATTTTTTTCTATATCTTTTGAAGGATCTAGACCAATACAATCTGGATTTATAAGATCAATGGTGATAGCTTTTAGCTCTTAAGAGTCAAAGAGGTAACATTTTTCACTTGATTTATTTTAAATGTTGGATGGCCAAAAATTGACTTCTTCCCGTCAAATTTTGACTTCACTAATATCTACTTAAATTGTTTTCCAACTCATATCAACATCTCAAATTGCTACGTTTCTTTAACTTATTATTTACTTTTATTAATTGTAACAGGAATGGAATCTTTGGTTTAATATATATAAGCAGCTAGATCACCACAGAATCTAATAATATCGTTTTTTAAAAAAAATATATAATTTTTAGGCCATGTGATGGCTTTTTAAATTTTAATAACACTAATAGTTCACAATGTTTAAAGATCCAGTCATCTTTCAACAGGAAAGAGACGAATTCTTATCTCAATATTAAATTAACTTCGCAGGAATTAATCACCCCCTTTTCGGTCTTTCTTTTGCTCAACTTTTGCATGCCATGCATGCGTGAGACTTATCATGAGTGGCGACGACTAGAATAGAATGAATCATGCATGAGAGCAAACTGAACGTTAGTCAAATTCAAATCCACATCCGTACATGCACGGAAAATACTAGTGCCGCACTGATTCATGATTGCACCATATGCCTATAATCACTTCAGATGATAGCTGAGCTTGTTTGCGGAGGAGAAAAGCTTTGCTTTTGCTTGCGTAGTTCACCTCCTTAAAGTGCGATCAGTCGGCGAACGCCATTGTATATATAGCCTAACTTTATTTGTAAAAGGAAAGGGAGCGAGACACGATGCAATCAACAAGCCCTTACCGATTTTTTTTCTCCAATCGACACACAAACTTCCACTCCTATAAGTTCACTTTCACCAAAACTCAATGTTATTCTAAACGGTAAACGGTAAACGGTCGGCCACCTACTAACGGTAAACAGTCGGCCACCTACTGTTTAACCACTATTCGGACCAAGACGGGTGTTTAAACGGGTAAAATGGTCGTTTAACTAGTAAACGACGACCGACTAAACGGAAATGATGTACCACTATGTAATATTTAAACGGTGTGTAAACGGGTTAAACGGTCATTTAGACGAACAGTGCTAAAACCTAGCCCGAACATTGTTCACAAATCACAATCCACCGAAACAAAACTCAAATGACGTTTGAAATAAATGTGTGTGCGTGAGATTTGAACTTAGCATCTCTCTCACCTCGTGCATAAACTTACTTACCAACTTAGCTACACAACGCACATGATATAGTTCTAGACGCTTTCCTTTTGAATTCACTCGTGAAGGACCTTTAGTCCCGGATGGAAAACCTTTAGTCTCGGTTGGTAACACCAACTGGGACTAAAAGACCACCCTTACCAACCGGGACTAAAGGTCTTTAGTCCTGAACGTAATTTTTTTGTCGAGACTAAAACTCAGTTGATAAATCGACCAAAGGCCTATTCTCTAGTAGTGTTGGTTCGATGATCCAGATTCAAAGTCCCCCGTAACTAATAATTATCTGCAAAATATCTACTAGGATCATAGCAAATGGGGGATCGGAGGACATGCATGGGACGGATGAGAAGTGCATGGGATCCATACAGCAGCAAGCGAAAAATAAAGTAGAGAGGTATGATGGCACCCTTTCCACAAAGGGACGCCCCTACTGGTGCTTTTTTCTCTATCTGTGTGGCTATCTATGAGAACCTCATCCGTAACTTGACAAATGCACATGCATGATTACATGCCGCCGCAGGCTTGAAAAGAATCGGCATTCCCAGCTGCCCAATGGATCATGGTTATGGAGTGGGACTTTACACAATACTTTTTCCTTGGTCCCCTAATTTGCTTACCCTACCATCCTGCGTAGATGTATGCTATATATGTTTGGCACCTATATACCATCGCATTCGTAGCAATGGAATTCAAACATAGAGAAACGTGTTCGGTGTGCAATGAAATTAGCTCTCACACACATATAAATACCATCACATTCATAGCAATGAAACACACCATCATACGTAACTTGTGCTGGACTTGGGACCTGCACTCTGTTCACTTGAGCTTATGAGTACTAGCTAAAAAAATACTTTTTAGCTATAGAATATTTTAGTACTTTTTAGCTATAGAATATTTTTTTAATCATAACAAATTAAACGTCATAGCCACACTCACAGTCGCAAATAAGTCCGGTCAAACATACTCCCTCCGTCTCAAAATAGATGTCACTAGAAAACCATGTTTCCTCACAAACACGCTTTCCTAGTGACATCGAAAAGAGATAGATGGAGTAGCCAAGTAATAATAGATAATTGAGTGTACTGCAAGTTGATATACAAGTCGATTGGGATTCATGTAAAAAGAAAAAAGTTGTGGCTATTCTCTTGAGATTTAATTTGGAAAAAGTCTAAATACCACCTGAACTATCAGAGCAGGCCAACATAATACCTCCAAGTACAAAACCGGTTGTTTAACACTTTAAAGTTTGCAAAACCGTCTAAATAGCCTACTGGGCAGTTTTGCAGTCCGGTTTTGGCTGAGGTGGCAGCCAGCGTGGCCAGCTTGCACACGCTGGCGTGATCCGATCAGTCAAAAGGTCCAAAATACCCCTATCTCTATCCTCTCTCTCTGAATCTCGTTCCCCTCCTCACCGCACGCGCCTGTGGAGCTCTCGTGCGCCACGCCCGCAGCGGCCGCTCGGGGCCAAGCTCCACGCCGGCGCCCGCGGTGGCTGGCGGGGGTGGAGCTCCCCCACGCACGCGACGCCCGGCCGGGTCCGAGGACCTCCACGCCGGCGCCCGCGATGGCCGGTCGGGGCGGAGCTCCCTCGCGCCGTGCTCGTGGCGGCCCTGCGGATACATGGGTGTATGCCGAGTCTCTGAGTGATGAGTGATTGTCAACTGGGATGATGTGCATGTTCTTTGGCTTGTGTTGTGCAGGTGTCGAGCACGGATACAATGATCGAGGGCAACGTGAAGGTCAAGTAGAGACGTGCCGTGCCGAGGGACCGAGAGTGGCAAAGGGCGGACGTGAGGCTTGGACTGACGGACCGGTGGCCTGAGGATCAGCTGTGGTGGCTGACAGCCTGGGACAACGACGAGCGAAGACTTGCGGTCATGTGTTGCCTGGGTCGAGGACCTGGGGACACGTGTCGGTGGACGGGGTGCACGGGAGGTGCATCCCCTCTACAGCTTCGGTTTGGTGGTAGAGCCAGAGAAAAACCATCGGGTGGACGGTTTCCAGGTTTGGGCCTCAAAACCTGGGTGCTGATGGTTTCCGAGTTTGGCCATAAAACTCGGGCTGAGGACGGTTTCCAGGTTTGGGCCTCAAAACCTGGGTGCCGCGGGTTTGCTGAGTTTGGGCCTCAAAACTCAGGCCTTGGATGGCTGGTTTCCCGGTTTGGGCCTCAAAACCAGGGGTTGGCTGGAAAGGCTGGTTTCCCGGTTTGGGCCACAAAACCGGGGGTGCAGAGCGAGGGCGGCACGTGGCGGCAATCGGGAGGTTGCGTCGAGGCAATGCTACGAGTTGTGCGGGCGTGGCCGTCAGATCACCACCTACCACGAGTTGGTCCAGAATAACCCTAGGGTTTAGCTGGTTCGCTCTGTAAGTAGTGAGGGGTAGAGTAGGAATTAGAATTAGGATAAGTAGAGGGAGACACCCTCCTCCCATTCTATCTCAGTCATTTGCTCTTTGCTTCTAGGGTTTCCTGCTCTCCCAATCCCCTGCTGTAGCTAGCTGAGATCCGTAGAGAACCATACCTCTGTGTACTGGAGATTTTGAGGAAGTAAGGCCGTAACCTCACTGTTGTAGCGTGTGGTAGCCACACGGTTGCAGATCGATGTGTTGATTCGCATTTTGGTTCGTGTTCTTCGCGTTCTTCATTTCTCCGCGTTTTTCCCGTCGCTTGATCTCTCCCTATACTGCGTCTTTGTGAAATCCGTTTGAATCAACTTGTTCGTATTTGAAAGGAGATCATTTCCACCGAAGGAATTTATCTAACTCCTCACGAACAAGTAGATTGGGTTGATTTCGTTTTCGTGGCGCTATTTCGGTTCATCCTCCTCCCCTTTTGATTTCCCGGTGTTTGAGTTGATTTGAGCAGATGATTTCTTGGGGATAGTCTCCTAACTACTCCGTGATCATCCTCTCCAAGTTTGGGAACGTGGGATTTTGGTTTGAATCGATTTGGAGAAGAATTGAGTGAAGGGCGACCAAACTCGCTCTCACTGGGTACTGGCGGACAGTCCGCCACCCAGGGCGCGGACAGTCCGCGCGTCGGGAACGAGTCGGGCCAGTGGCCCTGTTCTTTGGCTGTTTGGTTTTTGATTGACCGGCGGACAGTCCGCCGTTGAAGTTTGCGGACAGTCCGGGAGACGTCCAGCAAGACTTCAGCAGCACTGCTGTTTTGCGTATTCTACCGGCGGACAGTCCGCCAGTGAGCCGCGGATAGTCCGGCCTTGGGCGGACAGTCCGGGACTCCAGGTCCGGACAGTCCGAGATTTGGTTGAAGCCTCCGGTTTAGTGCGTTTGCTCTCTCGGCTTCTTCGCTTGGTTTCCGGACTTCTCGTTTGGCCCTAGAGTTGACCAAGGAACCTCTCTAGGTATCTTTGCTACTTGTTAGCATAGGTATTTAGGGATTTCTCGACGTAGCCATCTATCTACGTTCGGGACTTGGTTTTTGAGGGTCGAACTTGTCTCGGTGCTTTCGGCGTTTGGTTTGCTATCACTGTATGGTGCCTCGCTGTGATCCTAGGGATCATCCACCCTCTTCCAAGGGTCGTGGGCATCACGGTTTCAGTCGTAGCTTTCGGGGGTTGATTTTGGGACATTTGGTCAAAGTTTCGAGAGAAATTTTTGAGCTCCCATTCACCCCCCCTCTGGTCGCCTTGCTAGTGCTTTCTCGGTCCTTCAATTGGTATCAGAGCGGGTTAAGGATCTTCCACCTTAGCCGGTTCCAGATCCACAGAAGGCGACATGGATCGCAGCGTGGGCAAACCACCATTTTTCGATGGGACGAACTATGCGTATTGGAAGATACGCATGTCAGCCTATCTGCAGAGTTTGGGTGCTTCCATCTGGGATATTTGCAACTCTGCCGATTACGTGGTTTTGGCTGCTCGTGTCTCTCAGCTTCAGATCGATGAGCACGATGCCAATAGCCGAGCCCGTAATGCTCTTTTCTCATGTTTGGGCATGAGTGAGTTTGATCGCGTTTCTCACCTCGCTACGGCTCGGGAGATTTGGGCTACCCTCATGCGTTTCCATGAGGGAACCTCTCAAGTCAAAACCCGTCTCTACGAGTCGTTCAAGCGAGAGTATGAGAACTTTGGACATATGCCTGGCAAGAGCATAGAAAGTTTATTCGCTCGCTTTCAGGTGATTGTCAACAGGATGAGGGCTAACAAGGAGCTGTTGCCTTTCAATGATCATGAGAGAGCTTTGAAGCTTTTGCATACTCTTGATCGGTCGGTGTGGGACTCCAAGGTTCAGGCGATCATCGAATCGCCTAACTATGAGACTCTCACGTGCGACGAGCTCTTCAGTAAGCTCAAGTCCAGTGAGATTGACGCCATGGCGAGGGCTTCTTATGAAAATCCTTCTGGCCCGTCGATGGCTTTGGTTTCTGGCTCTTCTGCTAACCCCTCTGGAGGATTTGCACTCTCTTCACTCTTTTCTGTCATAGAGGACCAGCTTGAGTCTTTGAGGGATGACGAGCTGGCTTTGCTCGTCAACCGGTTCTCGCGGTTTCACAACAACCGCATGAACCGTCACCGCGGAGGAGGACGCTCAGGATGCTTTGAGTGCGGCGACCCCGACCACTTCATCGCCAACTATCCCAAGAAGAAGAACTCATCTGGGAAGGGCGATCATGGGCACAAGTACGACTCCGACAAGCGCAAGGAGAAGTACGTCCCCGCGAGGCACAAGCGGAGGGGCGGCTTCAACAAGGAGTACATCAAGAAGAAGTACTTGGAGAAGGCCCAGGCTGAGAAGCGTGCATTCTTCACCACGCTCAGCGACGTCGATGGCTCGGATGACGACTCCGCTTGCTCAAGCGACGATGAGTCCGAGAAGAAGAAGAGGATCGAGGACAAGCTGAACGGTCTCTGCTTCTTCACCGACGACGATGGCTTCTGCACCATGGCCCTCGACAAGGAGGTCGACGGCGAGCTGGTGGACCCTCCTCGGAACGACGACGACGACGACACCTCTCAGGTATCTCTGACCCACGACGAGCTTTCTGCTGAGGTCGAGAAACTTACTGCCGCGCTCCTTAGTCAGGATAAGTTGCTTAGACGTGCCGCTAGAGAGCGCAAGGAGTTTAGGCAGAAGTATGAGGATACGGTGAAGGAACTTGATTCTGTCAAGTCCACCGTAGTTGTCACTGATGAGGAGGAGTGTGAGATGTGCACCACGCACATGACTGACCTTCTCACTTTGAGAGGTAAGTATGTTGTGTTGGTAGGAGAGGTGGATGAGCTGAAGGCTAGACCCTCGCTGTTGGGTGCGTGCAAGACTTGTCCAGGCTTGCAATCTGAGTTGGCAGAGAAGAATGCCAAGATTGTGTCTCTTGAAGAGGCCAACTCAGGTAGCACATGTGTGGCTAGGTGTGTTCTTTGTGAGGGTTTGGAGATGGAGATCGCTAACGTGAAGCATGACAAGATGCAAACCGAGGAGGAAAACACATACCTTCGGACCATCTTGTCATGGGTGTCTAGCGGTGAACCACAGCTCGGGATGATGATCTCCCAATTCAAGCGAGCTGCTGGAGGTCCAGGTGTAGGTTTTGCTCCGGGTGTTGATCTTTCTGCTTTTGGGAAGATTGGAGAGTCGAGTGGTCTGAACCCTTGTGAGAAGCCGAACTCCACCACTACTCCCAAACTTACCAAGCTTCCACCCAAAGAGCCTCTCAAGCCTAACACCAAGGATGGAGTGTTTGAAGAACCTCCACGAGCTCCACCCAAGAACCAGCAATGGGCTCCCAAACCCAACCACCTGAAAAACAAGCTGGACACAATGCCACCCATCCAGGAGGAGCTTATGCCATAGAAGGGCAAAGTGATCCACACCCACTACCGTGAGTACCAACAACCCCCTTTGAGAGCGGTGAGGTACCACTGTGAGCACTGTGGGAGAGATGGACACTTGAGTGAGTTCTGCTTTCGGCGCAAGAGAGAGACGCGTTGTGCTAGGGAGATGAACAATCCGGACATGTACCATCCTTTCCATGATGTACATGTGCCGAATGTTTAGAGGAGAGCTCCGAGGAGAGCTGCTAGGCCCAGAGGTCCAGAACCTCAAGTTCCTAGGCCTAGGCAGCGGAGAGGACGTGCCCGGCGGGAGCCCGCAGTTGTGGGCTATGGACCCCGTGGCGGTGGCTTTGCTGTTGAGCGTTTTCCCCCACCGCGTTTTGAGTATCGCGATGGACGCTCCTCCCTTAGAGGACCACATTTTTCTAAACGTGGTGATCGCTTCCTCCGTAGGTGTGCTAGGAATGGTTTTTCTGCTAACCGTTCTTTTGAGCAGCCGACCCAACACTGGTATTCCCCTTACTTCACTAACCCCAGTGTTGGACCGTATGCTCACCCTATGTCTTTTTATTGATGTAGGTAAAACGATTGGAGAACGTTTGGTTGGTGGATTCCGGGTGTTTGAGGCATATGACCGGAAACGCCAAGTGGTTCTCCAGTCTTAGTCCGGTCGCCGGAAAGGAGTATATTACCTTCGGCGACAACAGCAAAGGTAAGGTGCTGTCTCGTGGGTCTGTGCGAGTTAATGAGCACTTTGTGTTGCGCGATGTTGCTCTTGTTTCTAATTTGCATTTTAACCTTCTTTCTGTTTCGCAACTTTTCGATGATGACTATGAGATTCGTTTTAAACCGAATCTCAGTCGCATTTTGGATCCTCAGGGCAATCTTGTATGTGTGATTTCACCCTTTGGAAAAGTCTTTCATGCGGATTTCTCAGAGTCGTTTGGAATTTCTCGATGTCTTTTGGCTGGACCTTCCTCTTCTGATCTTTGGAAGTGGCATAGGAGACTAGGTCACCTGAGCTTCGACTTGCTTGCAAGACTTAGCTCACTTGGCTTAATCCGAGGATTGCCCAAGTTGCCCATGGAGAAGGATCTTGTTTGCCATTCTTGTAGACATGGGAAGATGGTTGCCGCTCCCCACCATCTAGTGACTCAGGTCATGACTAAGCGCCCTGGAGAGCTTTTGCACATGGACCTTGTTGGTCCAGCTCGGGTGAGCTCGGTTGGGGGGAAGTGGTATGTGCTTGTTGTTGTCGACGATTTTTCAAGATATTCGTGGGTCTTCTTTTTAGCTGAGAAGACCGAGACTTTATCCTTTGCTCGCAATCTGATTTTGCTTTTTCAGAATGAGTTCCCTTTGAACTCAATGCGAGCAATTCGGAGTGATAATGGTTCTGAATTCAAGAATTCGGATTTTGAGAAGTTTTGTAACTCTTTGGGTTTAGAGCATCAGTTTTCTTCTCCCTACACACCGCCTCAGAATGGTGTTGTAGAAAGGAAGAATCGGACCCTTGTAGAGATGGCTAGGATGATGCTCGATGAGCATAGGACTCCTAGGCGATATTGGGCCAAGGCCATGAGCACTGCATGCTACATTTCCAATCGCATTTTTCTCCGAGCTTTCTTGAAAAAGACTTCTTATGAGTTGCGTTTTGGAAAACTGCCCAAGGTGAGTTATTTTTGAGTTTTTGGTTGCCACTGTTTTATACTTAAGAAAGGCAACCTGGACAAATTTGAGTCCCATTCTTCAGACGGTGTATTTTTGGGTTATGACACTCACACTCGCGCTTATCGTGTACTTAACCTTGATACTAATCGAGTCATGGAGACATCAGATGTCACCTTCGACGAGACCATGGTTTGTCCTTCTTCTCGTTTTGAGCGTGCTGGTGATCATGAGGTTGGCGAGCCTCTTTTCGATGATGAAGAAGAAGGTGCTGAAGGGATGGATGACCCAGCACCTCCTCCACCTGTTATGCCACAAAGAGCGGCTTATACGATGACTCACGGCCCCGACACCTCTTCCTCATGGGGGTCGTGGGATCCACCACCTCGAGCGGTACCCTTTATACCCGAGGAGGCACTAGCTGTTGTTGAGGGGGAGGCTACTTCAGCAAGGGAGGCGCCACGACACATTCAGTGCCAGCACCCTCCTCAACAGATGATCGGCAGCATCGACAAACGCGTCACCCGGTCAAGGCAAATCTCTCACTTTGCTCATTCTGCTTTTGTTGCTGATTTTGAACCCCGGGATGTTGGACACGCTTTGACGGATCCGGATTGGGTCAATGCCATGCATGAGGAGTTAGAAAACTTTGAGAGAAATCAGGTTTGGGTTCTAGTGTCTCCACCTTCTGAGTGTCACCCAATTGGGACAAAATGGGTTTTCAAAAACAAACAGGGAGAAGATGGCCATGTTGTGAGAAACAAGGCCAGACTCGTAGCACAGGGATATAGTCAGAAGGAGGGGATAGACTATGAGGAGACGTTTGCTCCTGTAGCTCGTTTGGAGGCGATTAGGATACTCTTGGCTTTTGCTGCATCCAAAGGTTTCAAACTTTTTCAAGTGGATGTCAAGAGTGCCTTCTTAAACGGCTACATAGAAGAGGAAGTATATGTGAGGCAACCCCCCGGTTTCAAAAATCCCAAGTTTCCAAACCATGTTTTTAAACTCCACAAAGCTTTGTATGGTTTGAAACAAGCCCCTAGAGCCTGGTACGATAGGTTGAAAACCTTTTTGCTTGCTAAAGGTTTCAAAATGGGATGTGTAGACAAAATGCTCTTTCTCCTCAAGCAAGGCACTGATACTCTCTTGGTCCAAATTTACGTGGATGATATCATTTTCGGTGGTTCTTCTCACACTTTGGTTGCCAAGTTTGCAGACACTATGAGCAAGGAATTTGAGATGAGCATGATGGGCGAGTTGACGTTTTTCCTCGGGCTGCAAATCAAGCAATCCCGGGAAGGGACGTTCGTGCACCAGGGTAAGTATACCCGGGACATTCTGAAGAAGTTCGATATGGGTGAGGCCAAGCCTCTTCCAACACCCATGTCAACCACGACGGCCCTGGACGCGGACAAGGAGGGAGAAGCAGTGGACCAGAAGGAGTACCGGAGTATGATCGGATCGCTGCTGTACCTGACGGCGACACGCCCGGACATCCAGTTCGCGGTGTGCCTCTGCGCGCGCTTTCAGTCGTCGCCGCGCACTTCGCACCGTCAGGCAGTCAAGCGCATTATGAGGTACTTATCCTTCACTCCAGAATTTCAGATTTGGTATTCTGCTTCCTCCATCCTTTCCCTTTGTGGTTATTCTGATGCCGATTTTGCTGGTTGCCGAATTGAGCGCAAGTCCACTTTTGGGACTTGCCAGTTTATTGGTTCTTCTCTTGTATCGTGGTCTTCTCGCAAGCAGTCTAGTGTCGCCCAGTCTACCATGGAGGCTGAGTATGTCGCTGCGGCTAGCTGTTGTTCCCAGTTACTCTGGATGATGGCCACTTGCGTGATTTCGGTCTGAACTTTTCTCGTGTTCCTTTGCTTTGTGACAGCACGAGTGCTATTAGCGTTGCTAAGAACCACGTGCTGCACTCGAAGACCAAACACATTGATGTGCGCTTTCATTTTCTGCGAGACCACTATGAGAAGGGTGATATCGACCTTCGCCATGTCGATACTCATCATCCGTTGGCTAATATTTTCACCAAGCCTTTGGACCAATCAACCTTTAATCGGTTGAGAGGTGAGCTTGGTGTGTGTTTTTCCTTTTAGATGGGGGAAACATTTTGGTTCTTGTATTTGAGACTGGCTCTTTTGTCTTTGTTTTCTTTTGCATTTTAGCATACACTATTACATTCTGAGCATCATGTATATATTCTTTAGAATGTGATTATGCTCTGTTTAGTATGCTCCGATGCTTTATGATGATGCATGTAGCTTATGCTCTTTCTAATCACTGATACATGTTGTGAGCTGAGCTATTTTTGAATGGTGAACCTGTTTAATAAACTTAAAATCTGAAAATGTTCACCATTGAGATGTGCAACTAGCATGTGTAGGATGTGTTGAGTTCACTCGTGCTTTTCATATATGCTAGGTTGCTATGTCTTTAGTTCTGAGTCATTCACTTGCTTGGTATGTTCATATTATGTTTAAAATCTAAACCAAGTTAAGTGAATTGAAAAGATCGAGATGGGATTGCTTGTCAGCACATCACAGTTTCGAGACGGTTTCTCACTGCTCTTTGAGTTAAACTTGAGCTGTGTAGTGTATGACCGAAACTGTTGCTTTAAGCTTCTGATTGCTTCTGCATAGGCTTTGCACAGTTGAAAAGTTAGGCATTGACAAGTTTTCAACCTCTCGCAGTCACATGCTGAATTTTAAACTTGTGTAATTTCACTGCTGCAACTCCGATTAAAATTTGAAATCACAAGTGTATATTTCCTTCAATTGGTATCAGCATGATGATTGAACTGTGCTAGGGGTAGTTCACCTTGTATACATGTTTAGCACTTGTTTGACTTCCTGTCTATACATGTCTTTGTGCTATTTTGATGGTGAATACCTTTTTGGCTGAAAACTGCTCTTTTGCTCATATGTTCATATTTAGTATACGGTGATTAGTTTGAGCCTTTGCTAGCATATTGGGAATGTTATTGAGTCATCGGATCAGAACTGTATAGAGCATCTTTGCATTCTCTTGACTATATCTCTGAAGCTCCTAACATGCATTTTGACTCATATGCATTTTGGCAGAAGGAGAACTTCTCTTGTTGGCACTTTTGTTGGTGCATTTTCTAAGGGGGAGAAAATTGCTTTCGGTTCCTTTTGCTTGATGGTGCATTTTCAACTAAGGGGGAGAATTTGGACAAATCATACCTCCCATGTTCAAAAGGGAGAGGAATCAGTTGTGTGCACCATGCAAGGGGGAGCTTGCTCATGATGAGTTGTTGAAATTTCCAATTGGTTTGGAGCATTTTTGCTAGTGGTGTTGAGCCTTTGCCTCTTTCTTGAGGGACTAGCATTCGCCTTTCAGATTTTCAATTGGTGTCGCAATTGGTGTCGAGCTTTCTTGCTAGTTGTGTTAAGCCTCTGTGCCTCTATCTTGAGGGACTGGCATTTTGCTTCGCTTTTTCAATTGGTATTTGCTAGCGGTGTTGAGCCCGTTCTGCCTCTTCTTGAGGGCTAGCTTTGCTTTGCTTGGTCGCGTCGAGCCGTTGCCCATGTCTTTGGGGACCAATTTGTCTTGCTCTTTCCACTTGACCTTCTTCGGCTTTGCTATGCTTTTGGGTCATTTGGTCGAGTTCTCTCTTCCTTCTTCTTTCCTCCCTTCCTTTCATTATGATTTGTGTTGGTAGTTGACAATGCACTCATCAAGGGGGAGATTGCGGATACATGGGTGTATGCCGAGTCTCTGAGTGATGAGTGATTGTCAACTGGGATGATGCGCATGTTCTTTGGCTTGTGTTGTGCAGGTGTCGAGCACGGATACAGTGATCGAGGGCAAGGTGAAGGTCAAGTAGAGACGTGTCGTGCCGAGGGACCAAGAGTGGCGAAGGGCGGACGTCAGGCTTGGACTGAGGGACCGGTGGCCTGAGGATTAGCTGTGGTGGCTCACAGCCTGGGACAGCGACGAGCGAAGACTTGCGGTCATGTGTTGCCTGGGTCGAGGACCTAGGGACACGTGTCGGTGGACGGGGTGCACGGGAGGTGCATCCCCTCTACAGCTTCGGTTTGGTGGTAGAGCCAGAGAAAAACCATCGGGTGGACGGTTTCCAGGTTTGGGCCTCAAAACCTGGGTGCTGATGGTTTCCGAGTTTGGCCATAAAACTCGGGCTGAGGACGGTTTCCAGGATTGGGCCTCAAAACCTGGGTGCCGCGGGTTTGCTGAGTTTGGGCCTCAAAACTCAGGCCTTGGATGCCTGGTTTCCCGGTTTGGGCCTCAAAACCAGGGGTTGGCTGGAAAGGCTGGTTTCCCGGTTTGGGCCACAAAACCGGGGGTGCAGAGCGAGGGCGGCACGTGGCGGCAATCGGGAGGTTGCGTCGAGGCAACGCTACGAGTTGTGTGGGCGTGGCCGTCGGATCACCACCTACCACGAGTTGGTCCAGAATAACCCTAGGGTTTAGCTGGTTCGCTCTGTAAGTAGTGAGGGGTAGAGTAGGAATTAGAATTAGGATAAGTAGAGGGAGACACCCTTCTCCCATTCTATCTCAGTCATTTGCTCTTTGCTTCTAGGGTTTCCTGCTTTCCCAATCCCCTGCTGTAGCTAGCTGAGATCCGCAGAGAACCATACCTCTGTGTACTGGAGATTTTGAGGAAGTGAGGCCGTAACCTCACTGTTGTAGCGTGTGGTAGCCACACGGTTGCAGATCGATGTGTTGATTCGCGTTTTGGTTCGTGTTCTTCATTTCTCCATGTTTTTCCCGTCGCTTGATCTCTCCCTATACTGCGTCTTTGCGAAATCCGTTTGAATCAACTTGTTCGTATTTGAAAGGAGATCATTTCCACCGAAGGAATTTATCTAACTCCTCACGAACAAGTAGATCGGGTTGATTTCGTTTTTGTGGCGCTATTTTGGTTCATCCTCCTCCCCTTTTGATTTCCCGGTGTTTGAGTTGATTTGAGCGGATGATTTCTTGGGGATAGTCTCCTAACTACTCCGTGATCATCCTCTCCAAGTTTGGGAACGTGGGATTTTGGTTTGAAGCGATTTGGAGAAGAATTGAGTGAAGGGCAACCAAACTCGCTCTCACTGGGTATGGCGGACAGTCCGCCACCCAGGGCGCGGACAGTCCGCGCGTCGGGAACGAGTCGGACCAGTGGCCCTGTTCTTCGGCTGTTTGGTTTTTGATTGACCGGCGGACAGTCTGCCGTTGAAGTTTGCGGACAGTCCGGGAGACGTCCAGCAAGACTTCAGCAGCACTGCTGTTTTGCGTATTCTGCCGGCTGACAGTCCGCCAGTGAGCCGCGGACAGTCCGGCCTTGGGCGGACAGTTCGGGACTCCAGGTCCGGACAGTCCGGGATTTGGCTGAAGCCTCCGGTTTAGTGCGTTTGCTCTCCCGGCTTCTTCGCTTGGTTTCCGGACTTCTCGTTTGGCCCTAGAATTGACCAAGAAAACTCTCTAGGTATCTTTGCTACTTGTTAGCATAGGTATTTAGGGATTTCTCGATGTAGCCGTCTATCTACATTGGGGACTTGGTTTTTGAGGGTCGAACTTGTCTCGGTGCTTTCGGCGTTTGGTTTGCTATCACTGTGTGGTGCCTCGCTGTGATCCTAGGGATCATCCACCCTCTTCCAAGGGTCGTGGGCATCACGGTTTCGGTCGTAGCTTTCGGGGGTTGATTTTGGGACATTTGGTCAAAGTTTCGAGAGAAATTTTTGAGCTCCCATTCACCCCCCCTGGTCGCCTTGCTAGTGCTTTCTCGGTCCTTCAGGCCCCGCGGCCTCCATCGCGTCGCGCCCATGGTGGTCGGCCGAGGCGGAGCTTCCCTACGTTGCGCCCACAGCAGCCTCTCCTGTGTCACGCTCGTGGGGACCGGTCGGGGCGGAACTCCCTCGTGCCGCGCCCATGGCGTCCGGCTGAGGCAGACCTCCCTTTGCGTCGTGCCTGCAACAGCCTCTCCCGCGTTGTACCCGTGGCGACGGCCAGGACGGAGCTCCCGGGCGCCCGCGCCTGTAGCGGCCGGCCGGGGCGATGCTCCCCCGTGCCACACCTGCAGGATGAGTCCAAGGCGGATCACGGCTACCACGCGGGCATCGGGGTGTGCTGCTCACTCTTTGTGTCCTACGACATAGGGATTATCCAGGATGGGCCCTTCCGCGGCAAGACGTTCGTGCTATGGGCGGTCGCGCTCCTCCTCATCCAGGCGAGAGCACGGAGCGTGTACTCAGCTCCCGTGCATAGGCGCCGCGACGTGGACCAGAAGCTACTGCTGCATCACAGCTCATCCTCCAGACGTGCCTCTTGCTCTCGCTCCTCATCAACGCCATCGGCTCAAACACCAGCTACCGCGATGGTGCGCCTGCCGCGGGTACGTGGTGACGTACCCGACCATGTAGCTCGTCGCCCTCGGGTTGCTGCCGAGGAGGTAGTCCACCTGGGATGTGGCGAACGCGAGGAGCTCCAACGGCTGCGCGGGCTCGGACCCGTTCGTCACTGCGGCCTGCCCGGCCGCGGCGAGGTGGTCGGCGTAGGCGGCGAGCAGGAACGACGCTCTGGTCACGAACTGCATGTTGTTCCAGCTCCGGTGGTAGACCATCCCGCTGGGCGTCCGCCGCACGCTGTTGGCGCCGCCCCGGCCAAGGCAGGAGCACACGAACAGGTCCGCCTTCTGCTTCTACAGCCGCAACACGTCAGCGTGCGCGCCAGCGGAGTTGCCGCCGTGGCGCAGGAGGAACATGGTGGCTAGGAACTGCACGCCGAGGTATTTGACATCCCAGCCGAACTGGTTGATGCCATGCAAGGTGGCCCTGGCAGGTCAGGCACGCCAGTGTGTGCAAGCTGGCCACGCTGGCTGCCACCTCAGCCAAAACCGGGCTACAAAACCGCCCAGGGGGCTATTTAGACTGTTTTGAAACTTTAAAGTGTTAAACAACCGGTTTTGTACTTGGAGGTATTATGTTAGCCAGCTCTGATAGTTCAGGGGGTATTTAGACTTTTTCCAACTTAATTTGATGCTGCTACCCAGTCACATTGATACAACATCGTCTAACTTGTATGTGAATATATCTATTTCATATGGCTATATATATATATGTAGTTCTCCTATGGTTAAAATGACTTGGTGTAGCGAACTGAGCGTAGTTCAACTGGTTAGGTTTGTTGTGGTAGAACCTACCCATCTGGATTCATGTCCTCGACTTGACATGCGTGTTCGAATTTTTCTGAATTTTTTGGCGTTATTCTTTCAGTGGTAGACGATGTGCCCGTCAACACTGAAGTGCCTGTGGTGACTTTGTCATTCTTGAGATTTGCTGATTCAACTCAGTTCTTCAGAGGTGCTCATAGGAAAGGCGCTTGTGGTGACTTTGTCAATTTTGAGATTTACTGATCCAGCTCATTTTTTCGAAGGTGCTCATATGGGTAGGATGTGCGTGCGAGAACCACATCCACCTATAAACTACTCCATTTGTTCTAAATTATAAGAAATTTTTGCTTTCTTAGATATATTACTTCTGTACAACATAGTTGTTGACGCCAAAAGTGTTCCGGATCACACACCAGCTAGGGCTTTGGACGCCTGGGTCGCCACGGACCGAAGAACGCAGCGAGGAGACCTAGTCGGAAGTCTCTCAAGATGTCTCAGCCATCTTGACGACAGAAAGTTGATACTGGAGTCCATTATACGCTTGAGACACTTTTGAGTGTCAACATATGCCCCCCTATTTTTAGGTGAATAATGCATTGAACATAAAAACACAATCAAAGCACTAAATAGCAACGATACCCAACTCATCAGCTATCTAGCATCTAAGGAGGATGTATACATTGACCATATTTTGTACTAAGGGCGACACATGTGTCGGCCATTGTTTGGTGAGCACTTGAGCTCCTTGCCAAACACTTGGAAAGTACCTTTTCAAATACCTCCCGTTCATTGCTCTTGTGAGACTTTCACTTTGTAACGTCTCCAGCAAATATGAATTTTCGAACATCACTTTGATCACTCTAAACAAGACTTTCCAACTTGGTGCTTGTTCAAGGTCACCTCCTTGGATTATCCCAATCTTCTCTCTTGATGAGTTTAATCAAAGTGCATGGATGACTCCCATAGCCAGTCTTGCTTGATCAGATCCCAAACACTTAAGCAATGAATCTTCAACAATCCTTTGATAGAGCTATTGTTACACATCACATATTTAAATGCACTCCACCGAACATTATCATCAACTTTAACGCTTGGATCACAAAAATATTTCAACAAGGGAGTTCTCTTATCTTCCAAATCGGCCTTACTTTTGTTAAGAATTAATTCGAGCCGATCTGGGAGTTCTATGGACAAATCAACTGGGCTAGCCGTATCGGAGCCGACCAAACTGATTTGGCAAACTGATGAGTCGGCTCAAAGTCGACCTGACCGACTGCGCAGACCGACTGAGTTGGTCCAAATTCAACCTGGTCGGATGGCAAACCGACTGAGTTGGTTCAGATCCAACCTGGTCGGTTAGACAAAACAACTAAGTTGGTTTAGATTCAACCTGGTCGGCCAGACAAGCCGACTCAGTTGGTTCAGATTCAACCTGGTCGGCCGGACAAGCCGACTGAGTTGGTTCAGATTCAACCTGGTCGGCCGGACAAGCTGACTGAGTTGGTTCAGATTCAACCTGGTAGGCCGGCTGAGTTGATTCTTTATAATATGTTCGTAAAATTAGGTGCATCGGCTTTTCCTTTATGTGAAAATTGCGTCTACTAACGCCATAGCCAGATGCTTATCATGCTAACATGTTGGCCTCAAAATTATCATGCCTTGTAATATGCCAAATTTAAAAATATTAATGATGGCAAGGCATTCATCAGCATGTGCATTATGTGATCCTTCAAAATACCAAAACATATGAGTGACTCGTTGTATCACTAGTAATGAATCACCACAGGCTTCAACATGTCATACTCCATGGATCATAATATTGTCAAGCCAAATAAGAAAATTTCACATTCGGCCTGAATCTTGGTGCAAATGTAATCTTAATCGGCTTGATGTCTCACATAGCACCATTGTGAGAAATAATGATCATGCCAACACCTTGGCTCTTTTTGCAAACCGATTGACCATATTGTCACACCCATGAAGTAGAAAAACATATATCATGCCCCCCGAGCCTTAAAGCCATCAATGTGAAATCCATTGGGCTTTTCTAATAGCACGATGGTTGCAAGCATTCATCGACTATATTATTACGCTAAGGGCGATAACAAAGCATGTACCATATGAATTCATCCAGGCGAGTATGCATAGCCAAAATAAAGCAGTTCGGCTCTGGATCATTGGTAAGCAAAATAATTTGGCAACTCTCCATAATATAGACATTTATACCAATAATCGAAATAAGGGGCTAAGGGGTAATCATGCATACCTTGGGATGAATTCCGCATAGACATAGGCAAAGAATATGGATGATGCCAAAACCATTGATTTTGAAGATACGGTGCAAATCTCCAGCTTGACAACTGCTTGTTGAATCTTCTTCTATCCTTTGACTTTGTTGCACTACTTGCTTGAGCATCATCTTTCTGAACTTGGACACTTCCTTTAGGAACCCACACCAAGCCTTTTTCTTTCAACTTCTCTGCACTAAGCTTCTGCAACTTCCTTTTTTGCCACTTTGGTAAACCAATTGAGCATATTGGTTTTATTTCTGTTTTGGACAGCAGCAAATCTTTCTTGATTTTAGGCACTCTCACTTTCTTTTGTTCAGATTTGGCACCTAGAATATCAGTAGATGATTCTCCTATTTCTATGCCATCAATAGCCAGATTTTTCAGCACTGCAATCGGCTTTTCAATAGTTGAATTTAGATCTGAACTTTTATCTTTGCGGCCATCATATTTCACACGGTAAACCTGTTTTACCACTTTCTTCTTCTGCTGGGCTCCAGACTAATTTAGATCAAAACGGTCTTTATAAGATGATGACCTCTCTAAGTGTCTAGGAGATGCATATTGTGGCCGAGAATATGGTGGAATGTGTGCCTCTTGATCAAACCAGCCCCAAGATGAATAAGGATGAAAATATGTGGGTTGCGGTCCATATGACATAGGAATTGGCTGCTCAAAAGGGAAATGTGTTGTTGCTATTTGAGATTTATTCCCTAGCCAATTCTGATCTTGAGATTTGTGCTTTGGAGGCAATCTTGGTGTTTGGACCTTCTTTGGCCGATTGGTGACATTGGCTTTTGCTAAGTTCTCATACTTTGCTAGAAGCTCCTCGAAGCTAAGCTTCAGTCTTCCACTCTTTTGTTTGTCATGGCCTTTACCTCCAAAAGCTTTATGAGCATCCTCCTTCTTTTCTCCATCTTGATAGACATGCTCCAAAGGAGGATCTTCAGCCGATTCCCCTTGCTCAACGGGATCAATCGACTTTCGCTTTAGCTGGAGAGATTCTACCTGCCCCCCAGTGTCTTCTGGAATTGTGATAACTTTGTTGTCCTCTAGAATATCTTCAATTTGCAATTCATGGACAACAACCTTGTCTTCAATTGAGGGCTCCACATCTCTCTCTTGGGCATTCGAGCATTGAGCTTGGAGTGAATTGGCTAATGCAAGCCGATCCAAAACTTGCTTACCATTGAGACCAATTGAATTCATTTGGCCCATTTGTTGAGCTTCAAGAAATCTCAATCGTCCTTTATCAATGGCCGATTGGATCACTCGACGAAACACATTGCAATCAGAAGTATTATGATCAAAAGAATTGTGCCACTTGCAATATGTAAGCTCTTCTAAGTTTTGAATAGATGGCAAAACATTGTGATCAATGATTCTAATAAAATTATTCTTTAACGAGATATCAAAGACATGATCACAAAAAGTAAAGTCAAAGGTGTACTTTGATCTCTTCAGCCGATTCTTTTGTGGAGTCGGCTTTAAAGCAAGGCAAACGAAGGGATCAGATTTAATATCAATCCATTCGGCCACACCTTTGTAACTGCTTTTGGGAAACTTTATCTTTGACAAACTACAACTACCAACCTTGCCATATGGCACAATATGTTGGCTGATAGAATCTGAATTTGTTTTAACATTACCAAATAAAATGCTATTCTCAATTGGTCTTTTACAACTACTAGCAAGGATATCTCTAATAGACGCAGAAAGTGAAATTGTATGACCAGATTGAAATTTAAGCAAGATATTCATATTTGGTACCTTATTGATCATGTCGGAGAAGCGTAGGTTCTTGGTTTGAATGATGTTGTCCTTCATCTCTAGAGAACGATCAACAATAGGTGTTGAATCACCCAAAAGTGCTTCGGTAGTTGCTGGAACATAGGAAGTTGGTTTAGCCGATTGGAAGTCGGCTCGGCCGACTTGGGCACTAACAGATAAGGCAGCAACTGGGGGAGTTGGCTTAGCCGACTTAGAAGCTGACCTAGCGGACTCTAGGCGGGTAGTAATCGGCTCAGCTGACTCTAAAGTTGGCTTAGCCGAATTTGGGCAGGCAAGCGGTCCTTCTTTCTCGCTTATAGGGATTTGATCTCCATCAATGATGCGGTAATCACCAGATAAGTGTATAACCCCTTTAGCTCTTGAAAAATCAAGTCTAGCCGTTTTCTGGCGCTTTTCATGCTTTTCTGTAGCAAGACTTGCCTTTTGAATTGTGATTGGTTCGGAATGGATATTATGTTGCTCGACTTTGGTAGCCGAACCTTCGCTTACATCCGAATTGACTTTTCCTTTCATGCCCATTAACAATGCCCTTTTAGCCGATGACTCAGTAGTAATCGGCCTTTTGTCATTGGTCTTTCCAAAGTATTCATAGAATAACTCCTCTAATCTAGACCATGACCAATCAGTGCATTCGGGTAAAGATGTAAACCATGCAAAGGCAATACCAGTGAGAGATAAAGGAAAATTTCGTACTTTCATATAGTCCTCTTTACCAGCAAAAACCAATTGTGAGAGATAAATATTAATGTGTTCGACAGCGGTCTTGTCATCTTCACCACTAAATTCATAAAAATATGGTACCCACCAACCATCAGGATCTTCCAAGTAATCATAGTGTAATGGGTATGGTCTATGATAAGCGGGAACCTTCCATTTAGAGGAGCCATAAGGATTTCTAGCATGGGCTAAATCTTCATCGATTCGGCTTGATTTGAGAGTGACGCATGAAGCCGAATCACGATTGTTAGCGTGCACGCTCATTGCTGATTTTTTATTGATTTGGCTATAGTTATCGGTATCATGCGGAGCCGAATCATAAGTTTTTGCACTCGAATACCTTGCTGGAATTTCACTAATTCGGCTATGGTTTTAAATTAAATTTGAAGCCGAATTGCGAGGAGTGTTCTTTGTATAAGGTGCTGAATTTTCGTTGATTCGACTATAGTTACTAGTGACACGTGAAGCCGAATCATAAGTACATGCACTTAAATGCTTTGTTGAATTTTTATGTATTCGGCCATGGTTATTACCAACATATGAGGCCGAATTATGAGTAGTAGCACTTGCATTTGATGCTGAATTTTGAGAGCAATTGGCTAAATAATTATTATTGTCGTAGCCAATTCTCTCATTCATCGGCATGTCTTGTGGTGGTGCCACGTATTGTAAACCTATAGCCGATGAATTAGAATTTACATGTTGTATGTTGCTAGTAGCATCAAAACTCAAAGAATTCATAGCTGACAACGGTTCTTGACCATAATATGTATAATCATGATATGTATGATGAGGAGCATTAGCAAAAGTATTAACCTATGCAACATATCTACTATCATTATGACTAGCAACATCAACATAAGAATTCATAGATCTTGCAAAATAATTATTATAAACATAAGATCACTACTACACAACATGGATATTGTAACACTTTCATGTAACATATTCATCATTGTGTTCCAGTAAAATTTCATAGTAACACAAAATAGTGTGTTACGGACTTCGGCTGTAACACAAAATACTTTTTTGAAAAAAGGGTGTTACTAACAACACTTATAGTAACACAAAATTAATGTTACAAGAAAAATGTTACAAAAGTTTACTATGTTGTAACACATAAGTAGAACACATATAAAATGTGTTACAAATATATGCCTCTAGTAACACAAAATAATGTTCCAGTTGAAGTGTTACAAGAGAAAATACATGTAGACCTTCCTATTTATAGGCAACACATCACATATAGGTCTCATCAACGGTGTTAGGCAATCACATCATGGTCATTACATGAAAACCATTAGCATTGAGTAGCCGATTCAAAAGGTCAGTTCGATGCTAGAGCATGTTGTTACTTTATTAGGCCAAGATCAAGAGACACACTAGACGGAGCTATATCATAAGAAGAACAAGTACAATGGAGAAGAAAAAGCAAAATACAAAAATGTGAAATTAAATGGGAGTAGTATAGATATTTCTTACTTTGTTGCATCAACACACTAACCTACCGCCGTATGAGTTCATCAAGAATTTTTTCTTTTTGGTCGACATGAGTACCACTCAAATTTACAATACATTGTCATGATATTGTTTTCTATGCTAAAAACCTGAGTGGAAAGATTTTTTGTGGTTTTGAGTATAACAAAAAGGTTATGAAAAAATAGTCATGTGAGACATCAAAAAAAGTTAAATATAAAAAGTAATCACCCAAGAAAAAATAGTCTCAGTGTTATAAAATGCATAGAAAGGCCACAAAAGGAGGCACTTCAGTTTGGCCTTTAAATGATATTTCAGGCAATATGAAACTAGTGCCATTACAAATGAAATAAGAAATTCATCAGACATAGTCGCCAACATGTTTTGTGGTAATATTACATCATCTAGAGAATTTACAAATAGAATCTGAATTCTCAAACAGTCTAACAATAAAAGGAAAATGTATGCTCTCCATCTTCACGACCAAGGATCCATCATACTTTAGGCTTCAACGAGGTGACTATGGATGTCACATTAAAATTTGAAACCTGCAATTCTAGAAAAAGGAAACTATGTAAGAATATTTCTATACATTAATTGGTAAACAATCATAGAGCTTTCTAACACTAGGACGAATTCAATATAAACATGCCTGACTGTATAACTTATATTGTTAAAATCATGTCATTGACCACCCCAATAAAGTACATATTAAAGAAAAAGGAAATGAACACAAACCAATAAGGAGTCATGGTACTACAACTCATCAATTATGATTGGCCCTTTAATCCACTATCACTAACATCTATAGTATCACTAGCATCCACTGTAGTTCCCTCAATGTCTCTTCTAGCCCATTGATGTCTTACAGTTGCATTATTGAACATATCTCCAAGGTGTGTGACATGGAATGGCTCATTTTCAACATCATCTTCCCATTCATCACTACCTATGTCATATATATCTCTTGGTTTCATCTTCATGACTACAGACCACCCGGGGTTTTGTTTGTCTTTGTCTTGAACATAAAACGCCTGGTCAGCCTGGTTAGGAAAAATGTATGGTTCATGGCCAATCTTTTCTCCTGTGTGAATCAGTTCTGAGAAATTAACAAGTGTGTAGCCATACTTGTCCTTCTTTATTCCTCTTTTAGAAAGAACATCAACCCATTCACATTTGAAAAGTACCACAAAAAAATTCCCAGAGTAGTTTAGCTCAATAATATCAATTATCCTCCCATAGTAAGTCACATCACCAAAAACTGGCTTGCCATCACTTGCACCGGCATAACTTGATGTTTTTGCAGTTAACACTACACCACTGTTTTGAGTCACCCCATCCAACCGTTTGGGCCTAAAATAAAAACCTCGACTATTGAAAGCACGATACCTCTTTGCAGCCTCAACTGGGCCACGAGCTAGCCATCTAATGCCATCATCAACAACATGAGTGCCATTTTCCCTCTCTACCTGCATTATCTGTGGCGGAACCGTCCTGATTATAAGAGCTCAAGTACTGTGTTAGTCAAATCCGTCTGACTTCGACTCATACTTGAACCCATATAACCCCGGTAGTCCAGAAATCTCGAAGGATTTCTATCACCGTACAACATACAGGATCGCATTGTTCAAGAATTACATTCGCAAAAATACATCACAGAGAAATGAAGCCGAATTTAAAACACCAGAGTACGAATTTAAGACGGAGTTATTACAATACCGAATTTAAAGTGCGGAAGCTGAAATAGTTTGAAACACGACCACCACACATGTGGTCCAAATAAAACATTGTTTGATACTTAAACTCAACACGACTCACTCCTCCTTTTTCAGATAATGTGCCACTAATAGTCTCAGACCAGCAAAAGAAAAAGGAAAGCTTCTGGACGACCCTGCCCTGGGCCTACTCCTCATCACCTTCCACCGGGTAGAGGCAGTGCTTACAATAGCCAAAGTAGACCTGGCCATCTGCAACAAACGGGATAAACCCTGAGTACGGGAATGTACTCAGCTAGACTTACCCGTCCAACTAAAAAATAAAGACACCAAGGGTATGCAAGGCCTTTTTGTGTGGAGCTGGGAAGTTTAGTTGCGAAAAGCTCAAATTAACATAAGTGAGGAATTAATGATATTGATGAGCTGTCATTTTTTTAGACCTATTCCTTATTCTAGGTTTGCACCTGAACTACTGCACACACTTGAGTCTAACAGACAATAATATAACCATATCCAGTTGACTTATCCATATTTTAGTTGAACCTTTTACACATCACATGGAGTTGTATCGTGGTGAAGCTCGCCATAGTTTCCCACTAACCGGGGGAGACGACGACTCGAATCGAATTCCAAACCAGCTGGTGAAAGACCTTTAATACCAGCCCACACTTTCCCCATCGGGTCCATGCATTGGGCAACCGCTCGATGCTTGTTCGTGGTGGTAATCGTCGTGGTTCAAGCACGGACCGCCCAATTGGAACCTGACGATGGCCTCACGCGGCAGATTGCATTTCCATACTAGAGGGCGCGACACGGGTCGAAACCGGCCCGAACAACTTCTAACCGGCTTTGGGGTCGATGATTACGGCACCGACATATCCCTAAGTAAAAGGGCGCGTTCAAAAATGAACGAGGGCCAACATCGATACAAACCTACACGATCCAACGGACGGACTGCCCCCAAGTTCCAACTTGGTGCCTTGCCTTCCAGTTGATCGTATTTCATTACTACTCAGGTTCTTTTCCACGATAGCAAATATAGCCAACCGTGATCCGGTAACTACCCATTAGGGTATTACGGGATCATTCTTAACTACTACTTTATTTAAGCAAGCTAAGCAATTCTACATTTTTAAATAAATAACAGGATAACAAGGTAGATATTAATCAATAACCAAGGAATGATAATGCAGCAAGTAGGATTCATTCCAACTCCTAAACCTAATGCATCACAATATAAAAGGACTCAAGTAATTTTAATTGCAAAAGATAGGAGGCTTAATATGCTCCGGGGCTTGCCTTGAGAGAAGACTGAGGCCTCGTGGGAGGGGCACTCAGGCAGGTTAGTGTCGGCCGCGGGGTCGACTTCCTCGGCTTGATGCAGTTCCGGGATCTCCTGCTCGGCGTTTGCCTCCTGCTCTTGGTCTTGCTCCTGAACTGTCGATCCTATTGTAATGCGGTTGAAAATGATAAATAAACAATGTGTGGTGTGAGATGGGGTGGTAAGAAAAGAACATTTCTTGCAAACCAACAAAACCAACTTGTTGAACCACTTTTGACATTGAGGTAAATACTTATTTATTTCATAAAACAAAATCCATTAATTTACCTATTCCTTATTTAGAAATTCAAAAGAAATTCAGGTTTGAACTGCAAGTGCATTTTTCTGAACTCAGACAAATCCACAAAAATTCCAGAAGGCAATTAACACCTGCTGGACTTCACTGAACAATTTCAAGCCAGAAATAAAATTCAGAACTGCAGATATAAAAATAACAAATAAACTGCTCAAAAGGTGCTTTGAACTAACTTTTTACACAAAAGTGTTCAACAGCAGATTTCATAATTTTCCTGGTTTCTTCTACCCCTAAACATTCTACTGTAGAAAACTTGAGGTCAGAGCATAAACATACAAGCCTACACAAAATAAACAAATCTATTCCAAATTAAACCCATTGAACTACATTCCTACTGGAAAAGGGTGCTAAACTCAATTTCATATTTTTCCCAGATTCTACTCCACATTTCATACTTATCAAGGAAGTTCCATGAACAGAAACATTATATTATTTCTTACAGAAATTTTCAAAGAAACATATAGAAAAGTACATTTGTAAAGCAACTTCAGATTTTTCCATACAACAGCCCATGCTTACATTTTTCTTAGCCTGAACATGACATTCAGAGACTACACAATTTTTCCCACATTTTATTCTGACATATAAAACACCTTAACATTTATTCTAAGAAATCAGCCAAAAAGGACTTTTAATCATAACAGAAACTTTTTCTACATAAACAGTGCATCATATATTTTTCACAGGTGCAAAACATGATAATAAACTTACACAAAAATTTTTAGGAATTATCTCAACCAGAAAACATATATAACCATTTATCTCAACAAAAGCATATAAACTGAAATAAATAGAAACAGTAAAATAAACTTTTACCAAAAATACTTTCATATTTTTCCATGATATATCTACTCATAAACAAGCTAACAAAACTAAAAGTACTTCATTAGGACTTTTAAAACGAGCTACACAAAAATAACAAGCATTTCTGGAAAATAAAAGTAAAAAGGAAAACATTTGAAATCATCCCGGCCCACTGCGTGAACTCGGTCCATGGACCGCGTGTGACGCGCGGGGCCCGTGTGGTCAACGGTCCCACCTGTCGGTCAGAGCAGAGCAGAGGCGAGGCTTTGACCGGCGATTGCTCGTCGACGGTGAGGTCGCCGGCGGTGAGGCTAGGCTCGATAGACTCGTCTCGACGAGGCGCATCCAGCGGTGGGGTCGGTTCGGCCAGAGGGTGACCGAAGCGTGCCGGCGGCGAGCGGTGGCGGACGGCGGCGGCGGCGACACACGGCTACGCCGTTTCCGACGGTCGCTGGTGAAATTGAGGAAGGCGAAGGCTCACACAAACCCTGGGGAGGCTATCGGCGGGCTCGAATTGGCTCGGGAAGCTCCGAGGAAGCTTGGCCACGCGAGCGGCCATGGCGGACGGTGGCGGGGCTCGGCTAGGCCGTGTCTGGCGGTTGCCGGTGAAATTGGCGCGTGCGCAGTGCTTTGTGAACCCTAGGGAGCTAAGTGAGTGGGTTGGTTTGGCTCGGATGGCTCCAGGGGAGCTTGGCCTCGTGCATGGCCACGGCGGCGCCCATGGCGCTCGGCCGGGGAAGAAGAGGTGGGTGAGAGCGGTAGCGTTGAGGCTAGTCGGTGTTCTCACCTTGCCTTGGCTTGGTGATGCTCGACGGAGAAGAGGGGAAGCGGAGAAGCTTCGGTCGAGGAAGAACAGTCGCGAGCTCCGGATGGTGCCGATGGCGACCGCGGCGGCGCTCCACAGACTTCGGTGTCGGCGAGGCTCGAGGGGTGGTGCTAACGCGAGCACCGGGTGTCTGGGGTGTAGGCAGAGAGGCTTGCGCGAGGAATCAGACGGCGAGGCTCCGGCGTGGCCGGAACGACGAAGGGGGTTTGTGGGGGTGGTCGCGGCGAGAGCGAGCAGAGTGCTCGTTCTTGCTCGGTGGCGTGGGTAGGAGAGTGCGAGCGAGAGTGGGAGAGTGTGTGTGCGGGTGAGTGAGGGAGCGGTGAGAGCGCTCAAGGTCTTGACCGGGGCCTTGGCCGGCCGGTCGTGGCTCGGCTAGGGCGGAACGGTGGTGCGGTTCTTCGGTGCCGAACGACGGCGAGCAGTGAAGGGCTCGGCGTGTTCGCGGGAGAGGAGAGGGAGAGAGAGCCGGCGGGTGTGTGCGAAATGAGAGTGAGAGAGTGTCGGTGTTTCGAAACCGGGGGTATGACACCAACGAGTAATGTGATCGCGTGCTCTCTTCCTGGATGGTGATGCAAGATGACACAAGGATTTATCCTGGTTCGGGCAAAGAAGGCCCTACGTCCAGCGGGGGGGGGGGGGGGGTTCTTGTATTACTTGCACCTAAGTGCTTGTACGGGGGCGAATACAAGCTCAATGAGCGTGGACCGGAGTTCGGACTCGTGTGTGTGTGGACTTGTGTCTTAACGTGTCCCTTTCGGAGCCGTATGCGTGAATCTCCCACCACCCGCGTGAAGGGCCCTGGTGTCCCCTTTTATAGAGCAAGGGGAGTCCAAGGTTACACAAGAGCGTTACACAGGGGTAACATGCACAGTACCCAAGATCAGTACAGCGGGGGTAGGAATCCTGTCTTGTCGGGGCCACAGGGACTGACGTGAAGATTGCTGTTCAGGCGTCGTGGCTTCCATCCCGGGCGGAGTCGTGGAGACGTGGCGACGCGAGGTCGTGCAGCGCCCACTCCGGTCCGTACGGGGCGTGGCAGCGTCCTTCCAGGCTTTGGGGTACCTGTCCGCCAATCACATGAAAGCACAAGGGCTCGAGGGTTGCTAGGCCGGCCTCGAGGCGGCGCCCACGGAGGGCTCGAGCTTCCACTGGTATGGGCAAGTCCCGGGTATCCTGATTGAGCTGCAGGTATCTGGGCCTCGAGGCGTGGCTCGGACGTGCAACAGTGTGAGGTATGAGTTAACAGTGCCGCACTGGTGCCTTTTTGTCCATGCTTGCGGTGAAAAGGAGGTTTGACTCTGGCTCCGATTCACCGTGGCACATGCTGTGTACCGGAGGATGTGACCGGGGTAGGTGGATGCATTAAATACGTAGCGTGGGGCCGGTATCCAATGTCTGGGCCGCTCGAGGGAGGCGTGAAGCGTCTCGAGGGATAGGCTGTCGGGTCAGCGAGGCTCGAGGGCCCTGCGTGGGGTCTCGCGGAGTGGAGTATGGCGGGCTCGGACCCATGTGCCTGGGCTCGAGAGGCAGGTTACCGTGCTCGAGAGGCTCGAGGGGTAGCGGAGCGCTCGCCCGAGGCCTGAGGCGGAGGGCTCGGGCGAGACGGAGAACGAGCGCTCGCCCGAGGCCTGACGCGGAGGGCTCGGGAGAGACGGAGAACGAGCGCTCGCCCGAGGCCTGACGCGGAGGGCTCGGGCGAGACAGAGAACGAGCGCTTGCCCGAGGCCTGGCCTGGAGGGCTCGGGCGAAGCGGAGAATGGGCGCTCGCCCGAGGCTCGGGCGAAGCGGAGAATGGGCGCTCGCTCGAGGCCTGGCCTGGAGGGCTCGGGCGAAGCGGAGAATGGGCGCTCGCCCGAGGCCTGGCCTGGAGGGCTCGGGCGAGGCGGAGAACGTGCGTTCGCCCGAGGCCTGACGCGGAGGGCTCGGGCGAGACGGAGAAGGAGCGCTCGTCCGAGGCCCGACGCGGAGGGCTCGGGCGAAACGGAGAACGAGCGCTCGTCCGAGGCCCGACGCGGAGGGCTCGGGCGAAGCGGAGAATTGGGCGCTCGCCCGAGGCCTGGCCTGGAGGGCTCGGGCGAGGCGGAGAAGGTGCGCCGGCCCGTGGCCTGACTTGCTGGGTTTATTAATTGGTGTTCTAGGTTTAACTTATGACGGGTTCCCCTTCAGGAATATCTGCCGCTTGTGCATAATACACCCGGCCAGTCTTCTGGACGGTCATAATACACCCGCTTTTGTTCTTAGAAAAGGCTTCTAGGCACTTGGCCTGGAATTCGGCACAAGCATCATCCACCTGCTCTCTGTACTCGTCGGGTAGTTCAGTGAGCTGCACCTGCACGAGCCCCGCCTTGTTGCTGGCCTCGGCTTCAGTGACTTCGACCATCGCTGCAGGAAAAAAAGGGGTCCCACCGGGCGTGCCAAAAAGTGTGTTGGCACCAAAAGTGACGCACTGTGCCAATCACACAGCAAGCCAGAGAAGCTGGCTTCAAACGTGGCCCGGGTGCTCAGAAGTCCGGTGCGTGCCAGTCAGTTTGCCCTGCAACTAACAAGGGAGATAAACTGTTAAATACAAAGCTGGAACATGTCGGGTATGACCAGACAGTTCCAAAATATACGGCCCTGAAACCACTTACGACGACATATAGCTATGAAAGCTATCTGTCAACAGGTTTAAAGATTATTCGGCAATATGAACAGAGTCACGTGAATAACAGGTTGCCGAACACGTTTGCATGAGAATCGTACTTGCATGATGTATTAAATATAAGTTAAAACTTAACCAATCTTGATTGTACAACCGAGTTGGGATCCATGGGGATTGAACATACAAACTAAGCATGACTAAGCTAATCTAAAGCCTGCGCCTGCCGCACGACACCTAGCCTTGTCATAGATCAAACATACTTAACATGCATGGACCCTCTCCACGTGACAATCCAGATACGATCCAATCGGCTATTACGAACAATAGATCTACTGCATAAAAGACCTTTCAATAATAAACGTGAAAGAACAGAGCAGATCTATAAAGATGAAGCCGAACCGAACGGTATCTAGATTGGGCAAAAGTGTTATGAAGAAACAAATATAACAAAACATATAACACAGGGTAACTTAATGAATCTATCAGATTGCCAAATCTAACAGAGCCGATAACTATTTTTACTCATGACTCAATCCGCCGCACGATACAAGGCATAAGCAAAAACCTCCCGTCATAAGCTTAAATCCGCCGCACGATACTAAGCTTAACGTACGAGACTACTTGCACCATATCTAAATCCGCCGCACGATACTAGACATGATAACAAGGTTGCCGGAACTTACGGAGGTCGACGGATCGATGGCCCCTCTCGAAGAACACGACGACACGACTTGGACTCGAAGACGGCACGGGGCCGGGTTGGTTGTATTGATTGTGGACATTTTTACAATAGTCTCAGGGTTTATATTTATACCCTGGTGTTCCCTGAGTCCTAGAAGGACACGACTACAACGATAGAATTTAGGAAACTTATCAAAATATGATGCCTTCTACTCTAAGTTTCCTTCAATAACCGGCATGCACTAAAATGACGAGATCCTTATTGCATAAGCCCTCTGATTATGCCGTATTTGCCATCTTCTGACGCAAAGCCGTTCCAACTTGAGATAGCCGACCGCAGCACTATATTGCCGAATTCATTCGCTATTGACCAGCTCCCCCACAGCCTCGCCGAGTTTCATTAAGTTAGTCGACCGCGTCCGCCGTCTGCCGAATCCTTCAAGCGGCGACGTTCGCCGAATCTTCATAGTGCCGGTCCACTTGTCATAGTGCGAAAACTCGGTGTTAACAAGAGTTCACAACAGTTTTAGCGGATGACTGCTGTGAGCTGGCTTATTGTTGCTGGGGTGGACGGTACTGTGGACGGTTGTGCTGGACTGGGTGGTATATGATACGCTGGCGCTTCTTATTGCCACCAAACGATCCAGTCGAACTCCCACCCTTCCTCCTTTTAGCTTCGAGATGCTTGAAATGCTTCTCTTCTGCAGATATAGCTTTATTCACCGCATCATTGAAGGAGATATTATCGTCACACATTGCCAGCATCTTCTGCATCTTCGTATTCAGCCCCCTCATGAAGCAACTGCGCTTCTTGTCATCGGTGTTCACATGATCCAAAGCATACTGAGACAGGTGATTAAACTTGCCAATATACTGCTGTACTGGCTGATCCCCTTGCCTGAGGGCTAAGAACTCTTCGGCCTTCATCCGCATCACACCCGCTGGAATGTAGTGAGCTTTGAAAGCTCCCGAGAACTCATCCCAGGTAATGTGATGTCCTGGAGCTTGTGCGGCTTCAAAGTTTACCCACCAAGTTCCCGCAGCTCCCCTCAACTGCTGGGCTGCGAAGGCTGGTTTCTGAGTTTCAGTGCAGTGGATTAGCTCAAACTTCTGATTCATAGTACGGAGCCAATCTGCAGCTTCTAGAGGCTCCTCAGCCTTAGTGAATACCGGCGGCCTGGTCTCTGTGAAATCTTGATAAGTACTTTCCTGGACCTGATGATGATGTCGGTCATGCTGCCCATATGGTGTATTCTGAACTAGACCCTGTAGCAGACGTGCATTGTCTATTGTGGCACGCATGAGTGCCGCAATGGCTTCTGCTAGAGTTGGTGGAACTGGGGGTGCGTTGGGAACACCCGCCCCATCATGAGACGAACCAGTCCCATCAGCAGCACGGGTACGAGGCATCTGCTCATAAACAAACCAAACTTTATTGATCTCTGGGTTATGATACAAAAACAGTAACTGTTTACACACTCATGTTACATTATTCATGCATAACAGAACTGATACATGATTCAACTAGCTTAAGATCATGTTCAGCTAAACTATTACACCGCCCTTACCCCCTAGGGTTTAAGATCCACGCCTGACACTCTAATGGGAGACGACTCACTCGTCACCCTCACTCTCACTGTCGCTATCATCTGCAGACTCAACCACATCAGGATCTTCCTCACTCTGCCCATCTACCTCTCCATCATCAATGATTGTACCCATCTCATCTTCAGTTGCATCTTGAGGTGGAGGTGGATGGAGTTGATCATACAGCACATGGACTTCCTCATGTAACTGGTCATTGAATGCTTCTATATCTGTCACATACGCCTCCAACTCATGCAGACGGGCTAACGCGGCATCTTCTCGCTGCCAAGCAGTGTTCCTTTCTTCAAGCATTTTAGTCATGAGTTTTTCTGCATTGACTACGCTTCTGTTGGCCCCCTCCAGCTTGAGTTTCATGCCTCCAGCTTTGGCAAGTGCTAAACTCTTCTCCCGCGAGGTGGTGGCCAACTGAGATTTCAACTCACGAATCTCTGCTCGTAAGTCCTCATTGATCTCCTGACTCCTGCTGGACTCTTCCTCTTTGCGGGCTGCGAGTTGGTGCATGGGTACACCATGAGGACCTGTACTCTTGCGAGCTGTCTCCTTACCGCGCGGCATCCTAGTGAGATAAGATTTGGAATTAGGCAGATAAAGGAAAATACTTTTTGGATAGCAAGAAAGGATTGGATTCTAACCCTTACCCTACTATACCATATACCACAAGTTGATTAAGCATGATGCATGAAGCGTACTTACGCATAAGGCATATAAAATTTAAATTATACCCCCTTATATATAGGAGTAAAAATTTATAACAAGTTCAAATTAAGGCTTAACTTAACATGCTGCTCCACTTAACAATCTATGATCTACTACTTAAGACAGAACATAGATCGAATAGCATGAACAAGGTAAGTCAAAAGAATTTTGGATCAAACTAGATTTCAAATAGTTTTGACTCAAATCATTTTGAGGTTTTGCAACAATACTACAAGACTGCTGCAATGATCGCTCTGATACCAGCTGTGATGGAACCTCCTGGATTATTAGGGCCCACGTGTACCTGTCCTTGTCCTACAGACCTCGGACAGACATACACTGTGCCCCATAACCCAAAAGACCCCTCACGTGTCATCAGGTAACCCGACTTATTCACGTTTCCTTACACTCCCAGGATCATTGCAAGAGTCATTGCAGTATTACACTATTTCACAAATAATATACATCAGAGATAAAAGTGCGGAAGTATTACATCATAAGTTTTACAAACCAGTTGTTCAAACTCGCGTTAATATTACAAACCATAGTTTCAAACTTTACCCTAGGTAGTGGAGGTAGCATTAATAAAACTGTATTTCACACAAACAACCATGCCTAAGGATTGCATTACTCCTCCCCGGACACGACCTCCTCAACGACGGTCACGCAACAAGCCTCAAAGCAAGGCTGCTCGTGCACGTCACCTGCAACAGGGGATTAACAAACCCTGAGTACAAAGGTACTCAACAAGACTGACCCGACAAGAGAAGAGAAGAAACAGGTATGCTGGTTTGGGTAGGCTCAACAAAATTTTTCATTTGCATCAAAGCTTCCTACAGTAGTTCTAGATCCAAATTTTACTTAATCATTTAAGTATTTGGTAAAAACTGAAAGTGAACATTAGTGAAGGATCATCATCATTCTTTCTTAAATCAATTCCATTTTCATTCTATGGTCCGGGTCGAAAGATTGAGTCTCCTTAACCGAGGAGCACGATGATTCGAACCGATTCAACCAGATCTGGGAGTTTTCCACGATCATACGATATATGTAGACCCGTGATCACACATATACCAACCCCAACCTCGGATCCTCCAAACAAGACCGGGTCCGCGCCACCCGAGAGTACTTGTACACCTCCAATCCGAGACTTTAACCCACGAGGGTAGCTAGTACTCCCGCCATCTCTCTACTCCCAGTGCGCGATTAGCCGTTCTCATTTAAGAACCACCAAGGCAGGGCTTACCATAGCATATGATCGGTACTTCACAGTTTCTCAATCTAGCAGGCCAACAACGGTTAACCCTAATCCGACACATCCGGGTCGTTCCACACCGCCCCAAGGTTCGGTGCAGGTGCCCGTCTGGTCTTAACCATCATACTTTCTTGTAAACATTCCAAAACGATAAGTATCAAAACATTTATCGGGAGCGTGAGAAAACAAGGCTGAGCATTTCTATCATTTGCATAAAGCAGGCTTCAAGGGATGATATATCGATCACAAGGTTGATCATGCATCAACAGGTTAAAAACATTTATTTGATAAAATCTAATGCAGCAGGTTATCGAAAGTAAGTGTAATTATAAATCCAAGGAAATGGTTAAATGAACCGCGGCTTGCCTTCGTTGACCGGAAGAGTCTGGAACTCCTGATAATCCGGATCAACTGGATACTCTGAAGCTTCCGGACCAACCTCGTTCGGACACTCGATCACTTCGGAAGCTATACGATAATAGAGTGTATGCTTAATGGAATGCTCATGATATGATCATGGTAAAGATGGAAATTTACTAGGTTATAAACACTTGACTTGCAACAATTTGCCTCCACGGTAAAGTTGCAAACCAACAAAACTAACTTATATAAACATACATGGTTACAATGAGTGACTCTTGCCTGCAAAAAGCAGCAGATCAAGATAATTCACTTATCTTAACCTTTTAAAACTATCTAAAGAACTTGGGTTTTATATTTTACCATCTTCCTTATTCATAAAGAAAGCAATTTAATTAGCATGAAATTAAGTGGTGAAGCAAACTATGCTCACACTAGTTCAAACTTTTTACACAGATTGATTATATCCAAAATAATGTATAAAAGAAGTTTCAGCATTTTTGAACCAGCATATGAATTTACAGAATTAAATTAACTATAAACATTCAAATGATTAAATAAAGCATATAAATAAGAATAAAATTTATTTTCTTCAACAGAGATCAAAATTTTTGTGATGATACATTTTCACTTAAAAACAGTGACAAAAATAGTTTTATGATTTTTGGACAATTAAATAGACCTACAAAAATCATCAAAGTCCATTTATTAATAAAAGGACCTATTTAAATCACTTTTAAAATTTGTTCAAAACTCTAGTTTCTTATTTTTATTAAATATTAGGCAGCTTGAGAAAGCTACACAAAAATTTTCACAATTTTTGGAGCTTCCTACAAAAAGATATCAAAAAGACAAAATCTAACACTATTCATCCAAAATAGAGAAAGAAAAACGCTTCAACCTCTTACTGGGCTCGGCCCAAATCCGGCCCACGGCCGCTGACAGCCGGGTCCCCAGATGTCAGCCTCCTCTCTCCTTTCTCACGCCGAGGCCAGCGCCCGGCCGACCTTGACCGGCCGTTCGACTCGTTGACCGGCCGGTGATCTCCTCACCGGCGAAGTTTTCGGTGACGGTGAGAACCGCAACGCCTCCGGCTTGACTTCGCGCACCGATTCCACCCTTTACCCGACCTAGCACTCACTCGCCTTCGAGCAGACGACGACCATGGCGGCTCGGCCAATTCGAGCACGGCGGCGACGTGACGTTCCGGCCGCTAGGGCTCGGTAGCGACCTAGAAGAGGGTAGCACCACCTCGAGGTACGCCTCGCGACCATGATGCACCCCCTAGCTTGGACAGAGACGGCTTGTATACATGCGGTCCACGGTGGCGGCCATGGCGGCTCTTGTGCCGACGGCGAGCCTCGCGGACCGACCATGGTGGCTCGGTAGCGACTGAACCAGGGAGCGCAACACATCGAGGAGCGCATGACGACTACGGTGCTCACCTTGCCTTGACTCGAGGAGCACGGGACCAAGGTTAGCGACGGCGATGGCGATGGTGGAGCTTGCGCCGGCGGCAACCGTCGCGGACTGCCCAAGCCAGAGCGTTAGCGACCTCCAAAGCGAGCTGAACATGAGCCACAACAAAACGCGAAACTAAAACACTCATCGAATTGACTGGAGATACCTCGGCTTATCGTGACCGCGACCAAGGCACGTACGGCGGCGTCCTGCCGGCAGCGAGGAAGGAGACGGTGGCGGCGGCGATTGCGAGCGTTAGAGCTTGGGTTAGCTAGCTCAGGAGAAGCAAAGAAACTAGGCGGAGCGACTGGGAAGATGGAGATGGCTGAGACGCGGCAACGGCGGAGAGTGAGCTCGTCGGAGCCGGACTGAAAACAGAGGAGGAGGAAAGGGGAGGTGGCGGACGCGGGTGATGAGAGGGTTGGGGAGCTCTCAGAGCTTGCCACCGCACGGAGTGAAGCAGAGAGGGAAGCAGCTGCGTGGCTGGACACGCGGAGCCAGGAGGAGGCGCCCAGGCCATGGCGGCGACGACGCGGCGGCCAAGGGCAGAGCACATGCTCTGCTCTTTTACCCCCCCTCCCAGATTACTGTAGCACTGCACTTTCCCCTTTTCTTTTACTCTAGAAATTTGAACTGCACTCCAAAAACTCTTAACACCAAATTTCCTCCAAAATTTGTGCTCTACAAAATTGCTTTAAGAACTCAAGTCAAATTCTGCCTAGATTTTGAAATGGAGTTCAAAAACCGATTTGAACCAAACTGAATTCAAAATTACTCTTGAATTTTCTGAAAAACTTCAAATTTTGGCAATATACGAAAAGTAGAGTTTGAAAAGTTGTACAACTTTGCTTTAACACCCCATAACTGATTTCAACTGGAAATAGGTCAATTTGATCAAAACAGTTCAAATCCATTTCAAATTGGAATTTGAAAAGGGGACAGAACTAGGGTTTTCCAGTAGAAGCAAAATTACTTTTGATTTTGCAATGACACTTGAAAAATGGTCAATGTATAAACTGTTCATTTTGAAATTCTCTACAACTTTGATGTAGACCTCAAACTCATATTTCAAATAGTTTTTGAAATGCAAGTTTAAAATCAATAAGGGATCATTTCCAGGGTTTAAGTAAATTTATAAACACTTGAAATTTTGAGCAGAAACTCTAAAAACTTTAAATACCAAAGTTGTACCTCTTATCAAGATCTACCAAAGAGCTTTTAGGGTCAACCCCTAAATATGCATAGATTTTGAGTTAACTAAAAGGGCTAATTAACTTATATAGAAATTTGATGACTTTCCCATTTCTAGGCTACACAAAAAAATTTTTCCCTTTTGAATTGTTGAACTTGGATTCATGTCCTTCCTGACTTTAGTCAACTGGGAATGAACAAGTTTCTTCATAATGACATTCCAAATTAGGTTTTTGAGTTGCATCATAAGCATATAAACAAAGATGCTCACATATTAGAAATTAAACTCATTTTAGTGAATGCATCACAAGGTGATCTAGCACATGATGATATGAAATGCTTATGATGGCATGACAATATTTTATTCATGTAAACACCTGAGGTGTTACATCTGGGCGAGCTTTATTTCTCACGTTTGACTTCAAATCACCAAGGTACCTACAATAATGGTAAATAATAATAAAAATTGTAAATAAGATGCAAAATAGAAGGTACCAAATGGGTCTTGATTTATAATAAAAATAATACCTTTCCACAAAATACATTGATCGATAACATACAGGACCACCTATTTTTGCCTCTGTTGCTAAATGAAGAACTAGATGCACCATAATAGTGAAAAAACTGGCGGGAATATCATCTCCATCCGACATAATGTTATTACAATTCGATCCTCTAACTTCTCAAGTTCATTCATGTAGAGAACTTTTGCATTCAGTTCTCTAAAATACCCACATAGATCAAATAAGACAGATGTAACTTCATCTGGGAGAAGACCTCTCAAAGCGAGTGGCATAAGTTGTTGCATTAGTATGTGGCAGTCATGACTTTTTAGGCCAAAAATTTTTGCTTGACCAACATTCACACATCTAGAGATATTACTAGAATAACTATCTGGAACTTTTATGTCATGCAGGACTTCATAGAATTGTTGCTTCTCCTTTTTAGACATGTTATGCAAAGCAGGAGGCAAGTAGTACTTTCCATTAGGCTTTTTTCTGGATGTAGATCTGGCCTGATGTTCATTTCTTGCAAGACTTTCCTTGCTTGTAGATTGTCCTTAGATTTGGCATCCATTTCTAAAAGTGTCCCAAATATATTTTCACACACATTCTTCTCTATGTGCATAAAGTCAAGATTGTGTCGTAACAAATTATACTTCCAGTAAGACAAACTAAAGAGACCACTTACACCCTTCCAGGTTTTGGACTTCTCAAAGTCACTAATTGATTTTATCTTTTCCAAAAGAGATACTCCAGAATAAGAAATAGGTTTGGACCGATGCTCTTCAGTTCCATGAAAGGAACTAGCATTGTAACGGAACTCATGGCTAGCGGGTAGAAATCGTCGGTGCCCCATGAAACATTGCTTGTAGCCATGCTTCAAGCGTCTTGAACTTGTTTCTTCATCACAGGACACACAGCCTAGTTGTCCCATAACGCTGTATTCTGCTAGTATCCCTGTCCCAGGGTAGTCACTCACAGTATGCAGTACTGTAGCATAAAGTTGAAATATCTCATCTCGAGATGCATCATATGTAGACATACCATCGTCAAACAACTTATTTAGCTCATCATAAACTGGCTGCATAAATGTATGGAAGTCCTTTCCAGGGTAACCAGGAATGATTAGAGTGAGCATAAGGGAAGAAGCTTTCATGCATAACCATGGTGGAAAGTTGTATGGTACCAATACAACTGGCCAACAACTATGGGTAGAATTGCACTTCCCATATGGGTTGAAACCATCTGTTGCTAGTCCAAACCGCATATTTCAAGAATCTGATGCAATGTGCGGGTGGAGGGAATCAGTGATTTTCCAAACCTCTGAATCAGCAGGATGGCGTAAAGCACCATTCTTTGTACGCTCCTCATCATGCCATCTAGTTAACTTGGTTGTTTCCTTGTTCATAAAAAGCCTTCTAAGTCTAGGTTTGATGGGAAAGTAACGCAATACCTTATTTGGGGTTGCCTTTCTTCTTTCCTTTTTAGATAATGATGTTTCATCCGGCTTATTTTTCCATCTTGAACAAAAGTCATCATCTTTCTTGTCTTTTCTATAGAGCTGACAATTATTTGGGCATACATGAATCTTCTCATAATTGAGGCCAAGCTTTGCAATGATCTTTTGAGCCTCCACAAATGTTTTAGGTATATTTGAACCATTCGGGACAGCTAGCTGAAAAATTCGAAGTACATCATTAATTGATTTATTGCTCCACTTGTTGTTTGATTTCACATCAAACAATAATACAAGGAAAGAAGGTTTTGATAACTCACATCCTTCCCATAAAGGTTCATCGGCGGCCCTAAGCAAATCAAAGAAATCTTGTGTTTCCTTATCTGGTTCATCTTTAGGAGAACCAGATGTATGTGGTCCATCTGTGTGATGTTCACTCTCAGTATATCCAAAGGCTTCTTGAACTACTTTGCGCATATTAGTGTTTAAATTTGGACATGGTGACTCTAAAACTTTGTTGGCAGAGATATAAGATGTTGTTTCCCCATGACAGCCCCATATAGTGTAACCACGCAGCATTCCATTGCACACTAAGTGCTCATACACTGTTTCTTGCATTTGCAACTGCCTATTAACACATTTGACACATGGACATTGAATCTTTGCATCAGACCTTTTTCCACTATAGGCAAAATTAAGAAAACCCTGTACCCCAGCTATGTACTCATCACTTGGTCTTGTGGATTGCAACAACCTCTTAATAGCACTTAAGTCCATTAATTCACTAAGATCAAGAAATATTATCATGCATCAGTTATGTACCGAATGTTGAAATACATAAAAAGCTATGAATTACATAACGTGGACTCAAACAGTTTGTTTCATCACACAATTCAGAAAAATATGTATGAGATAGCTATTAGTGATGACATTTTTTTAAGAAACCAGACATGTACCCCGACTATCACTGCCTATTGACACATATATGTACTAGGTGTTCCAATAATTATATTTTGTCTTCGTCTGTTCAAATCTAGGTCATCGAATTTACCTTATAATTTTAGCAGACACCTGCAAAGAACGGGCTGCCAGTAGGTAATTCCTCTTTTCAGAATTGTTTGACTACCTGGTAATCCATATATAATTTGTTTAAAGATAATAAATAGGACTTTGATTTACAAGGATAAATAGAGAAGTCATATTCAACAATTAAAGTGTTAAAGTATTATTTTCAGACATATTAAATTTGAAATATGCATAATGAAGCACTCATACAATAATTTTTTAAAAATACTATAATACTACTTATATAGCATGTGCTTTCTAAAGGAAACAAACTAATGCAAGAAAAAGTGAGGACAAATAACTAGTTAAGTACTTACGTACATATCGGGTAACAGACTAATCATGACGAAAGTGGATGATGAGGGATTTTAAGTTCCTGAAATTGAAACCAAATATTACTGATTGGTCATGTATTATCCAAACTAAAATATGAATAAATGGCATCAATCCATGCTATTCGAAAGGTATTGGACAAAAAAATTAATACACAAAATCATATACTCAATTGGCCGGTTCGAGAGTATGAAGTTCCTAGCGGCCGGGTTTCTGGCGCCCACGAAGCGTCTCGATGCCGGCGGCAACAGCGAGAACGAGCAGGCATTGTGCCGTTGTGCGGCATCGGAAGGGGCGCGGACGGCGCCGCTGCGACTGCGAAGTGAGTTGGGCACGTCCGTTCCATCCGTACATCCGCGCGGGAGTATTACCGAATCGCTTATCTCAAAGGCAATTGCTATCTACGTGAAGGGCACAGTGATCGATCTCAACTAAAAAAAAAACTAACCTGGATATGCCCCTCTGTCAGTCCGGATCACGATGGTCAGCGGCTCAACTTAGTAGTGGATCGATGAGTTCGAGGATTGGAGGACGTCGTTGATGAAGGATTCGGGGCGTCTCGATGTCTGGCGCCCACGAAGGATTGGAGAGAATATGGGGCGACGACTGCCAGACATATGTTTTTGCGACTTTCTTTTTGGCGGCGGCAAACAATGAAGATTAACAATGAAGATTAGTTGCGTGGGCTGACGAGTGATGAGAGCCAGGACTCCCCGCACAGCGCAGTACACACGATCTACAATAAGTGGGAGTAAAAAAGTTCCGTGCGTGACTTTCTTTTGGGCCAATGATATTTTTGACGATCCAAATTTCACGTTGTATGTTTTGGTGCCTGATTTTCACGGGTGGAACTTAAACCTTAACAAACACAATTGGACAAAAAAATTTAGACTCAATGTTGGAACACGTACCATGTGTTTGGTTTAGGGATGACGTGGGGTGGGTTGGACCCAACTTTGAGTATAAGTATCTTTGCTGTTCTCCACTATGTTGCCTATGTCTATTTCTATTATCAAGAACTTGGTTTGTAATAACTGCACCTTAATTTCTATTTGGAACCCTGCTTTGTAAAACTAATGTTATTTAAGTCTTCCGCTCTTTATTCCGATGTTATTTGTAAAAGTATGCAATGCTGTAACCGAATTGTGAGATGATCCTGCGGACATTGGGCACTGATGTAGCCCGGTGGCGAACAGGTCTTAATCACATGGAACATGGGTTCGGCTGTCAGAGGTTGACAGGGACACGTGGGCCATGAGATTAGGGCCGTTCCGTCACAGAGTGGTATCGGAGCATCTCACTTTAACGTTGCAGTGTTCGTTTTTGCGAAAACTTCAAAAGACCTTTTGAGTCCAAACAAACTAAACTTGACTATTTTGAGTCCAAATTTGTTCTCTCATCTTGTCTCTCATATGGCAACACTAGCTAGTGGAACAATATGTTTTAAGCCCTATGTACTTTATTTATTTATTGCATTGCTTTGTTCCGTAGGAACGATTCATGCATCATGTCATAATCACTTAAGTTAACTTCCTCTCTAAGTTCGTTGGAGTAGTATGCCTTTACCTGTTCTTGCTAGCCTTTCTCATCCATCTTCTCTTATCCAGACATGGCCCGTATCAAGCTGACTGCCCGCAAGTCGACTGGACCGCATGGTGTGCCACGCCACCAGCTGGCACCACGCGCTGGGGAGGAGACTGGAGAATCTTCCAACGGTCGTCGCTTTCCCCGCCGCACCCGTAAGAACCTGAAGGAGGAGATCAAGGATCTGAAGGCTGAGCTGAAGAACTTGGAGCATGACTTCTACCACTCACGCCTGGAGTTTTATGAGGCACGAGCTTCCCTGGAGCAGGCCAATCGGAATACGGTTCGCGCTATCGAGCAGCGCAATGATGCTTGGACCCGCGAGGACGTTACCAGAGCCCAGCTCCACGGACTGCAGCAGTACACAGCTCAGATTGAACAGTTCAATGATATGCTTCATGAGGAAGTGCATCAGCTGTATGATCAACTCCACCCCTTGGTACCCCCGGTTATGGAAGACCCTGAGGACGGAGTAGTGGAAGAACCCGATGTGGAACAAGAGCCAGACGTGGACGAAGAAATTGAACCTGCTGAGGACGTCCACGCTGAAGACGAGGACGAGGAGGAGGAGCCTGAGCTCATCCTTGAAGAAGACGACGACGAAGAAATGATCATCATCGATGAGGACTAGACCCGTCTTTAGGAGATGGAGATCCCGTGTGTCTGTACCATTTGCTTACCTAAAACCTTAGTCTAGGTTTGGGGGCGTTAGTCTGTCTGTTGCCAAGTCTGGCATGTATCTTTCTTTTCACATCTTTTCCCTTTATCGGTCTGTATCATCTGTCAGTCACCTTATCAAGTCATCAGTCTTTTGTGTCAGAAGAAGCTATCAGTCTGTTGTTTTCAGAACCCTATCTATGAATGCTAAGTTCCAAGTTGCTTAACAGATGCCTGTGAACACTCGCACTGGAGCTGGAGGTTCTGATGATGCCAACCTCCCAAACCCTCCACCTGTCCCAGCTACCCTAGCAGATGCCATTGCAGCCTTGGCCGCCGCTGCCAACCTAATGGCTCAAAACCAAGGACAACAGAACTTTCACCGTGGTCGCCACAACATCAACCAAGAGACCACCTATGTGGAATTCACCGAAACTCGTCCACCGGTCTTCACCAAGGCCAATGAACCCCTCGAAGCTGATGATTGGCTCCGCACCATGGAGCAGAAGTTTGGTCTTATCAACTGCACCGATATCCAGAAGCCACGGTTCGCTTCACAGCAGCTTCGTGGTCCGGCAAGTGCTTGGTACGCCAACCTGTTGGCTGCCCAGCCAGAAGGTCATCGGTTGACCTGGGAGGAGTTCCGCACTGCTTTCCGTGCTCATCACATCCCTTCCGGATTAATAAAATGAAGTTTGATCAGTTCCTGGCTCTCCAACAGAAAGACTCCACAGTCATGCAGTATGTGGGTCAATTCAATCATCTCAGCCAGTATGCCTCAGAGTATGTCAACACAGATGAGAAGAAGAGGGATTGTTTCCTCAGAGGACTGCACCCAAAGATCCGCAGGAGCTTGTCCAATAACCTGACTAGGTCTTATCACGATGTTGTTGACCGGGCTGTTGCTTTTGAAGAAAGCAATCGCCCGTACCAGGAAGAGAAGAAGAAGAAGAAAGCAGGGTCAGGCAGCTTCTCTGGCGGTCACAAACGCCAGAGAATCATCTATCACCCCAGCCACCACCACAATCGTCTACCTTACCCCAACCAGCAAGTGGTCGTCCGTACCGCGGCCACCACCCATAATGCCAACCAGCAGAGTGCCACACAGCCGAACGCCCCAGGTGTTCGTATCACCACTCCACAAACAGCCTACAACCATCCCTGCTACAATTGCGGCCAGCTTGGTCACTGGTCTCGTGAGTACCCAAAGCCCAAGAGGTATGCTCAGAAGAATCCCGGAGGATCTCAGCAGCAGCAGCACCGTGCCCAGCAGCAACAGGCCCAGAAAGGCAGGATTGTCAAGAAGCACGGGCAAGTCTACTACACCGCTGTCAGCGATATACCAGAAGGGGAGCCCGTCATGATCGGTAGGTTTCCTGTTGCCAATCACCCTGCAGTTGTGTTGTTTGATTCTGGTGCATCGCATTCCTTCATCAGTCGTACTTTTGTCATCAAGCATGAAATATCAATTGAGGATTTAAAAGAAAGTTTCTGCATATTTTCGCCTGGAGGGCGTATAAGTACTAAGGAAGTGGTTCGCAGTATACCAGTAATGTTGGAGGAACATGTATTTCCCACCACCATGATAGTGCTTCATGCTCAGGAGATAGATGTCATCCTAGGCATGAATTGGATGTGTCAGTATAAAGCCATGATCGACATCTTGAATAGAGTTGTGAGAGTGGATATTCCTAACAGTACCGCCAAACTCCTTCTCCAACTTCCAATGCCTCAAAAACCAGCAGCCACTCAAATAAATACTGCCTATGTTCTGGAAACCCGGGACATCCCCGTGGTTTGTGAATTCCCTGATGTTTTTCCTGAGGATTTGCCTGGTCTGCCTCCTGACCGTGACGTTGAGTTTGCCATAGAGCTAAAGCCCGGGACTGCTCCTATATCCCGCAGAGCTTATCGAATGCCTCCCAGAGAGTTGGCAGAACTAAAAATCCAATTACAAGATTTGTTGGACAAGGGTTTCATTCGCCCAAGCTCGTCTCCTTGGGGCTGTCTTGCAATCTTTGTAAAGAAGAAAGACAAGACTCTCAGAATGTGCATTGATTATCGCCCACTCAATGAGGTCACCATCAAAAATAAATATCCCTTGCCTCGTATTGATCTTCTCTTTGACCAGTTAGCTGGAGCCAAAGTATTCTCCAAGATCGATCTCAGATCTGGCTACCACCAAATAAAGATTCGTCCTGAAGATATTCCTAAAACAGCTTTCACCACCAGATACGGCCTATATGAGTACTTAGTCATGTCCTTCGGTTTGACCAATGCCCCTGCTCATTTCATGTACCTCATGAACTCTGTGTTCATGCCAGAGCTTGATAAATTCGTGGTCGTGTTCATTGACGACATCCTTGTCTACTCAAAAACCCCTGAAGATCATGCCGAACATCTTCGTATCGTTCTATCCCGTCTCAGAGAACATCAGCTGTATGCCAAGTTCAGTAAATGTGAGTTCTGGTTAGATCAGATACAGTTTCTTGGTCATGTCCTTTCCGCTGAAGGTGTGTCAGTTGACCCTGGTAAAGTGGCAGACATTCTGGATTGGAAGCCACCTACCACTGTTCATCAAGTCCGCAGTTTTATAGGAATGGCAGGATATTATCGTCGATTCATCCCATATTTCTCAAGAATCGCCAAGCCTATCACTGAATTAGTAAAGAATTCTGTGAAGTTTGTCTGGTCACCAGCCTGTGAGCAAGCCTTTCAAACTCTGAAGAAACTATTAACTACATCACCAGTGCTAGCCCAGCCGAACATCGAGAAGCCCTTTGATGTCTACTGTGATGCATCTGGTACTGGTTTGGGCTGTGTTTTGATGCAAGAAGGTCGAGTGATCGCTTATGCCTCCCGACAGCTTAAGCGACATGAAGAGAATTACCCAACTCATGATCTCGAGTTAGCAGCAGTAGTGCATGCCTTGAAGATCTGGCGTCATTATTTGTTGGGCAGTACCTGTAATGTGTACACTGATCACAAAAGCCTGAAGTATATCTTCACTCAAGAGGAACTGAATATGAAGCAGAGAAGATGGCTTGAGTTAATTAAGGACTATGATCTTGAAGTGCATTACCATCCGGGTAAGGCGAATGTGGTCGCCGATGCACTCAGTCGCAAGTCTTATTGCAACTGTCTGATGAAGAAACCCTATGATTCTTCTTTGTGTTATGAGCTGGAAAAGTTAAATATTGAAATGATTCCGCAAGGAACTCTGAATAATATCAGAATAGAAACCCCTATCAGAGAGCAGATAATCGCTGCACAAAAAGATAACCCTGGAATCAAACACATCATCGAAAAGGTCCAATCCAGAAAGGCTGATTGTTTCAGGATCGATGACGCAGGAGTAGTATGGTTTAAGAATCGGTTAGTAGTTCCTAAAGTGCCTGAGTTAAGAAAGTTAATCCTTGATGAAGCACACTTGACTAGATTCTCCATCCACCCCGGCAGCAACAAAATGTACCAGGATTTGAAGCAGCAATTCTGGTGGACAAAGATGAAGATTGAGATCGCCCGATATGTCGCTCAGTGCGATACCTGCCAGAAAGTCAAAGCCGTGCACATGAAGCCCGGAGGGGAATTGCAACCTTTACCTGTACCTGCTTGGAAATGGGACGATATCAGTATGGACTTTATCAATGGTCTACCCAAGACATCAAGAGGTTTTGATTCCAAATGGGTGATCGTGGATCGCCTCACTAAGCAAGCTCACTTCCTGCCAGTGAAGACCAGTTACACCGTCCCCACTTATGCCACTTTGTACAAGAACCACATAGTGAAACTCCATGGCATACCCAAGAGCATTATCTCTGATCGTGGTACCCAGTTTGTCGCAAAGTTTTGGAAAGCGTTCCATACCTCACTTGGAACCAAGCTCTTGCATAGTACGGCATATCATCCGCAAACAGATGGACAAACTGAGCGGGTCAATCAAGTGTTAGAGGATATGTTGAGAGCATGTGTGCTCACCTTCGCAGATACTTGGGATGACTGTTTGCCCTTGGCAGAGTTCTCATATAATAACAGTTACCAAGAGAGCATCAAAATGGCACCCTTTGAAGCACTGTACGGCCGCCGTTGTCGTACACCTCTCAATTGGTCTGAACCCGGAGAAAGGGAATTCTTTGGAGTTGACCTAGTAAAAGATATGGAAGAGAAAGTCAAGCATATACAAGAGAACATGAAGATTGCACAGTCTCGATAGAAAAGTTATGCTGACAGGAGACGTCGACCTCTGCAGTTCCAGATCGGGGATTATGTGTACCTGAAGGTCTCACCCACCAAAGGAGTCACTCGTTTTGGAGTCAAAGGAAAGTTAGCACCCCGCTACATTGGTCCCTTTGAGATTCTGGATCGTTGTGGCAAGGTAGCTTACAAACTGAGGTTGCCCGATCATCTTTCAGCAGTTCATAATGTGTTTCATGTCTCCCAACTCAAGAAGTGCCTCCGAGTACCTGAACATGTGGTTGAAGTTGAAGGCGTTGAGCTAGAACCAGATGTGTCATACACTGAGTATCCAGTTCGCGTGTTGGATCACAAGGATCGTGTTACCCGAAGAACCACCACAAGATGGTACAAGATCCAGTGGAACCAGCACTCTGAAGAAGAAGCCACCTGGGAATCCGAAGACTTCTTAGCAAAGAACTATCCCGACTTTCTCGAATCTCTGTAGATGTAAGGTTTTGCCTTTTCCTTCTTAAGACGTGGAATCTCGGGGCGAGATTTCTTTTAGGGGGGAAGGCTGTAACACCTCTAGTGTTTAATATGTAATTAACCTGACATGTCATCATCATTAGTCATTAATCATTCTTGCCTTGCATTTATGTTTGCTTAGTACTTGTGTAGCAATCTCTTTTCAAAAACCCTAAAGCCCAAATCTTCCTATAAGGGCAAAAATGGTAATTTCACCTCTGTGCCTAGCTTTGTGTGATTCTTGTTCAGTTGGATGTCTTGAAGTTTTGTTGTGTTGGCCAAAGTTCAAAAAACCAAAATCAGATTTCAAACCCCTTTGCAAAACCCTGATTTCCAAACCCTGGATTTTATCCCTCTTTTTGTAATTCAAAAATTATTCAGAATTTGAGGTTGGTCCAAAAAGCAAAGTTGTAGATCTGGCCAAGAGAAACAACTTTGGTATTTACAAATTTTCAAGTTTCTGTACAAAGTTTGAAGTAAATCCAAGTTCATTCAAATTCCAGTTCTTGTCCCCTTTTCAGTTTTCAAAATTTATTTAAAAACTATTGAGTTTCAGAAAAAGGGTATATTAGCAAAGTTGTAGGTTTTGATAAAAGGAACAACTTTTATATTTGCAGATTTCCAACTTTCAATGTAAAATCAAAAGTAATTTTGAATTTATTCAAATCCCAAAAGTGTTCCCTTTTCTGTTTTCAAATGTGGTCCAAAAACTATTTGGATTTTGAAAATATTCTTTTTGACAAAGTTGTAGATCTCCTTTTTCTGCACAACTTTGGTGTTTTGAGTTTTTGCTGCTCAGTTCAAGTTTTGGAAGTAATTTGCAAATTCAGAAATCAGCCCATAGTCAAACCCTAGACCTAGCCCTGTTCATCTCCTACCTAGGGTCAGAGCAGAGCAGGGAGGGGGTCCCGGCCATGGCCGCACGCCAGCGCCGCTTGCGCCACGCGCCTGGCAGCCGCACGCCCGCCCCCGACTTGTCGCCTGCGCCCGCGCCATCTTTTCGCACCCGCTCGCGAGCGCTGACCTCCGCGCCCGTCCCCTACAGTGCCCAGGGCGTCGCCGCCGCGTGGCCGTCACCAGCAAGCCTTCGCCCAGGCCCTGGGTGCACGCCCGTCCTCCCGCCGGCTTGCAATCGAGTGCGCACGCCTCGGCCGAGCTCATCCACACCATCCCGTGCTCTCTACCGTCCCCGACCGTGCCTATAAAAGGGACCGCCGGAGTCCGAGCTCCTCACTCATCTCCGCCGCCGTCGCCAGCCCACTCCGAAGCTCCCGCCGCTCAACCACCTAGCCCAAAAGCTCCGCCTTGAGCTCGCGAAGCTTCCCAGCCCATCAATTTTACCTTCCCCGCCTCCTATCGCCCGGCGTAGCTCGCCGTTCCCAAACTCCGACGAAACACCGGTGAACTCGGGTTCGTCAGATACTACCTCTCCAGCCACGATCATCTTCCCCTGACCCCTGTGTCAGCTTCCTTGGCTCCGCGCGACTCTAACCAGGCCCTTGCGGTCTCGTGTGTTGCGCAGGATCGCCGAATCGCCGGAGTGCCGCCGCGGCCGTCTCCTTCCTCGAGCCTCAACCTCGAGCACGTGTCGAGCCTCACCCTCGAGCCTCACCCTCGAGCACGTGTCGAGCCTCACCCTCGAGCCTCACCCTCGAGCACGTTCCCGAGCCACACCCTCGAGCACGCCTGCGAACCGCGCTCCCTCGAAGCAGCCGAGCCCTGCCTCCGACCCGTGGTAAGCACTCGAAGCCCCCGGTCTCTGCTTCCACTCCGCTTCGCCCGAGCCTCCCGGCCAGGCCTCGGACGGACGCTTGTCTCCGCTTCGCCCGAGCCTCCCGGCCAGGCCTCGGACGGACGCTTGTCTCCGCTTCGCCCGAGCCTCCCGGCCAGGCCTCGGACGGACGCTTGTCTCCGCTTCGCCCGAGCCTCCCGGCCAGGCCTCGGACGAAACGCTTGTCTCCGCTTCGCCCGAGCCTCCCGGCCAGGCCTCGGACGAAACGCTTGTTTCCGCCTCGCCCGAGCCCTGCTGTCCGCCACGCAGCGATTCGCCCGAGCCCCTGCGAGAAAGGAGCACAGCGCTCTTTTCTTTTTCCTTTTTGAAAGAGTGTGAATAGTGTGCTGTTTTCTCTTTTTTGTGTGAATTAATTTGTTGTTCCTTAAATCCTGATAAAATTATGGTATGCTCCATGCACTGTGTAGTATTTTATAAAAATATGAAACTTGACTTTTCTGCAAGAATTTGAAAATGTAAAATCCCTCTTTTAATTAATAAATGGATGGTTTTGGATTTTTAGAAAATTATTTATAACTCCAAAAAATCATGAGATAAATTTTTGTGAGCTTCCTATGCCATGTTTAGTCTCTGGTGAAATTTTGAAGTCTTTTGGAACAAGTTGATTTTTGAGCATTTATCTTTAATTGTTAAATAGTGCCTTTGTTAATTAATGTCTGATTTTATTTGAGCACCTTAATGACCTCCAAAAATTATGAAATTTGTTTTGCCATCTATCTACACCATAATGAACTTATGTGATTAATTTGGTAATTTTTGGAGCAACTTCATAAAATGACCTTTTTAAATAATTAAGGAAAATAGAAAAAGTGATTAGGGTTCATGTTGTATGCCCTGTTTTGCATTGTTCATGCTAGCATACTCATGTGCATGCATCATTGCATTCGTATAGTCACCGAAGGAGAAGTCAAAGTCGAGGCCGCCGCCGACGAACCTGCTCCCGAAGTAACTCCGAGCTTCGACCTCTGCACCTCCAACCCTGAGCCAGCTGTCTTTGCTCTTCAAGGCCAGCCCCGGTGCATTTAACCCTTTCCTTGAATTTATAAAATGATTTCCTTAAATTCTTTTGAGTTAAATTATTGCATTAGGTTTATAGGAGTTGTGTGTTATCCTAATTGATGCACTATCCACCTTGACCACTGATACACCCGATACCTGCTTTTCAAAAGTATTTGAAAAATGCTTAGCAATGCTTATTGAATTAGACTTTGCAATAAAATGCCAATTTCAAAAGTGTGATCACTTAAGGAATGTTTATGGGAATTTGGTCTTACTCCCCGGCTGTTGGCTAGGTATCTGATCCGTACCTAGTCAATAGCGAGGAGAGGTTGTCCGAGCGTACGGTGCCGTCATGTTGTAGTCCGGGACTCAACAGTTGACACCGACCGGGACAGGGTTGAAAAACTGACAGGACTATTACGCTTGGGTGAGATATGACCAAGGTATAGTTCTGGCTGGAAAATTAGGGACCATCCGTATGGGGGCCTGCTGGTCAAGACTTGTAACTATTCACATACTTCGGAAAGCTCTGGCTCCGAGAAATCCTTGATTGGGACTGACAACCGCGAACTGGGAGTGGAGAGATGGCGGAAGTAGCATGTACCCACGTGGTCGTCGTACCTGGATAGGAGTGGTGTACTGTACTTCCGGGTGGCGTAGGACCGGGTCCAATCTTGGAGGAATCGTGGTAGACGAGTTGGCATATGCAAGCTTGGGTGCTACATATGCAGTGTGGATAGGGATCCTCAGCTGAGTATTATTTATCCGGATTAACGTTGCTCCTCGGTTATGGAGACTTGGTCACTGACTGTCAATGGAGAGTGGTTCTCAACTAGGTATGTTTTGAAATGTAGAATGAATCATGAACGATGAAGAATTGAGGAATACTGAATCTTTCAAAAATAAAATAAGGTTTACAAAAATGCTTTTCTGCAAAATACTTGATCTTGCTTAAGCCTTACCTTGACTACCCTAAGCCTCTCATTCCTGAGTCTTCTCCCTTTTCTTTAGTCGGGTAAGTCTTGTTGAGTACCCCAGTACTCAGGGTTTGTTACCCATGCTGCAGGTATGACAAAGTCCCCGATGTGTCTTGCACCCTGCTGCGTGACCATCGTCCAGGAAGAGGCCGATAAGGCCGAAGAATAGTTGTACACCCTCGGGCTGGGTGATTATAAGTATCTTTGCTGTTCTCCACTATGTTGCCTATGTCTATTTCTATTATCAAGAACTTGGTTTGTAATAACTGCACCTTAATTTCTATTTGGAACCCTGCTTTGTAAAACTAATGTTATTTAAGTCTTCCGCTCTTTATTCCGATGTTATTTGTAAAAGTATGCAATGCTGTAACCGAATTGTGAGATGATCCTGCGGACATTGGGCACTGATGTAGCCCGGTGGCGAACATGTCTTAATCACATGGAACATGGGTTCGGCTGTCAGAGGTTGACAGGGACACGTGGGCCATGAGATTAGGGCCGTTCCGTCACACACATCCTATCTGAATCATAACACATTGCTTGTTCTCAAGCTCTAAGATCAAATAACATTACAAATATATGCTTAAGTCTATTTGTTATTACTCTATTATACTTTATTCTAATTTGAGAATTATCCTATGCTTTATTCTTAGTTTTCTATTGGAGCTACATTTTATCAAGATTGTATTACTATGGCGGTGGATATTTGGACCATAAATCTGGAATGCGATGGCGAAGCTGAAGAACAGAAACATGTGTAGATAGAAATGGATAGAGACGAGATATGCTACTTCAACTTGATTGATTTGATCGAGGGTTATGTGTACACATCAGTAGACTATCTATATTACAGGAGAAAAGATAGCTTGGTTGTGATAGAACAAGATCCTGAAGTCATGGAAATGCTTAAGGAGTGTGAGAGCAAAAAGATAGTTAGCTTGTGTGTGACAAAGCAGAGACTAGCCACTTTAGCGCCTACCAAGTTCAACAAAGAACCACCCAAATCTAAACGAAATAAAGGTATTAGAATGAACATACAATTTACTCTTCTATATTTATCTCTGATTATTCAATTACAATTATCTATTTCAAGTCATGCTAGTCATCTATGATTTTATTTCATCCAAGATTAGCTTATTCACCCCCATATGATATATAAATACAAACTTAACAGTCTAATAGAATTTTATTAGTTTAATAAAACGATTACATATGTGTTTTATTATATTTACTATAAACACCTATTCATGTCCCCGACTTTTGATTAGCAGGAAGAGGAGGCATAAAGAAAATGAAAGGATTAAATCTAATGCATACTGAAGCACAATATGCTAACGAGGCTGAGCAACAAGATTATGAGAACCAGACCCCATCAGGTAGAAATGTAGTTAAATCACCTGATTCAAATGGATTGCATGTTAACTAGTTACTGTCACTATCATTCGTTTTAATAGGTGATGGTGTTCAAGTATCTAATAAGAGAAAGGGGACTGTTTTGACGCATGTTTGGGATCTACTTGGAGGAGATTGGATAGTAGTAAAATGTAATATGCTTGGACAACCCATTGGAAAAGAAGGTGGTCTTTTAGGCCAATTTTTGGGCACCATAGCAAGAAATGGTGGTTATTATCCTATTAGCGCCAAAGATTGGAGAGAAGTTAAGAAAAACAATGCAGAAACCATAATTCAATTCATACAGGTAGCTTCTTTTTACAAGACATAATGTTGTCAAGTTAAGAATATATGCTTGTTATCATGTTATGAAGTCAAATTCATTCATTAGTGACTTTCTTATTTTAGACAAAGTTCTTGTATCCTCGTTCATGTGAGAAATGGATATTCAAATCAATTCGAAGAGATTGGAGAAAATACAAGGCAACATTAAAAAAGGCGCTATTTAATCCAAAGAAAAAAAGGTCTGTTTTGAACCAGCGTTGTCCAGATGATCTTGATGAAGATGAATGGAAGGCCCTAGTTAAATACTGGAAGTCCGAAGAAGGAAAGGTAAGGCACCAGTATTTATGCTATTTGGAATTTTTACTATCATTACTTATACTACTCTTGATTTGTACATGTATAATGGTTCATCATTTATTACTTTACATTTTTTGTAGACCCTTAGTCAAAAGAACAAAATAAGTCGTGAAATGAGGAAGACAACACATACAGCGGGTACAAAGAGTTATGCCCGTTGGTCTGAGGACATGGTGAGTCATCTTCTCTTAAAAAATTATATAAGATATATAAGATTCTTCTTACTTTTTCTTTACTGCTATTTTTGTAGAGGCAAGCTGATCCTGAAAAAAACAGCCACATATGGCAAAGGTTTACCTTGCCACTCACAAGAAAAGGGGAAAAGGGATAAATGAGCCAGCGGTATGCAACATGAACATGATAACCTTTTTGTAGTATAAAATTATTTTGTTTTCTAACCTGTGGATTTCTTGGTTGTAGGTTCAATTGGAAAATCTCCTAGACACACAACTAGAATTAACACAAAATAGTGAGAGGGGAGTTGCATGGGAAGGAGATGCATTACATCAGGTGTTGGGAGAAAAAAAAACTGGACAAGTGCATGGCATGGGATTGCTTCCGATTCCTAATCAAGTTTATGGTCGAAAAACACGCCATTTTAAGGACATTAATATAGTTTCACTAGATGGCTCATCATCTGATGTAGAGACTCACATGTTGGAGGAAATAAGGCAACTCAAAGAGCATTCTAGAATGCAAGACAAAGTTATTGAAGAACTAAAAAACAATCAGAGGCACAATGAGAACCAAGAAGCAACAATGGTAAGAATGCACTTTTTAGTTTGTAATTCCATATTGAAATGTGCTACTCAAACTTTACATCTTGTTTAGGGAAATTGTGCTAGACGTGATCATAACAGTTGTCAGAATCAAATGGTGCATACTAAAAGAAAGGTATTTGCTAATTTTTTCATGTTTTAACCTAATCTAGTCTTTTGGCTTTAATATTGTTTTAAAATTTTAGAGAGTTCAATGTGGTACACCCAACCAGAATGAGAGATTCCTTAAACAAAGGGATGAATTGGTAAAGTCACTTGCTTGTGAATTTAATACTTAACTTATTCATCCATAAAGGATTTTTATGACAACTAATGATACCATATTTTTGATTTACTAGAATACAGAAACATGTGACTCTGAATTTAGTGCTGATGGCAATCTTCTTTTACCTGGAGAAAAGGTTATCAACTGGTTTCTAAAGAACAATATACCCTTAGTTTATTGCATGTTAATATTTGTACCTACTATTTATCATTTAAATGAATGAATTAGAATCAGTGCCAAAGTGGAAATAATGAAAAGGAAGAAGCAGAAGCACAAGCAATGTTTCAACAATTCCTTGATTCTACACCAACAGAGGTACCCTTTTTCAATCTACGATTGAAAAAAAATATTATACAATTATTCAAGATGTCAAATATTATAACAAAGTATAAATACAATTGTCTTTCTCTTCTGTTCAGTTTGATTCTTATCAAAGGAGTTCCAACACAAGTAGAATAATGCCAAAAAACAAAAGGTATATATTTATGAAACACAATTTGCTATAATATAGTAGATTTTTTGTCTTATTTACTTCATTTGACATGTGTAAGGGTCATCATGGAGGGCTTGGAGAGACTACAACCATTGCACACCAGGATGTGGCTCGTGACAAGGCTACATCCTTCAAGCGTGACACACATAGGCAATCTCCTCTGATGAAGGTATACAAACATAATATTCACTTGTTCTAACTGCATGATCTTGATGTACAATTAAGTATTGCTGGTCACTAAGAAATTATGTAAAATTAATGTAGGTTGGGTCAGTGGTGCTATTAATGACTTCAAAATATCCTAACAAGGCTAATGTGGCCTATGCAACTCTCATGAGCACTGATCCAGAAACCACTGTTGGTGGAGTTAAGATAGGAAGACAATTCTACAAAGTGCGATCGATCATTCCATAGCAAAAGATGAGCCATTAGTAAGGCCAATGTCTGGATGCAATAACATTGGTGATGCCCATGCCAAAGGAGTCTCAGTTGCTTGGCCTGTGATGTTTGTATGTTCCAACTACCTTTTTAACTTTAAATCAATGTACATATATGGCTTCATTTGTAATGTTACGACTTAAATTTTGTTTGCAGGTTGAAATGATTAATGGTTGAATTCCCACATCGATATGTACAAAGAATGGAAGAAGCAATGGACTCCATGAATCCTAGCTAGTTCTTAGAATTTTTATTTCATAGTATGGAATCTTTGTGTTTGCTCTCTAGAGCGATGTCATTATGTACATATACTTATATATATTTGATCTGAACAAGCACAATATTTGAAATCATCTTATGATATGTGGATCTTGCCATGAATATTGAAATATGTGGTTTTATGTGATTTTGCAAAGTGTCATGCTTGTGTGATTCTATAATAATCCATGTGCCACATGTATAGGCAAAATAAATATTTGTTTCATATAATCCGAATATGTTACAATAGATATAAACAAGTGTTACAAACCATGTGTTCCTATGTCCCATATTGTGCTCTACTCTAATATAGAAGTGTTACTAGAACTAATAAGAGTGTTACAATAAAGAATCATTGTAACACTTGGCAAGTGATCCAATAGATAAAGAAATGTGTTACAAACTATGTATTGTACCATAATATGAAGTGTTACTAAAGTAAAAAAAAAAGTGTTACAACAAAAGTCCTTGTAACACAAAAAAATGTTCCTGTAGACAATTAATTGTGTTACAACAAACCACTCTATAGTAACATGGCCAATTGGAACACAAACAAAAATGTGTTACTAAGAGAGCTAGTAACACATTTTTCAACCTACAGTAACACAAGTTGGTGTTACTATAGCCCTGCGCTGTACTAGTGGATGTATTTGCAAGTTGTACCTCGGGATAATTGTAGTAGTTTTGTGACATGACACCTTGGTACTCCATGATTTAGAGCTTGACCGCCTTGCTGAATTTTCCAATATGAAGCACACCGTGTTGCAAAATAGCAAACGAGATCTCAAGGGGTCAAAACCAGATGTGATCGGCCTTTTGGGCCGAATGCAACGGTAATGGCGAGCACATGAAGATAGATCAGTGAAGGATAGGGCTAGGGCAAGAAGATTCGGCTGCAAAGTAGAGCCGAAGCAAATTCTTCCCCAGCGGAGTCGCCAAAAAGTGTGTTGACGCCGAAAGTGTTCCGGATCACACACCAGCTAGGGCTTTGGACGCCCGGGTCACCACGGACCGAAGAACGCAGCGAGGAGGTCACACTAACGTGGTGAAGGACGGCTAGGTTTACAAGCAAACCGGCAAAGGATAGCTATCGCACTTACGTGGCGAAGAACGACTAGTTTTCGGGCAAACTAGCAAAGAAACCGTCGAAGTTCTCGCCCGGAAGGGACCCCGTCAGGGCATGGACGTCGCCGGGTTGCCCTAGGTCGGCCGACGAGCCTAGGGCACCATCCTTGGTCGTCGGATCAAGGGATGAACAGCATGAGGTTGGAGAAGAGGATAAAAGAGAGATAGTAGATTGGTTTGACGATTGGATAGATGGGGTCTCAATCGGCCATGTTCCTCTCATATATATAGAGGGGGTGGTCTTATCCCAGTAAGAAAACCCTTTCAAACCTTATTTTCCATGTTTCCCATGAGTTTGGAACAGTTCGGATCGGAATCCAAAAGGACAGATCCGAACGGGGTCAGAACTTCCGACTCGGAGGGTCAGCAGTTCCGGGGGGTCAGAACTTCTGACTCAGGTCAGAACTTCTGGGGGTCAGAAGTTCCGACTCAGAGGGTCAGAACTTCTAACAGTGGGCCATTTCTATTAGGTCATAACTCTTCCATCTGGGCTCCAAATTAGACGTTCCATATATGTTTTTCTACCATCTCGATGAGAGGAACACAATGGTGAAGTCCATTTAATATTTTGACAACTACGAGCTGGTCTCCATTGCCGCCTCGCCACCTCCGACCAGTTTTACCTGGTCGGAAGTCTCTCAAGAGACCTGGTCGGAAGTCTCTCAAGAAGTCTCAGCCATCTTGACGACAGAAACTTGATACTGGAGTCCATTATACGCTTGAGACACTTTTGAGTGTCAACAATAGTGCATATCTAAGTATGTATATAGCAAAGCTTTGAATCTAAAAAAGCTAAAATCTTGCGATTTGAAATGGAAGGGGTATAACGCAAGATAACCATTTATAGCCCTGGTTTTTCCTTTTTAGTGAGATAATCCTATGCATCTTTGTGGAAGATAGGTACTTGGTCCCATAAATAATGTATTTTTGGCCAGCTTTGAACTTTGTAATTATTGTTTGTACATTCATTCTCTATTAATAATACAAGCTGAGCAGAACATGCCAGTATTTTTTTTAAAAAAATACTCCGTATATATGGCCCAATAAGCCAATAATAATGTGCACAACACATAGGTGCACTTATTCCAATCTTTGTATAAATGATCTTGTTTGAAACACCATAATTTTTTATATTATACTTGAGCTTATACGGGGAGGTGTCTGTTTCTACGCAAAAAAAAAAAAACGTCCGTCAGCCCATGGCACAAATCCTGCTGGCTGGTCAAAAAGCCTATCCCAGCATTCATGGATCAAGTTTTCGGTGGGCTTCAGCCCACACTTCCAAGTTCCAAGCTCTGACAGTCTCTTCTGCCTTCTAAGAAAAAGCTCTGGTCATTTCACGCCCGCAACCTGAAACGAGTTAAGAGGGGGCTAAATAAATTCGGAAATGATACGACTTAGACGTCCGTCCTTATCCGGACACGGTGCATCTTTATTTCACCTCCCGCCGGTCCAATCCTATCCGTTCGCGTGGCTTATTAAAAAAGAAGACGACTTCGCTATCTCACCGCGTGCTGCTGCTACTTCTTCCCTTCATCCCCCCTCTCTCTCTTGCAGCAATGGCTGCAGCCGGCCGTCTGCCACAATGGCCATGCGCTCCTCCTCCTCCTTCCATCCATCCCCTCTCCCTCACACACACACAGCAAGGGCCACAGCCGGTTGTCTGTCCGATTTATAGCATGGTCTCCTGCTCTTGCGTCTTCTTCCCCCACAACAGCAACCTCCCCCACTGGAGCCTCCAATGTCTATAAATCCGGCGACCCTCTCTCCTACACCTATCAGATCCATGGAGTACAAGCGAGATCCACTCATATCCAATGAGATCTATGGAGGTGGCACAGTTGGGGAGTCGGTGGCTCTCCCCCACCCTGGCATGACGCCTTCCCCACCCCCGGCGACGCTATCTCTCACCCTGATGACCCGAGCTCCCCACAGCACGACGGCCATGGCGCTCCCCATGATAGGCTCTCTGTCCCCTCCCCTATGTTGCAATTGTATATTTTAGTTGTTTCAGACACTTCAAAGGTATGTTGCAATTGAACCATATGGATGTTGCAAAAGTAGATTGAGGAGGAATATTACATATGTTGTACATGTTGCAAGTGTTTTTTCGAAATGTTTCATTTGTTTTCAGATGTAGTGTTGCAGACGTTTGATTTGGATGTTGTATATGTCCCACGCATATTGTTGACACAAAATCTGGACGAGATGCCAACACACTCGACCACGGTCCTCAGAGGCCGTGCAGAAGCAAAGTCCTGACCTCCTGGACCCTCAAGGGATGGCGGTGCATGAATCTTGGTGAGAACAACTCTGGACGTGTCAGTCAATTTGACCTGCAATTGACAAGAAAGAGAAAAAGATGTCAAATCGTGGAACCTGCCGGTTTGGTGTCAGACAGTTCCAATTTATACGGCTCTGATATAACCGTTGTCATAGAATTTTGACTACAAAGTCAACTCCCAAGAAAAAGTTGAAAGAATTGACCAAATTTGAAGCAAAATGGCTATTACATATAAAAAGAAAATATTCAAAATAAGAAACAGCTGATAAGCTTAACGAATGAGTAAAATAAAGATCTATGTATACGTTTAAACGACATGAAACCAATAGATCGGCTAATTGCATAAGCAGTTCTATTTGTTAACAGTGGGGTGTTTTCATGCAACCATAATAACAAATAGATCGATAAAGTAACTTGAACATCAACAATGGGGTGTCTCCATACAACCATAATGATGACCAAACTAAATTACGTCTGATACAACAAGCAGATCCATTAATTTCAGGCTACTTAAAAGTATACATTATGAAGGAAGTGTAACTGGATCGGCGATTTTAGCTGATACAGGATCCATGAAGCACGAACAAGATCTATCCGTCAAAACCACGGTCTAGTCTATGATCAAACAAATTTAACCTATCATGCATATCAGTGGGGTTCGGAAATACAGCCACAATACACATGCCAGATCAAATCTACTTGTTTCTTAGATCAAATCACGATTTCGAAGGATATCTCGAAAGCAGAGCATGTAGCAATCGAGATTGACAAATTAGTCGATGAGAAGCTTAGATCGGCTATTTTCCTTGATGTAAGCGTATGAAGCCTTTAGATAGCCGAAACTAAGTATCTTTTAAGCTTAAGCTAGTTTGTCAATCTTGATTGGGCAAGGTATTGTTTAAATCTAAAAAAACATTTAAAAGCATAAACAACACTAATAACTTAATGAATCTATTAGATTGCCAAAGCTAATAGAGCCGATAACTGGTTAAGATCGACTTAGAGCAAGAGATTGATCGAAGTCTAGACAGTCTTACAAAAGGCGAACTTAAACCGATAACTAACCCATGTCATGGCTAAACAACAGTTTGATCGATGCCAAATACAGCCTTATTGAACGATAACACGAGCCATTGGTGAAACTTACAAGCAAACCGAAGGTCGGTCTTAGCCGATGCCGCCCTGCCTGATTGAGGTTCCACCGAGTTCTACCTTACTCCTACTCCTAGGGTTTTGGCCGGTGGCCAATGTGTTGATTGATTTTAGATGTCTTTACAAAAATCGGGTTTTAGCTATTTATAACACGACAGACTCCTATTGTAACACGACTAGGATACAATGACGACCCAGACTTGAACTTCCTGGTTGAACCCGCCACGTCTTCAAACCCTATCACGTCTGGCCCATATGAACTCTTCTGGTCGTGTCTAGATCCAAACAGGCCCCTTTTATTTTTTCTGGCCGATTCTTTCTTTAATAAATCAGCCATTTGTGTTTAAAAATGAAAATCTCTTTTCTTCCAAAATCTGGTGTAAACACATGCCCCTAATTTTGGGATGAAATTTATTTTATTCCAGAATTGCCACTCCTTTCCTTTTAGCCGATCAACTGAGTCTCTTTTTCAGCCGATCAGCTGAGTCTTCTTTTCCAACCGTTTGTTCCTCTTCCCAAAGCCAGTCTCCAAACCCTAGCTTTTGAACAGGCTCGCCGCCACACAATCTTGAGCAGAAAATTTCCAAGAACTTCAAGATTCAGTGTCTTACGCAAATCATATGGCGACTCAAGATTCCATCCCTAAGGTAAGAAATTCTGTCTAAGTACCTCCTCCTTTTGATGATCTCTTGCTCTGCATACTCCTCATATTCTTTTTAGTTTTCAGGCGCTTCATGACGAAATCCTCATCCCCATACATGATAGCCCAAATGACTTCTTCCTTGGTCTGGTAGGCAACCTTGACCCTACCGAGGTCATTATCGCTGAAACCCAAAGAGTTCCCTTCAAGAATTAGGATTTGCACTCAAAACATTGGGGAAAGACTCCTTTCAGGAATTGGTCATCAATCATCTCAGGTTCGAGAGATTGGTTAATCAAAGTAGAAGCCAAGAAGAAACTAGATTGGATTCTCCGCAATTTGGATCAGTGTATCACTTTGTCTTTAGTTGATATAAGAAGAAATGAGTCAATGCTGAATGCTACTTGCTATTTTTGGTTTGGTACCTTCAACGCCTTTATGTTCAAGCAAGGGCCCATGACTCCAACTTTAGCCGACGTGCACATGCTGACTAGCTTGAATGTCACTAGATCCATCAACCCTTACAACCTTCAAGTCAAGCCTTCCATCAAGCTTGGAAATCTCAAATCTGGTGGCTGGTCCGGGTATATTGCTTCATTCAACACCCCTTAGTCCAGCATTTCAAAACGAGAGCATATTATTTTTCTGAATATGTGGTTGGAAAAATATTTATTTTGTGGGCAGAGCTGTGGACCAACTTCCAACTTCTTAGCTCTATCAGAGATACTGCCTGTGAATTCTAATGTTCCTCTAGGAAAATATCTTCTGGGCGCCCTGTTGTGGGGATATTACCTCCGTATACCCCCATGGACCTATCTAGGCCCTTTGTCAAGGACAACCCAGCTCGAAGGCCCTGTGGTACACGACCAGGCTATCGTGCTCGCCAGGGACTCTCACGAAGCCTTGCCTGCCAAGGAAGATCCTAGAGTTAGATCCAGATTTCTTGCCTTAAGGAACCATTTGTAATCTGTTACGAACTGTAACCCTACTCCCCAACTATATAAGGCGAGCAGGGACCCCCTCTCATCTGACCTCAGATCATCTGATCTCATCCGAGATCATGGGATCACACGTTATATTCCAATCCAACAATATAAACCAACCACCAGAACACAGGACGTAGGGTATTACGACGACTTGCCTGCCCGAACCTGTCTAAATCACTGTCTCACGTCCCTGTGTTTACGCTTGTGGAGACGTCTCGCACGCCTCCACCATCTAATCTACTACCTTGGGCATACCCCTCGGCAGACTGCCGACCATATTTCGTCGACAGTTGGCGCGCCAGGTAGGGGGTGTGTGCTACGACACCATGATTTCATCAATGAGCAGGCGAGCACGATTTCGTCAATGAGCTTCTTATGCTCAGGGACTGGATCACTCCGGAAGAAGATCGTTGCCGACCAGGTTCATCGACCTGGCCTTTGCCCGTCATCGTCGCTCGTCGCCGACCTGGCTCGGGACTTCGCTCATCGCCATCTTCACTCGTTGTCGCCTACGCTCGTAGCCGACCATGCTCGGGGACTTCACGTTCACTCGTCGCTGACTAGGCTCGTCACCTTGGATCGTCGTCACCTTGGATCGTCACCGCCTTCGCTCGTCACCGTCGCTCGTCGTCGCCTTCGCTTGTTGTCGCCTTCCCCTGTCGCTGCCATCGCTCGTCGTCAACCCAGCTCGACGCCGCCTTCATTCGTCGTCGACCAGGATCGTCGCCACCTTCATCGCCATCTTCATTCGTCGTTGCCGCTGCTCGTCGTCAACCCGGCTCGACGCCGCCTTCGTTCATCATCGACCAGGATTGTCGTCGCCGTTGTCGCCGCCTTCGCTCCTCATCGCCTTTGCTCGTCGTCGACTTGGCTCCATGCCGCCTTCGCTCGTCATCGACCGGACTGGTCGCTGCCATCGCTCGTCGTTGACTCGGCTCCACACCGCCTTCACTCGTTATCGACCAGGCTCGTCGCTGCCATCGCTCGTCGTCGACTTGGCTCCACGCTGCTTTCGCTCGTCATCGACCGGACTCGTCGCCGCCATCGGTCGTCGTTGAGTCGGCTCCACACTGCTTTCGCTCGTCATCGACCGGGCTCATCGCCGTCTTCGCTCATCGTCGACCTAGCTTCTCGCCGCCTCCAATCGTCGCCGCCTTCGCTCATCGCTGACCCGCCCACCGCCCAAGATTGGATCTACATCCGGCTCCGCGCTTCGCTCCACGGCTCGCTAGACGTGCTTCATTGTCGATCTCCATGCTCTACGGGCTACGCGGCACGGCGTTCACCTTTCAGATGATCGCCGACACCTACGCCGACGCTGATGATGCTCATCGCCATCACGAGCGCCCACGTCACCGATCACGATCCCAGGAGCGCCATCGCGATGATGAAGGCCGCAATGAACGATGCGATGGAGGGCGTGACCACCGCTCTGGACACCGTAACTGTCGTGATGATCGGGACCGCCACCATGATTGCCCCGAGTCTTCTCGTCAGATGTCAGATCACCGTCGGTGTGATCACCGCTACATCGTCAACACCAATGCTCGTCCGAGGCACACCAACACTCGTCATTGTCGCACATCGCCACCTTCACTCGTCGCCGCTGTCGCTCGTCGTCGTCTTTGCCCGTTGCCGACCGGGCTCGTTGTCGCCTTCGCTCGTCGCCGCCATCGCTCGTCGTCGCCTTGGCTCGTCGCCGCCTTCGCTCGTCGTCGTCTTCCCTCGTCATCGACCAGGCTCGCCGTCGTCACTCGTTGCCGCCTTCATTCGTCGTCGTCTTCGCCCGTCGCCGACCCCGCTTGTCGCCGCCTTTGCTCGTCGTCGACCATCCGCGAGATCTCCGGCAACATCGTCTCGACGACCTCCGTGTCTACATCAACTTCATCATCGTCGACCTCTCCAAACGATTGTCGACCACTCCATACGTTCACCGACCTCTCCAAACAGCCTGGCTGACACTGAAGGAGTTTCAGAGCAGGGGCTACTGCCACCGCCGGACGCGTGCATGAGCGCCTACCCTCTGCGCTATGGTAGCCAGTAGTCCTCCCAAGTGACGTCCTGACCTCTCTACGCGTGCATGAGCGTCTGCCCTCTGCGCTACGAAGGGAAGGCTAAGCTTGGGCTGAGACCTCCAAGGCTATACGTCCAGTGCCTGTATAGGTGCCGTTACGCGCTCGTTCTCCATGCGGTCTCCATGCAGCCTGACTGACACCGACGAAAACTTAGAGCTGGGGCTGTTGTCACCACCAGACGCGTGCATGAGCGCCTGCCCTCTGCGCTACGGTGGCCAGCAGCTCTCCCGAGCGACGTCTCGACCTCTCTACGCGTGCATGAGCGTCTGCCCTCTATGCTATGAAGGAAAGGCTAACTCGGGCTGAGAATTCTAAAACTACACGCTCAGTGCCTGTATTTGCGCCACCCACGCGCTCGACAAACGGTCTCCATTCGCCCAGGTCATGCCACGATCGAGGCTCTTGGAAAACACCCTGTCCATGGTACCTCCCTACGCGTGCACGAGTGCCTGCCCTCTGCGCTATGGGATGCCAGCAGCGGTTCCTTGGGCGACGCCTTTGACTCCTACGCGCAAACGAGCTCTGCGCTCTACGCTACGGATCATTGGATAACCCAAGGCCGAACTGTTCATCGCTTCGGCTCACTACTATTGGGTCTGCGGAATTCGGGGGATATGCAAAACACGCCGACTCGCTACAAATTTTTTCTTTATTCGCCCAAGTGTCTATTTACAGACTACACTCCTATGTTACACTCCATGGCTGTCCGTCAGCGAAAAGATCTACATCGGCGACCAGGGCCTCCATGGCCGGCTCCGTCTCCATCTTCAGACGCTCCATGTTAACTCCAGGCTCGGGGACTTCGTCAAGTTGCAGTCGTCCTTCGTCACTGGTTTTTCTCCATATTTTATTTATACATCATCATGTACTACTGCTCTCCATATTTATTTTCAGGGACTTCGCCTTCGCTCATTGCCATCTTCGCTCGCCGCCGACCAGGCTCAGGGACTTTGCCTTTGTTCATCGCCGACCAAGCTCGTGGACTTCACCTTCGTTCGTCGCCGACCAGGCTCTGGGACTTCGCCTTCGCTCGTCGCCTCTACTCGTCATCATCTTCGCACGTCGTCATCTTCGCTCATCACCGACAAGGCTCGTGGACTTCACCTTTGCTCGTTGCCGACCAGGCTCGGGGACTTCGCCTTCGCTCTCATCGTCGCCTTTTGCTCGTCGCCATCTTCGGTCGTCGCTGACCAAGCCCGGGAACTTCGCCTTCATTCGTCGCTGACTAGGTTCGGGAACTTCGCCTTCATTCGTTGCCAACCAGGCTTGGGGACTTCGCCTTCGCTCGTCGCCTCTACTCGTTGTCGCCTTCGCTCGTCGCCATCTTCGCTCGTCGCTGACCAGGCTCGGGGACTTCACCTTCACTCATCGCCGACTAGGCTCGTCGCCTTCGCTCGTCACCGCCTTCGCTCGTCGCCTCTACTCGTTGTTGTCTTCGCTCGTCGCCGACCAGGCTAGGGGACTTTGCCTTCGCTCATCGCCTCTACTCGTCGCCATCTTCGCTCGTCGCCGACCAGGTTCATCGACCTGGCCTTCGCTCTTCACCGACCAGGCTCGGGGACTTCGCCTTCGCTCATCGCCACCTTAGGTCGTCGCCGCCTTCGCTCGTCGTCGTCTTCGCTCGCCGCTGCCATCATTCGTCGTTGTCTCCTGTTTCATAAGCAGAGGGTCGTAGGTTCATCAACCCGGCGCCAACCAGGTTCATCGACTTGGCCTTCGCCCATCGCCGACCAGGTTCATCGACCTGGCCATCGCTCGTCACCGACAAGGCTCAGGGACTTCGCCATCGCTCGTCGCCATCTTCGCTCGCCACCACCTTCGCTCATCGCCGACCAGGTTCATCGACCTGACCTTTGCCCGTCGCCCAGGCTCGTTGACCTGGCCTTCGCTCGTCGCCGGCTTGCATCAAGTCGCTCCATGCTGTTCGGATCAGGGTGCTTATTTGGGGCAGCTCACCAAGGCACTTGCTAAATGCTCTACATGCTCGGCACCACATGTCTTCAACACCTACTACCAAGCTCGGGGACTAAGTGGATACACTTCACCTTGCGGTGAATGTATTTTCTTTTTCTCTGACAATTCAAGGAGGCTCTGTCAAGTTGGACTTGCACAAACTTCTACTAGGACCGTGTTGTTCCTTATAGTCTTGCAAGCTCCAAGTGGATACACTTCACCAGAAGAAAGCTCTTCAAAATTTTTCTTGAGCACCTTACATCCTTCTGGCGAGCCTTACTTGCCCGATATCAACTTCGCTTGCTCGGACAAGCTCAAGACGGTGTCACCAACGGATACAATGTGCTCGGGGACTAGCTGTGGGGATATTACCTCCGTATACCCCCATGGACCTACCTGCGGATACATGGGTGTATGCCGAGTCTCGTGTGATGAGTGATTGTCAACGGGTTTGATCGCATGTTCTTTGGCTTGTGTTGTGCAGGTGTCGAGCTCAGAGACAGTGATCGAGGGCAAGGTGAAGGTCAAGTAGAGACGTGCTGTGCCGACGGACCGGGAGCGGTGAAGGGCGGACGTGAGGCTTGGACTGAGGGACCGGTGGCCTGAGGATCAGTTGTGGTGGCTGGCAGCCTGGGACAGCGACGAGCGAAGACTTGCGGGGCATGGTGTTGCTCGGGTCGAGCACCTGGGGACACGTGTCGGTGGACGGGGTGCACGGGCGGTGCATCCCCTCTACAGCTTCGGTTTGGTGGTCGAGCCAGAGAAAAACCATCGAGTGGACGGTTTCCAGGTTTGGGCCTCAAAACCTGGGCGCGGATGGTTTCCGAGTTTGGGCCACAAAACTCGGGCTGAGACGGTTTCCAGGTTTGGGCCTCAAAACCTGGGCGCTGCGGGTTTGCTGAGTTTGGGCCTCAAAACTCAGATGCTGGTCGGCTGGTTTCCCGGTTTGGGCCTCAAAACCGGGGGTTGGCTATGAAGGCTGGTTTCCCGGTTTGGGCCACAAAATCAGGGGTGCAGAACGAGGGCGGCATGTGGCGGCAATCGGGAGGTTGCGTCAAGGCAACGCTACGAGTTGTGCGGGCGTGGCCGTCGGATCACCACCTACCATGAGTTGGTTCAGAATAACCCTAGGGTTTAGCTGGTTCGCTCTGTAAGTAGTTAGGGGTAGAGTGGGAATTAGGAATAGTTAGAATTAGGATAAGTAGGTTGAGACACCCACCTCCCCATCTATCTCAGTCATTTGCTCTTTTGCTTCTAGGGTTTCTTGCTCTCCCCATCCCCTGCTGTAGCGAACCTGAGATCCACAGAGAAGAGAACAATACCTTTGTGCCCGTGAGATTTTGAGGAAGTGAGACCGTAATCTCACTATTGCAGCGTGTGGTAGCCACACGGTTGCAAATTCGTGGTTGCGATTCGTGTTTTGTTCGTGTTCTTCGTGGAATCTTTTTCTCCACGTTTTTCCCGTCGATCGATCTCTTTGCTCGGTGCATCTTTTGCAAATCCATTTGAATAGAGTTGTTCTAGATCATGAGGCACTTCTTTCCACCAAAGGAAATCTTCTCAAACCTCACGAGCTAGTAGATTGGCCGATTTTCGTTTTGGATCAAGTTTTGCTCCCTTGCCCCGAATTCTTGCAATTCACTGATTTGGAGTTAGGTTCGAGCCATGATTCCTTTGGGATAACTCACTAACCTCCTTGGAACTCCTCATACCAAGTCTAAGCCTTAGTGCTTTTGAATCGGAGGAGATCGGGTTGAATTCGCGAAAGAACAGCACAGAATCAGGGCCATCGGACGCTAGGGTTCGAGGCATCGGACACTGACCGAATTACATCGGACGCGCCGCTGCCACGTGTCATTTTCTGACACTTTCTAAGAAGCATCGGACGCTACCATCGGACGCTCCGCTGTCCATCGGACGCGTCCGGAGTGTGACCATCGGACGCTGGAAGGTTCCATTCTGGCCAGTTTTGCATCGGACGCGTTCGGTGCTGGGTCATCGAATGCTGCCAGCGTCCGATGCTGTGGAGTTCACGCAGTTTTGTCCGTGGTTCGTTCGTTCGTTGTCGGGTTTTATTTCCGGTCTTTGCGTTGGGTTTCTCGAGTCGTGTAGTGTCTCGCTGTGCTTCTTGGAAGCATCCACCCTACATCTAGGGTCGTGGACACTTACAAGCTCTAGGGTTTGCTCTTGGGGTTGATTTTAAGGACAGTGGCAACAAGTTTCCGAAAGGAAAGTTTGAAGCTCCCATTCACCCCCCCTCTGGTCGCTTTCTGGTTGCATTCTCGGTCCTTCACTACCTGGGCCCTTCGTCAAGGACAGCCCAGCTCGAAGGCCCTGCGGTACACGACCAGGCTGTCGTGCTCGCCATGGACTCTCACGAAGCCTTATCCGCCAAGGAAGATCCTAGAGTTAGATCCGGATTCCTTGCCTTAAGGAACCGTTTGTAATCTGTTACGAACTGTAACCCTGCTCCCCGACTATATAAGGCGAACAGGGACCCCCTCTCATCTGACCTCAGGTCATCTGATCTCATCCGAGATCATGGGATCACACGTCATATTCCAAACCAACAATACAAACCAACCACCAGAACACAGGACGTAGGGTATTATGGTGACTTACCGGCCCAAACCTGTCTAAATCGCCGTCTCACGTCCCTGTGTTTACGCTTGTGTAGACGTCTCGCACGCCTCCACCATCTGATCTACTACCTTGGGCATACCCCTCGGTAGACTGTCGACCATATTTCGTCGACACCTGAATAGCATGCTGAACAAGGTATCTCAAAGTCTGATGGAAAATGAGGGCATTCCATCGATAACTGGACCCTGGTGGCTGCTTCAGCTTTGGCTTAACCTTCATTTCCATAGATCAATAGTTCTAGATTTGAGGACCCTATCTTTTCCTTCATCTTATTCAGAGGATCAAGAAAAACAGTTATCTGATAAAGCTAAGATGAGAAGGTGTACTTCTTTCAGAGAAGCTGCTGCTATGATAACTATCGATGAATCAATCAGCTTCTTCTTAAAAACTTTCTATCGAGGTTTTTTAGCATCATTCTTTAACTGGTTTCAATACCCAGACATTGCAGAGCTCGAAAATCCATACTCCTTCAGATTCCAGAAAGAATGTGATGATGAAGGTTGGAAAATTCTGCGTCAATTAATGAAACCTTGTCTTCTGCCCACTGAAATCAGGCATGGTAGAGAAAAAACCCCAATGTCCTATGAATTCTACCATCCTGTCATAGCAGCTAGACAGATGGGCTTTGGCCAAGTGCCCCCTGCTCTATCCTTTGCTGACAAGTTGAGACCGAGGGAAGCAGTGGAGACTGCATTGGAATACCAAAGAATCCTTCACCTGGAGCAATCTGTTTCTCTAGAGATGATCAAAGAATGGAACTGCCGACCTTTTACTTCATCTTCTTTTAATGACTGGTGGCAACAATGGATTATGCATCTTTTCAGTGAAGTTGTATCTTCATACTGCTTAAAACTGGATCCAGATTTTCAGGCACTTGATGAACTATGCTTCTGCTCTTCCCTTTTCCAAAATTATACTTCTAATATTTAACCATCTGGTATCCTTGTGAACACTCGCAGGATCTAATTAGCTTGAATCCTCCCAAAGTAAACTACAATGTATGGTGCCCACATCCAAGAATTGGTTGTGATGCTCCCACCATAAAAACTTTGATGAAGAGGAAAATTTCTGAAATTCCTGATGACCAACCCCTCAACACTTTCATAAAGGAGGTTGGTCCTTCCAAGGCTAAGAAGTCAAAGACTGATAAGCCAAATATCAAAATCACATCAAAGAAAAAGAAGAAGGACACTTCTCAAGGCAATCAGTTAATGATCAAAGATGTCACCATAGAAGTAAGAAAAACTATCTTCTCTTCTCTCTTTTTCATTATCTAGGTTATAATTTTTTTAACTTATTTCTGGCTCCTTAATTTCTAGGAGCAAGTTGATACTCAAAATGTTGAATCTAAAATGCTCCCTCTTCCTGACACCGATCAAGAACCTCTTCAACCAGGTATAATTTCAGCCGATAGCTTCATATTGTCAATAAATGATCTTGAAATCTGATAAAAACTTATTCAGATGTCCCCCCTGAGTCTTCATCGGCTGCCCCTGAACTTCAAATCATCTCATCTAATCAGGTACCTCAAATAACATCTTCTTCCTTTAACAGCTTCCTATTTATGATCATTCATACACTTATCTGTACAGGAACAAGGACAGTCTTCTTCCCCTGTCATCCGCTTTGATGTGGAAAATTACATGGATGAAGAGGAAACCCCTGTACCAGAATCTCCTAGAAGACTCTCTGAAGAGACCAAGGCTCAGCTCCAGCTGTTACTTCCTCTTTTGGAGGTCAATATAGTCGATCTGGTACAGGATGCAAAAGGAATCAGAGACATCTTTGATCTGATCAAAGATGACATACTGGATGACCTTAACAAAGCTCTGGTTCCTGTTGCCCATATAGAGTTCCTTCGGCCAAAATTCATAGAAGCCAAAGCTAAACTCATGTCATGTGAAGCCCAAGCTAAACTTCCAAATAAGGAGCAACAATGTATCTGGAGGATGAAATAGACCAGTTGAACAATAACTCCACTGTTCTTATCAGTGACCTATCTTCCCTGGAGTCTGAGAGGGATCAATTGACAGAAAGGCTTCGAGCTGTTAATGAGCATATCACACAGAAGGAAGGAATTCTGGCCAAAATCCCAAATATGCTCCAGGACAGGAAGAAAAAGATGACATTTCTTCGCAATGAGCTTCAACATATCAAGAACAAGAAGAAACCAATTCCAGGCTCGAGCGAAGAGGATCAAAAGAGGATAGCTGATATAGACATCATTCGTCTAAATGCTCTGAATGTGTTAAGATCTGTGTTGAATATGTAACTTTACATGATAATTAATGTCCTGTAATCTTTGACTTTTGATCCATCTTTGTAAATGTCACCTTCTTTGTCACTCATTTGTTAACATTCGATGTTCTACCAGCTATTCTTAGCCGATATCATCCACATGGTTCACCACCCATTGTTTAGCCGATCAGCACCCAAACGGCCTTTGCATCTTTTACTTAGTCGATTTACCTTAGGATAACTGACGCCTTTTCGCTTTCTCTATTTTTGCTTATAAATACAAAACGCCGGCTTCCCGAACACACCACGCATTCATCGCCTCATTCTCCGGCCTTTCCTTTCTTCAACCGCCGACTGCTCCTCTTCTCCAACCGGCAACCAAAATCGATGGCGGACGATCGCGGCAAGCGCCCCGCCGAGGAGGAATCTGTTGATGGCCCTCTGGTGACCCACCGTCGCATGCTCGGGTAACAATCCTTCCACGACCATCTTCTTCGTGCCTCAAAATTTCTTCTTTACTTAAGAAAAACCCTAACTTCTTTTCCTTTTTCTTTGCAGCCCTTCTCCTCCGGTGGACGGCCAAGGTCCTAGCCGACTTCCGTCGGGCTATGGACTGGCACTGGATGAGGATGCTTGGGCCTTCATTCGGGGTTACTCCAACACTCGGCGTCTCCTAGGAGAGGAACGCCGCCGAGCCGCTTGAGCCGAGGAAGAACTAGAAGTCCTCTGCACCGGCCTCAACAGTGCCTTGGAGCACTTAGAGGCCTCCGACGCCAGGGTCACCGGTACCACATTCTCAGATCCTTTGATTCATTATCTTTGATTAGAATCAGTTACTTTTTGCATAGTCATCCTGGTTGATTTTCAATGATTGCTTGTCCGAATATTTAGCCGATTTGTTTTCATGTTTGACTAAATCGGCTATCTCTAACATTAATTCCTTCTTGTCTGAATGCAGAGCTTTAGCACCAACTTGACTGGCTCCCGAGGCTGGCCACGGCCACCGCCGACTTTGTGAACGCCCAAGGGGCGACATTGAAGGTGCGCCTTGAGGACGTCGGGGTGCGCACCAGGGAGCTAGTCCTCCACGCCGTCAGTCACGGTGCCACCTTTGACCTGGCCGGAGCAGAGCTCAGCGGGGCTGATATCTCCGGGGAAGTTGCACCCTCCTTTGTCGGCACCAGAACAAGGGACGACTTCAGGGAACTGGTGGAGGACTCCGAGCCGCCGGGGCTCGCCATGGCAGAGGTGACTGTTGGTATAAATTAACGCACACTCTACTTTATCTGCAAGCGCACAGATAAAATCTACCGATGTAGCACTTCACCGGAGTAACCCAGTTTTAATATCGAACCCAAAGGAACGGATAGTGTTAAGCCTTAAAGTCTAACCCCTGAGTAGCTAACAAGGACGGAGAATCTAGAAGTATAGAGGGGATCATTAAGGCAGTCTAATTCCAATTTAAGAGTGATATGTTTATATTATTCTTAGTGGGGAAGTTGCCATAAAAGGTCACAAACAGAGTATGAGTCTTTTATGCAAATGTATAATCCTACGGAGCCTACACACGGGTAAGTGGACTATAGAAGAATCAACAAGGCTATAAGAGTCACCCTTGCGAACAACCACTACTACCGGCGTTATAGGAGACATTTATGAGCTATCAAGTCTAAGCACCACGCTTACACTATCCAACTACTCTAACTCTAGAATGACTAGAATTAAAGTACTCAAAAGAGAGTCATAAACCTTAAGAATAATAAGAACAATGGCTCAAACTTAAATATAGACGTCGATTACCAAAACAATCGTTGAAGCAAGTTGACGAAGAACTTGAATCCACAGGTACAAGATGAAGAAGTTGATCCGACAGGGCGGAGCTCCTTCTTGATCTCTTCCTCTCTCTCTCTCTTCTAGCTCTAAAATAAGACTAGGTTCTAATCCTACTAGAGGGGTATCTAGTCTTCTACTTGAAAGCTAACTCTTGATTACTACTAGATGAACTAGATCTAATTCTAGATGAACTAGAAGAGATTCATCTAGAGGGACCTCTACTTCTACATTGGAACCCTAATTTCTGATGTGGAGATGAATAATGAAGAGGGGGATGCCTGGAGAGGGGGGTCTAGGGCTGCTTATATAGCCCTGAGGGATTAACCGCGACCGTTGGATCAAACCGACTTCAGGGACGGTGGAGACGCATCCTAGGAGGCGGTGGAGGAAGCTTGCAGAAGACGGAAGCCAGCGGGCCCGGGGGGAGACCGGTCGGTCTAAGGGTGGGACCGACCGGTCCCACCTGGCAGCGTTTCGGGGTGTCCCGCCTCGTGGTGTCCTCTTGTGTCCTCTAGAACCTTCTAGAATATTCCTGACGTGCCAGTTGCGTTATCTCGCGTCGGTTTCCTTCTAGGGGAAGCAATCAGTGCCAATTTCCTGGTTCAGTCCCTGCAGAATCATAACTCAGCAAAACTCGTGGAATATTGTCAGTTGAAACCCTAAACCTTTATTGGTGATCAAATTCTTGCCCTTTTCATATTTATTTGTCCCTTAATTTTGATAGATAACCAGTGTCAACAATTCCCCCAAGCTTACCTTTTGCTAGTCCCTTAGCAAAACCAAAACTTAACAATGGATCTGGAGTTGCTACAATATCTTCACTTCTAACAAGTATACCTGTTGTTAAACAAAAGTTCTCCAAAACATATCATGTTATTCTTCATGGGGCTTATTACTCTTACCTTAGATCCTAAATAATTGAGAGATTGAACAATCGAATCAAGCACTATGTCTCTAGTTCTTTCACTTCACCTTTATCCCAGAGTTTTAATTAATTTTCAAAAGCATTAATACATATGTTGTCAAATTAAACAATGGATCCAAAGAGAAAGTCAACCAACCATTGAATCAAGAAGTGCATGTGTATGGAAAAAAATGAAGTCGGATGCTCTTTTGAATATATTCACTCTCTTCTGTTTATCAGAGACATATGGCTATCAGGCTAATTCTACTGTCGGGCACGTGCCCATTTTTTCTGACATTTTTTTTTCTTTTCGAGGTTCTGGACACTTGTCCCTTTTTATTTCCTCGGGATCTATCTTTTTGAGGTTTCAGACACTTGTCCCTTTTTATTTCCTCGGATCTCTTTTTTTCTTTTCTCTTTTTTTCCCTTTTTTTAATAGCCATATGCTTCCAACAAACTTCTGAGAGGGTAGCAACAGATAATTATGAGCATTTATGCGGAAGATGGATGAAATGCGTAAGTGATCTCAATTCAATGGCAAGATAACATCTCACAGGGTCACAAAGCTTAATTTAACTCAATGCAATTATTAGTCATATTCATATTTAGAAATCTCTAGAACTTTAGTGTTGTTTAGAACAAGATAATAGCAGCTGAGATCGTCACATGTCATATCCCAACTACCTAGACCTTAGATTAAGTATTTGTCATCCATGTATTTAATTTTATTTTAAGGCATCATTATTAATTAGGAGAACTCATGCTTTGAAGGCTAGGTACTTGAAAGAAATTAGATAGAGCAACTATTCATCATTTCCATGCAAAAGATTAGAGAGAGGGTTCTTCTTTAGTTATCAACTTCTTAAAACAAACTAGACACACTATTTTATTTATTTAGTCTAACACACTTTAAGATATAATACAAAAGCCAATAATAATAGTAGTAGTAATAATAATAAAGACATACCTGAATCGCGAAGATAACGGGGGTGCGTCTCCCCCAAGCTGTTTGCCTTAATAGTGTTGAGCCTTCATGTGCTCATATATTTTTGTCTCTTTTTTTTAATTAACGGTGAGCCTTCATGTGCCCACATATTTTTTTGTTCTTTTCTTTTTAAGGGTGAGCCTTCATGTGCTCACATATTTTTGGTGTTTTTATTTTTAAGAGTGAACCTTCATGTGCTCACATATTTTTGGTGTTTTGAATCTGTTTATTGAATAAAAAACTTAAGAGGATAAAGATACTTATGGGGATACATGGGGGTGCCTTCCCCCAAGCTGAATGTTGACGTAGTCGTTTGATCTTGCAATGTAGCAGACTGACAGTGGATATGTCCTTCCTCTATTAGAGCTTTGGTTGATGTTGACGTTTGTTGAGACAGTGCTCCAACAGTAGATGGAGCATTCACTTACTCGTCAGCTTTTCTTGGCCTTTCAAATCCTGTGAAACTCAAATAGACAACAAAACTTATGGAACAGATTAAGCGTTAGTGGTTGGCCACTTAAGCCTTAGTTGTCTAGAATTTCAGTAAGATCTCTTTCTCAATATTTTTGTATTTTATATTTTTATGATGCATGAGAAAATGCACAGGATGAATGCATGCATTATTATTTTTATGCCACCACAATGAACATTCCTGTGGGTTTTTACACACCATAGAATTATTCACAAGGGGCTTCATAGTTTATGATGTAATGTAACAAATGCAATATTTTTATTTTCTTTTCTAATGCAATGCAGAAATTAAAATGTTTGTGAATTAAATATGATGATGCAAAAAATGGATATGAATTAAATATGAGAAATATGCAGCAAAGTAAATATAAAGATAACTACCGATTTTTACCTTTTGGCGAAGGTTCGGATATTTAGGTCCGACAAACTGGACCTTCCCTTGGTTCAGACCTCCCAACGTATGTCAGACGTTTGGAAAGTTGATATTGATTGTACCTCTTAGGTGCAGACATTTTCTCCCATACTTTCTTGGTCTGAGTCTTCACATCCTATGGTTCACTGTCTTGAGGTTTCTCTCCTTTCTTTTCTGGGATAGTGTCGATAGTTTCTTCTACATGATTGGCCTCTCTATTCTTGATAGTTTGTCTTCTTTGGCTTTGAGAGCGGCGTCTTTCACTTCTATTCTTCTTGGGTGCTTCATTGGGCATGTAGCTGATGAAGTTGCATCGTGCCTTTTCTCCAGGAAAGTGAAAAATGGATTTCCTCTTGTAGATGATTGTACTTGTAGCGTAGAGGAATGGTCTTCCTAGGATGAGGTGGACATCATCGTCTTCTTATGTTGAGGATCAAGAAATCTGTGGGGATTTCATGACCTCTAATTCTGACTACGACGTCCTCCATCATTCCTTCTTGTTTATGTCTCATGATATGGTGTCACTCATGTCATTTATTCGTCCAACAGTTTGAAATGAAGCGTTAATTGTGGACGCTGGCAGCATCTTGCTCAGTGTGCATGTTCTTGTAGATCTAGGACCTTCACTCTGTAGAATTTGGGAGTGATAAACTTCTCCATGTTTTGCTCAAGAGTGTGTCCTGCTCATAAAGACAAGGTACAGATCAAGTGCATGGGCTCTGTTGGTGGAAAGACACCAACAGAACCAAAAGTTTTGTTTATTCCTCTCTAACCTTAGGCACATTGCACAAGACAAACTTGTTGTTTATATGTTATATTTATTCTTAACCTGAGTGATAGGATCAGAGGATGAGCATAAAAGTAGCATCTTAAAATATTTAACAGATCAAATTACTTAACCCAAGGAAGGATAATCTATGCATAAAGTGTGGATCTTTTCATGATTGAAATATATCATTTTCCAAAGGTTTGATGCACAAAATTTTAGCTCATTTAGTTAAGACAGTGAGATACAAGAGAGTAAAGCTATGAACAAGGATCAAAGGACTGAACATGTTGAGCTGATCAGGTTGGATCAAGCGATGTGCAACTTAAACATGTTTTTGTTCTTTATTTATGTTCATACTAGAATCAAGAAGAAGCTTTCAAAGTGATGGACACTTACCTTGAAATGTTGCTTTGTCATTAGAGAGTGATTGTGTCGAACCACCTTGTGGGAGCTTCTCTTGTCTAGCTGGTTGACTTGTCTTCTCTTGATTTTCTCATAGTGTGATTGAGAGGAGGAAGATCACAGTGGAATCATCCTTAGAGGTATCGATCTTCCTTCTCTTGTGTCGACTTATCAGTGAAGGCGCATTGTTCCTCGAGTATGCTGCCTAGGATCCTCTCTCTTTCTTTTTTTGTATTAATTCTGTAATATGAGGATGTAGGGACAATTCCGCATTCTTCTCTTGTCATCCTTTCTTGTTTTCCTTTAATCATTGAGTTGGCAAGAGACTTGAATTTAGAGCTGCTACTCAAGTGCCTCCATGAGAGTCTTTTGTCTTGTAATGTCACAACTGAGACTTGTCCTCTCAACAGTGTCTAGATGATGGAGATCTTATCAGCTGTTCTTCTTGATTTGCTTGCTCAGGTACTATCTCTCCATCTTCTAATTCTTGTGGTGTAGTGGCTTCATCCTTCATGATGCCCTCCTCAATTCTTGGCAGTTGGTTCTCCCTTCGACGTCTTCTCTTGGTTCTCTTTGGCTGCTCATAAGTGATGTAGATATTGAAGATGCAGCGAAAGATCCAAAAGTTGACTTCTCCAGGTCCGGCAAAGATGATAATATTGATGGTGTTCAAGAACGATCTTCCAAGAATGAGTGGTGGATCATATTCTTCTTCTCGACTGAGATAGCATCTAGTGGTTTGTATTGATCAAAGTGGTGTATAGGAGATCAATATGTCTTCAAGTGGTTTTCTCCTTCCTCCCTTTGATTGTGAAATACATCTAGATAACAGAATTGTCTCTCCCTGGCTGGCTTGTGATGTAGATGGACTCCCAACAACATGTTCATGTGTTTGACTTGTAGATCTTGCTATTGTTGTAGTGGTACCATCTTATCTCCCAAACTAGCTCTTGATTAGAAAAGAGGATAACTTCCCACTTCTTGTCTTGATGTCTTGGACAATGATGATTGCAGGCATAGGTTGTCTCATACGATGTAAGTTGCATCCTGTTATCATCAGCGCCCAAGCAAGACTCAAAGCGAGGCTAGCACCTTTTGTGATCTAAGAGTAGGTTTGTGTGTCTATGGTTTGGGTTTTGGATCTTCAATGTTCAGACCAAACCATGGATGAACAAAATCTCTCTCCTGTGTAATGTTAGTGGGCATATACCCGAAGGATTGCAAGAATTTGAAGCATGAGTTATTATCCACAACTTATGTATTTTGCATCTATGCTAATAAAAAGATGTTTTTAGGATTATTTTAGCATAGACTAGTATTTTATGTTTTGGCTGCACTTTAACATGATTCAAGGCAAAAGATAACTTGCAGTAGAAGACAAAATAAATAAACTTTGATACTCACAGTTCTTTCATCCATGATGAATGAGCTGAGTCTTCATTGTGCAAGAGTTGTTGAAGTTCATTATACGCCTTGCTTCATCTCCAGTGTGAGTTCATCTCCGGACTTTCCCAAATTGATGTTGAAAGTTTGCCTGCAGGGGTTAGTCCAACAAAATATCCAACATAGCATACTGTCGGCTCAAAAATCAACCTAGACACCACGTCTAATTTGATCTAGGAAGGCATTTTAACTTAATTGCTTAAATTAAAAGCCTTTGAAAGCAAGATCACCACTCCTAAACTAGGCACCATGCTTAATTTAAGAAAAGTATGAAAGTACTCCAAACCTAAACATATAATATAGCGAATGAGGGTAGCATGAAAGCATTATAGAGATTTATTCAGATGGTGCTGAAAGAGCATGATTAGTATATGAGCATATCTTAAAGGTAGAGATAACCAACATAGCAACACGGCAAGAGATGCTATTAGAAAGTCTATTCCCCAAGCTTGGATTTTGCAAAAATCAAGATTGGATGAATGTAATTCAATGTTGCATGATGATTGGTGGGACATACCTTGTGTTTGTTGTTCCTTCGTTCTTTTCTGCTCTAGACCTGGAAAGATTAGTGACAAGAATACCCGAAGGAATATTTTCATAATTATATTTCTATGCTCATTACAAGGATAGTGCAGCAGAAAGGTAGGCATAGCTCATAACCAGGTATTATGATGGGGTATAAGGATTCTACTGGTTATAGCTTGCTCATTAGGTAGTGATAGATAAGAGTGGAATTCAAAAACAACATTCATAAGAATGAAAACAAAAATAATGAAAAGACTAGGACAAAAAGGAAAAAGATAAAAGTATGATTAAAAGGTTAAACTAAGACTTAAGATGATCTACCGTTCCCCGGCAACGGCGCCAGAAATGCTTGTTGGTATAAATTAACGCACACTCTACTTTATCCACAAGCGCACAGATAAAATCTACCGATGTAGCACTTCACCGGAGTAACCCAGTTTTAATATCGAACCCAAAGGAACGGATAGTGTTAAGCCTTAAAGTCTAACCCCTGAGTAGCTAACAAGGACGGAGAATCTAGAAGTATAGAGGGGATCATTAAGGCAGTCTAATTCCAATTTAAGAGTGATATGTTTATATTATTCTTAGTGGGGAAGTTGCCATAAAAGGTCACAAACAGAGTATGAGTCTTTTATGCAAATGTATAATCCTACGGAGCCTACACACGGGTAAGTGGACTATAGAAGAATCAACAAGGCTATAAGAGTCACTTGCGAACAACCACTACTACCGGCGTTATAGGAGGCATTTATGAGCTATCAAGTCTAAGCACCACGCTTACACTATCCAACTACACTAACTCTCGAATGACTAGAATTAAAGTACTCAAAAGAGAGTCATAAACCTTAAGAATAATAAGAACAATGGCTCAAACTTAAATATAGACGTCGATTACCGAAACAATCGTTGAAGCAAGTTGACGAATAACTTGAATCCACAGGTACAAGATGAAGAAGTTGATCCTACAGGTCGGAGCTCCTTCTTGATCTCTTCCTCTCTCTCTCTCTTCTAGCTCTAAAATAAGACTAGGTTCCAATCCTACTAGAGGGGTATCTAGTCTTCTACTTGAAAGCTAACTCTTGATTACAACTAGATGAACTAGATCTAATTCTAGATGAACAAGAAGAGATTCATCTAGAGGGACCTCTACTTCTACATTGGAACCCTAATTTCTGATGTGGAAATGAATAATGAAGAGGGAGATGCCTAGAGAGGGGGGGTCTGGGGCTGCTTATATAGCCCTGAGGGATCAACCGCGGCCGTTGGATCAAACCGACTTCAGGGACGGTGGAGATGCATCCTAGGAGGCGATGGAGGAAGCTTGCAGAAGACGGAAGCCAGCGGGCCCGGGGGAGACCGGTCGGTCTAAGGGTGGGACCGACCGGTCCCACCTGGCAGCGTCTCGGAGTGTCCCGCCTCGTGGTGTCCTCTGGTGTCCTCTAGAACCTTCTAGAATATTCCTGACGTGCCGATTGCGTTATCTCGCGTCGGTTTCCTTCTAGGGGAAGCAATCAGTGTCGATTTCCTGGTTTAGTCCCTGCAGAATCATAACTCACCAAAACTCGTGGAATATTGTCAGTTGAAACCCTAAACCTTTATTGGTTATCAAATTCTTGCCCTTTTCATATTTATTTGTCCCTTAATTTTGATAGATAACTAGTGTCAACAGTGACGCACCTGGGGGACCTCCTGAACAAGCTCCACCTAGATTAGTTGTATTTTATGTTTTTCTGTAAATTCGGCCTCATCCGTCCGAACAAGCCAAACATCTGCAACACTGTCTCTGCATCGTCAGGCTGAACAAATTTGTTAAATATTTATGTTCGACATCCTCTATGTTGTTGCTGAATTTTTGGAACTTTTCCTATTTTTATTTCTCCATTGAGTGTTCTAAAGGCGCTACTTTCCTAGTATCGGCTATTACTTTGCTGTTGAAGGCGATACACTACGTATCGGCTATTTTTATTCTGAAGGCGATACCTCAGTATCGACTATAAACAAAGTCGAAACAGAGTCAAATCTTTGTGCAAACTAAAAATAAACAAACATGACTACTAAAAATACATCGGTCTCGACTTGTTATCATCTTCAGTATCAAGAATTCTTAATTTCTCGGCCGATGTAAAACCTTTATTCATCCTGCTTTCGTCTTCGTTGATTGGACAATCTATTAGATACTTTTTTAAAGCCGACTGCTTGGATCGGCTGTTGGCCATCGTTAAACATCTTGATGAAACCTTATTCTTGAACCTTCCCAGAGAAGCACTCCACATTGTCGAAGTTCCAATCATCAAGATAAGAATATGCAATTCTCACAGTTGAATCGGCTGGTACCACTTCTATAGTGTCTCTGATCCACTGTATCACATTTTGGTGCATGGTAGATGGAACACAACAATTAGCGTGGATCTAATCCCTTCCAAGAAGCATGTTGTATGAACCCTTTGCATCGACTGTAAAGAAGGTAGTAAGCAAACTCTTACTGCCAAATGTTAACTCGACACATACAACACCTTTAGTAACCGATACATTCCTAGCAAAGTCTGTCAACCTCATATCGGTTTGAGTCAGGTCTTCTGCAGTCTTTCCAAGCTTTCTGAAGGTAGCATATGACATTAAATTAACAGCTGCACCTCCATCAACTAACATCCTGCTTAAAGGCCTTCCATCAACAAACTCTTTCAAATATAAAGTCTTTAGATGGGAATGTTTTTCAGGCTTTTGAAATGTAGGTCTTTCTTCTTGATAGATCCACTGAGCCACTGTCTCTTCATCATCAGATTCCTCTTCATGATCAGCAGATCTGAACTCAGCAGGTAACATGAATAGAGTAGATATATTAGCCAATGGTTCTTTCTTATCGGCTATCTGTTTCACTTGCCAAACATTGAGTTTCTTTTTCTAAATTTCATCGTTCCTTAATCTTTGAACCCGTCGTTTCTAGCTCTTAGTCAAACCACCTGGACACCACTGTCCTTCTTGCCAATGATGATCCTGATCGGCTAGCCTCACTCCAAGCCGATCATGAACATTTTCATTTTTTATGCACCGATCTTTCTTTCAAACCTCAGTCTCTCGTGCATAGATCGGTAGTTGTCTCTCGACTGCCTATACTCCCAATATTGTTCACTTCATTGCGGGCAATTACGAAGAGTAGGAAGCTTCAAACCTTCATTCCAACAATGTCTGAAGAAAAGGCAATCCCAATGATTCTTCTCTTCATCTCTCATACGTCTTTCTTCCTCTCGAGATCTTCTATATTCCTCCTCTTCAAGCCACTCTTGATATTCTTGCTCGTCTCTCTTCCTATGCATTTGATCTCTTTCCTTCTGACGTTGCCATTTGTTCAACAAAATTCTGATAGTTGGACGTCTCCTCGCTTCACCAGCTCTTGAAGTTTTAGGTAGATCATATTGATTAATGTTTTTCTTCCCTTTCATCTCCTGATACTCCTTAGCTGTTAGTTGTTTCTTCGGATCGACTGTCCCAGCTGCTTTGGCTTTGTCAGAAGTCAACACTTTGATTTCACTTTGAAGTGCAGGAGCTACCATGTTTGTTGGAAAGGGGTGGCCATTGATGCCCATACTCTTGGCTTTCTCTAGGCCAATCGTCCCCTTAGCAATAGCTCTCTGGAGCATATCTTTGAAAACTCTACAATCATTAGTAGTATGAGTACCAGAATTGTGGAATTTACAGTACCTTTTATTTTTTAGCTCTTCAGCCAATGGAATATTGTGGTTTCCAGTCAACTTGATTTGACCTTTCTCCAACAAATAGTCGAATATTTTATCGACTTTAGTGATATCAAAACTATATTTCTCATCCTTTTCAGTACTTCTAGTCTTTGCCCAAGGCATGTATTCATTTTTCTTCCAAACCCAGTCAACAACAACAACTTCATCTTCACTTTCATCACTTGTATCATCTTCTTCTTGTAAAAAGAAGGAGCTTTCTGCATTATAGGCTTTCTTCAGCTTAAAAACTTGATTGTACCTATTCTGGGCATCGATACTAGCCACTTTCTTGGCCAAATCAGCCATACTGGTACAACCGAAACCAATTTTTCTCTGATGGCTAGTACTAGCCCTCGAATTGCAATGCTAACTACCTCTGAATCTGACAATATTAAGGTATAGCATTGATTCTTCATATCTCTAAACCTCTGAAGATATTGGCATCCAGACTCATTATTTTTCTGCCTTATATCGACTAGATCCACAACTCCCTTTTCCAATACTCCAGAGTCAAAATATTTATGGAACTTGTTCTCTAAATCCTCCCAGCTCTGAATTGAGTTAGGTGGTAGAGATGAAAACCACGAAAAGGCCGAGCTAGACATAGATAAAGGAAATATTCGGACTTGAAGTGCTGACTCATCGCCAACCTCCCCAAGCTGGACTAGGAACTGAGTTATGTGCTCCATAGTTGTCACTGAGCCCGTTCCTGTGAATTTGGTAAAATCAGGAACTTTGTACCTCGGAGGGAAGACAACTTGATCATACCATTCTGGATATAGTTTCTTATAGCTAGTCAATGTATTCTTCGGTGTTAAACCGAATTTCTTCTGGACCATATCAGTGACTCGATTCATTAGCTGATCCACTTGATTCACCGGCCCCTGATAGCCGATGTTCGGCCCCCTGAAAGTATTATTTTGATACCCTGGATTTTCATGAGCATCCAAAGTATAAAAATCTGACACGTAGTGATATCCAGGAGGAACGTCACCAGGTGCTACATTCCCTTAATAAAGTGGTGCATTAAAATCTCTGGTAATCCTCCTTGCATGTGGAGCTATTTTTGTAGCCGACGAGTACATGTTGTTACTCATATTCGGCTGGTGCAATTGCTGCTGCATCATGCCCCCAGGGCTAACTATCATTTGATTTCTATTGCCATTGGGACTGTTCATCTGCAGACCCCTAGAAGTTCCAGCCCCTTGACTGTTTCCAACTGAATACGCCAGACCTCTTCTATCGTTACCCAAGTTGAAAGCTTCTTTAATGGCATTTGAGAGGCTGTTAAGTAATGTTTCATTATGATTAATCAAGGTGGCAGACATTGTTTTGCCAATTACCTCCTGCATGGCATTGTGCTGTATTTGAACCATTGGATCAACGTGACCTTCTAGAACCACCCTTGGAAAATGAGACTTTTGGATAATTTTCTTATCCCTGGTTCTGCTGAAACTCAGCAGACACATGCTCCGATATTGCTCAACTGTTTGCTCTATCAAGCGTTGGACGTCTTCTGGGAGTTCATCCATCGTCATGTTCAACACTTCATCATTGCTGATCGTCTTGATCAAACGACTGTGGTCCCACCCAGCGTGCCAAAAGAATGTGTTGACACAAAATTTGGACGAGATGCCAACACACTCGACCACGGTCCTCAGAGGCCGTGCAGAAACAAAGTCCTGACCTCCTGGACCCTCAAGGGATGGCGGTGCCAAATCTTGGTGAGAACGACTCCGAACGTGCCAGTCAATTTGACCTGCAATTGACAAGGAAGAGAAAAAGATATCAAATTGTGGAACCTGCCGGTTTGGTGCCAGACAGTTCTAATTTATACGACCCTGATATAGCCATTGTCATAGGATTTTGACTACAAAGTCAACTCCCAAGAAAAAGTTGAAAGCATTGACCAAATTTGAAGCAAAACGGCTATTATATAAAAAGAAAATATTCAAAATAAGAAACAGCTGATAAGCTTAACAAATGAGTAAAATAAAGATCTATGTATACGTTTAAACGATATGAAACCAATAGATCAGCTAATTGCATAAGCAATTCTATTTGTTAATAGTGGGGTGTTTCCATGCAGCCATAATAACAAATAGATCGATAAAGTAACTTGAATATCAACAGTGGGGTGTCTCCATGCAGCCATAATGATGACCAAGCTAAATTATGTCTGATGCAACGAGCAGATCCATTAATTTCGGGCTACTTAAATGTACACATTATAAAGGAAGCGTAACTGGATCGGATATTTTAGCCGATACAGGGTCCATGAAGCACGAACAAGATCTATCCGTCAAAACCACGGTCTAGTCTATGAGCAAGCAAATTTAACCTATCATGCATATCAGTGGGGTTCGGAAATACAGCCATAATACACATGCCAGATCAAATCTACTTGTTTCTTAGATCAAATCACGATTTCGAAGGATATCTCGAAAGCACAGCATGTAGCAATCGAGATTGAAAAATTAGTCGATGAGAAGCTTAGATCGGCTATTTTCCTTGATGTAAGCGTATGAAGACTTTGGATAGCCGAAACTAAGTATCTTTTAAGCTTAAGCTAGTTTCTCAATCTTGATTGGGCAAGGTATTGTTTAAATCTAAAGAAAAACATTTAAAAGCATAAACAACACTGATAACTTAATGAATCTATTAGATTGCCAAAGCTAATAGAGTCGATAACTGGTTAAGATCGACTTAGAGCAAGAGATTAATCGAAGTCAAGACAGTCTTACAAAAGATGAACTTAAACCGATAACTAACCCATGTCATGGCTAAACAAGAGTTTGGTCGATGCCAAATATAGTCTTATTGAACGATAACACGAGCCATTGGTGAAACTTACAAGCAAACCGAAGGTTGGTCTTAGCTGATGCCGCCCTGCCTGATTGAGGTTCCGCCGAGTTCTACCTTACTCCTACTCCTAGGGTTTTGGCCGGTGGCCGATGTGTTGATTGATTTTAGATGTCTTTACAAAAATCGGGTTTTAGCTATTTATAACACGACAGACTCCTATTCTAACACGACTAGGATACAATGACGACCCGGACTTAGAACTTACTGGTTGAACCCGCCACGTCTTCAAACCCTGTCACTTTTGGCCCACATGAACTCTTCTGGTCGTGTCTGGATCCAAACAGGCCCCTTTTTCTTTTTCTTTTTCTGGCCGATTCTTTCTTTAATAAATCAGCCGTTTGTGTTTAAAAATGAAAATCTCTTTTCTTCTAAAATCTCGTGTAAACACATATGTTGCAACAATGTGTTCCAAAATGGTTCATCTGTTTTATCTTTTCTGTTGCAACAAGCTTTTTAACACTGCCAGTTGCAAGTGTTCTATCCAGCATTTTGCATATGTGTTTTCATATCATATATATTGCAATTGTATGTTCGAGATGTTTCATCTATTTGTGACGTACGTTGCACTCAAGTATTTTCACGTTGCAAGTGTTTTATGCTCTTCGGTGAGTTAAAGGGGCGCCGGGGAATATGGCGCAGCGCGCTAGGCGCTGGCGTCGGGGGGCACGACGGCGTAGGAGGCCGTCAGCAGTGTGTTGGGGGAGGGGGAGGCGAACAGATGAGGATGAAGATGGGGATACGGAGTGAGGGGCGAGCGTGTCAAGCGTGCGGGAGAGGATATCTCGGTCGAAGTTGGGCCACGTGGGAGCGAAGGGGTTGCAGACCCGGTGCGCATGTGGGAAGAGGCAGTACTATGAGCGTCTGGACGCTAGTGTCTAGATCGGACGTCCGGGCGCTAGTAGTTTCGAAATAAATTAGGAGAATAAAAATCTTACCGGCAGTAAACTAATAGATATAACGAAGAACATATAAGGTAGAAAAATATCAAATAATAAAGAACATCGAGATTCGAGAACCAAAATATTGTATATGCTTCACAATTCCTGTCATTAACCTTAGTTCATTTAGTTGATAATCAATGTCGGGAAGATGGTCGGACAAAGTCGACTTCGAAGGAGACCAGAGTATCTATCTTCATTGCTTTGCTTAGATTGAAAAGATACATAGTCTTTCTATTTATAGTCCTGAGAAGACTTAGGCCTTAAGTAATCTAATCAAACCCTAATCTAATCTAATCGGATGGTGGCAGTGGTGCTACCATACCGCGTGAACAGTGCCCGCGATGCTACAATACTCGTGGGTACTGTTCGATCATATTAGCCTGCTTTGGACCCAGCAGCCCCACATGACATCTCTCCCCCTTCGGAGCAGCTTGCCCACGAGCTGCCGGAGACCTACTTGACGCGACCTAGGTTTAAGGCTTTTACATCTCGGCTTACCTTTATTATTTAAAACAAAAATATGAAATAAAGTTGGACTGCAACTATGGTCTCCGAGAACCCATGGAAACAACCCATCAATTGGCATTATATGGACCCAAGACCCGAGGATGTAGCAGCTCGCGAGTACGACGAGTTGTCCAGCAATACTAAGGCGAAAGCCAAAACATATGAGATGATATGCATTGCGCTGGTCGTTCGTTGTGTCAGGAAGCACCATACTCGGACTTCATCTTCAATTGGAGCCGGACGATGGATAGGTGAGCCCGAGTGGTTGAACGTGCAGGCTGCGATTTGCTGCTGTAGCAGGCTGAGCAATACACGCAACTTCTGTCAGACAAGGAACCCTTGTCCTGCTGCTCGTAGCATGTAGGGATACCGTTGCCTGCTCCTCCAATGATAGCCACGTGATGGCCTTGGAGATAGCAGTTAGACGTTTCTCCACACGGAGAGACTGTAGGCGCCGGCGTGCCAGGAGGCCACATGCTGCTGCTTGTAGGCATACGGCCGTCTGACTTCTGTGATCCGATCTCTCGATTTGAAGGAGCACTGTTGCTAGGCGATCCAACAGCTCAGAGATGTGATCTAGCACCGTGGCTGAATTAAGAAGCCACCACAACTGAATAAGCCATGGGATTTGGATCGAACCGAAGCAAGCCGATACCAGATGTCATGAACCTTAGTTCATTTAGGAGATAACCAATGTCGGGAAGATGGTCGGGCAAAGTCGGCGTGGAGGGAAGTATTTGGAGGAATTGGATTGTTTGTTCTTTCTTCATTGCTTTGCTTAGATTGAAAGGATACATAGCCCCTCAGCTTAGAGATGTGATCTAGCACCGTGGCTGAAATAAGAAGCCACCGCAGCTGAATAAGCCATGAGATTTGGATCAAACCGAAGCAAGCTGATACCAGATGTCGTGAACCTTAGTTCATTTAGGAGATAACCAATGCCGGGAAGATGGTCGGGCAAAGTCGGCGTGGAGGGGAGTATTTGGGGGAACTGGATTGTTTGTTCTTTCTTCATTGTTTTGCTTAGATTGAAAGGATACATAGTCCCTTTATTTATATATTTATAGTCCTGGAAAGACTTAGCTTTTAAATAATCTAATTAAATCCTAATCTAATCTAATCCTGACGGTGAGGGTGGTGTTACAATACCGCGTGAATAGTACTCGCAACGCTATAGTGCCCGCGGGTACTGTTCATGTCGGCCTGCTTTGGGTCCAGCGGCCCTACATGACAATTCCAGACCATTAATTTTAACATTCGGGATTAGTTCTAAGAAACAAACAAATAAAAGCTATTATAGCTTTTCACAAAACAAGATAACATTATGAATTGAAATGCACTAATACAATTACGACGCATTTCTTAGGCCTCAATATTTCCTTAAAGTCAAATTAAAATTTTAGCTCACTATGATAACGAGGCGAGCGAGCTCGAGCCAAGCTGAGCTGGTTCAGTATCGAGCCCGTCCATATCTCTCTTCCAATCATCCTTTCCAAGAGACCAAACCACTCGCACCCTGCCTCAGATTTCGCTTGCATTGGTCGCGGTTGCTCGTAGAGTCGTAGTGCGCTCGCACCCGATGCTGACACCGCCGCTCTCCCATCCCATGCCGTGCTTGCCCTCCTCCACGCCACCGCCGCTCCCAAAGTGGTTGCTCGCGCCACCGCTTGCTCATACAGTGTTTGCTCGTCGCCTCTTGCGTAGGCGAGAAACCATCAGACAGAGCCATGCGGAGCTACGATCCCTCGCTCCTTCTCGTGCTATACAAAACGGCTCTAATTTAACTCCCAAAATGTTTGATAGAGCTCCGATATCCTGCTGCTGCAAGAGTCGGAACCTGCTGGGAGGATATTTAGCAGGGAGTGTGCAAATGTATTGGTACAATAAATAAATAATCTAAAGTATATATACCTGAGAATATACTCGTATACGGTAAGGTGTGTGCAGTGTGCTAATGTATTGGTACAATAAATAATCGGAATGGATCGAATGAATGCAATCGTGAAAGGTCGATGACGGATCGCCTCTTCCGGCGACCTCGTGGACGCGTGCACCTCTTTGGCAAGGTGCCTCGTGTCCGCGCGCTCCACGCAGCGCTACGCGTGTCGCCACACGTCGCGGCTTTGTATGTCCCAGGCTCCCCGCTCTGAGACGCGTGTCGACATCCACAAAACCTATAAAGTGGCAACAAAATCCTCCGAACGTTCTCTCTCAGCTAACCGCATACGGCACATCATTCCCCGCGATCACGACACTAGATCAAGTGCAAAAAACACAGCCATGCAGGCCGGGAAGACCGCAGTGGAGGCGACCAAGGAGGCCGCGGCCAACGTGGGGGCCTCGGCGAACGCCGGCATGCAGAAGACCCGCGCCGTCGTGCAAGGTCAGGTGGAGAAGGCCACGGCGCACAACGCGTCCGACAAGGCCGCCGCGGAGGCGAACCAGCGGGAGCGCGTGCGCGCCGCGGAGCTGGAGAAGCAGGACGCCATGCGCGCCAACGCGGCCGCAAAGCAGCGCGCCGCCACCGGCGCGGCCGCGTCGTACCAGCTCGCGGCGCAGGGCGCGCCCGGGATCGACGCTGCCCAGGCCCAGCAGGGTTACGGCGGCGGAGCTGCCCCCGCGGGCGGGCACGTCCAGGCCGGCGTTGGCGAGACCCGCCCCATCGCTAGGGGCACCGGCACGGCGCGGCCCAGCGCCGCGCACAACCCGCACGTCGGCAGCGACTTCTCGCAGGCGCGCGGCACCGGCGGGCAGTACCAGTGAGCTGCCGCGACATGTACCCGTGTGACGTGTATCATGCATGTTGTATATCTGAGATAGGCTTGTACACGGATGGTCCTTGTGTGATAATCTGTGGTAAATAATCTATCTCTAATATTAGAGAGTTTTCTAATAAATAGGATATTTAGTTTGTGGGGTCACATGAGATACTACAGGACGATGGGCCTTTACCCCCAGTCCAAAAATGACCTTTAGCCCCGGCTCCAACCTTTACCCCGGGCATGGAGCCGGGGCTAAGGAATCGGGACTAAAGGCCTGACCTTTAGCCCCGGTTCCCCGCCCCGGGGCTAAAGGGTGGTAATACCAACCGGGACCCCGGGGCTAAAGGGTGGTAAAGGGTGGTAATACCAACCGGGCAACCGGGGCTAAAGGGTGGTAATACCAACCGGGACCCCGGGCTAAAGGGTGGCCCCGGTTCCCCGCCCCGGGGCTAAAGGGTGGTAATACCAACCGGGACCCCCGGGGCTAAAGGGTGGTAAAGGGTGGTAATACCATCCGGGACCCCGGGCTAAAGGGTGGTAAAGGGTGGTAATACCAACCGGGACTAGAGAGGTCCCGAGCCGGGTCCCGATGGCTGGCCTCTTTAGTTCCGGTTGGTATTACCAACTGGGGTTAAAGATGCTCGGGGGTTGTCCTCTTTTTTCTTTTTTTTCTTTTCTTAGTCCCGGTACAGGATGCTCGGGGGTTGTCCTCTTTTTTTTTTCTTTTCTTAGTCCCGGTACCGGGGTTAAAGTCTTTTTTCTTTTCTTAGTCCGGTACCGGGGTTAAAGACCCTCGGGGCTGTTCTTTTTTTCTTTTTTCTTTTCAATTGGTTATTGTTTTTTTCTTTTTTCTTTTCAATTGGTTATTGTTTTCGGTTTTACGATTACATTAGATTTTCTAATATGTTTTTTTTCCTTTTTTCTTTTCAATTGGTTACTGTTTTCGGTTTTACAATTACATTAGATTTTCTAATATGTTTTCTTTGCTGCTAATATATTGTATATTAGGGTTTCAAATACATATTCTTCGCTGCTAATGTATGTATGCGCGTATACACTATTGCACGATGAGCCTTTAGCCCCGGTCCAAAATGGCCTTTAGCCCCGGGCATGAAGCCGGGGCTAAGGAATCGGGACTAAAGGCCCGACCTTTAGCCCCGGTTGGTAGGCCTCGATGGCTGGCCTCTTTAGTCCCGGTTGGTATTACCAACCGGGGCTAAAGACCCTCGGAGGCTGTCCTCTTTTTTCTTTTTCTTTTCTTTTTTCTTTTCAATTGGTTATTGTTTTCGGTTTTACAATTGCATTAGGTTTTCTAATATGTTTTCTTTGCTGCTAATATATTATACATTAGGGTTTCAAATACATATTCTTCGCCGCTAATGTATGTATGCGCGTATATATACACATAAATTTATAAATACACACATAAAATATGAAACTATATATATATTGATCGAGCTACTAGCTAGCTATACATATTATATGTATAATATATTTATGCACATAAAATTTACAGCATTATCCATGCATCCTTGGTATTTACAACACAAATATTGTCCGTCACTTAAATATCATACAAATGTTCGTCTTGGTTTGGTTTCACTGGTTCTTCCGGGTTACAGTAGAACTCAGTGCCGGCTTTGAGGACATGGTCATTAAGAAATCCTGCGATTGTCTCTTGAATTCCTTTGAGTCGCACCATTTCCAACACCTGGTTCTTCAACCATAAGTCCTTCAATTTGCAAAAAAGGAAAAATGCATTAATATACATAAGATTTATTTAATAGCAATAAAGAAATACATGAGATTATTATTATGTATACATGTTACATACTTTCTGTCTCTCTACAGGAGTTCTTTTCGCATACACCGAGAGAAACTCGTAAACGTAGTACCCACACAAATTGTTCCCTGGTGGTTGCCGTAGAACCCACTGCACGATGTAAAAAGATTACTATCTCGTCATCGCGCGCGTGTGATGAAGCATGCTTTAGTGGTAAAGACGCGGGGAGCTAATACAACTTACTTGCAATTGGATAGGAGGAGGAAGTGTCACTTTCAAATCCGGACGGTGTTTCGAAACGAACCAGACCCAAACGCTGCACAATAAATGGATCATAATTAACTATTGTAGATTTAAAGTGTAGAAATTAATATTTAGAGATCGAAAGTTACCCCTGGATAATGTCTATGATATCTTGGTAATCTCCTAGTGGTTTTCTCAATAAGTCATAGATTAGCAATTGAGTTTCGGACAGATCGATGACAATCAATATCCAGTGAAAGTTGCACTAATTTGCTTATATAGTCAACATATATCATAAGAATTGAGTAAGTAAAATTAAATATGCACATGATAACAACACTCACCTAAAGTTGTAGGAGAAGAGTATATATCTTTTGTTCTTTTGGTTGATCAAGAACCTCCGGAGATTCCTCTCTGTTTCATTTCTCCATATATCATAGCCGGAATCTTTGTTTGGGAGCGAGAATACGATATATGGATCAATGAAACCAACCTCCTTGTCATTTCTATATACGAGGTCTCTCATCATGTTCCTGCATATGTATAGATACGCTAGCTAGTGTTAGTATAATTATATTTACATATACATATGCTAGAGTGAGATTATTAAAACGAAGGATCACTTACAAACAAAAGCAACTGACTAGAGATTTGTCTAGAGCATCCAGGTGGCATAGCTGGCGTAACTCAGTGAATTGGACAAGTATAATATCATCGCCACGAAAGTAATGATGGTCGCTAGTGTTAGTAACGACGGACGGCGGCGAGGATGACATCGCGGTGAGAACGACGACGGACGATGGCGAGGATGATGTCGCGGTGAGGACGGCGACGGACGACGGCGAGGATGACGTCTCGGTGAGGATGACGGTGGACGGCGGCGAGGTCAACACGACCAATCTCTTTTTATCTACATGTATAAACATATAATTTGTTAGAGTATCACATAATCATTCATTTTCTATAATCATTCATTTTCTATATATATCATTTTTCTTTTTCTATAAATATATATGTATTTATAATCATTTTCTATACTCATTCATTTTCTATATATATCACTTTTCTTCCATTCTTCACACAATGCACACAACACACTGCACGCACACGGACTGCACACAACACACACACGCACTGCACGGCCGACGGCGCCATCCTCACCGGCGGCGCGAGGACGACGAGGCGGCAACGACGGCGAACGGCGAGGAGGAGGCGGCAACGACGGCGAACAGCGAGGACGAGGCGGCAACGCCGGCAACGGCGAACGGCGAACGGCCGCCGTAGTCCCGGCCGAGGCGTACGGCGGCGAGGGCGAGGGCCACGGAGAGGGGAATGGACGAGGCCGCGCGAGAGGACGAGGATCGACGGAGGGCGGAGGGCGACGTGGAAGAGGATGACAGCGAGCCGGACGTCGGCGAGGGAGGTCGAGGATGGTGGCGGCGCGGCACTGGATCGGAGACGGCGAGGGAGGCGGCGGCGCGGGCGGTCTAATGTTGATCTAAGGAAGGAGGAGGTCACTGTACCCTATATACGGGGGAGGCTTTAGTCCCGGACCGTGGCACCACCCGGGACTAAAAGACCTTTAGTCTCGGGGCATAAGCCCAACCGGGACTAAAGGGTTGGACCTTTAGTCCCGGGCGGGCTTACACCCCTGGACTAAATGTACCTTTAGTCCCGGGTGGTTGCACGGCCCGGGACTAAAGGTTCTTTCCCGCCACTGTTTTGGGATTTCTGTATTTTGGGTTGTGTATTAGGTTTTCACTATATTAATATGTTGTAATACTTGTTAATTGCATAGTAAATTCAATATTAGACATAAAATTACTTTAAAATAACAGTTGTATTTCGTTTTACCTTATTGTATAGTAGAAAAATGTGTAACATAAATTCTTTTCTTTTCTTTTCTTATAATAACGAATATAAATGTAAATAACAATTTGAACTAATGAACTCAAAATAGTTTCAAAAACCATATATATATAGGACCCCGCAATTTGAAGCGCAGCGCTCTAAATATTATTTAGAGCGTCACTATACATCAGTTCCCGCAACCATAAAAGTTACTACTAATTCTCACCCGCAATCGTAAATGACAGCCACACCATTCTCTCTTCCATCCCGCAACCGTAAAAGTTACTGCTCCATTAGCGCTCTAAATATTATTCAGAGTGTTATATCCTAAATAGTAGTTATATATATATATATATATATATAGGACCTCGCTATTTGGAGCGCAGCGCTCTAAATACTATTTAGAGCACAACCAGGCATCAGACAACCTTGTTCCCGCAACTGTAAAAGTTACTACTAATTTTTATCTCGCAACCATAAAAGTTAGCTTTCAGGTCTTCAATCCCGCAACAATAAAAGTTTTCTCTTGCAACCGTAAAAGTCTCCGCTCTTAATCACTCGTTTCAGGGTCTTGAACCCCGTAACCATAAAAGTTTTCTCCTGCAACCGTAAAAGTCTCCGCTCTCAAGTACTAGTTTTCCTCCACAACCGTTAAAGGTCTCAGTTGTGGACTACATGCTTCGAGACAGTAAAGTTTCGTCCCGCAACCATAACAACTCAACCCGCAACCGTAAAAGTCAGATACACCACTCTTTTCTCTCCTTTTCGCAACCATAAAAGTCTACACCACTGTCTTCCCTACAGTAAATTTGACTCGATATTCCTTATTTTCTCTTTGTAACCCTAAAACTCTGCACAACCGCTAGTCTTCTCTCAACCGTGATGAGTTTTGACCATCCGGCTTCCTAGCCGTAATTAACGGGCTCTCTGCATGCATGTCTCTGCTACAGTTAAAATGTTGGAAGCATGCAAGCAGCGCAAATTTTTCTGTCAATTAATTGTAGTAAATGTCTATAGTTAAGGAAGTTAATGATTTGATTTGTCTTAATTAATCATAAATGCCTATAATTAAGGATGTACTATGATTTGTGTTGGATGAATCCGCAATTTCCATTTCCCCAACCGTAAAATGATTTTATAGGAAGAGGAGCAGCAGTAAGAGTAGCAGCGATAGGAATAAATCTTCTGATGATTTCTGTTCTTGTTGATGATGCATTTTCTAGCCAAAATAAAAATGTAAAACAAAAAATTCTGATGATTTGTGTTCTTGTTGATGATGCATTTTCTAGCCAAAATAAAAATGTAGTAAAACAAACAAACTTTAAATGACGTTCAATAGTAATTACTTTGACTTTTGCAAACCGTAATGACTGAACTGAAATCAGCCACCGTAACCATCGACATTTCAACACAAAAGTAGAAAAAAACAAAATTACTCGCTCAGCCAGCGAATGAATATATTAGTAATTATTCTGATTCATATGCCATTAACATAAATTACAACATTTGGATTCAGTGCGACAAGCTAATTCAATAACACTCGAAAGAAGACGAGAAAGTTCCTGAGTGAGAGTTCACACTTCTCAGAGTATTCTTTTGGGCGTGCACAAATTAACAAGTAAAAAAACATATGCTAGTTTCTTGGTCATCTGGTGTGCATGCTTTCCAGGACGAAGAGGGATGACCACCGCTGTGCCATGCTTTTCTACTATCAGGACTGTGCACGCCAGTCTTCGGCGCTAGCAGCTCCGGCCTCTGATTCGACATCAAAAATACAGATGATCAAGTTATTAGGAATGACGAATGAGGATAAGAACAATTTTGAACTTGAAATTAAAGAGGAAAGAGACAGAGCTGCACCTAGATTCGAGGCCACGAAAGCAGATCTGCGCAGCTTGGGACGTGAGGAGGGCAGTCGCAGGCTCGAGTGGAAGCCGCCATCGCCGAAGGGGAAGAGGTTGCCGCCATCGACGTAGCAGGGATCGTCGCCGCTGTGTCCGTCGAAGTGGAGAGGAAAGCCGCCGCCACCATCTCCATTCTCACCGCAGATTTGGATCTGAAACGGAGAAGAGGAGAGGTGAACGAGAGAGAAAAAAAGAGCGGAGGATTAAATAGCATGGGCAGATTTACGGTTGCGGTCCAAAAAGCACAAGTTGAGACATAAATTTTATGGTCTATCTGGTGTTTTGTGTTTATAGGTGAGTTTTACGGTTGCGAATCAGAGTTTTATGATTGCGGGTTTAGAAAATTGGTTGCGCTAAATTCTACTAGTGCGGGATTTGATTTATGGTTGTGGGGTTTACATATTGATAGATGCTCTAAATAATATTTAGAGCGCTTAGGACCCCGCTATTTGGAGCGCAGTGCTATAAATATTATTTAGAGCGTCACTGGCCATCAGTTTCCGCAACCATAAAAGTTACTACTAATTCTCATTCCACAATCGTAAATGACAGCCACCATTCTCTCTTTCATCCGCAACCGTAAAAGTTACTGCTAATTCTCATCCCACAACCGTAAATGTTATCCAGATCATTCTCTTCCTTCTACGACATTTACGGTTGCGGGCTGAAATATTTACGGTTGCGGTAGAGCATTCTTCCTTCTATGTTACATAATTCTATGTAAATGTTATCCAGATCATTCTCTTCCTTCTACAGATTCTTCCTTCTATGTTACATACTTTCTGTCTCTCTACAGGAGTTCTTTTCGCATACACCGAGAGAAACTCGCAAACGTAGTACCCACACAAATTGTTCCCTGGTGGTTGCCGTAGAACCCACTGCACGATGTAAAAAGATTACTATCTCGTCATCGCGCGCGTGTGATGAAGCATGCTTTAGTGGTAAAGACGCGGGGAGCTAATACAACTTACTTGCAATTGGATAGGAGGAGGAAGTGTCACCTTCAAATCCGGACGGTATTTCGGAACGAACCAGGCCCAAACGCTGCACAATAAATGGATCATAATTAACTATTGTAGATTTAAAGTGTAGAAATTAATATTTAGAGATCGAAAGTTACCCCTGGATAATGTCTATGATATCTTGGTAATCTCCCAGTGGTTTTCTCAATAAGTCATAGATTAGCAATTGAGTTTCGGACAGATAGATGACAATCAATATCCAGTGAAAGCTGCACTAATTTGCTTATATAGGCAACATATATCATAAGAATTGAGTAAGTAAAATTAAATATGCACATGATAACAACACTCACCTAAAGTTGTAGGAGAAGAGTATATATTTTTTGTTCTTTTGGTTGATCAAGAACCTCCGGAGATTCCTCTCTGTTTCATTTCTCCATATATCATAGCCGGAATCTTTGTTTGGGAGCGAGAATACGATATATGGATCAATGAAACCAACCTCCTTGTCATTTCTATGTACGAGGTCTCTCATCATGTTCCTGCATATGTATAGACACGCTAGCTAGTGTTAGTATAATTACATTTATATATACATATGCTAGAGTGAGATTATTAAAACGAAGGACCACTTACAAACAAAAGCAGCTGACTAGAGATTTGTCTAGAGTATCCAAGTGGCATAGCTGGTGTAACTCAGTAAATTGGACAAGTATAATATCATCTCCACGAAAGTAATGATGGTCTCTAATTCTAACACAAATCCAATCATCCGCTTTTTTACTACACGCTGCCATGTACCACTGGTTTACCAAGTACATTTGAGTGTCAAGTTCTGTGAGGGCCGCAGGGTTGTATAGACTCTAGCCATATACATAATTCTTCTTCCAGTGAGAAATTTGCAGAGCACTTTCGATGGTTAATTCACCGAGTATTTGGGACAAGGTTAGACCAGTTTCTGCGAAAAATGCATCAAGATGCTCAGGATCCACATCAAGTTGTTCTAGCGCTTTCATGTTAGAACCATATTCATTCGCAATATATAGCGGGGGCACTGATTGTTTTGATTGTTCCCCGAGCTATGAAAGAGTCAGATGCTTCTTCTATTCTTTTCTCTGGCACAGCTGGGCCATCCTGGACTTGAACCAGAGACCTCGCCCGTGAAGTAAATCATCGCCCCTACGATCCAACCAATTGGGAGACAATCAGTAGACTCCTTTTCGGGAGCGATTCATCCTTCCCGAACGCAGCATACAACTCCCCATTGTACTGCGCTCTTCAAGTGTGCTTCTTCCCCCTTCTCCCCCTTACCATGGCAAGTCCTTGGGAAATAACTCTGATGGGCAGAAAAAAGAAGGGGTTAAGAGACCCTCCTGGCCCAACCCAAGACACTCTAAGATCCTTTTTCAAACCTGTTGTGCTCCCATTTCGAGTCAAGAGATCGATAAATAGCCACATCCCACTGCACTGATCGGGGGCGCTCGTAGTGACTTAGGGGGTCGAAGACCAAGAAGTGCCTTATTTATACCAAGCATTCCTCTTATGGCTAGATCCAATCTCCTGGTCCCTGCAGAAAGGAAAAAGAATTTCACGTTCTTCCTTTCAGGAAGGGAGGATTAGGGAGTACAAAAAGGTATGGCTTCTCCGGGTTTTTCTTCGCTTTAATTTTAGCCACGGTGTCCGCCCAGAATTGGTCCAAATGTGCTTTCGCTGCAGCATTAGTTTCCTCATCAGTCATCTCATATGGAAGTTTCATCATCTTAGGAATAGCTTATCTTCTTTCTGAAGAGGCTTTCTTCTTCAGTGGCGGTGGGGCCGATGCCTTCATTTGTGTGGCTGGCCTCTTCTTTGGTGTAGTCGGTGGCAGGGATGGAGCCCGTGGTGGAGGAGATGGGGCCAGTGGCGGCAGGGATGGAGCCCGTGGTGGAGGGGATGGAGCCGGTGGCGGAGATGGAGCCCGTCGTGGAGGGGATGGAGTTGGTCGTGGCGGGGATGGAGCCGGTCGTGGAGGGGATGGAGCCGGTCGTGGAAGGGATGGAGCCGGTGGGGATGCAGCTGTGTGTTTCATTGCATCGCCCGCAGCACTATGACTTAGGTCGGGAGAGGTTCTGCTGTGAAAACAACATGGTATGAGTAAACAATTATATTTAAGCCAATACATAACTAGTGAAAGAAAAATGTTTCATTCACTTTCATCCGCACCTAGGGTTAGTTTGTTGAGGAGGAGGTGATGCCCCAGGAATAATGATATAGCGCTTACGCCAACATATGAATGCCTTCTTCGCTTCTCCTAAAGTCTTCTCACCATCACCTCCTTCAATGTCAAGAGTCACATTGCTATGCCCTTTCACTACTCTATCCACCGAGACACTAGCATAACCAGGTGGTACTAATGCTCCATGGCATCTTGGTGTCTTCGTAGGGTCAATAGGAGATACAACACCAATAGCCACCATTATTGTGTCATTCCCCTGTGGAATGTGCAGCTCACATGTCGTGAGAGGATCAGTGATGTCATCCATGGGAAGCGCAGCCCTACGTCACCTTGAATCGTTGGTACCTCCGTGGAAGCGCAACTGCTTTTCAACTGACCAGGGGGGCTGATGTGCGGATACATGGGTGTATGCCGGGTGTCTGAGTGTTGAGTGATTGTCAACTGGGATGATGCGCATGTTCTTTGGCTTGTGTTGTGCAGGTGTCGAGCACGGATACAGTGATCGACGGCGAGGTGAAGGTCAAGTTGAGACGTGCCGTGCCGATGGACCGGGTGCGGTGAAGGATGGGCGTGCCGTGCGACGGACGTGCCATGCCGAGGTACCGAGCGGTGAAGGACAGACGTGAGGCTTGGACTGAGGGACCAGAGGCCCGAGGATCAGCTGTGGTGGCTGGCAGCCTGTGACGACGACAAGTGAAGAAGTGCGGTCAAGTGTTGCCTGAGTCGTGGACTCAGGGACACGTGTCGGTGGACGGGGTGCACGGGCAGTGCATCCCCTCTACGACTTCGGTTTGGTGGTAGAGCCAGGGAAAAACCATCGGATGGACGGTTTCCAGGTTTGGGCCTCAAAACCTGGGCGTGGATGGTTTCCGAGTTTGGCCACAAAACTCGGGATGACGGTTTCCGAGTTTGGCCACAAAACTCGGGCTGAGGACGGTTTCCAGGTTTGGGCCTCAAAACCTGGGCGCTGAGGGTTTGCTGAGTTTGACCTCAAAACTCAGATGCTGGTGGGCTGGTTTCCCGGTTTGGGCCTCAAAACCGGGGGTTGGCTGGAAAAGGCTGGTTTCCCGGTTTGGGCCACAAAACCGGGGGTGCAGAGCGAGGGCAGTACGTGGCGGCGATCTGGAGGTTGCGTCGAGGCAACGCTTCGAATCGAGCGGGCATGGCCGTCGGATACACCTACCACCGAGTTGGTCCAGAATAACCCTAGGGTTTAGCTGGTTCGCTCTGTAATTAGAATAGTGAGGGGTAGAGTAGGAATTAGACTTAGGTTAGAATTAGGATAAGTAGAGGGAGACACCCTCCTCCCTTCCTATCTCAGTCATTTGCTCTTTCGCACTTAGGGTTTCCTGCTCTCCCATCCCCTGCTGTAGCTAGCTGAGATCCGCAGAGAGACTTGCCTCTGTGTACTATGGATTGTGAGGAAGTGAGACTGTAATCTCACCGTTGTGCAGTTCGTGGTTGTGATTCGCATTTTGTTCGTGTTCTTCGCGGAATCCTTTTTCTCCACGACTTTCACGTCGCTTGATCTCTTTGCTCGGTTCATCTTTTGCAAATCTGTTTGAACCAAATTGTTCTAGATCGTGAGGCACTTCTTTCCACCGAAGGAATTAAACTCTAATCTCACGGTCTAGGAGATCGATCGATTTTTGTTTTGGATCAAGTTTTCTCCCTTCCCCCGAAATTCTTCGATTCATCGATTTGGAGATAGGTTCGAGCCATGATCTCTTAGGGATAGCTCACTATACTCTTTTTGACTCCTCTCACCAAGTTTGATCCCTAGAGGATTTGTTTTGGGTGAGATCGAGTTGAATCGGTGGACTAACAACACTGTATCGGGTTGACCGGACACTTGGTCGAGATGACCGGACGCACGGGCAGAGAGTCCGGTCGTTGAACGCTCGATGTGTTGATCTCGTGACTTGACCGGACGCTCGGTTTGAACACTGACCGGACGCATAGGTTCTACTGTTCATTGAGCTTGTCGTCTTTTGACCGGACGCACTGTTGTTGACCGGACGCTCCCTGCTCGTGAGTCCGGTCAGGAACAGTAAGGTTCCAAATCGGTTTTTGTGTGACCGGACGCGTCCGGTCCCTGCTGACCGGACGCTGACCAGAGTCCGGTCGTGACTGTTTTGCTCTGTTTCGTTCGCGGTTTGTTCGTCCGCTGTCGGAATTGATTTCCGTCTTTTGTGTTGGCTTTCTAGAGTTGTGTAGTGTCCCGCTGTGCTTCTAGGAAGCATCCACCCTACATCTAGGGTCGTGGACATTAGCAAGCTCTAGGGTTTGTCCTTTTGGGTGACTCTCGGGACAGTGGCTACTAGTTTCCGAAAGGAAATTTTGAAGCTCCCATTCACCCCCCTCTGGTCGCTTTCTGGTTGATTCTCGGTCCTTCAATTGGTATCGGAGCGGGTTAAGGATCTTCCACCTTAGCCGGTTCCAGATCCACGGAAGGTGACATGGATCGCGGCGTGGGCAAACCGCCGTTCTTTGATGGGACGAACTATGCGTATTGGAAGATACGCATGTCGGCCTATCTCCAGAGCATGGGCTCTTCTGTTTGGGAGATTTGCAACAGGGATGATTACGTTGTCTTGGCTGCTCGTGTCACTCAGCTCCAGATCGATGAGCACGAGGCCAATAGCCGGGCACGTAACGCCTTGTTCTCCTGTTTGAGCATGTCCGAGTTTGATCGCGTTTCTCATCTCCCCACGGCTCGCGAGATTTGGGCGACCCTCATGCGTTTCCATGAGGGAACCACTCAGGTCAAATCCCGCCTCTATGAGTCGCACAAGCGGGAGTATGAGAACTTTTGACATATGCCTGGCGAGAGCATAGAGAGTTTATTCGCTCGCTTTCAGGTTATTGTCAACAAGATGAGAGCGAACAAGGAGCTGTTGCCTTTTGACGATCATGAGAGGGCTTTGAAGCTTTTGCACACTCTTGATCGGTCAGTGTGAGACTCAAAGGTCCAGGCGATCATTGAATCGTCTAACTATGAGACCCTCACCTGCGATGAGCTCTTTAGTAAGCTCAAGTCTAGTGAGATTGACGCCATGTCGAGGGCTTCTTATGAGAATCCTTCTGGCCTGACTATGGCTTTGGTTTCTGGCTCTTCTAACCCCTCTAGAGGTTTTGCTCTTTCATCTCTCTTTTCTGTCACAGAGGACCAGCTTGAGTCATTGGGGGATGACGAGATAGCGATGCTCGCCAACCGGTTCTCGCGGTTTCACAACAACCGCATGAACCGTCTCCGCGGAGGAGGACGCTCAGGATGCTATGAGTGCGGCGACCCCGACCACTTCATCGCCAACTGCCCCAAGAAGAACAAGCATTCTGGGAAGGGCGATCATGGGCACAAGTACGACTCCGGGAAGCGCAAGGAGAAGTATGTTCCCCCGAGGCACAAGCGGAGGGGCGGCTTCGACAAGGAGTACATCAAGAAGAAGTACTTGGAGAAGGCCCAGGCTGAGCAGCGTGCGTTCTTCGCCACGCTCAGCGACGTCGACGGCTCGGATGACGACTCCGCTTGCTCAAGCGATGACGAGTCCGAGAAGAAGAAGAGGATCGAGGACAAGCTGAACGGTCTCTGCTTCTTCGCCGATGACGACGGCTTCTGCACCATGGCGCTTGGTGATGAGGTCGACGGCAAGCTGGAGCACACCCCTCGGAACGACGACGACGACGACGACATCTCCCAGGTATCTCTCACCCACGACGAGCTTTCTGCTGAGGTCGAGAAGCTTACTGCCGCGCTCCTTAGTCAGGACAAGTTGCTTAGGCGTGCCGCTAGAGAGCGCAAGGAGTTTAGGCAGAAGTGGGAGGACACGGTGAGGGAGCTTGAGTTTGCCAAGTCCACCGTGGTCGTGTCGGAGGAGGTTGAGTGTGAGATGTGCACCACGCACATGACTGACCTTCTCACTTTGAGAGGTAAGTATGCTGCGTTGGTAGGAGAGGTGGATGAGCTGAAGGCTAGACCTTCTCTGTTGGGTGCGTGCAAGACTTGTCCTGTCTTGCAATCTGAGTTGGCAGAGAAGAATGCCAAGATTGTGTCTCTTGAGGAGGCCAACTCAGGTAGCACTTGTGTGGCTAAGTGTGCTTTGTGTGAGGGTTTGGAGATGGAGATTGCGAATGTCAAGCATGGCAAGATGCAAACCGAGGAGGAAAACACATACCTTCGGACCATCTTGTCATGGGTCTCTTGTAGTGAGCCGCAGCTCGGGATGATGATCTCCCAATTTAAGCGAGCTGCTGGAGGTTCTGGTGTAGGTCTTGCTCAGGGTGTTGATCTTTCTGCTTTTGGGAAGATTGGAGAGTCGAGTGGTCTGAATCCTAGTGAGAAGCCCAACTCCACCACTACTCCCAAACTGACCAAGCTTCCATCCAAAGAGCCGGTCAAGCCTATCACCAAGGATGGGGTGATTGAGAAATCTCCGAGAGCTCCACCCAAGAACTAAGTGTGGCATCCCAAACCCAACCACCTAAAGAACAAGCTGGATACAATGCCACCTATCCAGGAGGAGTTGCCACAGAAGGGCAAAGTGATCCACACCCAAAGCCATGAGTACCAACAACCTCCTTTGCGTGCGGTGAGGTATCATTGTGATTTCTGTGGGAGAGATGGACACTTGAGCGAGTTCTGCTTTAGGCTCAAGAGAGAGGCGCGCCGTGCTAGGGAGATGAACAACACGGACATGTACCATCCTTTTCATGATGTACATGTGCCAAATGTTCAGAGGAGTGCTCCGAGGAGAGCAGCTAGGCCTAGAGGTCCAGAACCTCAAGTTCCCAGGCCTAGGCAGCAGAGAACTCCGAGGAGAGTCGCTAGGCCTAGAGGTGTTGAGCCTCAAGTCCCTAGGCCTAGGCCTCGTAGAGAGCGTGCCCGACGGGAGCCTGCAGTTGTAGGCTATGGACCCCGTGGCGGAGGCTTTGTAGTTGAGCGTTTTCCCCCACCGCGTTTTGAGTATCACGATGGACGCTCCTCCCTTAGCGGACCACGTTTTCCTCTACGTGGTGATCTCTCCTCTCGTAGACGTGCTAGGAATGGTTTTTCTGCTAACCGTTCTTTTGAGCAGCCGGCCCAACACTGGTATTCTTCCTACTTCACTAACCCCAGTGTTGGACCGTATGCTCACCCTATGTCTTTTTATTGATGTAGGTAAAACGGTTGGAGGACATTTGGTTGGTGGATTCCGGTTGCTCGAGGCACATGACCGGAAACGCCAAGTGGTTCTCCAGCCTTAGCCCTGTTGCCAGAAAGGAGTACATAACCTTCGGCGACAATAGCAAAGGTAAGGTATTGTCTCGCGGGTCGGTGCGAGTTAATGAGCACTTTGTGTTGCGCGATGTTGCTCTTGTTTCTAACTTGCATTTTAACCTTCTTTCTGTTTCGCAACTCTTTGACGACGACTTTGCGATTCGTTTTAAACCGAATATCAGTCGTATTTTGGATCCTCAGGGCAATCTTGTGTGTTTGATTTCGCCCTTTGGAAAAGTCTTTCGTGCGAATTTCTCGGAGTCTTTTGGCACTTCTCGTTGTCTTGTGGCTGGACCTTCCTCCTCTGATCTTTGGAAGTGGCATAGGAGACTTGGACATTTGAGCTTCGACTTGCTTGCAAGGCTTAGTTCACTTGGCCTAATCCGAGGATTGCCCAAGTTGCATATGGAGAAGGATCTTGTTTGCCACTCTTGTAGACACGGGAAGATGGTTGCCGCTCCCCACCATCCAGTGACTCAGGTCATGACCAAGCGCCCTGGAGAGCTTTTACACATGGACCTTGTTGGTCCGGCTCGGGTGAGCTCGGTTGGGGGGAAGTGGTATGTGCTTGTTGTTGTTGATGACTTTTTGAGATATTCATGGGTCTTCTTTTTAGCTGAGAAGACCGAGACTTTCTCCTTTGCTCGTAATCTGATTTTGCGTCTTCAGAACAAGTTCCCTTTGAACTCGATGCGAGCAATTCGGAGTGATAATGGTTCCGAATTCAAGAATTCGGATTTTGAGAAGTTTTGTAACTCTTTGGGTTTAGAGCATCAGTTTTCTTCCCCCTACACACCCCCTCAGAATGGTGTTGTAGAGAGAAAGAATCAGACCCTTGTTGAGATGGCCAGGACGATGCTCGATGAGCATAGGACTCCTAGGCGTTATTGGGCCGAAGCTATGAACACTGCGTGCTATATTTCCAATCGCATTTTTCTGAGAGCGTTCTTGAAAAAGACTTCTTATGAGTTGCGTTTTGGTAGACAGCCCAAGGTGAGTTATTTTAGAGTCTTCGGTTGCCATTGTTTTATATTGAAGAAAAGCAACCTGGACAAATTCGAGTCTCGTTCTTCTGACGGTGTGTTTTTGGGTTATGGCACTCACACTCAAGCCTATCGTGTACTTAACCTTGACACTAACCGAGTCATGGAGACATCAGATGTCACCTTCGACGAGACCATGGTTTGTCCTTCTTCTCGTTTTGAGCGTGCAGGTGATCATGAGGTTGGTGAGCCTCTTTTCGATGATGAGGACGAGGATGCTGAAGATGACCTAGCACCACCTTCACCTGCAGTGCCGCAAAGAGCGACTTCTACGATGACTCACGGCCCCGACACCTCTTCTTCCTGGGGGTCGTGGGATCCGCCACCCCGAGTGGTACCTTTTGTACCCGGGGAGGCACCAGCTGCTGTTGAGGGGGAGGCTACTTCAGCTCGTGAGGCGCCACGACACATCCAGCGACAGCACTCGCCTCAGCAGATGATCGGCAACATCGACGAACGGGTTACTCGGTCCAGGTCACAACACATCTCTCACTTCGCTCATTCTGCTTTTGTTGCTAAATTTGATCCCCGAGATGTTGGACACGCTTTGACGGATCCGGACTGGATCAATGCCATGCATGAGGAGCTAGAAAATTTTGAGAGAAATCGGGTTTGGGTTCTAGTTCCTCCTCCTCCTAACTGTAATCCTATTGGGACAAAATGGGTTTTCAAAAACAAACAAGGAGAGGATGGCCACATTTTAAGGAACAAAGCGCGTCTTGTGGCCAAGGGTTATAGTCAGAAGGAGGGGATAGACTTTGAGGAGACTTTTGCTCCTGTAGCTCATTTGGAGGCTATTAGGATACTCTTGGCTTTTGCTACATCCAAAGGTTTTAAACTCTTTAAAATGGATGTCAAGAGTGCCTTCTTAAACGGCTACATAGAAGAGGAAGTGTATGTTGAGCAACCCCCCGGTTTTGAAAATCCCAAGTTTCCAAACCATGTTTTTAAACTTCACAAAGCTTTATATGGTTTGAAACAAGCCCCTAGAGCCTGGTATGATAGACTGAAAACCTTTTTGCTTGCTAAGGGTTTTAAAATGGGATGTGTAGATAAAACGCTCTTTCTCCTCAAGCAAGGCAAAGACACTCTCTTGGTCCAGATTTACGTGGATGATATCATTTTCGGTGGTTCTTCTCACGCTTTGGTTGCCAAGTTTGCAGATATTATGAGCAGTGAGTTCGAGATGAGCATGATGGGCGAGCTGACTTTCTTTCTCGGGTTGCAAATCAAGCAATCCCGAGAGGGGACGTTTGTGCACCAGGGCAAGTACACCAAGGACTTGCTGAAGCGGTTCGATATGGGTGAGGCCAAGCCTCTTCCAACACCCATGTCGACGACGACTGCCCTGGATGCGGATGTGGATGGAGAAGCAGTGGACCAGAAGGAGTACCGAAGCATGATCGGGTCGCTGCTCTACCTGACAGCGACACGCCCGGACATCTAGTTCGCGGTGTGTCTGTGCGCGCGCTTTCAGGCGTCGCCGCGCACTTCTCACCGTCAGGCAGTGAAGCGCATATTCAGGTACCTTCGTTTCACACCTGAGTTCGGGATTTGGTATTCTGCTTCCTCCACCCTCTCCCTTTGCGGTTATTCGGATGCCGATTTTGCTGGTTGCCGTATTGAGCGCAAGTCCACTTCTGGGACTTGCCAGTTTATTGGTTCTTCTCTTGTTTCGTGGTCTTCTCGCAAGCAGTCTAGTGTCGCTCAGTCCACCACAGAGGCTGAATATGTTGCTGCGGCTAGCTGCTGTTCTCAGTTGCTCTGGATGATGGCCACTTTGCGTGATTTTGGTCTGAGCTTTTCTCGCGTGCCTTTGCTTTGTGACAGCATGAGTGCCATTAGCGTTGCTAAGAACCCCGTGCTTCACTCGAAGACCAAACACATTGATGTGCGCTTTCATTTCTTGCGAGACCACCAGGAGAAGGGTGATATCGACCTTCGCCATGTCGATACTCATCATCAACTGGCTGATATTTTCACCAAGCCTTTAGACGAATCAACCTTTAATCGGTTGAGGGGTGAGCTTGGTGTGTGTTTCCCTTTTTAGATGGGGGAAACATTTTGGATCTTGTATATTTGACTGACTCTTTTGTCCTTCTGTTCTTTTGCATTTCAGCATACGCATTTACATTCTAAGCTTCATGTTTATAATCACTAGAATGTAACTATGCTCTATGTAGTATGCTCTGATGCTTATTTTGATGCTTGTAGCTTATGCTCCTTCTGATCACTAGTACATGCTATGAGCTGAGCTATTTTGAAATGATGAATTTACTTAATAACTTACAATCTGAAAATGTTCACCATTGAGATATGCAACTAGCATGTGTAGGATATGTTGAGTTCACTCGTGCTTTTCATATATGCTAGGTTGCTATGTCTCTAGTTCTGAGTCATTCACTTGCTTGGTTTGTTCATATCATGTATAAAATTTGAACCAAGTTTTAGTGAATTGAAAAGATCGAGATGAGATTGCTTGTCAACACATCACGGTATCGAGACTGTTTCTCATTGCACTTTGAGTTAAACTTGAGCCGTGTAGTGTATGACCGAAACCGTAGCTTTAAGCTTCTGATTGCTTTGGCATAGGCTTCGCTCGGTTGAAAAGTTAGGCAATGACAAGCTTTCAACCTCTCGCAATTACATGCTAATAATTGACCTTGTGTAATTTCACCGCTGCAACTCCGATCTAAAGTTGAATTCACAAGTGTATGTTTCATTCTTAAGCATGATGATTGAACTTTGCTAGGGGTAGTTCACCTTGTATACATGTTTAGCACTTGCTCAGACTCCTGTTTATATATTGCTAGTGCTATTTTGATGGTGAATACCTTTTGACTCAAAACTGCTCATTTCTGCTCATATGTTCATATTTCATATCTGGTGATCAGTTTGAGCCTTTGCTGAGCTTGTATGCTGCTATTGAGTCTTTGAGTTATACTGTTTAGAGCATCTTTGCATTCTCCTGAATATATGCCTGAAGCTGCTAACTTGCATTTTGACTCATATGCATGTTGGAAGGGGGAGAATCTCCCATGTTCGCACTTTTTGTTGGTGCCTTTTCTGATGGGGAGAGTCCTTTACTTGATTAGTGCATTTTCAACTAAGGGGGAGAATTTGCAAATCATTTGTGCTTCCCGAGTGTCCATTTGAGGGGGAGGTCCCAGGAGGAGAGTTTGCATGTCTCCTGGATGTTCATCTAAGGGGGAGTTTTGCTGTCTCTTGCTGGCAGAAAGGCATTGGTATCGAGCTTTCTTTGCTAGTTGTTGTAATAACCCGAAAATTTGAACTTTTTAAAATTTTTCTGTGAATGTGTGGAGCATGTAGATACTAGCCAAACCAGGAACAATTTATAAATAAATTGTTGCATTCATATAGTAATGTTTGTAGGAGTTTGCCGAATATTCTTTTTGCAACTTGAGACTTATGATGGAGAGCACAAATCCATAGCAACCTCCTTGTAGTTTTCTCCTAAGACTATCTCGAGTCTCTCTCAAAGATCCCCAACCTCCTAATTAAATCCCCCTCCTTTCCCTTAGCAAAATTAGGAAATCTTTCTTCCATTTTGGGCCGCAACCCCTCTCCCTTCTTCCCAGCCGAATAGGCTTCGGCCCAGCCAAACCTTTATCCCTGGCCCAGCTCACCCACTCACTCCCTCCTTCCGAACCCTGCTGCACGGGCCCGAGCGCCAGGCCTGCTCGCACGTGCTCGGTCCAGACCGCTCACCATTCTCCCTTCTCTCCTCACTTGGCCCGCGCGCAGCCATGGCCCAATGGCCCACTCCGCCACGCGCTGAGCCTCGGCCTCGGCATGCAAACTCCGCCTCGCGCCGAGCCCCAGCCGCGCGAACTCCGCCACGCGCTGAGCCTCGGCCTCGGCATGCAAACTCCGCCTCGCGCCGAGTCCCAGCCGCGCGAACTCCACCACGCGTTGAGCCTCGGCCTTGGCACGCAAACTCCGCCTCGCGCCGAGCCCACGCGCTGAGCCTCGGCCTCGGCACGTGAACTCTGCATCGCGCCGAGCCTCAGCACGATGGGCCCACGCGCCAGGCCGCCTTCGCTACCTACCTCCGCCCGCAGGCCGCTTACTCGCGCGGCCTAGACGGCCCAGTAGCTGGCCCAGCCGTGCCACCCCCTGGAACCCTAGGAGCAGGCGCTCCCAGGAGCCGCCGCCGCCGCCAAAGGCGAGCCCGCGCTCGCACCTACCACGCCGCGCCTCCACCAACCGCGACCGCACCTACCGCCACCTACCGCGCTCCCTCGACGTCCGCGCGCTCAACAACCACATGCCCGTGCCGTGCCGTACCTCACTTCTCCTTTTTCCCAACGGAACCGCCCTCTCCTTCCATGTCATATCTACCCTCGCGCTCCCCTTCTTCCTCACCAAGCAGCCGCCGCTCCCTCTGCTTCTCCTCCTTTTCCGCCGCTGCCCCACGCCGCCGTAGCCGCACGCTGGCCACCCCGCGTCCTGCCCCGCCGCGCTCCTCGACGCCGCTAGGAGCCAACGAAAACGAGCTCGCGACCCAGCACCACCTCGACGACTCGACGGGAGCCGCGCCACGACGACGCATGCCGGCGACCTCTGCATCGCCCTCTGCTTCCTCTTCCTCCCATCCAGCGCCGACCGAATCGGAGCCATCTCCGACCGAGCGAACCGAGTCCGTGGCCAGGAGCGCGCCACGCCGAATCCTCGCCGAGCCGAACACCGTCCATGCTGACCGGCGCCGCCTCCCAGAACACCGACGACCAGGCCATGGCGACTGGAACCGCCCCGCTGCCTTCCATCTTCGGCCAGTGGGCTCTGCACCGACACCGAACCGCACCGCCTTCGCTCCGGCACCATGGCGTCACACCACGACGTCGCTGGCGCCCCGAGCATCGGCCACGACACCGCCAAGTCCGCCTCGGCGCCCTGCGACCCACCATCGAGCCCATCCTCACTGGAGTACCCCCCCTGCATCGCCGGTGAGCCTCTGAAACTCCCTCCATTTTCCTTTCAAGCGTAGCCTGAATCCCGGCCTGCGTGTCGCGTATGTCCCTGTTGCAGGAGGGACAGCCTCACCGTGAGCCTCTGTCGAAGCCATGGTGCCTCCAGGATGCCTGCGGACACGAACATCCAGCAGCAGCTAGTTTCCCGGCCGAAACCACGTTCGGCCAGTCCGCGCCCGCTGTTCGGCAGAAGTCACGCCGAACCACTTCGACTCCCCTGCCGAATCTCTATTCGGTCGATGGCGCCCTGCTGTTCGGCCGTGGAGGTGCTCGACGTCTTCGACAGCTCACCGTTGAAGACCTCCTTTACATATCCTGCACCTATTATTCATCTATCCATTGTAATACGATGACATGACCCTATATCCTGCCTGCCCGTGCCTTCGTGCCGGCTATATCCTTGTGAACTCGTTATCTCGATTATTCCGTCATCGTCTTCGTTGTCATCTACTTGTCCTCGAAACGAACTTCTCTTTAGGTACACGCTAAGTCGATGGATGATGACCAAGTCACGTGGATGATGCCGAGCAGCGTCGGACACTACTCTTGATGAATCATGGTGAGCTACCACGCCTCTCTTCCAATCCCTGACCTTGCTTGCCGAACGGAACGCGTAGACCGAGTACGATTCCAACCAATGGACACGTGTTGCTTCCCGTTGTAGCCATGCGTAGTCGTCGACGTGATTATGTCGTTGGCAGTAAACCGGACCACTGCGTGCGATGCTCAAATAGAACGAACCTTGGACAATATGTTGGACGTTAGACCGAGTAGAACAAACTTTAGTCGACATGCTGGATGACCAGGTAATTCTATTCTCATCTTTTGACCGTAGGATGCCCCTGATGGAATCCCTAGTTGTGTCATTAAGGAGACCCCGTACCTTGTCGTAGTTTATAACTCGTGACTCTATGAGCCGCCACCATGACCCTTTGGGAACCACGTTATCTCATAGTCTATCTACCGAGCCACTTCTGGAAAGTCTCTTATTTATCTATCTGTACTCATGCACCTCGATCTTACGACCACCTGTATATGCACTTGTGATACAGGATCCATCCAAACTCATGCTATGGGAATGTGCTACTCCACTTAATTTGGTTCGAGGTGTCTATTGTCGCTTTATGGTTCTTAACGTTGTATGGATGGATGTCCGTCTATTGTCTGAGTGTGCCGAGCCTTTAAAGCTGGCTAAGGGATTGTACCTCGTTCGGATATTACGATCGCGAGACCCGTCTCGCCATGGCCGTGATGCCGAATGTAACACGACCCTTCTTAGTGTAACTCGTGGTCGCGAGTACACCTCGCCATGACCATGGAGCTATGCTCTTATGCTTTTTCGTGCACAAACTCTTGTATGCTTGTACCTGTTGACCACTGCATATCTCGATTCTCACGGTGACAACCGCACCGCTACGAATCTAGAAATGACTTAGTGCCAGAGCACCCCGGTCGGGTACCCTACAAGTAGTTTGCGCACTTGCATCTTATATTGTGTCACTCCTTCCAATACCCCGTCCTCTACCATGACGTGAGCGTTGGAAAGAATGAGCCTTTGAATTATGCATATGTTCATACTCTTGCTATTCCTTTCGTTAGCAAAGCTATGGTCTATGTTGTAATTTAGGACCCCACGTGTCGACTCGATCGACCACCTAAACACATTTCCCTAGAAATGTGCCTGAGAACATGGCATAGATGTGCTGAGCTAACCCCGCTCTTATTAGTGACCCTGAGTCTTGGTTCCCGACGTACTGTGTCGTGTGGATCGAGAGGATTGTAGACCTCCAACCCTTTTGCGCTACCGCTTTTACCATAGCGGGCAAGCCAAGGTACCTTGGAGTCAAGTCACAATGGTGTTAATCGTTCTTATGATCAACTGATCTTTGGGATAAGGCTACAAGAGCCGAACCCCGTTCTACTTTATTCGTTAGGCCCGTTCTCCGATTTACGCCCTTGTAAATGACGACCAAATTGAAGGACGTGAGCCGTGGTGTTTGCTAAGGATAGGTCTTGGTTTGAACCCTATGTTATAAAGCCATACCGGCTTGGCCAAGACTTAAACTTGCAACCACCACTTTGATCCTAGCTCGAGGAAATCGGACAAACGCCGAGAGAGCTAAATCTTGTGTATTTTAGTGTCTCGTTGGTGTTATTGGATCTTCCTGCGTCTTGTTGTCCTTTCAATTATGGTGTGAGTGTTCTCTTGTCATGTGTGTGTCGTTTCGTGGAGTAGCATACGATTGGACCAAGAGAAGAGAGCATGGACGACATCAAGGACTGTGACATGGAGTCAACTCAGGAGGAGACGACCTCGCTCATGGAACACCAACGAGGAATAATTAACCACGACTACGACTACTTCGCAGGTGTCATGGCAGCACCCTTCTTTTAGAGAAACCTATTAGACATTGCAAATAAGTAGACTTGCTAGTGCTTTTATATTTATTCCTTTGCTAGTATATTGATGCATGATACTACCTAAGCCTTTATTACCTGATTGCAACCCATTCTACCACAACACCCTGCTTTGCGCTTTCGCTCACTTATTCATGCTTACTCGCCTGCTTGCTTGCATTTCACTATTATATTATTAACTCCACTTCGTATTATATCTGAGATGTGATGCGGGTGGTGAACCTTTGGGAATGGTTTGGCGGGTGATGCCAGACTTGGTGATGTGTGAGCGTGCTGCGTGTGTGACTTGGGTGTGTGGAGGGTGAGGGTTGAGTCGACCGAGCCGGAATATACGACGAGCCTGGTGCGAGTCTTGCCGTCGGACATATCTGGATGCCCCTGTGGTGTGAAACCTGTGGCGGGTTAAATGGTGACATGAGGTGGATCTGGGTGTGAGCCGCTGGTGGAGCCCAGATCAGGAGCGTGCTGTGGTGGCACATATAATGAAAACCTTTGAGAAGACATTCCGGCTTAGTCACCCTAGATTGGTGCGGGATCTGGACCACGAGGAAATACCTTTACAAGCCACTCGCTCCTTATGGACGGGGACGGTCGGACTACCTGGTAGGGTAATGCCACTACTGCTAGGCAAGAGAGTGCGAGGAAGGTACGGGTATCAGAGTCCCACACCCTTCCGAGACGATCACGGCCCCCACTTCGGGAGAGGGAACGTGACTTCACAGACTTAGCCATCCCAAACATACTTGGGGTGATTCCAGGGCTGAGTGGTAGGGTGGCATTATTCTAGGCTGGCAAGCGACCGGTATCCGCCTAGGCATTCTAGAGTGCCAAGGATGGCGATCTTGTGGATATTGTAGAACCTCTGCAGAGTGTATGGTTGATCGATCGATACGTTGGCCAATTCATTGGTCGCGGACCTTTTCCCTGACCTGTTTCCGACTAGTGAGAGTTTTCTCTTCTCCCCCTGGTATATGAGTGCCGGCCGTGAACCTGGTGTGAGGTTGTGGGCCGTTGAGACAAGGCTGGGAGGGAGCTGGCCTCTGTCGACTGAGTGTGTGAGATGAGATGAGGTGATGGTGTGGTGATTTTGGATGTGGATATGGTGGATGGATGTGAATGTGTGTGTATGGAAATGTGTTAAAACTTGATAAATATTATATTACTACAGCTCATGCACTAGGATGCAAATCCACAGCCAAATATTAGGATCGCCAGATCCCTTGTTTTATCTTTCCACTAAAGCTCATCGGTGCTGACCATGGCCTGCACACATCTGGCGGTGTGCAGATATCCTGCTTCAGAAGTGCTGACTTTAGGAGGCTTCGTGTCTACGCTCAAGTTTGGTTCGGAGGATCCGGTCGATGCTACGCTACAACAACTCTGATGATGTCTGTGAAGGAGGAGCCTTCACTCAATAGTCTTCCGCTAGAATAGACTCTGTAATAGGTGTACTCAATGATGTAATGCTTATATCTATGTAATCTTTACGATGTATGACTGTGATATCGACTGATATATGACAATATGATAAGATCAACTCCTGGTTTTGTCATATTATAACTCGTTCTGTGGATTTTCCCTTCGCGGAAAATTGAGGACGTTTCAGTTGTGTTGAGCCTCTGTGCCTCTATCTTGAGGGACTAGCATTTTGCTTCGATTTTCCAATTGGTATTTGCTAGCGGTGTTGAGCCTGTTCTACCTCTTCTTGAGGGCTAGCTTTGCTTTGCTTGGTTGCGTCGAGCCGTTGCCCATGTCTTTGGGGACCAAGTTCTTTCGCTCTTTCCACTTGACCTTCTTCGGCTTTGCTATGCTTTTGGGTCATTTGGTTGAGTTTTCTCCTTCTCCTTCCTCCTTCTTCCTTATTCTTCTTTTCATTATGATTTGAGTGAGTAGTTGACAATGCACTCATCAAGGGGGAGATTGCGGATACATGGGTGTATGCCGGGTCTCTGAGTGTTGAGTGATTGTCAACTGGGATGATGCGCATGTTCTTTGGCTTGTGTTGTGCAGGTGTCGAGCACGGATACAGTGATCGACGGCGAGGTGAAGGTCAAGTTGAGACGTGCCGTGCCGATGGATCGGGTGCGGTGAAGGATGGGCGTGCCGTGCGACGAACGTGCCATACCGAGGTACCGAGCGGTGAAGGACGGACGTGAGGCTTGGACTGAGGGACCAGAGGCCCGAGGATCAGCTGTGGTGGCTGGCAGCCTGTGACGACGACAAGTGAAGAAGTGCGGTCATGTGTTGCCTGAGTCGTGGACTCAGGGACACGTGTCGGTGGACGGGGTGCACGGGCGGTGCATCCCCTCTACGACTTCGGTTTGGTGGTAGAGCCAGGGAAAAACCATCGGATTGACGGTTTCCAGGTTTGGGCCTCAAAACCTAGGCGTGGACGGTTTCCGAGTTTGGCCACAAAACTCGGGCTGACGGTTTCCGAGTTTGGCCACAAAACTTGGGCTGAGGACGGTTTCCAGGTTTGGGCCTCAAAACCTGGGCGCTGAGGGTTTGCTGAGTTTGACCTCAAAACTCAGATGCTGGTGGGCTGGTTTCCCGGTTTGGGCCTCAAAACCGGGGGTTGGCTGGAAGAGGCTGGTTTCCCGGTTTGGGCCACAAAACCGGGGGTGCAGAGCGAGGGCGACACGTGGCGGCGATCTGGAGGTTGCGTCGAGGCAACGCTTCGAATCGAGCGGGCGTGGCCGTCGGATACACCTACCACCGAGTTGGTCCAGAATAACCCTAGGGTTTAGCTGGGTCGCTCTGTAATTAGAATAGTGAGGGGTAGAGTAGGAATTAGACTTAGGTTAGAATTAGGATAAGTAGAGGGAGACACCCTCCTCCCTTCCTATCTCAGTCATTTGCTCTTTCGCACTTAGGGTTTCCTACTCTCCCATCCCCTGCTGTAGCTAGCTAAGATCCGCAGAGAGACTTGCCTCTGTGTACTGTGGATTGTGAGGAAGTGAGACCGTAATCTCACCGTTGTGCAGTTCGTGGTTGTGATTCGAATTTTGTTCGTGTTCTTCGCGGAATCCTTTTTCTCCACGACTTTCACGTCGCTTGATCTCTTTGCTCGGTTCATCTTTTGCAAATCCGTTTGAACCAAATTGTTCTAGATTGTGAGGCACTTCTTTCCACCGAAGGAATTAAACTCTAATCTCACGGTCTAGGAGATCGATCGATTTTCGTTTCGGATCAAGTTTTCTCCCTTCCACCAAAATTCTTCGATTCATCGATTTGGAGATAGGTTCGAGCCATGATCTCTTAGGGATAGCTCACTATACTCTTTTTGACTCCTCTCACCAAGTTTGATCCCTAGAGGATTTGTTTTGGGTGAGATCGAGTTGAATCGGTGGACGAACAACACTGTATCGGGGTGACCGGACGAAATGGTCGAGATGACCGGACGCACGGGCAGAGAGTCCGGTCGTTGAACGCTCGGTGTGTTGATCTCATGACTTGACCGGACGCTCGGTTTGAACACTGACCGGACGCATAGGTTCTACTGTTCATTGAGCTTGTCGTCTTTTGACCCGACGCACTGTTGTTGACCGGACGCTCCCTGCTCGTGAGTCCGGTCAGGAACAGTAAGGTTCCAGATCGGTTTTTGTGTGACCGGACGCGTCCGGTCCCTGCTGACCGGACGCTGACCAGAGTCCGGTCGTGACTGTTTTGCTCTATTTCGTTCGTGGTTTGTTCGTCCGCTGTCAGAATTGATTTCCGTCTTTTGTGTTGGCTTTCTAGAGTTGTGTAGTGTCTTGCTGTGCTTCTTGGAAGCATCCACCCTACATCTAGGGTCATGGACATTAGCAAGCTCTAGGGTTTGTCCTTTTGGGTGACTCTCGGGACAGTGGCTACTAGTTTCCGAAAGGAAATTTTGAAGCTCCCATTCACCCCCCCTCTGGTCGCTTTCTGGTTGATTCTCGGTCCTTCATGATGTTGACTCCCGGCTTTGATGCAGATTTCCTTTGGAAGGAACTTACTGCTAACGGCACTTGCCTTTTGATTTCCTCACTCATTTTGCCTTCAAGTGCTTTTTCTCGCTCTACCGCTTCACGAGCCGTGGCGTGTGACTGCATAACCATTTCCTCCATCCTTCACATCCGCTCTGCCTCCTCCTCCTTCTTTCTTGCGCGACTTCTATAGGTCTCTTTGTCTTTTAGGAAGGCATGCTCCCACGACAACTCCCCATAGCCTCTTGTTCTCCCACCGTGTTCAGGATTCTCCAGGGTGTATGTCAGCTCATCCTTTTCTCTGTTCGGCTGCCACGCGCCACTGTCAGCCATGTCTCGAGCATAAGCCAATCTTTCGGCTGCTCTTTGGAGTTTTGTGCCATACACTACCCTTCCTGTCTATAGCTCCAGGCTTCCTCCATGACCAAAAAACCAATACTTGGCGCGCTCAGGCCAGTTGATTGATTCTGGTTCGATGCCCTTGGCTAGAATCTCCTGTTCCATTCTTTCCCACTTAGGAATGGCACTCCTATAGCCACCTGATCTCAAGTGATGGTGGTATTGTTTTTGTTGGGCATTTTGTTGGTTCCTTCGGACCCGTGCCTCACCCTCTTCTGATTTCTTAAATTCTACAAATTCATCCCAAAATGGCCTCAACTTGACGTAGGCCTTAGTGTTGAAGTCTGGAGTTAGGTCCTTCTTGATAAATGTGTTGTACAATTTCTTCTTCCAGCCCTGGAATAGTGTTGCCATTTTCTTCATAGCCCAGTCCCGAACTCTTGCCTTCAAATTTCTATCTTCTATTTCAAGCGTGAAATGTGCAAGGACATCTTGCCAAACCAGTTCCTTATCAAGATCAGAGACAAAACTTATATGAGGAGCACTTGTCTTTTTCTTCCATTCACGAGCACTGATCGGGATCTTATCCCTTACAAGGTACCCACAGTGGTTAACAAATTTTTGTGCATGTTCTCCAAGTACTTGGCCTGTTTTCTCGTTGAATTCCGAGATAATGTACCAGCCATCCAACGGCTTCTTCGGACCTTGTACGGTCCTACTCTTCCCGGTAGTCGTTGTCGATCCGGAGGGCTACGTATGTAGGAATAGTAGATTATAAATATATTTATAAATTGTTTAGAATTAAATGTGCACATAGAGATTGTAGGTATACCTCGCCAGTATTTTCTTGCATGATTTCTTCATAATCGGCAAAGTATTGACTGCCGTCATCTACTTCTTGATTAGGGTTATCATCACCTGCTAATTATTGATTAGCGCCGCTGTTGATTAAGTCATACATTTCCTCCTCCATGTTGTCAACTGGGTCGGCCATTTCTGCAAATAACATGGACGATAATAAACACCATATTTCGGGTTTACGGTTTAGGGTTTAGGGTTTGGGGTTTAGGGTTTAGGGTTTAGGTTTAGGGTTTAGGTTTCAGGTTTAGGGTTTAGGGTTTTGGGTTTTGGGTTTAGGGTTTAGGGTTTAGGGTTTAGGGTTTTGGGTTTAGGTTTAGGGTTTAGGGGTTAGGATTTAGGTTTCACGGTTTCGGGTTTAGGGTTTACGGTTTAGGGTTTAGGGTTTCGGATTTAGGTTTAGGGTTTAGGGTTTAGGTTTAGGGTTTAGGGGTTAGGGTTTAGGTTTCAGGGTTTCGGGTTTAGGGTTTACGGTTTAGGGTTTAGGGTTTGGGGTTTGGGGTTTAGGGTTTAGGAAAAGTAAAAAATAACATATTTAAGTGACATACCGCATACACAACTATATTCGTAAACATATCTAAGTGATTATTCCATTAACATATCTAAGTGACATACCGACATACACGACCATATTCGTAAACATATCTAAATGATTATTCCATAAAAATAACATATACATGACCATATTCGTAAAAATAACACTACCGACATACACGAAAAGTCATATCTAAGTGATTATTCCATAAACATATCTCTAAGATATTATTCCATAAACATATCTATGTGATTATTCCATAAACATATACACGACCGATATAAATAAATATTTACATATCTAAAGACCAAAATATCTAAGTGATTATTCCTCCTCCATCTATCACAAAGGACACACTGTTGACGAGAGGACGACGACGGACGACGGCGAGGATGATGTCGCGGTGAGGAGGCGAGGACGACGACGGACGACGACGAGGATGACGTTGCGGTGAAGATGACGACGGACGGCGGCGAGGTCAACGCGACCAATCTCTTTTTATCTACATGTGTAAACATATATTTTGTTTGATTAAAAAACTTATATTTTTATTTTCTATATTTATATTCATTTTCTATTTCTATATATATCATTTTCTATATTTATAATCATTTTTCTATAATCACTCATTTTCTATATATATCATTTTTTCTTTTTCTATAAATATATATGTATTTATAATCATTTTTCTATAATCATTTATTTTCTATGTATATCATTTTTTATTTTTCTATATATATATATATATGTATTTATAATCAGTTTTCTATAATCATTTTTCTATATACAAGTGCACACACACTACTTTTTTTTCTCTGCAAACAGTACACACATGCACACACCCAGCCCTGTCCACACACGCACACTGGAACCACAGCGCTCACAGACACGGTGAGGACACGGCGAGGCCACACGGCGAAGACACTTCGGCGAGGCACGGCGAAGACGACGGCGACTGAGAGGACGACGACGAGGCTATGGCGAAGATGACGGCGAGGCACGGCGAGGACACGACGGCGGGGAACGGCGAGGCATGGCGAAGACGATGGCGACCGCGAGAGGACGACGGCGAGGCCACACAGCGAGGCACGCGCGGCGCAAGCCGCACGAAGCGCCGGCGCGGCCGCGTGAGAGGACGACGGCGAGGCCACACGGCGAGGCACGGCGAGGGCGGAGAGCGGCGCGGGAGAGGACGACGACGAGGCGGACGTCGGCGACGGAGCTCGAGGAGGACGGCGGCGCGGCACTGGATCGATCGGAGATGGCAAGGGAGGCGGCGGCGCTGGAGTCTGACGTCGATCTGAGGAAGGAGGAGGGCATTGTGCCTTATATACGCGGGGAGGCTTTAGTCCCAGGCGGTGACACCACCCGAGACTAAAAGACCTTTAGTCCCGGGACCTTTAGTCCCGGGTGGGCTTACGTCCCTGGACTAAAGGTACCTTTAGTTCCAGATGGTGTCACCACCCGGGACTAAAGGAGTTTCTCCCGCCAGTGTTTTGGGTTTGCAGTATTTTGGGTTTTGTATTAAGTTTTCATTATATAAATATGTTGTAATATTGTTAATTACATAGTAAATTAAATATTAGGCATAAAATTTCTTAAAAATAGCAGTTGTATTTCCTTTTACCTTATTGTGTAGTAGAAAATTTTGTAACATAAATTCTTTTCTTTTCTTATAATAACAAATACAAATGTAAATAACAATTCATATTTTGTTAATGCAAAAATAAAATGTTAAATTTAAATATATGAAACAACTGGTTCTCGATAGGAAATTTTTTTTGCATTATCTGAACGTTAAATTTTGGGTTGTTCATCTTTTATTATCCAAATGCACGATAGAGAAATTCACTGTTAAATTACAATTTAATTTTAAAAGATAAATTTGTATAGTTCATATACGTTTATGTGTCGTATTGGTCTCAAACTTTTTCTTAGGCTATCACGTGGCACAGATGAGGCAACCAACAAGTTTGTGATTTTTCGGAGATGGTTTGCTACTTTTTTAGGTTTAATTGAATTATCGCGCACCGTCACCCAATAATTATTGGATCAACTAGGCCTCCGACTCGGAAAAATTTGGGCATCTCGTGTGGGGCATCAATTTGGCCTCCAATAATTAAAATAATGATCAGAAAAATCTAACACCTCGCGTGGGGTATCAATTTGGGCTCATATTAACGAACCATGACTATCCATAATCATTATTAACCATGACTATCCATAACTAAAATAATGTAATAAATCAAGTCATTTCGACACCGACATCAACGAACCATGACTGTCCATAATCATTATTAATTACACAAAAATTGTAATACATAATATTAGTTAAAGTATAACTATATACCAAGCGGGTACACTGGTGATCTTCTTCTTGATGTATGTCCCTTGGTTATGATCATGTCGTAACCATAGAGTCTCCTCAGCATTTAGCAGGATGCTTGGATCTTTGGTCACACTGAAGGGCGGTATTCGGTCATCCCTTTCTTAATCTTCTGACATGTCTGACTTGTCCTCAATTCCCACGATGTTTCTTCTTCCTGAAAGAACTATGTGGCGTTTTGGCTCTTTGGTTGATTTATCGTCATTTTTCCCTCTCTTGGATTTTGTAGACATGTCTTTCACGTAGAACACCTGATTCACATCAGCAGCAAGGACGAATGGTTCATCTTTGTATCTAATATTGTTGAGATCCACTGTTGTCATTCCATACTCCTTGTCAACTGTTACTCCGGCTCCGGTCGTCTTGACTCATTGGCATCGAAACAAAGGGACTTTAAAATTAGGTGCGTAGTCTAGTTCCCAAATCTCCTCTATGTGGCCATAATATGTTTGCCTCTTCCCAGTTGGGTCTGTGGCATCTACGCGAACACCACTATTTTGGTTCGTGCTCCTTTTATCTTGGGCAATGGTGTAAAATATGTTTCCATTTATCTCATACCCTTTGTACGTGAGGATGTGCCATGATAGTTGCCTAGCCAACAAATATAGTTGCTCATCAATATTGTTATCACCCAGACATTCTTTTCGCAACCAAGTGCTAAAAGTATTCATGTGCTCACGTGTAATCCAAACTTCATTCTTCCCAGGAAATTGGGATCGTAGGAACTCCTTGTGTACCTCCCGATATATGGCTCCACCACGGATGAGTTTTGAAGAACTGTGTAGTGCGCTTTATTGAAATAATCGTCCCTCGTACCGATATATGTTTTCTTCCCTAGTGTCCCCTTTCCACTCAACCTCCCCTTGTGCCGTGATTCAGGAACACCAATCGGGTCATGGTCAGGAATAAAGTCAACACATAACTCAATGACCTCCTCCGTCCCATAGCCCTTGGCGATGCTTCCTTCTGGCCGAGCACGTTGGTGAACATATTTTTTTAGTACTCCCATGAACCTCTCGAAGGGGAACATGTTGTGTCGGAACACAGGACCGAGAATATGAATCTCCTTGACCAAGTGAACTAGGAGGTGTGTCATGATATTAAAGAAGGATGGAGGGAACACCAACTCAAAGCTCACAAGACATTGAACCACATCATTCTATAGAGTAGCTAGTTCTAGTGGATTAATTGCCTTTTGAGAAATTGCATTGAGGAATGCACATAGCTTCACAGTGGCCAAACGTACATGTGGAGGTAGAATTCCACCTAAAGCAACCGGAAGCAATTGTGTCATAAGCATGTGGCAGTCATGCGACTTTAAGTTTAGGAATTTCTTCTCTTGCATATTTATTATTCTCTTTATATTGGAGGAGAATCCAGATGCGACCTTGATGTTGTTTAGGCATTCAAACATGATTTCCTTCTCTTCATTGCTAAGAGTATAGCTAGCCGGTCTTAAGTAATGGCGTCCATCATCTGTCTTCTCTGGATGTAGGTTGTCTCGTTCTTTCATGCGCTGCAAGTCTTGTCGTGCTTCAAGTGTATCCTTAGACTTCTCATACACACCCATGAATCCTAGAAGGTTGACACAAAGATTCTTTGTCAGGTGCATCACGTCGATCGCGTGGCGGACCTCTAGTACATGCCAATAGGGTAGCTCCCAAAATATTGACTTCTTCTTCCACATGGGTGCGTGTCCCGTAGCGTCTTTAGGAACAGGTTCACTGTTCGTCCCCTTTCCAAAGACTACTTTCACATCCTTGATCATCTCAAGTATATCTTCCCCAGTTTTGTTGCGAGGCTTGCTCTGGTGGTCTGTCTCACCTTTAAAATGCTTGCCTTTCTTTCTAACCTGGTGATTCACATAAAGAAATTGACAATGCCAAAGGTACACTACCTTTCTACATTTTTTCAAATATATACTATCCATGTCATCAAAATAATGTGTGCATGCATTGTATCCCTTGTTTGTCTGTCCTGAAAGATTACTTAGAGCAGGTCAATCATTGTTTGTTACGAACAACAATGCTCACAGGTCAAAGTGTTCCTGTTTGTAATCATCCCACACACGTACCCCTGATTTACTCCATAAAAGTAGGAGTTCCTCAACTAATGGCCTCAGGTAGACATCGATGTCGTTGCCAGGCTGCCTCGGGCCTTGGATGAACACTGGCATCATAATGAACTTCCGCTTCATGCATAACCATGGAGGAAGGTTGTAGATACATAGAGTAACAGGCCACGTGCTATGACTACTGCTCTATTCCCCAAAAGGATTCATCCCGTCCGTACTTAAACCAAACCTTAAGTTTCTAGCGTCTTTTGCAAATTCCAGGAATTCTCTATCTATTGCTCTCCACTGGGACCCATCAGCAGGGTGTCTCAACATGTTGTCTACCTTACGATCTTCTTTGTGCCATCGCACCAATTATGCATGGTCCTTGTTTCTGAACAGACGTTTCAGGCGTGGTATTATAGGAGCGTACCACATAACCTTGACAGGGATTTTCTTTCGGGGACGTTCTTCACCCTCAACATCGCCAAGGTCATCTCGCCTGATCTTATATCGTGACGCTTTACATACAGGGCATTCATCCAAATTCTCGTATTCCTTGCCACAGTACAAGATGCAGTCATTAGGACATGCATGTATCTTCTGGATTTCTAAACCCAAAGGACAGACGACTTGTTTTGCTTCGTACGTAGTGGCGGGCAATTTGTCAGGCTTCGGAAGCATCTTTTGTTTTATAATCTTCAATAATTGTCCAAATGCCTTGTCAGATACACCATTCTGTGCCTTCCATTGTAGCAACTCAAGTGTTGTACCCAACTTTTTTTGTCCATCTGCAGCAGACGGGTATAGTAATTTCCTATGATCCTCTAGCATACAGTCAAACTTAGCCTTCTCCTTTTCACTTTCGTAATCTCTTTGTGCATCACGAATGACATCACCAAGAGCATCATCTTCAGCGAGTGTGTCTTCTGCACTTGCCTCTTCTTCACCTTCCCTCATTGCAGTATCACCAAAGTCACCGTATTGAGCAATAATGTCGTCGTCAGGGTCCAATTGTTCTTCTTCACCCTCTTCCATCATAACCCCAGTTTCTCCATGCTTCGTCCAACAACTATAGTTTGGCATGAAACCCGACTTGAACAAGTGTGAGTGAAGACTACTTGACCTAGAATATTCCTTCGAATTATTACAAAGGGCACATGGGCAACACATAAAACCATTCCGCTTGTTTGCCTCGGCCACTCTTAAAAAATAATGCACGCCATCAATGAACTCTTTTGAGCGACGATCGGCATTGTACATCCAGTGACGTGTCATCGTCTGCATTATATGACATATCACATAATTATATCTCTCATTCTTATAAACAAATGAAATTATAAAATGACATATAACATAATTATATCTCTCATTCTTATCAACAAATTTAATTTTCTAGCTCAAATTTATAAACAAGTTCATGACACCCAAATTTAGTAAGCATCACTGGTGGCATATAAGTAGTAGCAGTTGAACTTGTCTAATTAATTATTACATCAAGATAACAGTGCAGCCTCATCCACTTGGCCACAACCAAAGCAACTAACAACACCTGCACATTTTTCCCACATCACAGTCCAACAAGATGGACTGCCTGCTACTCCAACCTGATAGGAAGGTAAGGTAGGGGTAGGTGCAGTAGGAATTGAGTTGATTCTTGAGTTGAAAGCCTCTAGAGCTGCAGAAGCTTCCTCAAAAAACTTATACTTTTTATGCACAGCTCCCTTAACTTTGAGAACATACTGACTGCACTTGGCCCAGCTGGTGTAAATACCTGACTTGGTGCCCTCGAAAACAACATACCAAGCAGGCATCCTTCTGCATTTGTAGTTGAGCAGTAAACTAAAGTATTATATATTTCTAATTTTTGTAAAAAAATGATTTAAATGATCTCTATTTCTCTAAAATATTAAAATAAACTAATTAAACGGTCATATTTTGTTTTTAGAGTAATAATTTGAACTATCAAGTCAATGAACTCAAAATAGCTACAAAAATGAAAAACTGAAGCTAGTAACCTTTCAAGGAGTCAATGGCGGCGTAGATGTGATGAAATAAATCAATCGCCGGAGATGTGTTAACAAACAAAAATCACCGGAGAAGAGAGAAAACAAGCAAGCAAGTGACTGAATGAAGAAAAAATGAAGACAGGAGCTCGAGCACGGCTGGAGGTGGAAGAACAGTTCAAATATAGGGAGGGATATTTAGCCCCGGTCCTTGTTCCCAGTCGGGGCTAAATGCCAACATTTAGCCTCGGCTGGATACACCAACCGGGGCAAAACCTTTTAGTCTCGGTTGGTGTTACCAACCGGGGCTAAAGATGTCAATATTTAGCCCTGGCTGGATACACCAATCGGGGCAAAACCTTTAGTCCCGGTTGGTGTTACCAACCGGGGCTAAAGATTGGCCTTTAGCCCCGGTTGGTAACACCAACAGGGACTAAAGGCCCCTCTGACAAATGAGCCGTTGGGCTGGGGAACTTTAGCCCTACCAACTGGGGCTAAAGATCTTTCTAGTCCCGGGCGCAAATTTTTCCATGACTAATGCTGATTTTGCAAATCGTCCAACGGCCTGTTCTCTAGTAGATGATGTATTATGAGTTTATTTTATAAATTTCAGTGCAAATAATCTATGTTTTATGTATATTTAAGGAATATAAGGTGGTGCTCTATTTTACTAACAAATAGATTCTACAAACAAATAGAAAAAAACGTTAGAAAAAACTAAAGAGATGATGTGTTATGAGTTTCTTTTATAAATTTTGGTGGAACTAATCTATGTTTTATATATATCTATGGAATAAGGTGGTGCTCTATTTTACTATACTAACAAATGGATTCTACTAACAAATAGAAAAAACGTTAGAAAATACTAAAGACGAGAAGAAAGTGAGGGGTTTTATTTTAGTGATAAATAGAAAAGGTGAGGAATGAGGGGAAAGTGACTCATTCTATTCTAGTAGCAAATATATTCTACTAACAAATAGAAAAAAAACGACTTGTTCTATTCTACTAACAAATAGATTCTACTAATAAATAAAAATATTAACAAATAGAAAAGGCGAAGGATGAGAAGCAAAAACGAATAGATTCTACTAATAAATAGAAATACTACCAAATAGAAAAGCGAAGAATGAGAAGAAAACACGTTGAAAAAATAGAAGACAAGAAGAAAGTGGGGTTTTATTCCGGTGATAAACAGAAAAAGTGAAAACGTTGAAAAAAATGAAGGACGAGGAGAAAGTGAGGGGTTTTATTTTAGTGACAAATAAAAAAAGAAACGAGGAGAAAGTGACTCGTTCTATTCTATTAATAAATAGAAATACTAACAAATAGAGAAAACGAAGGATGAGAAAAAAAGTTGAAAAAATAAAGGACGAGAAGATATAGAAAAAGTGAAACATGAGAAGAGAAAACGTTGAAAAAATAAAGGATGAGAAGAAAGTGAGAGGTTTTATTATGGTGATAAATAGAAAAAGTGAGGAATTAACGAGAAGAAAGTGACTCATTTTATTTGACTAACAAATAGATTTTAATAACAAATAGAAATACTGAAAGCATCTAGGATCTTAGTGGATTTCGGTGATTAATAACAATATAAGATTATTATGACTAATATGTGTTTTGTAGAAACAATTGAATTAGGTCACAGTAATAGTAATTGTTTGAAAAATATAGTTTGCATGCTTCTATCGATGAAAATCATTTTGGTTTTCGAAGGGTGATTGACAAGATTGAGATAGGCTAGTTCTAAGTGTCGATTGGTGTTGAAGAGACACTTAGAGTAGTTTAGGACTTTGTTTTTCTATTTGGATGTACTATTAAAGGGTGTGTGAACTAGTAGCTTGATATATGTGAGTCTAGTATGATAGGTGTAGTGCACACTTGTCAAACATAGCTCTAGGTAGCCTAGAAGATGTCAAAAGATCATTTAGCCCATTCACAAAATTTCTATTTAGAAGTGAGTCTTGATTCAGAAGTGAATGGGGCTTCGTTTGAGTGACCGAACGATGAGAGTAGAGTGGTTGGATGTTGGGTCGGTGTGTCCGGTCAGTGCAAAAGACTTGTAGCTAGGGTTTGGTTGCAATCAAACACTGCTACAGGGCTTGGATAGGACGCACCTGGTTCACCCAAGTGTGACCGGATGTTGGTCACAGAGTAACCAGACGCGCCTGAGGGCAAAGTCCGATTACGAACAGAGAGGTCTCAAAGAGGTTTTTTTTATCAGCATAGGCAGAGTCTGATTTTAGTAAAGTATAGTTATCAGAAGTGACATTAGCTAACTGTTAGGCACTGACCGGACGCATCCGGTCACACTGACAGGTGTGTCCAGTCAATACTTAAACAACTAAGTTGTACCCGTTCGGGCATGGTTTGAGTTGGGAGTATAAATAGACCTTCTACTCATTCATAGAGGCATTCTTGCTCATTTAAATAGTCAACACAACCCTTGAGAGTGGAAGAGCCTAGTGGGGTCTTGGAGATTTGCTAATCACAAGATTAAGAGCCTCATTAACAAGTAGAGAGTAGCAAATGTGCATCCACCTTTCTCATTAGCTTTGTTTGGGTCAAGTGAGAGTTTGTATTTGTTACTCTTGGTGATCGGCATCACCTAGACGACTTGGTGGTGATTGGGACCATGGTGATCATCCAGTGGAGCTTGTGGATGACTTATCTCGTGTTGTGACCGGTTGTGGGCGATTCACCAGGCTGGAGAGGCAGAGAATCAGCCCAGAGTGAGCACTTGGTCCTTGAGGGGACTAAGGAGGAGTGATACCCTTTCGTGAGTACTCCAACGAGGACTAGGGGATATGCCGACACCTCGATACCTCGAGAAAACATCGTCATGTTCCTTTTCTTTCTTTACTTTCCGCATTTATTTTGAGCATTTCCATGTAGTCATTTACATTCCAAGAATTGCCATGCTAGAGTATGATTGGAACCTAGGGTGCATGTCCTTTTTGCGGTAGAAGATTAAACAAACTTTTAGGCACAGGGGTAAAATGGGCTAGTGATTAGGGCTTAATTATTGCAAGAAATTTTAAAATAGCCCAATTCATCCCTTCTCTTGGACATCTTGATTAGGAATGCTTAAGTTCTCCCTATGTTGAAATGATGAATAGTTGCTCTGTTTATAATTCATCATATGTCTAGTTTGTAACTTAGTATTCCTCAATATTTAAGTTTCTTGGCTAAAAATGTCTTAACCTAAGACTTGAGAAACTCGTGGGTTGCAAAAGTATGATCCTTTTCTAAGTTGTTGCGAGATATGATATGCTAAATGGATTATGTTATGACTTAGTTCTAAGAGAAACTTGAAATCCGGAGTTTTCTTTTCAAAAGTTCTAAAAACAACATGTTCCTTAATGGTTACAAAATTCCTACCACAACCATATGATAAAATTCCAATTTTAAACCTTAGTCATATGTTGCTTGTATTTGCATTGAGCTTTGTCAAATTGATGCGACCCTTGTTGAGATACCTGTCATGCACCCATGATCAAGATTCATGTACACCCAGAAAATATAAATGCTAACTCTTACACTAGGAGTTACACAAAAACATGCCATCCATCCACCAAATAAATGCTTCATACTCTAAAGGTGTAGACCCTCTCTAAATATGATTCAGTAGTTAAGGCATAAGGCTATGCAAAATAAATAGAAAAAAATATAGTTGGACACATGAAGGTCCATGGTAGAAAAAAAAATGTGAGCACATGAAGGCTCATAGAAAAAAAAGAGAGAAAATTGATAGCCATGTCTCAAAGTAATAAAGTAGAGAGGAACCTCATCCAAAAAAAGAAGCATTTTATCCCACCATGTTTTCCACACACTTGCACATCTTGATCAAAGTGTATGCCTTGCATCTCCTTGGATCCGGTTTTTGACTTAGCAACATTATGTGATGCAAGTAGGCACATTATTCATACCTACCCAAAACTCCACCTATAGACCTTTGTAGAGGTAGGATGAAAAGAAGGCATCATCAAAAGGCCTATGGTAAGGATCATACACATTGAGCGATTGAGCGAATCATTCGAGGAACTTGTTGTTTATTTTCAAAAAATTTAAAACCTCCGGATGAAAGGTTGATTAAAGAACAAATGATTAGTAAATCTATTATGTCGTTCTATCTTGCAACCGCCGAAGGATTGGAAAAGCAAAAAGGCCCATAGAATTTTAAGTCAAAGGGATAGATAAAAATGCCAACTTATTTAAATTGTGGAAGAATATTTTGTTACAACCATGACACTTATGAATTATATCGGCATTGTAGCAACTCCTGATCAACAACCCTAAAAACAACTTAATGTTTGCTCGAGACAAGCAAAGGTTTAGCTTGGGGGTGAAGGACCGAAAATGCTAAAGCAAGGCGACCAGAGGGGGGGGGGTGAATGGGAGCCTAAAATTTCTTCTCAGAAATTACGGCCTCTGTCCCAACAAAATCAACCCCAAGAGCAAAGCCGACACACGTGATGTCCACGACCCAAGAGTATGGGTGGATGTTCCCTAGGAACACAGAGGGACACCACAAAAGCTCCCTCTTCCAAATCCACGCAAGTCAACTAGTGACAGGATGGAGTTTGGGTAACCTCAACCTCCCCCTCGCGTTGCTCATGGGATTCAGGCAATCTCGCAAAGCAGGAAGCCCGGTTTCTATAGAGCACAGAGTCAGGAATCCAACGCAAAAAGCGGATCTCAAATCGGAGCTCGAACGCAAAAGATACGGACGAAAACGCGTTCTGTCAGCACTGACCGGACTCTGAGGTGCGTCCGGTCAGGAACGATCGGACGCGTCCGGTCAACAGAAACCCGATTCGGGAGCTCTCTGTGTTGGACCGGACTCTGCGTGGAGGTGCGTTCGGTCACACCTCAAGCGTCCGGTCACGAGAAAACAGGCACAATGAACAGTGCCTTCAGTGCGTCCGGTCAAGCACAACAGGTGCGTCCGGTCAAGCTCGCAGAGCCTGTTTCGCTCGGCCTTTCAACGATCGGACGCACGGGATAGCGTCCGGTCGATACGAGGCGTGCGTCCGGTCGATTCCCAGTCCGCGTCCGGTCACCACGCGCGAACTGGACAGCGCTGGTGTTCAACGACCGGACTCACGACCAAGCGTCCGGTCGGTCCGACTCGTGCGTCCGGTCACCCCGACGAACCACTGTTCGTCCACCGAATCAACCTGATCTCCCCCAAATCAAAAGCACTAGGGCTCCAACTTCGTGTGAGGGGTCACAAGGATGTTAGTGAGCTACTCCTAAGAGATCATGGCTCGAACCTAACTCCAAATCGGTGAATCGGAGAAAAGGATGAAGAACGGCAAGAACTTGATCCCAAAACTAAATCCGCCCGATCTGTGAGTTCGTGAGGTATTAGAGAAATTCCTTCGGTAGAAAGAAGACTCTCACGAATCTACACAAGATGGTTCAAACGGATTTGCGGATCTTCCCTCGAAACAAGAATTCTCGTGAAGATCGAAAGAGGGGAAAACGTGCAAACGCGAAGAACAAAATCGCAAGACAAATTAAAGCACGAAATTGATCCTTGGATTCAGAGGAATGGATGATTCATTAAGCACTCGGTGTCGGGCTACAAGCCAATCCTAGCAACACAAAGCTTGGATGGCGAAAAGCTCAAGAACAAGAGCCGGTCTCTCCCTCACCCTAGCCTTCTCTCACAGGAACAAAATGAGAGAGACACCACCGAGAATTCCCCCAAGGATACCAGCTGCCCTAGCAGCCCCCTTCATATATATAGGCGTACGTCCGAAGACCAAAACGCCCTTACATTAAGCACTCATCCCAAATACCCCCCAGGGGTAAAACCGTCCAGTCCGGTCAATCTTCATCCGACGGCCACGCCAGCACATCCGGTAGCTTCGCCTCGACGCGACCTGCCTGATGCCGCCACGTGCCGCCACCGTTGACCGCCGCGCCTTCTCACCGATAGCTTCGCCGCAACGCAAGCCCCTCGGTGCCGCCACGCGTCGACCGTCCTTTCGGACCAACCCCCGGTTTTGAGGCCCAAACCGGGAAACCATCCACCCCGAGTTTTGAGGCCCAAACTCGAAAACCCGCAAGCCTAGGTTTTGAGGCCCAAACCTGGAAACCGTCCTCGCCGAGTTTTGAGGCCCAAACTCAGAAACCGGCCACCCCAGGTTTTGAGGCCCAAACCTGGAAACCGTCGATGGTAGCTTTTTGAGGCTCAGCTACCGAACCCGCACCGTAGACGGGATGTGGTTCTCACACCCCGACCACCGGCACCGATGCCGATGCATGTCCAGCCTCCACGCCGGGCACAACGCCTTCACCTTCCTTCTTGACTTGGCCGACGGCACTTGCGCCGCACGCAAGCCCGTGTCCGACCTCCCGCCAAGTGACACGACTCCAGCGCCTTCCTCCTGACTTGGCCGATGCACCGCGCATCCCCATGTGCTCCTGCTCGCCGATGCCACGTGCCAGCTACCACAGCTGGTCCTCTGGCCCTCTGGTTCGTCAGTCCAAGCCTCACGTCCGCCATTCACCGCTCTGGGTACATCGGCATGGCACGTCCGCCGCACGGCACGCCCATCCTTCACCGCTCCCGGTCCGTCAGCACGGCACGTCTCTACTTGACCTTCACCTCGCCATAGACCACTGTATCCGAGCTCCACACCTGCACATCAACACAGCCAAGAGACACATGTCGCACACGCACACCAACACAGAAACACCGCACAACTCACGCCACCGGTTAGTCATAAACAATAAGCGCATAGCGAGATATGGACTAAACCGGGTAAAAGCCTCAAAACTTCCTTATCAATGTCAATCATTCATCATATATGTTCTCAATCTCCCCCTTGATGAATGCATTGACTAAAAATAAACCACAAAGGAAGGATTTGAAGGCAAGCCTCATCCAAGTGCCCAAAAGCCAAACAAAAGCGAACACAAGGCTACTTGAGATGAGGAAGGATCATGAAAACTCCAAATAAAAGCTCTCGGTCCTGAAAGAAATGGGAAAAGCGGGCAAAGCCTCCACACAACCGAAGAGTCAAGATAAACAAGAGTTTCATGAATCCCAAAAGGCACTCAAAAACCAATCTCAAATAAAATTGTCAAACAATCATCACTAAAGAGAGACCAAGGTACTTATCCACTTGGTTTTGGGTCAATTTCTCCCCCTTTTTCTTTCTCTTTCTCTTTCTCCCCCTTGATGATTGAATTGACAAAAACTAGGCACAAAAGATGGTTTGAGATACCATAACCGAAAATCTCATTCAAGTGATCAAAAGCCATCGGAGGGCAAAGAACAAAATCACTTGTCATGAGACATAACTTGGTCCCCAAAGACATGGGCAACGGCTCAACGCAACCAAGCAAGGGATCAGAGCATTAACTCAACAATGAGCAAAACTCGATCACATAGAGCAAAAGACTTGGTTCCCAAAGACATGGGCAACGGCTCGACGCAACCAAGTCAAGAATGAGCTAGCCCTCAAGAAGAGGCAGAAAATGGCTCAACACCACTAGCTCAAGGCTCAATACCAATCGAGGCTGAAACCACACATCAGAATGCAACAAATCATAATCAGCCAAGAATTGATGAAAACAGCTAGCTCCTCAAGACAGAGGCACATAGGCTCGACGCAACTAGCTGAAGGGTCCATACCAATCGAAAAATACCAAGCAAAAACTGCTAGTCCCTCTAGACAGAGGCAAACACGGCTCAATACGACTAGTAGGCTCGATACCGACTGAGAGAAACCACAAGAGAGGCTCAATACTAAATGGAGCACAAACACTCGGAGCACGCAGAGAAGCAGCAAGACAAACGCGACTCCCCCTGAAAGCAAGCCTATACACAAAAGCTATGCACAAAGCTCATGACACCAATTGCATTCCATACCAAGAGATGGATACCAATTGAGACACATAAAAGAGCTATACCGAGTGAAGAAGAACATAGAAGAGCTAAACTCCCCCTTGCTCAAAGCTCTCCACAAAATGCATGACTCTCCCCGTTGTGCCAACACACAAACTCCCCCTTGCAAACAACTTCTCCCCCTTGACAAATGGGAACATGCTGAGGGGTTTTAACATTTTTCTACAAAAGTTGACACATACACAAGACAAGTCATCAATCAAAAGCATATGGGGGCAATCACAAGATGTATCGGAGCTGGGGGTTATGTACACTAAGCTAAAAATGCATGATATGCACAATGCAACAGCTTCAAGCGTATAGCAATCAGAATGAAAAGATGCTCAAAAGGGTGCTGCCCTGAAAGTGTAGCAATTAATACAAATGCTAGCAAAGGCTCAAACTGATCAAATGAATACGAAATATGAACAATTAAGCACATGAGCAGTTTTAAGCCATTTGAAAAGGAGTTCACCACTAAAATAGCACTTAGCATGGATAGACAGAAAATCAACCAAGTGCTAACTCAAGTATAAAAGGTGAACTACCCCTAGCAAAGTTCAATCATCATGCAATAGAATGAAGCATAAACTTGTGTTATTTTCAAATTTTCATCGGAGATTGCAGCGGTATTAACACAAGTTCATATTTAAAAGCATGTGATTGCGAGAGGTTAAAAGCACGGTCATTGCCTAACTTTTCAACCGGGCTAAGCCTATGCAAGAAAAGCAATCGGAAGCTTAAAGCGCCGGTTTCGGTCTTACACTACACGGCTCAAGTTTAACTCAAATGTGCAATGAGAAACAGTCTCGATACCATGAGGTGCTGACACATGCAATCCCATCTTGATCTTTTCAATTCACTTAGTCTTGGATCAAATTTTAGCACAAGGTAAATATGAACAATCCAAGCAAGTGAATGACTCAATGCAAGAGACATAGCAACCTAGCATAAAAAAGATAGCACAAGTGATCTCAACACATCCTACCCATGCTAGTTGCCAATCTCAATGGTGAACAAATTAAAAGTTTCATAGTTGATTAGTCAAGTTCACCATTTGCCAAAAAATAGCTTAGCTCATAACATGTATCAAGTGATCAAAAAGAGCCTAAGCTACAAGCATCATCATGAATAGACAGGGCATACCAAAAAGAGCATAATCTCATTCTCATTGTTATATACATGAAGCTCTAATATGCAAGATGTACATGATGAAATGCATGCAAAGCTAGCCTATAAGGAAAACCTAAAACAAAAGGGTATCAGAGAAGACCAACTAAGATACAACAAGCAAAATGCTTCCCCAACTAAAAGGGAAACATGCACCAAGGACACAAATAAAGAGCCAAGAAATGCTCAAGCGAACAGCCAGCAAAAACCACATCGGAAAGACCACACAACAGAAAAGGGGTCGAAGAAGAAGAGTCCCAAAACCCGAACTCAGGAGAGGGTCGGAGGTACCTCATGAAGCGCATGACCTCCTGCTTGTGTGATACCCGAGGGGACGCCTGAAACTGCTGAAATCTTCGGGGCACCTGCCTCGCCGAAGTCATCTCCCCCTCGCCTGCTGCTTTCGCTCCCACAGGTGCTGCTAGTGCTCGCTGGAGAGCTGCTCGAACGGAACTCTAAGTCGTGGAAGAAGTGGGATCGGGTCCGTGAGCCGAATTGCTCTCTCCAGGCTCCTGTTCTCCTGCACACTCAAAAGCAGAAGAAACACAAGGCGTTGTCTCGTCCAGTGTGACCTCAAGGTCTCCACGAAAACGGTTAGTCACATAAAAGCATAAGGTAGGCTCTCAACAAAAAGAGGTCTACCTATGAATGATACCGCAAAGGAGATCTGAACTCAAACTAGTCAGGACTACCATGCAAACAGGATAAAACACTGTATAGCAAAATGCAACCTAAAGACGTGATCAACCCAAGCATAGCCTAAGCCTCAACACATGCTACAATGCAAGATTATGATAGCAAAAGATCCAAAAGCATGTAACATGATAAAATCGAGGAAAGACTAGTGCTCAAACTAAACATGTCAACAGGGTACATGTAGCTAACCACAACTAGCACCTGACAAGTGACACCTAATGAACATCATACCACTACAAATAAAGCTCATGGAGAAGTATGATAAAACATGGCACAATGTTCATGAGGATCACCAACTAGCATGAAAAGTGGCTCCTCCACAAAAGCTATACACAAAGCTAGCATGACATATGATATACAGGGTAGCACATGCTAGACAAAAAACAAAACATGATACAAAAGAAAATGTACATGTAAGAACTATACAAGTGAGCACATGAAGGACCATCTCATACCACAAGACATAAATCATGGATGTACAGGGTATGAGTGTATAAGAAAGCTCACCATATAACAAAAACCTCTTTGGAGGCAAATCTAGGCGGGGTGTAGAGAACCATCAAATCTTGATCACATATAAAAGAACAAGCTCCATCATGCGCATGTTCTCCACCCCGCGTCCTCATATCTACACACAAGAGGACAAAGTAACCCGAGTCTTGGATCCCGAAGGGTTAGCAAGCATGTACTTGGGAATCCAGGACTTGGTCACAAATCTCAACTTATCATGTGGGTTAGCATGATGCAAATGTTGGTTCAAATACAATTGAGAAACACCCTTGGAAGCATTCCTCAAAAGGACAACTCGAGGAGAAGAACGAGTCGTACCACGGGAAAAGAGGCAAACATCTTCCAAGGTCTTTGTAGAAGAACCAATAGAAGCATCATGAACAGCATGACGTGGACGAAGAGAAGAAGCACTAGAAGCATGTCCACGACCATGACCTATCCCACTAGAAAAGGAGTCATAAATCCCATCAACAAAAATGGGCTTCTTACTAGGAGCACAAGTGTTCATGCCATGAGACGGGCTATGAATCACCATCTTCCTAGAAGAGCGAGCTTGGCGCAAGCGTTTGGCACGCCGATAGTAGAAGCTTTCTTGATGCCCATCTTTCTCACAAAAAGAGCAATGGTACAAACGCTTACCGGGAGGCACACCATTCTCTGATAAGTGAGAAGTCCCTTGGGGCTTAGAACAAGAAGCATCAACCACCTACTTGGTGCCAATGCTAGGAGCACACGTGCCATGGGAAAGGCTACGCGGCTTCCTAAAAGCCTTAGCTCGAATTCGCCGTTCGTGCTTGACACGGCGAAAACAAAAATCGAGTGAATGTCCCTCCTTCTTGCAAAAGGTGCAATGAAAAACCGGATTGGGAGGACGAGTCCCAAAAATATGAGAAGCACCCTTGTCAAGAGAAGTCCCTTGGACATCACTCGAAGAAGCAGCAAGGTTAGGAGTAGCTATGAAAGAGCTATCCAAAACCTTGACACTAATGCTATCGTCAACAGACTCACGCGCAACACAAGAACTCAACTCCGGTTGCAAAGATGTAGACTTGGAAACATCAACATCAGAGTTGGAAGAAATGCGTGACTCAAACGACTTAGCACAAAGGCTCTTGCACCTTTTGGCTAAAACCTCATTCTCAAACATGAGGCGATCACAAGTACCACAAGGAGTGTTTTTCAGATTCTCCATCTCCTCTTTTATGCACTTGGCATATGTGGTACGCAAGAGCTCAACTTCCGTCTCAAGGTTGGCACTCATATCATTGTGCTCAACCAACTTAGCGCTCATATCATCGCGCAAAACCTTCAAAGCCAAAACTTCTTTTTCTAAATCAATGCATGATGTGCAAATGAAATCGGTGGAAGAAACATCACCATTCACATCAAGCAAAGAATCGTGGTTAGCACAAGAAGTATGGCAAGCATCTTTATTCAAAGAGCATGAGCTACAAGGCCTAACATTTATCTCAATAATTTCAGCCCTAGCATGCTCAAGTTCATCTACACATGTGGTGTGAGTCAATTTTAATTTATTAATTTCAGCATGCAAAGACTCACATGAAACACATGGTAAAGAAGCTTTTGACCTAAGCAAGGCTATTTCAGATTTAGCATAAACAAGGTCCTTGCGCAAGTCAAAGCAAACAAGACATGGTATGGAAGCATTTGATTTTAATGTTTCATTTTCAGATTCTAAGCTAGCAAGAGAAAAGCATAGCTCATCATTCTTCCTAACCATGTCACTACAAGAGGTGCAAGGTAAAGATGCACTAGACTTCCAATGAAGAAGGCCACATTTTAACCTATCAATGGAGCATTTCAGCTTCTTGATCTTTCTATGCAAGGTATCGCAAAGCTCATCATATCTCAAGTTATCATCACAACAAGCTTCAAATTGTTGGGATAAGGTCCCAAGACAAGCAGCAAGAATACCTTTCTTGGCTTTGCCAAGTTCGCGTATGCGATCCTCCGTCGAATGCTCATCATCTCCTAGGAAGCCCAGCAAAGCATCCACCTCGCGTTCCACCTCAAGAGCCGTACTCCTCCTTCTTGCCAAAGTGTCATCCTCGATCACATGTCCAAGACTCAAACCTAAGGACAAAGACACACTGGAAGAAGAACTTGGTGCCATCTCGAAAAGCACCGTTAGTGTTAGCCAAACAAAAGCTTAACACCTCGGCAAACCACGTCGGAGGAAAAACCACTCTAAAAGGTCGCCTTCACGGATCCGGAACCGGTTAAGGTAGAGAGATCCTTAACCTGCTCCGATACCAATTGAAGGACCGAAAATGCTAAAGCAAGGCGACCAGAGGGGGGGGGTGAATGGGAGCCTAAAATTTCTTCTCAGAAATTACGGCCTCTGTCCCAACAAAATCAACCCCAAGAGCAAAGCCGACACACGTGATGTCCACGACCCAAGAGTATGGGTGGATGTTCCCTAGGAACACAGCGGGACACCACAAAAGCTCCCTCTTCCAAATCCACGCAAGTCAACTAGTGACAGGATGGAGTTTGGGTAACCTCAACCTCCCCCTTGCGTTGCTCGGAGGATTCAGGCAATCTCGCAAAGAAGGAAGCCCGGTTTCTGTAGAGCACAGAGTCGGAAATCCAACGCAAAAAGCGGATCTCAAATCGGAGCTCGAACGCAAAAGATACGGACGAAAACGCGTTCTGTCAGCACTGACCGGACTCTGAGGTGCGTCCGGTCAGGAACGATCGGACGCGTCCGGTCAACAGAAACCCGATTTGGGAGCTGTCTGTGTTGGACCGAACTCTGCGTGGAGGTGCGTCCGGTCACACCTCAAGCGTCTGGTCACGAGAAAACAGGCACAATGAACAGTGCCTTCAGTGCGTCCGGTCAAGCACAGCAGGTGCGTCCGGTCAAGCTCGCAGAGCCTGTTTCGCTCGGCCTTTCAACGATCGGACGCACGGGACAGCGTCCGGTCGATATGAGGCGTGCGTCCGGTCGATTCCCAGTCAGCGTCCGGTCACCACGCGCGAACTGGACAGCGCTGGTGTTCAACGACCGGACTCACGACCAAGCGTCCGGTCGGTCCGACTCGTGCGTCCGGTCACCCCGACGAACCACTGTTCGTCCACCGAATCAACATGATCTCCTCCAAATCAAAAGCACTAGGGCTCCAACTTCGTGTGAGGGGTCACAAGGATGTTAGTGAGCTACTCCTAAGAGATCATGGCTCGAACCTAACTCCAAATCGGTGAATCGGAGAAAAGGATGAAGAACGGCAAGAACTTGATCCCAAAACTAAATCCGCCCGATCTGTGAGTTCGTGAGGTATTAGAGAAATTCCTTCGGTAGAAAGAAGACTCTCACGAATCTACACAAGATGGTTCAAACGGATTTGCGGATCTTCCCTCGAAACAAGAATTCTCGTGAAGATCGAAAGAGGGGAAAACGTGCAAACGCGAAGAACAAAATCGCAAGACAAATTAAAGCACGAAATTGATCCTTGGATTCAGAGGAATGGATGATTCATTAAGCACTCGGTGTCGGGCTACAAGCCAATCCTAGCAACACAAAGCTTGGATGGCGAAAAGCTCAAGAACAAGAGCCGGTCTCTCCCTCACCCTAGCCTTCTCTCACAGGAACAAAATGAGAGAGACACCACCGAGAATTCCCCCAAGGATACCAGCTGCCCTAGCAGCCCCCTTCATATATATAGGCGTACGTCCGAAGACCAAAACGCCCTTACATTAAGCACTCATCCCAAATACCCCCCAGGGGTAAAACCGTCCAGTCCGGTCAATCTTCATCCGACGGCCACGCCAGCACATCCGGTAGCTTCGCCTCGACGCGACCTGCCTGATGCCGCCACGTGCCGCCACCGTTGACCGCCGCGCCTTCTCACCGATAGCTTCGCCGCAACGCAAGCCCCTCGGTGCCGCCACGCGTCGACCGTCCTTTCGGACCAACCCCCGGTTTTGAGGCCCAAACCGGGAAACCATCCACCCCGAGTTTTGAGGCCCAAACTCGAAAACCCGCAAGCCTAGGTTTTGAGGCCCAAACCTGGAAACCGTCCTCGCCGAGTTTTGAGGCCCAAACTCAGAAACCGGCCACCCCAGGTTTTGAGGCCCAAACCTGGAAACCGTCGATGGTAGCTTTTTGAGGCTCAGCTACCGAACCCGCACCGTAGACGGGATGTGGTTCTCACAACCCGACCACCGGCACCGATGCCGATGCATGTCCAGCCTCCACGCCGGGCACAACGCCTTCGCCTTCCTTCTTGACTTGGCCGACGGCACTTGCGCCGCACGCAAGCCCGTGTCCGACCTCCCGCCAAGTGACACGACTCCAGCGCCTTCCTCCCGACTCGGCCGATGCACCGCACATCCCCATGTGCTCCTGCTCGCCGATGCCTTGTGCCAGCTACCACAGCTGGTCCTCTGGCCCTCTGGTCCGTCAGTCCAAGCCTCACGTCCGCCCTTCACCGCTCTGGGTACATCGGCATGGCACGTCCGCCACACGGCACGCCCATCCTTCACCGCTCCCGGTCCGTCGGCACGGCACATCTCTACTTGACCTTCACCTCGCCATAGAAACCGCTCCCGGTCCGTCGGCACGGCACATCTCTACTTGACCTTCACCTCGCCATAGACCACTGTATCCGAGCTCCACACCTGCACATCAACACAGCCAAGAGACACATGTCGCACACGCACACCAACACAGAAACACCACACAACTCACGCCACCGGTTAGTCATAAACAATAAGCGCATAGCGAGATATGAACTAAACCGGGTAAAAGCCTCAAACCTTCCTTATCAATGTCAATCATTCATCATATATGTTCTCAGGGGGAAAACCTACCATCAAATACTGTCAAAAATAAGGGAATTTGGCAAACCAACATCGCATATGCATTTACTTCTGACATAATTCCACATGTATTTAGAGAATTATATTTTTTACATGACACATACACAAATACATGAAGACATACCCAAAAGGCGCTTTCCGACGCACATTTGCGCAACCAAATAAACAAAGACGTCAAGCAAACGAATTCCAACGAAGACCCATACGCCAGGGCATTCATCAGAGGACCCCAGAGCCCACTTGGCAAAGGCGGTGGCCAGGAGGCCTAGCCTAGGGACCGACCGATCCCATGGGCCAGTCGGCCCTTGGCTGGCCCAAACGGCACCGCCTTTTGTTGTCGGTTGCATGCGGGTGCGTGGAGTCGGTGCAACGAGTGTTCGAGCGTAACTTGTGGACACTTACCGCCTTGCTCACCTCTATAAGAAGGGAGCTACACCTCCATCAACACAACACACAACACTTGAGCATTCTCCACTTCCACTTCATTAGTTGTAGCTTTTACTTTCTTGTTAGTAGAAGAGCAATTCAAAGCTACCTTGGAGGGCTTGACTCCTTGGAAGAAGACCACTCTGGGGTATGAATAGAATTATGAGTTCTTCCAAGTTCATTCCCTCATTACCTAATTATAGTCATGTTGATGAACTATAGTATAGTTGTGATGTTATAATCTTGATATATGAACTAGAGTATAGTTTAAATATCAAGAGAGTATCATCACTATCATTGTGCCTAATAAATACAATTTATATAATTAAGACTAGAGTTAAGTTGGATGTGGTGGTTCATCGCACCACAAGGTGTGCCCAATTCATAACTTGTTGATCCGTAGGGTCGGAGTCTCGGGGTGAATTGGGTAGACTCGCATATGTAGGCAAGGTGCCTGGATATGGAGAGGCAGGTGTCTGCATGGCCCTTGCTTCAGTGAGGGGATGGCGGCACGTGGTGACATCCCTATCCGTCCTTGACATCCCCCCTGTTCGTTTGGGATGTAGGAGTCTAAATTGACATGGTGGTTGCTGGCAGACCAGTACATACATGTTCTCCTGATCCATATCACACTTAACATTAACCCGGGTTATATGGTTTGTATTAACATTAACTAATCATGACATGACTATACTAGATCAATGCCTGCTGACTTAGAAATACTCTTTTATTAGTTTCTCTTTCATTTATCATTCGAGAACAGCTCATATGTGTGTCCACTATCTCTATTATCATTTCTTACCCCTGTATGAACAACTGGTTAACTTGCACAGTATTACTACCTATGATCATGTCATAATCTTAATCAATTGCCTTCCTTTAGGAAAAATATAAATAACGATACCCGAATACTCACCGGGTGAAATGCTACAAACGATAGATCCGTGCGCTTGCAGATTAATATCTAAAAGGGTTAAGGAACTAGCAAGGTCAATACTAGAAGCATCACTATACTATAGCAATGCTCCTAAGTAAAATTCACAGCGGCATTTATGGCATCATTGCCAGGGATGGGGTTTATCTCTACTCTTGGCGATAACGCTAAGGAATGCCAACAAGCATTTCTGGCGTCGTTGCCAGGGATAGGGTTTATCTCTACTCTTGGTAGCGACGTTAGTTATGCCAATAGGTACCCACTTGCATCCCTATTTTTGGGTAGACAATTAGGGAGTAGAGCAGGGGACAGGGGCGTCGTCGTGCAATGCAGATGTATCGCGATTGTGACCCCAGAATGTTGTGCAGCTATGTCGCCGACCGAGGCGGCAGCGCACCACCCAGCAGAGTAGGGCCACAAACCGAGCGGCTTTGGAGCCAGGGAACAGAGGTGGGACCATGGGAGTTCGGGCCACCTAGGATCAAAACATGGACACTAGGGGCTGGAGAGCGGCGCTCGCGTGAGGTGGAGGCATGGAGCCGCCGCGTCGAGTCACTGAGCAGGGGGGTGTTGGCGGTTCTTAACTCACATTTTATACCGCCAACTTTCTTCGAAAACCTGCCATATTAAGGACCAAAACTTAGGATTAGGTTTTAAACTCACGAATTCCATGAGTTTTGGATATATCAACTGTTTTGCAGGAAACACAGGAAAACCATATCTAAGATGGGCCAAAAGTGCATGCCTAATCCAACATGACAAAGCCCAGAGCACTTTTTGGTCCATCCACACGAAGAGAATGAAGCCCAAGGCCCATCACACCTTGCAACTAGGCTGGAAACCCACACAACCGACATCAGGGCCCAGCCAGCAGCCCACCACACGAAGGCGATGGCCGGAGGTGGGGCTAGGGGTGCGCCCGCACCCTTGGTGCGGCCGCACCGCCTCTGGCTCCCCTCGGGCCCACCCTCCGGGGTCGGTTGCATGGCGGCATGCTGAGGCGGTGCAAGATGGTTTCCATGTTGATCACCCCCAAACCAACCTCACATCACTATAAAAGCATGGGTGGAACCTCTCTTCAAAGCATGGAGGTGTAGAGCATTTCTTCATAGCATTAGATTAGTCCATTCCCACCTTGTAAAGGATCCAATTCTAGAGAAGAAGTAGTGCCTCAAGTGTTATAGCTCTAGTAGCTATCTAAAAGAGGGAGCGAGTTCGAGTTCGTGCTAGTCCGAGAAGTGTCGGGGCTGTCGGCTACTTCCTCAAGTGTAATCCTACACTTAGCGGAAGGAATGCGGGAATCACCGGTACGACTTCGCTTGTACCTGACGGATCGACATACTATTTGGAATATTAAGGTTCGTGTTTATCTTCGTTTACGCATTCTTACCGTGTTCTAGTTTATCGCTTACGTAATTAGCTGGACCGACCGTTCACCTTCGGGTGGGTGCTCTAGTAAGAGGGTGCATGCCCTAGCTACCGTTAGAAGTAGTGGCTCTTAGCGTAAATGTGGTGTTTAGAGTAAGTGTTCACAGGTTGATTGCCTGGGTCTCCACGGTTGAGGAGGTAGGCGGCAGGTGGTGACAGCCTTGTCCGTCCTTAGTAATCCACCCACGTTCGGGATTCCAGGTAGAGCTGTATCGGCATAGGTTGGGAAACCAACTTCACCCATTGACCGAAGCAGATTACGTTTAGCTAGAGCTAGATCACCAAGGAATACGTTACCCAGAATAAACCTCGCTAACCTAAGGTTGTTCTTCCTCTCATCCTAAGCCGAGAGATCTATACCCAAGAGACTATAGCACACTGTTCCCTGTGGAAAATATGATACCCTGATAATACTTCTGGGTGAAGTGCTGCAACGGTACTTCCGTGCGCTTGCGGACTTTTCTGCTTACGCTAAGAAATACCAACAAACATTTATGGCGCCGTTGCCGGGGAATGGTTGTCGCCTTTAGTCTCCGAACCTAGTTCGCCCGTGTATCCTTTGTATTCTATCTTTCTTTCTTTCTAGCTACCCTTACATATGGAGCCAACAACCACCATCCATAATATGTCCGCTCCGCGGGCAGAGTTCTGCGAGCCACCGCAATCATCAAAGCCAATCACAGCTTCTGGCTATGAACTCCGCCCAGGCTTTATAGCCATGGTTCGTGAACAACCCTTCTTGGGGTTCGACAGCAAAAACCCCTATCACCACTTACGGGAGTTTGAGCAACTATGTGCTTGCCTGACAATAGCAGGCATGTCACAAGAAACTCTGCGTTGGAAGTTGTTCCCGTTCTCTCTTTCTGAGAGAGCGAAACAATGGTACAACAATAGCGTAGGAAAAGTCAACGAAGATTGGAATGAATTGCGAAACAGATTCTGTATCACATTCTATCATATATCTCGTATAGCAAACCTACGACAAGAGATCCTCAACTTCCATCAACAAGAGAAGGAGTCGTTAGGTGCAGCCTGGGAATGATTCACCACTCTTTTACGATCAGGCCTAGACTTGTCACTCCCTAACCACGTAATGTTACAACATTTCTGGTTAGGGCTAAACAAGGAATCTGCCCTACAGCTGGATATTTCCACCGGAGGATCCTTTCTATGTAAAACCACAGAGGAAGGAGAGGTTCTTCTAGACCTTATTCTAGAAAATATGCCCCTTCCTGATTCCCTCCTACCGGAAAGCGAACCACAGAATGAAGAGGTCACTTCGGTGAAAACCAAACCAGAGATTCAAACTCTGAGGCCCTCATTGCCGACGGAACATCCGAAGGGAGTTTTCCTTCCTTCAGACTTTCCATTCTTCGAGGAGGAACATCTTGATGAATATGGAGATACCTCGAAGTATGTGAAGGACCGAAAATGCTAAAGCAAGGCGACCAGAGGGGGGTGAATGGGAGCCTCAAAATTTCTTTCGAAATTACGGCCTCTGTCCCAATAAAATCAACCCCAAGAGCAAAGCCAACACGCGTGATGTCCACGACCCAAGAGAATGGGTGGATGTTCCATAGGAACACAGCGGGACACCACAAAAGCTCCCTCGCCCAAATCCATGCAAGTCAACTATTGACAGGATGGACTTTGGGTAACCTCAACCTCCCCCAACCAACGCAAGGGGGATTCAGGCTTTTTCGCAAAGCGGGAAGCCCGGTTTCTGAAGAGCACAGAGTCGGGAATCCAACGCAAAAAGTGGATCTCAAATCGGAGCTCGAACGCAAAAGACACGGACGAAAACGCGCGCTGTCTGCACTGACCGGACTCTGGATGCGTCCGATCAGTGGGGACCGGACGCGTCCGGTCACGAGAATCACGTACTGGATGCTCTCTGTTCACGACTGGACTCACAGTGAACAAGCGTCCGGTGGCAATATCTGAGCGTCCGGTCAAGCACAGAAGAGGCAATGAACAGTGCCTTTGGTGCGTCTGGTCACGTGAAACCCTAGCGTCCGGTCTGTTATGCACAGCACGATCTCGCTCAGCCTTCAACGATCGGACGCACGAGGACAGCGTCCGGTCGGTTCGAGGCGTGTGTCCGGTCACCTCACGCGAACTGGACAGCGCGGGTGTTCAACGACCGGACTCTGACTCGGTGCGTCCGGTCGCTATGAGGCAGCGTCCGGTCACCCCGAGCAGCCCTCTGTTCGTCCACCGAATCGACCTGATCTCCCTCAAATCAATAGCACTAGGGCTCAAATTTCGTGTGAGGGATCACAAGGATGTTAGTGAGCTACTCCTAAGAGATCATGGCTCGAACCTAACTCCAATTCGGTGAATCGAAGAAAACGATGAAGAACGGGCAAGAACTCGATCCCAAAACTAAATCCGACCGATCTGTGAGTTTGTGAGGTATTAGAGAAATTCCTTTAGTAGAAAGAGGACTCTCACGAAGCTACACAGGATGGTTCAAACGGATTTGCGAATCTTCCCCCGAAACAAGAATTCTCGTGAAGATTGAAAGAGGGGAAAACGTGCAAACGCGAAGAACAAAATCGCAAGACAAATTAAAGCACGAATTTGATCCTTGGAATCAGCGGAATGGATGATTGATTAAGCACTCGGTGTCGGGCTACAAGCCACTCGTAGCAACACAAAGCTTGGATGGCGAAAAGCTCAAGAACAAGAGCCGGTCTCTACTCTAACCCTAGCCTCCTCTCACAGGAACAAAATGAGAGTGACACCTCCAAGGATTCCAAGAGATCCAGCTGCCCTAGCAGCCCCCTTCATATATATAGGCGCACGTCCAAAGACCAAAACGCCCTCTCATGAAGCACTCAACCCAAATACCCCCTAGGGGTAAAACCGTCCAACTCTGGTGGTTTCCATCCGACGGCCACGCCCGCACATCCGGTAGCTTCGCCTCGACGCGACCTCCCTGATGCCGCCACGTGCCGTCATGTCAACCACCGCGCCTTCCTCGTGGATAGCTTCGCCGCCGCGCCAGCCTCTCCACGCCGCCACGCATCGACCGTCCTTTTGGACCTTCCCCCGGTTTTGAGGCCCAAACCGGGAAACATGCCAGCCCAGGTTTTGAGGCCCAAACCTGGAAACCGTCCACCCCGAGTTTTGCGGCCCAAACTCGGAAACCCGCGAGCCCAGGTTTTGAGGCCCAAACCTAGAAACCGTCCACCCCGAGTTTTGAGGCCCAAACTCAGAAACCCGCGAGCCCAGGTTTTGAGGCCCAAACCTGGAAACCGTCCAACCCGAGTTTTGAGGTCCAAACTCGGAAATCGGCCACCCGAGTTTTGAGGCCCAAACTCGGAAACCGTCGATGGTAGCTTTTTGAGGCTCAGCTACCGAACCCGCACCGTAGACGGGATGTGGTTCGCACACCCCGACCACCGGCACCAATGCCGATGCATGTCCAGCCTCCACGCCGGGCACAACGCCTTTGCCTTCCTTCTTGACTCGGCCAACGGCACTTGTGCCGCACGCAAGCCCGTGTCCGACCTCCCGCCAAGTGCCACGACGCCATCGTCTTCCTCCCGACTCGGCCGATGCATAGCACATCCCCATGTGGTCTCGCTCGCCGATGCCACGTGCCAGCTACCACAGCTGGTCCTCTGGCCCTCTGGTCCGTCAGTCCAAGCCTCACGTCCGCCCTTCACCGCTCTGGGTACATCGGCATGGCACGTCCGCCGCACGGCACGCCCATCCTTCATCGCTCCCGGTCCGTCGGCACGACACGTCTCTACTTGACCTTCACCTCGCCATCGACCACTGTATCCGAGCTCAACACCTGCACATCAACACAGCCAAGAAACACATGTTGCACACGCACACCAACACAGAAACACCACAACTCAACGCCACTGGTTAGTCATAAACATTAAGCGCATAGCGAGATAATGACTCAACCGGGTAAAAGCCTCAAACCTTCCTCATCAAAGTCAATGATTCATCATATATGTTCTCAATCTCCCCCTTGATGAATGCATTGACTAAAAATAAAACCACAAAGGAAGGGTTTGAAGGCAAGCCTCATTCAAGTGCCCAAAAGCCAAGCGAAAGAAAACACAAGGCCACTTGAGATGAGGAAGGATCATGAAGACTCCAAATAAAAGCTCTTGGTCCCGAAAGAAATGGGAAAAGTGGGCAAAGCCTCCACATAACCGAAGAGTCAAGATAAAAACAAGAGTTTCATGAAATCCCAAAAGGTACTCGAAAACCAATCTCAAATAAATTGTCAAACAATCATCACAAAAGAAACCAAGGTACTTATCCACTTGGGTCAAAATTTCTCCCCCTTTTTCTCCCCCTTGATGATTGAATTGACAAAAACTTGGCACAAGAGATGGTTTGAGATACCAAAACTGAAAACTTGGTCCCCAAAGACATGGGCAACGGCTCAACGCAACCAAGCAAAGGATCGGAGCAACAACTCAACAAAGAGCAAAACTCGATCACACAGAGCAAAAGACTTGGTTCCCAAAGACATGGGCAACGGCTCGACGCAACCAAGTCAAAAATGAGCTATCCCTCAAGAAAAGGCAGAAAAAAGGGCTCAACACCACTAGCTCAAGGCTCGATACCAATTGAGGCTGAATCAACGTATAAGAATGCAAAACTGCTAGTCCCTCAAGATAGAGGCACAGAGGCTCAACACAACTAGCAGAAAATTTGATACCAATCACAAACAGCCAAAAATTGGTGAAAACAGCTAGTTCCTCAAGACAGAGGCACATAGGCTCGACGCAACTAGCTGAAAGGTCCATACCAATCGAAAATACCAAACAAAAATTGCTAGTCCTTCAAAAGAGAGGCAAAAATAACTCAACACGACTTGCAGGCTCGATACCGATTGAGAAAAACACAAAGAGAAGCTCGACACTAAATGGAGCACAAACACTCAGTGCACGCGGAGAAGCAGCAAGACAAAAGCGACTCCCCCTGAAAGCAAGCCTATATACAAAAGCTATGCAACAAAGCTCATGACACCAATTATACTCCATACCAAAAGATGGATACCAATTGAAACACATAAAAGAGCTATACCAAGTGAAGAAGGACATAAAAGAGCTAAACTCCCCCTTGCTCAAAGCTCTCTCCAAAATGCATGACTCTCCCCTTTGTGCCAACACACAAGCTCCCCCTTGCAAACAGCTTCTCCCCCTTGACAGAAGGGAACATGCTGAGGGGTTTTGGATATTTTTCACAAAGTTGACACAAACACAAGACAAGTCAACAACCAAAAGCATATGGGGGTGATCACAAGATGTATCGGAGCTGGGGGTATGTACACTAAGCTAAAAATGCATGATATGCACAATGCAACAGCTTCAAGTGTATAGCAATCAAAATGAAAAGATGCTCAAAAGGGTGCTGCCCTGAAAGTGTAGCAATCAATACAAATGCTAGCAAAGGCTCAAACTGATCAAATGAATACGAAATATGAACAATTAAGCATATGAGCAGTTTTAAGCCATTCAAAAGCAGTTCACCACATAAATAGCCCTTAGCATGAATAGACAGGAAATCAATCAAGTGCTAACTCAAGTATAAAAGGTGAACTACCCCTAGCAAAGTTCAATCATCATGCCATAGAATGAAACATCGACTTGTGTCATTATCAAATTTTATCGGAATTTGCAGCGGTATTAACACAAGTTCAAATTAAAAGCATGTGATTGCAAGAGGTTGAAAGCATGGTCATTGCCTAACTTTTCAACTGGGCTAAGCCTATGCAAGAACAGCAATCAGAAGCTTAAAGCACCGGTTTCGGTCTTACACTACACGGTTCAAGTTTAACTCAAAAGTGCAATGAGAAACAGTCTCGATACCATGAGGTGCTGACACATGCAATCCCATCTCGATCTTTTCAATTCACTTAGACTTGGATCAAATTTTAGCACAAGGTAAATATGAACAATCCAAGCAAGTGAATGACTCAGTGCAAGAGACATAGCAACCTAGCATACAAAAGATAGCACAAGTGATCTCAACACATCCTACCCATGCTAGTTGCCAATCTCAATGGTGAACAAATTAAATGTGTCATAGTTGATTAACCAAGTTCACCATTTGCAATTCAAAAAATAGCTTAGCTCATAACATGTATCAAGTGATCAAAAAGAGCCTAAGCTACAAGCATCATCATGAATACGCAGGTCATACCAAAAGGAGCATAGTCTCATTCTCATTGCTCTAAACATGAAGCTCTAAGATGCACTGGAATACATGATGAAATGCATGCAAAAACTAGTCTATCTGAAGGGCCGAGAAGCAACCAGAAAGCGACCAGAGGGGAGGTGAATGGGAGCTTTAAAATTTCCTTTCGGAAACTAGTAGCCACTGTCCCGAGAATCACCCCGAAAGACAAACCCTAGAGCTTGCTAATGTCCACGACCCTAGATGTAGGGTGGATGCTTCCAAGAAGCACAGCGGGACACTACACAACTCTAGAAAGCCAACGCAAAAGACGGAAACCAAATCCGACAACGAGCGAGCGAACTGCGAATGAAATAGCCCGAGACAGCACTGACCGGACTCACCAGAGCGTCCGGTCACAAGGCACCGGACACGTCCGGTCATAGGAAATCAGTTCTGGAACCTCTCTGTATTGGACCGAACTCTGGGGAGCAGAGCATCCGATCGACTGCTGTGCGTCCGGTCAGAACAAACAAGAGCAGTGAACAGTAGCACACATGAGTCCGGTCGCTTGAGCAGATGAGCGTCCGGTCAGCTACGCGAAATCTGCGCGTGACATTCAACCACCGGACGCACGGGGTCAGCGTCCGGTCGTGTTGATGCCAGCGTCCGGTCACCCCGAGTCAGGTACGTTCATCCACCGATTCGACTCGATCTCTCCCAAAACAAATCCTCTAGGGATCAAACTTGGAGAGAGGAGTCACAAGGAAGATAGTGAGCTATCTCTAAGAGATCATGGCTCGAACCTTACTCCAAATCGATGAATCGAAGAAATTCGGGAAAGGGAGAAAAACTTGACCCAAAACCAAAATCGATCGATCTCCTAGACCGTGAGGTTAGAGGTGTATTCCTTCGATGGAAAGAAGTGCCTCACAACCTAGAACAACTTGGTTCAAACGAATTTGCAAAAGATGAACCGAGCAAAGAGATCGAGCGACGGGAAAACGAGGAGAAAAAGGATTCCGCGAAGAACACGAACAGAACGCGAATCACAACCATGAATTGCAACCGTGTGGCTACCACACGCTACAACAGTGAGGTTATGGCCTCACTTCCTCAAAATCTCCAGTACACAGAGGTATGGTTCTCTGCGGATCTCAGCTAGCTACAGCAGGGGATTGGGAGAGCAGGAAACCCTAGAAGCAAAGAGAAAATGAACTGAGATGGATGGGGAGGTGGGTGTCTCCCCCTACTTATCCTAATTCTAACTATTCCTAATTCCCACTCTACCCCTAACTACTTACAGAGCGAACCAGCTAAACCCTAAGGTTATTCTGGACCAACTCGATGGAAGGTGGATCCGACGGCCACGCCCGCACAACTCGTAGCGTTGCCTCAACGCAACCTCCCGATTGCCGCCACGTGCCGCCACCGCTCTACACCCCCGGTTTTGTGGCCCAAACCGGGAAACCAGCCTTTCCAGCCAACCCCCGGTTTTGAGGCCCAAACCGGGAAACCAGCCCACCAGCATCTGAGTTTTGAGGCCCAAACTCAGCAAACCCGCAGCACCCAGGTTTTGAGGCCCAAACCTGGAAACCGTCCTCAGCCCGAGTTTTGTGGCCAAACTCGGAAACCGTCCGCACCCAGGTTTTGAGGCCCAAACCTGGAAACCGTCCACCCGATGGTTTTTCTCTGGCTCTACCACCAAACCGAAGCTGTAGAGGGGATGCACCTCCCGTGCACCCCGTCCACCGACACGTGTCCCCATGTCCATGACTCAGGCAACACATGACCGCAAGTCTTCGCTTGTCGTTGTCCCAGGCTGTCAGCCACCACAGCTGATCCTCGGGCCACCGGTCCCTCAGTCCAAGCCTCACGTCCGTCCTTCGCCACTCTCGGTCCATCGGCACGGCACGTCTCTACTTGACCTTCACCTTGCCTCTGATCACTGTATCCGTGCTCGACACCTGCACAACACAAGCCAAAGAACATGCGCATCATCCCAGTTGATAATCACTCAGAGACTCGGCATACACCCATGTATCCGCACTATCAAAGACAAAGCAAAACTAGCCTAAAAAGAACAGAGCAAAAGCTAGTCTAAAAAGGAAGACCCAAAACAAAAGGGTATCGGAGAAATCCAACTATGATACAACGAGCAAAATGCTTCCCCAACTAAAAAGGGAAACACACACCAAACTCACAAATAAAGAGCCAAGAACCGCTCAAGCGACAGCCAGCAAAAATCCTCATCGAAAAGTGTTGACACCAGATTTTCGCACACGCAAGGATATGACAGGAGGATCCAGTCAGCAGAGGAGGCAGATTCGGCAAGCGATCGACAGCTGTTTGGTCCTCTGAGTTTCGGTAACTGTCTACGCGGTCGGCTATTTCGCGAGGCCATGGTTCCATTCGAAAAACGAGTATTGTGAGTAAAGCCGGCTTGTACGAGAAGACACAGGGTGATGGAAGGCACCAAATAATGTAGGGTTTATATCTTTCCGTATTTCATTGTAAAGTTGTAATCGTCTAGGACTCGTGTTTCGTCCAGGGTATAAATATAAGCCCTCGACCATTGTAAAATTGTTCACAACCACTTCAATACAACCGGCCCCGTGCCATCTTCGAGTCCTTATAGTCGTGTCGTCGAGTTCTTCGAGAGGAATCATCGATCCGTCGACCTCCGTAAGTACCGGCAACCTTGCTATCATGTCTAGTATCATGCGGTGGATTTAGATATGATGCAAGTAGTCTCATACGTTAAGCTTAGTATCGTGCGGCGGATTTAAGCTTATGACGGGAAGTTTTTACCTATGACTTGTATCGTGTGGCGGATTAAGTCATGAGTAAAAATAGTTATCGGCTCTGTTAGATTTGGCAGATCTAATAGATTCATCAAGTTATCATGTGTTATATGTTTTATTCATTTAATTCATACAACACCTTTTGCCCAATCTAGATTGATCTTCGTTCGGCCTTGTCGCACGAGTTTGTTTGTGCTTTGCTGATTATACGATCACGATGGCCGAACCGACTTTCAATCTAGATTGTTACATGTTGCGGGTTCATGCATGTCGATCATGTTTAAGTTTTGATAGAGCTGGGTGTCGTGCGGCAGGTGCAGGTTTTAGATTAGTTTAATCATGCTTTGCTTGTATGTTTCTTCTCCATGGACCCCAGTTCGGCTAGTTTGCCGATTCTGGTTAAGCTTACATGAGTAATGAGTATGTATAGATCTGTTCAGATGTATGTGTGCTTTTAGCTTCTTATAATTAGATCGTATCATGCGATGGATTAATCTAATTATAAGGAGTGGTGTAGATTTACAGCAAGTGGTATCATGCGGTGGATTAGCTTTGCTTGAGTTTATACCTGACGGGTTTATGAAGGCTGGACGTGCGGCAGACTAGCTGGATTGGCCTATGCATATGTTATCTGAATAGATTTGTATTTACAAGTTACCTCTTTTACTCTTTTGTCACATATGTATTCGGCACTCGACATGTTTACGTGTTTTCTCTTTATACTTGCCGAATGACATCTTAAACCTGTTTCGACAAACAGCTTCTATAGCTGTGTGCCGTCGTGATTGGCTTCCAAAGCCATACATATGGAACTGTCTGGTGTTTGCCCGGCATGTTCCAAGGTATTCTCACATTTTTATCCCTTGTTGGTTTTCAGGTCAAACCGACTGGCACGTCTCCGGGTTCGATACACCCCGGGCTCCCGATTGAAGCTAGCCTCGTTCGGCTTGCTGTGTGCCTTTGACGCGAGGTGCCACGTTTTGCGTCAACAAAAAGACCACACAGCAAAAAGAGGTCAAGGAAGAAGAGTACCAAAACCCTAACTCAGAAGTGTGTCGGAGGTACCTCATGGAGCGCATGACCGTCTGCTGGTGTGATACCCGAGGGGACGCCTGAATCTGCTGAACTTCGGGGCGCCTGCCTCGCCGAAGTCGTCTCCCCCTCGCCTGATGCTATCGCTCCTACAGGTGCAGCTAGTGCTCGCTGGAGAGCTGCTCGAACGGAACCCCAAGTCATGGCAGAAGTGGGATCGGGTCCGTGAGCTGAAATGCTCTCTCCAGGCTCCTGTTCTCCTGCACACTCAAAGGCAGAAGAAACACAAGGCGTTGTCTCGTCCAGTGTGACCTCAAGGTCTCCACGAAAACGATTAGTCACATAATAAGCATAAGGTGAACTCTCAACAAAAGGAGATCTACCTATGAATGATACCGCAAGGAGATCTGAACTCAAGCTAGTCAAGACTACCATGCAACAGGATAAAGCACTATGGAGCAAAATGCAGCCTCGAGACATGATCAACCCAAACACAGCCTAAACCTCAACACATGCTATAATGCAAGATAATGATAGCAATAGATCCAAAAGCATGTAACATGATAAAATTGTGGAAAGGCTAGTGCTCAAAACAAATCATATCAACAGGATACATGTAGCTAACCAAAACTAGCACCTGAAAAGTGATACCTAATGAACATCATACCTCTACAAGTAAGGCTCATAGAGAAGTATGGAAAAGCATGGCATAATGTTCATGAGGATCACAAACTAGCATGAAAAGTGGAATAGCCACCAAAGCTGTACACAAGGCTAGCATGACATGATATACAAGATAGCACATGCTAGTCTACATCAAAACATCATACAAAGAAAAATGTACATGCAAGAACTATACAAGTGAGCACATGAACGTCCATCTCATACCACAAGAAATAGCACATGGATGTACAAGGTATGAGTGTATAATAAGAAAGCTCACCAAGCTGCAAAAACCTCTTTGGAGGCAATTCTAAGCGGGGTGTAGAGAACCATCAACTCCTGGTCACATCTAAAAGATCAAGCTCCATCAGGCGCATGTTCTCCACCCCGCGTCCTCATATCTACACACAAGAGGACACAGTAACCCGAGTCTTGGATCCCGAAGGGTTAGCAAGCATGTACTTGGGAATCCAGGACTTGGTCACAAATCTCAACTTATCATGTGGGTCAGCATGATGCAAACGCTGGTTCAAATGCAATTGTGAAACACCCTTGGAAGCATTCCTCAAAAGGACAACTCGAGGAGAAGAACGAGTTGTACCACGGGAAAAGAGGCAAACATCTTCCAAGGTTTTTGTAGAAGAACCAATAGAAGCACCATGAGAAGCATGACGTGGACCGAGAGAAGAAGCACTAGAAGCATGTCCACGACCATGACCTATCCCACTAGAAAAGGAGTCATAAAACCCATCAACAAAGAGGGGCTTCTTACTAGGAGCACAAGCGTTCATGCCATGAGAAGGGCTATGAACCACCATCTTCCTAGAAGAACGAGCTTGGCGCAAGCGTTTGGCACGCCGATAGCAAAAACTTTCTTGATGCCCATCTTTCTCACAAAAAGAGCAATGGTACAAAGGCCTACTGGAAGGCACACCATTCTCTGACAAGTGAGAAGTCCCTTGGGACTTAGAACAAGAAGCATCAATGTTCAACTTGGTGCCATCACTAGGAGCACACGTGCCATGGAAAAGGCTACGTTGCTTCTTAAAAGCCTTAGCTCGAATACGTCGCTCGTGTTTGACACGACGGAAACAAAAATCGAATGAGTGTCCATCCTTCTTGCAAAAGGTGCAATGGAAAACTGGATTGGGATCATGAGTCCCAAAAATGTGAGAAGCACCTTTGTCAAGAGAAGTCCCTCGGACATCACTCGAAGAACCAACAAGGTTAGGAGTAGCTATGAAAGAGCTATCTGGAACCTTGGCACAAGTGCTATCGTCAAAAGACTCACGCACATTACAAGAACTCAACTCTGGTTGCAAAGATGCAAACTCAGAAATATCAACATCGGAGTTGGAAGAAATGCGTGACTCAAACGACTTAGCACAAAGACTCTTGCATCTTTTGGCTAAAACCTCATTTTCAAACATGAGGCGGTCACAAGTACCACAAGGAGTGTTTCTCAAGTTTTCCATCTCCTTTTCAATGCACTCAGCATATGTGGTATGCAAGAGCTCAATCTCCTTCTCAAGGTTGGCACTCATATCATTGTGCTCAACCAACTTAGCGCTCATATCATCGCGCAAAACTTTCAAAGCCAAAACTTCTTTTTCCAAATCAATGCATGATGTGCACAGGAAATCGGTGGAAGAAACATCACCATTCACATCAAGCAAGGAATCATGAATAGCACAAGAAGTAAGGCAAGCATTTTTATTAAAAGAGCACAAGCTACAAGGCCTAGCATTTATCTCAATAATTTCAGCCCTAGCATGCTCAAGTTCATCTACACATGTGGTGTGAGTCAATTTTAGTTTATCAATTTCAGCAAGCAAAGACTCACAAGAAACACATGGTAAAGAAGCTTTTGACCTAAGCAAGGCTATTTCAGATTTAGCATAAACAAGGTCCTTGTGCAAGTCAAAGCAAACAAGACATGGTATGGAAGCATTTGATTTCAACATTTCATTCTCAGATTTTAAGCTACCAAGAGAAAAGCATAGCTCATCATTCTTCCTAACCATGTCACTACAAGAGGTGCAAGGTAAAGATGCACTAGACTTCCAATGAAAAAGGCCACATTTTAACCTAGTAATGGAGCATTTCAATTTCTTGATCTTTCTATGCAAGGTATCACAAAGCTCATCATATCTCAGGTTATCATCACAACAAGCTTCAAATCGTTGGGACAAAATCCCAAGACTAGCGAGAAGTGTACCTTTCTTGGCCTTGCCAAGTTCACGTATACGATCCCCCGTTGAATGCTCATCATCTCCTAGGAAGTCCAGCAAAGCTTCCACCTCACGTTCCGCCTCAAGAGCCGCACTCCTCCTTCTTGCCAAAGTGTCGTCCTCAATCGCATGTCCAAGACTCAAACCTAAGGACAAAGACACACTGGAAGAAGAGCTTGGTGCCATTTCCAAAAGCACTGTTAGTGTTAGCCAAACAAAAGCTCAACACCTCGACAAACCACGTCGGAAGCCACAACCGCTCTCAAAAGGTCGCCTTCGCGGATCAGGAACCGGTTAAGTTAGAGAGATCCTTAACTGGCTCCGATACCAATTGAAGGACCGAAAATGCTAAAGCAAGGCAACCAGAGGGGGGGTGAATGGGAGCCAAAAAATTTCTTTCGAAATTACGGCCTCTGTCCCAATAAAATCAACCCCAAGAGCAAAGCCAACATGCGTGATGTCCATGACCCAAGAGAATGGGTGGATGTTCCCTAGGAACACAGCGGGACACCACAAAAGCTCCCTCGCCCAAATCCACGCAAGTCAACTAGTGACAGGATGGACTTTGGGTAACCTCAACCTCCCCCAACCAACGCAAGGGGGATTCAGGCTTTTTCGCAAAGCGGGAAGCCCGGTTTCTGAAGAGCACGGAGTCAGGAATCCAACGCAAAAAGTGGATCTCAAATCGGAGCTCGAACGCAAAAGACACGGACGAAAATGCGCGCTGTCTGCACTGACCGGACTCTGGATGCGTCTGATCAGTGGGGACCAGACGCGTCCGGTCACGAGAATCACGTACTAGATGCTCTCTGTTCACGACTGGACTCACAGTGAACAAGCGTCCGGTGGCAATATCTGAGCGTCCGGTCAAGCACAGAAGAGGCAATGAACAGTGCCTTTGGTGCGTCTGGTCACGTGAAACCCTAGCGTCCGGTCTGTTATGCACAGCACGATCTCGCTCAGCCTTCAACGATCGGACGCACGAGGACAGCGTCCGGTCGGTTCGAGGCGTGTGTCCGGTCACCTCACGCGAACTGGACAGCGCGGGTGTTCAACGACCGGACTCTGACTCGGTGCGTCCGGTCGCTATGAGGCAGCGTCCGGTCACCCCGAGCAGCCCTCTGTTCGTCCACCGAATCGACCTGATCTCCCTCAAATCAATAGCACTAGGGCTCAAATTTCGTGTGAGGGATCACAAGGATGTTAGTGAGCTACTCCTAAGAGATCATGGCTCGAACCTAACTCCAATTCGGTGAATCGAAGAAAACGATGAAGAACGGGCAAGAACTCGATCCCAAAACTAAATCCGACCGATCTGTGAGTTTGTGAGGTATTAGAGAAATTCCTTTAGTAGAAAGAGGACTCTCACGAAGCTACACAGGATGGTTCAAACGGATTTGCGAATCTTCCCCCGAAACAAGAATTCTCGTGAAGATTGAAAGAGGGGAAAACGTGCAAACGCGAAGAACAAAATCGCAAGACAAATTAAAGCACGAATTTGATCCTTGGAATCAGCGGAATGGATGATTGATTAAGCACTCGGTGTCGGGCTACAAGCCACTCGTAGCAACACAAAGCTTGGATGGCGAAAAGCTCAAGAACAAGAGCCGGTCTCTACTCTAACCCTAGCCTCCTCTCACAGGAACAAAATGAGAGTGACACCTCCAAGGATTCCAAGAGATCCAGCTGCCCTAGCAGCCCCCTTCATATATATAGGCGCACGTCCAAAGACCAAAACGCCCTCTCATGAAGCACTCAACCCAAATACCCCCTAGGGGTAAAACCGTCCAACTCTGGTGGTTTCCATCCGACGGCCACGCCCGCACATCCGGTAGCTTCGCCTCGACGCGACCTCCCTGATGCCGCCACGTGCCGTCATGTCAACCACCGCGCCTTCCTCGTGGATAGCTTCGCCGCCGCGCCAGCCTCTCCACGCCGCCACGCATCGACCGTCCTTTTGGACCTTCCCCCGGTTTTGAGGCCCAAACCGGGAAACATGCCAGCCCAGGTTTTGAGGCCCAAACCTGGAAACCGTCCACCCCGAGTTTTGCGGCCCAAACTCGGAAACCCGCGAGCCCAGGTTTTGAGGCCCAAACCTAGAAACCGTCCACCCCGAGTTTTGAGGCCCAAACTCAGAAACCCGCGAGCCCAGGTTTTGAGGCCCAAACCTGGAAACCGTCCACCCCGAGTTTTGAGGCCCAAACTCGAAAACAGGCCACCCGAGTTTTGAGGCCCAAACTCGGAAACCGTCGATGGTAGCTTTTTGAGGCTCAGCTACCGAACCCGCACCGTAGACGGGATGTGGTTCGCACACCCAGACCACCGGCACCGATGCCGATGCATGTCCAGCCTCCACGCCGGGCACAACGCCTTTGCCTTCCTTCTTGACTCGGCCGATGACACTTGCACCGCACGCAAGCCTGTGTCCGACCTCCCGCCAAGTGCCACGACGCCATCGTCTTCCTCCCGACTCGCCCGATGCATCGCACATCCCCATGTGCTCTCGCTCGCCGATGCCACGTGCCAGCTACCACAGCTGGTCCTCTGGCCCTCTGGTCCGTCAGTCCAAGCCTCACGTCCGCCCTTCACCGCTCTGGTTACATCGGCATGGCACGTCCGCCGCACGGCACGCCCATCCTTCACCGCTCCCGGTCCGTCGGCACGGCATGTCTCTACTTGACCTTCACCTCACCATCGACCATTGTATCCGAGCTCAACACCTGCACATCAACACAGCCAAGAGACACATGTTGCACACGCACACCAACACAGAAACACCACAACTCAACGCCACCGGTTAGTCATAAACATTAAGCGCATAGCGAGATAATGACTCAACCGGGTAAAAGCCTCAAACCTTCCTCATCAAAGTCAATCATTCATCATATATGTTCTCAGTATGCTTATCAAAAGAAGCCACTAGTTCCTGCCATTCCACTAGATCCTCTGGAAGAATCTTTTCTAACAAAGTCCCTAAAGGAACTATCAGCCGAATGAGTAGTGAATGGATAGAAGAGGCAGAATGCTCTCCCAAGAAATTCGGATTAGCAACGCCTGTTCTAATATCCATACCAAAATAGGGCGGAACTGGATCGAAGTGCCTTACAACCCAACGGTCGGGGTAAACATAATGTCTGCAACATTTGCAAACACTTTCCCTCATGAGCCTCTCATCCTGACCAGAAAGAAATTAAGGCTCGATACACAAAGTGTCGTAGACGGTCTAGGCATCCTTCACGGTATAGCAATTAAACATGATGACAATGTGCTAATGCTAGACTTCCATGTCTTCGACATTCAAGACTTCGATGTCTTGATTGGGCTCCCCCTACGGAAACTGTTGGAAGAACCTCCAACGACTGGAGAATTAGATGTCAAGTTAGGGAGGGAAACCTTTTCTATACCTATCTTACAAGCCACCAATTCGATAGCAGAACCCCTCTCTACATCCTATGAGCCCAAGGCAGTTGTGTCGGTTGAACCCTTCGAGTCAATCCTGGAAAAGGATGCTGAACACTTCATCCATGAAAGGAGCGACTCGAAAGAAACCATAGACCTTCCAAAAGAAGAAGCACCAACACCTCCACAGATTGAGCTAAAACCCCTACCCGCTGGCTTACGCTATGTTTTTCTGCATGGCAACAAACAAACTCTTGTCATCATTAGCAATAAACTCTCTGATGAGGAGACAACCAAACTCATTGTCGTACTAGAAAAACACCGCTCAGTCTTCGGGTATTCCTTGCAAGATCTCAAGGGAATTAGCCCAACCTTATGTACCCATCGCATGCCTATTGACCCTGAGCACGCTCCTTCACGAGAACCTCAACGCAGGCTCAATAATGCGATGAGGGAAGTCGTGAAGAAGGAAGTGCTAAAACTTCTTCACGCCGAGATCATTTATCCCGTACCACACAGTGACTGGGTAAGTCCCGTCCAAGTGGTCCTTAAGAAAGGGGGGATGACGATCGTTGAAAATAATAAGAATGAATTAATCCCACAACGAACCGTCACAGGGTGGAGAATGTGCATCGACTATAGAAAACATAATGCGGCAACAAAGAAAGACCACTTCCTGTTGCCCTTCATTCATGAAATACTAGAGCGGCTGGCGAAACATTCTTTCTTTTATTTCCTTGATGGGTATTCTGGATATCATCAGATCCCGATCCACCCTGATGATCAAAGCAAGACAACTTTCACTTGCCCATATGGAACTTATGCATACAGACGCATGTCTTTTCGGGTTGTGCAATGCACCCGCTTCATTCCAACGGTGCCTGATGTCTATTTTCTTTGAGATGAATGAGGAAATCATGGAAGTCTTCATGGATGATTTCTCCGTCTATGAACTTGGACAAAGTCTTGCAAAGATGCCGGGAGAAGGACCTAGTACTTAACTGGGAAAAGTGCCACTTCATGGTCCGGGAAGGCATCGTCCTCGAGCATCTAGTGTCCGAGAGGGGGATCGAGGTAGATAAAGAAAAAATCAAAGTAATTAAACAACTACCTCCCCCAGTGAACATAAAAGGAGTCCGCAGCTTTCTAGGTCATGCAGGGTTTTACAGACGTTTTATAAAAGATTTCTCTCGTATCGCTAGACCCCTCACAAACCTACTCGCTAAGGATGCCCCCTTTGAGTTCATGGATGAGTGTCTTACTGCCTTTCATACCCTCAAAAAGGCACTCATCTTAGCGCCAATCATCCAACCTCCCGATTGGACACTGTCATTTGAGATCATGTGTGATCCTAGTGACTATGTTGTTGGTGCGGTTCTTAGCCAAACCAAAGATAAGAAGCATCATGCGATCGCTTACGACAGCAAGACACTGACAGGAGCCTAGCTCAACTATGCCACCACCGAAAAAGAGCTCCTTGTTGTTGTCTTTGCTATAGACAAGTTTCGATCTTACTTAGTAGGAGCTAAAATCATCATTTATACTGATCATGCTGCTTTAAAATATCTGCTCACTAAGAAAGACATGAAACCTCGTCTAATTAGATGGATTCTGCTGCTACAAGAATTTGATTTAGAGATTAAAGATAAAAAGGGTGTAGAAAATACATTAGCAGATCATCTTTCGCGTATGCAAGTCACTAACCTGCAGGAACCACCCATCAATGACTTCTTATGCGATGACATGCTGTTAAAGGTGACGGACACCACCCCATGGTATGCAAACATTGTAAACTTCATGGTTGCAGGATATGTACCACCAGGGGAGGACAAGAGAAAACTCCAAATGGAAAGTCGTCGTCACCTTTGGGATGACCCGTACCTGTATCGGGTATGCTCTGATGGGCTGCTGAGGAGATGCGTGCCCATAGCTGAAGGGATACAAATTATCGAGAAGTGCCATGCTGGACCATACGGAGGTCATTATGGAGTCTTCTGCACCGAGGCCAAAATCTAGCAATGCGGATTCTTTTGGCCGACGATGTATGAAGACACCAAAGAATTCATCAGAAGATGCAAAAAGTGTCAGTTTCAAGGTAGCATCACAGCTCGCAACACCATGCCCCTACACTACAACCTTCAAATAGAAATATTTGATGTGTGGGGCATAGACTTTATGGGGCCATTCCCAAAGTCACAAGACTATGAGTACATCCTGGTGGCTGTGGACTATCTGTCCAAGTGGGTGGAAGCTCTACCATGTCGGGCAGCAGACTCCAAGCATGCTCGGAAGATGTTCCATGAGATAATCTTCCCACGCTTTGGAGTACCCTGCATGGTAATCATCGACGGGGGATCGCACTTCATCGACAGGAAGTTCCGAGTTTTCCTCAGAGAACTCGGGGCTAACCATAATATCGCTACCCCTTACCACCCACAAACAAGCGGACAAGCAGAAACCTCCAACAAACAGATCAAGAGCATCCTACAGAAGACAATCAACGATATTGGGAAAGGATGGAAAAGCAAACTACCTGATGCTCTTTGGGCATACAGAACAGCTTATAAAACCCCCATCGGCATGTCACCATTCCAGTTGGTCTACAAAAAAAGTTGTCATTTACCAGTCGAGCTTGAACACCGAGCTCACTGGTCTATCAAGACCTGGAACATGGTGTTAACACCAGATTTTCGCACACACAAGGGAATGATAGATGGGTCAGTGTGCGAGGGATGGTCAAATGATGCATTCGGCAGAAGACCAAGATCGGATAAATTTCAGGGTTCCGGTGAATGCATGAGCGGTCGGCTATTTTGCAAGGCGGTGATATTATTCAGGAAATAAATATGGCAAATGGAGCCGACTTGTGCGAGAAGACACGTGGCGATGGAGGACGCCAAGAGGAAAATAGGTATAGGGCTCGTATTTTCCTAGACGACTACGACTTTTATAAGGAAACTAGGAAAATACGAGCCCTATCCCTATTTTCCTCTTGGCGTCCTCCATCGCCACGTGTCTTCTCGCGCAAGTCGGCTCCATTTGCCATATTTATTTCCCGAATAAAATCACTGCCTTGCAAAATAGCCGACCGCTCATGGATTCACTGGAACCCTGAAATTTATCCGATCTTGGTCTTCAGCCGAATGCATCATACGACCATCCCTCGCACACTGGCCCATCTGTCATTCCCTTGTGTGTGTGAAAATCTGGTGTTAACACCATGTTCCAGGTCTTGATAGCCCAGTGAGCTCGGTGTTCAAGATCGACTGGTAAATGACAACTTTTTTCGTAGACCAACTGGAATGGTGACATGCCGATGGGGGTTTTATAAGCTGTTCTGTATGCCCAAAGAGCATCAGGTAGTCTGCTCTCAATTTTTTGATCCATGATGACACCAGGATAGTATTTCTTAAGGGACTTTTCAGTTTTCAGCTTTCTGTCCTCATTGTCAATCGGCAATATGAGTTCCCAAACAATCAACCAAAATTGAACAACTTTTAGCCGAACCCTATCGGCTTCCCGATTCTGGAGTTTCGACCTCCTCTAGTCATTAAAAATCCGGCCTGGCCCAATAACGGCCCATAAACTGTGAAAAACTTTACTCCGGTGCTTGATTTCCAGTGCGCAAGCCATGGTTCTATAAATATGACCCTACACAGGTTGTCACTCTTGACTTCAATCAAACAGTTTGACTCGCAAACTCTCCACTTCTCAGTTTTTAGCTCAGGCCAGATAGAAAATCCTTCGCTTGTGTTTCCACCAATGGCAGGCAACGGTGACCACGGCAGGCATCCCATTGGAGACGAAGCAGGAGGAAGCCGAGCATCAACTCACCGACATTATGGGTAAAAAATTGATTTCTTGCCCCCTTGCGGTAGCTTTCCTTGTTCATCTATTCCTAATTCGTTGTCCACTCTCCCTCCAGGGTGGGGTCTTCCTCCAGCCAAGCTTGGGTTCCTTTTCCAGAAACGGTAGCTCTAATAGCCTCTCTCAATCCTTTCCCTAAGCCATCAGATTCTGAGTTTGATGATTCACCTCAGCAAACCTGTTTGGATGCCCTTCGGTACCGCGAGGAAAGGGATAAGGCCCAGAAGGAACTGGAAGATGTATCTAAGAAGCATGACATTGAGGAAGCTGAATAGGCAGACCAACGGAAATAGCTTTGCAGCATCATTACAGGTTAGTGAAGCCTTGGTCCTCTTCTTCTGGTTGAGCTTGCCTTGCCTGACGCATCCTTTCCTCTTGCTAGCCCTTTCTGCAGAGAATGATCGTCTAAAAATGGCAGTGAACAAAATTTCCATCAAGGTGAATGCTCATGGGGATTCAGCTGAGGCTCGTCTTGATGCTATGGATGGCCGCATAGATCAGGCCGTCGTTCAAGGTGTACATGCTGGGGTCTCCCTTGGGCTAGCAGCAATGAGCTCTTGGACCAAAGAGGACTACTACTCTCTACCAATCAGCTTCGCAGACGGATACCTGGATGAAATGGAAGATATTGAAGATTATGATGATCATGCCGCTGCTATTGCCGAAACTATTGACCCGCAGTCCATTCTGAATAAATTATTCCAAGGGTAGTTTGTACTAGGACAAATCTGTGAAAGAAGTCTGTAACAACTGAAACTTGTTCTTCTCTGAATAATGTCCACTTGCATCTCTCGAATACTCAGTGATTTTTCCTTGATTGCAACATTTTTCAGAGGAACGCTTCCCGAACGCATGACGTCATCTTAGCCGACTAAATCTCATTTTGACATGTCATATCACTCGGCATCTTAGTTACTGCACTTCACCTTTCTCTCTTCCCGATAAACTTGCTAACTGAAAATTGCTAGGATCACCAGGGTCATGAACATTTTTTGTGCTAAAGGCGATATAAACAGTATCGGCTATATTCCAAATCATTAGAGCATTTTTCTGATAAAGACGATGCTTTACATCGGCTATCTCTGTATACAAATATTCTTGAATCTGCTTCATATACAATTACTACGCGTTCGGCTTTTGACAAGTAGTGCCGAAGCTTGGTTCATAAGCAACACATACATGAACAAAATTTCTTCATAGCCGAGTACCCGTCTCTGGGTCTAACATTTTCGGCTAAAGCAAGCTATTACTCTCCTTTAAATTTTGTATAAGGGCTGATCCTATCGTTAGGCTATCGGCCGCCACGTACAACTTGAACAAATTTATCAAGTCGTGAAAGTGCCTTCATATATTCTTCAATCTCATCAAAAGTTGTACGTCACCTCACGTGAACTCTTGATCTTTCTTTAGCTTTGGCAACGGAGAAATAGGCAGAACCCTTTCAAAAGGTTTATCAATTTCAATCTATAATCTGGACCAAACTTGCACATATTGGTCTTGTTTCGGCTTCATCACCAATACTTTATTCCTTGTCAGCCGATGCGAAATCTGGTCCTAACTTTCCTCCATTACCACTAATTGGATTACTTGTTCAAAAATTACTCTGAGAGCCGATTGTTTGAATCGGTTGTTGGTCTTTGTCAAAAACACTCATAGGACCTATTTCCGAAACTCTTCCAGAGAAACACTCGACACCATCATACTCCCAATAGATAGGTTTTGCATTAGTGACACTCACCGAATCATCAGCATAGACAATTTCGACGTCTTCTCCAATCCACTGGATGAGGAATTGATGCATAGTTGACGGAACAAAGCAGTTTGCATGTATCCAATCCCTTCCTAAGAGCAAACTGTATGCCCCCTTGCCATCAATGACGAAGAAAGTAGTAATCAAAGTCTTTGACCCGATCGTCAACTCAACATGAATTGCTCCTCGAGTATGAGAAGAATTACCAGCAAAGTCCCTCGACACCATGTGTAACGTAACGGCCCTAATCCCATGGCCCACTGATCACCGTCAACCACTGACAGTCGATCCGTACAGCCAAGAGATTAAGACCGGTTCCGCTACTGGGCTACATCAGTGCCCGATGTCCGCAGGATCATCTCACAATTCAGTTACAATCTCTTGAACATTTTGACAAATAACATCGGAGTAAATAGCGGAAGACTTAGATAACAATAGTTTTACAAACCAGGGTTCAACATAAAATTAAAGTGAAGTTATTACAGACCATAGTTCAAATAGATAGAGTTGGCAGAGTAGCATATGACAACAACTAAAGGGTAAAGATACTTCACCCAGCCCGAGGGTGAATAATCACTCATCGGCCTCATCGGCCTCTTCCTGAACAACAGTCACACAGCAGGGTCCAAGGCATACTGATGAATCTGCCATACCTGCAACATGGGTAATAAAACCCTGAGTACAAAGGTACTCAACAAGACTTACCCGACTAAAGAAAAAGGGAGAAGACTCAGGTATGAGAGGCTTAGGGTAGTCAAGGTAAAGCTTTAAGCAAGTTCAAGTATTTTCCGGAAAAAGCATTTTTGTAAACCTTATTTTATTTTGGAAAGATTCAGTCTTTCTCAATTCTTCATCATTCATGATTCATTTTACATTTCAAAACATTCCTAGTTGAGAACCACTCGTCGTTGACAGTCAGTGGACCAAGTCTCCATAACCGAGGAGCAACGTTAATCCGGATAAATAATACTCAGCTGAGGATCCCTATCCACACTGCATATGTAGCACCCAAGCTTGCATATGCCAACTCGTCTTCCACGATTCCTCCAAGATTGGGCCCGGTCCTACGCCACCCGGAAGTACAGTACACCACTCCAATCCGGGACTCTAACCCACGTGGGTACATGCTACTTCCGCCATCTCTCCACTCCCAGTGCGCGGTTGTCGGTCCAATAATGGATTTCTCGGAGCCAGAGCTTTCCGTAGTATGTGAATAGTTACAAGTCTTGACCAGCAGGCCCCCATACGGATGGTCCCTACATTTTTCCGCCAGCGACAAGCACCTCGGGACTCTAACCCAAGAGTACAGGTCCTGTCGGTTTTTCAACCCTGTCCCGGTCGGTGTCAACTGTTGAGTCCCGGACTACAACATGACGGCACCGTACGCGCGGACAACCTCTTCACGACCATGACCACATGCTAGCTAGGCAAGCAGTCATCGAACGGGAAGTAAAACCAAATCCCCATAAAGTTTCTTTCAGTGATCACACTTTTGAAAATGGCATTTTTATTGCAAAGTCTAATTCAATAAGCATTGCTAAGCATTTTTCAAATACTTTTGAAAAGCAGGCTTCGGGTGTATCAGTGGTCAAGGTGGATAATGCATCAGTTAGGATATCACTCAACTCCTATAAACCTAATGCAATAATTTAACTCAAAAGCATTTAAGGAAATCACTTTATAAATTCAAGGAAGGGTTAAATGCACCGGGGCTTGCCTTGGATGGCAAAAAGGACGGACTCGGGGTTGGTGGTGTAGGTGCCGGAGCTCGGGGTTGCCTCGGGGACAGATCCTTCGGTGGCTACCTGGACTTCAGGTCCTTCTTCCTCGGTCACTATACGTATGCAATGATGCATGCACATGAGTAGGCTAGTATGAACAAAGTGCATAGGATAAAACTAGAGTATAGCTTTGCAAAGTATAAGAGGTTGTTAAAGTGGACAATAGATTACTTATCCCTTTCTAGCAATATTAGCTAACTTTATTAAGCAACTTTTATATGACTTAAGCATAATCATCACAAGGCATCACAAACATCATAGACCAGAGGGGTATGGGTCTATGAACATCAAACAATCCAAAAGTCACATCAGAGGGCATTCAACACTAACTCTAATCACTTTTTTTCAATTATTTAAAAAGGTCATTTTATGAAGGTGCTCCAAAAACTACCAAAATAATCTCACAAGTTTATTATGGTACAGGTATATGGCAAAACAAATTTCATAATTTTTGGAGGTCATTAAGGTGCTTAATTAAATCTAGACATTTAATTAACAAAAGGCACTATTCAACTATTTAAATAAAAGCTCAAAAATCAACTTGTTCCAAAAGACTTCAAAATTTTACCAGAGACTCAGAAAGGCACAACTAGCACATAAAAATTTATCTCCAGATTTTTGGAGTTATAGATCACTCTCCAAAAATACCAAAACCTCCATTTTTCAATTAAAAGGGGAATTTTATATTTTTAAATCTTTGCACAAAACTCAAGTTTCATATTTTTATAAAATACTCCAGAGCATAAAGAGTCTACCACAAAAATTTCAGAATTTTTGGATGCACACAGAAAATCATACAAAAAAAGAGAAAACAGAACACTATTCACATCTCTCAGAAAAAGAAAAGAGCACTGTGCTCCTTCTAGGCCGGGCTCGGCGAATCGCGGGGCTCGGGCGAATCGCGCGGGGCTCGGTCGAGACGGGCTCGGTTGAGACGGAAGCGACAGCTTCGTCCGAGGCCTGGCCCGGAGGCTCGGGCGAGACGGAGAAGTAAGCCTCCGTCCGAGGCCTGACTCGGGCGAAGCGGAGAGCATGCGCTCGCCGAGGCTTGGGCTCGGGCGAAGCGGAGGGCATGCGCTCGCCGAGGCTTGGGCTCGGGCGAGACGGAAAAACAAGCCTCCGTCCGAGACCTGACTGGGAGGCTCGGGCGAAACGGAGTGGAAGCAGAGACCGGAGGCTCGGATGCTTACCACGGGTCGGAGGCAGGGCTCGAGGGTGAGGCTCGACTCGTTCTCGAGGGTGAGGCTCGACACGTTCTCGAGGGTGAAGCTCGACACGTGCTCGAGGGAGGAGACGACCGCGGCGGCGCTCCGGCGGTCCGGCGGTCCTGCGCAACACACGAGACCGCAAGGGCCGGGTTAGAGTCGCGCGGAGCCAAGGAAGCTGACACAGGGGTCAGGGGAAGGTATCCGTGACCGGAGGGGAAGTATTTGACGAACCCGAGATCACCGGGGTTCCGTCGGAGTTCGGGAAGATGAGGTTACGCCGGGCGATTGGAGGTGGGGAAGGTGAAATTGAGAGGTGGGAAAGCTTCACGAGCTCAAGGCGGAGCTTTCGGGCTAGATGGTGGAGCGGCGGAGTGTCTGGAGTGGGCTGGCCACGGTGGCGGGGGTGAGTGAGGAGCTCGGGGCTCCGGCGGGCTTTTATAGGCACGGCCAGGGCCGGTAGAGACCTCGGGGTTACGCGGGTAAGGTTTGCGGGGGCGTGCGCACTCGATTGCGCTCTGGCGGATAAGCTGGCGTGCAGCCGGGGCTCGGGCGCAAGCTCGCCGGCGATGGCCACGCGGCGGCGACGCGCAGAGCACTGTAGGGGACGGGAAGGAAAGTCAGCGCTTGCGTGCGGGCGCGAAATGATGGTGGCGACAACGGCGTCAGGCTGGAGGCGGGCGAGGAGCAGCCAAGCACGCGGCACGCGCAGCGCCGGCAGGCTCGGCCACGGCCGGGGCCCTCCCCCTACGCGAGGAAGATGAACAGGGCTAGGGTTTAGGGTTTGACTTTTGGCTGGTTTCTGTATTTTGCAAATTACTCTCAAAAAATGAACTGTGCGATAAAAACTCAAAATACCAAAGTTGCTCAGAAAAAGAGATCTACAACTTTGTCAATATGAACATTTTCCAAATCCAAATAGTTTTTGAACCATATTTGAAAACAGAAAAGGGAACACTTTAGGGATTTGAATAAATTCAAAATTACTTTTGATTTTACACTGAAAGTTGGAAATCTGCAAATATGAAAGTTGTTCCTTTTATCAAAACCTATAACTTTGCTAATATACACTTTTTCTGAAACTTAATAGTTTTTGAATAAATTTTTAAAACTGAAAAGGGGACAAAAACTGGAATTTGAATGGATTTGAAATTACTTCAAATTTTATATAGAAACATGGAAATCTGCAAATACCAAAGTTGTTCCTCTAGGTCAGATTCACAACTTTGCTTTTTGAACCAACTCAAAATTTCGAATTATGAAAAAGTTATCAGAAAGGGAATAAATCTAGGATTTGGGAATTTAGGGTTTTGCAAAAGGAAAATCAAATCAAATCTGATTTTTGGAACTTTGATCAAGGCAACAAACATCAGGGCACTAAATTTGAACAAGAATTACATAGAACTAGGCACAGAGGTGAAATTACCATTTTGCCCCTATAGGAAGAAGTGGGCTAAAAAGGGTTTTTGCAATAGAGGTACATCACATAAAATGACACACTAAGCAAATGCATACACATGAAATCATGATCAAGATGATTAATGATGCTAATGATGATATGTCAAGTTAATTACATGCTTAAACACCAGAGGTGTTACAGCCTTCCCCCCTTAAAGAAATCTCGCCCCGAGATTCTGCGTCTTAAGAAAGGACAAAGAAGGGATAAAGGCAAAACTTTACATAGACAGGGATTCGAGAAAGTCGGGATAGTTCTTTGCCAAGAAGTCTTCAGATTCCCAAGTAGCTTCTTCTTCAGAGTGCTGGTTCCACTGGATTTTGTACCACCTTGTGGTAGTTCTTCGAGTAACTCGATCTTTGTGATCCAACACGCGAACTGGATATTCCGAGTAGGATAGATCAGGCTCTAGCTCGACACCTTCAACTTCCACGACATGTTCTGGTACTCGGAGACACTTCTCGAGTTGGGAGACATGGAAAACATTGTGGACAGCAGAGAGATGATCGGGCAACTTCAGCTTGTAAGCTACCTTGCCACAACATTCCAAAATCTCAAACGGACCAATGTAGCGGGGTGCTAACTTTCCCTTGACTCCAAAACGAGTGACTCCTTTGGTTGGTGAGACCTTGAGATATACGTAATCTCCAACTTGAAACTTCAGAGGTCGACGTCTCTTGTCAGCATAACTCTTTTGTCGGGATTGGGCAATCTTCATGTTCTCTTGTATCTGCTTGACTTTCTCTTCCATATCTTTGACCAGGTCAACTCCAAAGAATTCTCTTTCTCCGGGCTCAGACCAACTGAGGGGTGTACGACAACGACGACCGTACAGTGCTTCAAAGGGTGCCATTTTGATGCTTTTTTGATAACTGTTATTATATGAGAACTCTGCCAAGGGCAAACAGTCATCCCAAGTATCTGCGAAGGTGAGCACACATGCTCTCAACATATCCTCTAACACTTGGTTGACTCGCTCAGTTTGTCCATCTGTTTGTGGATGATATGCTGTACTATGCAAGAGCTTGGTTCCAAGTGAGGTATGGAACGCTTTCCAGAACTTTGCGACAAACTGAGTACCACGATCAGAGATAATGGTCTTGGGTATTCCATGAAGCTTCACTATGTTGTTCTTGTACAAGGCGGCATACGTGTGGACGGCGTAGCTGGTCTTGACTGGCAGAAAGTGAGCTTGTTTGGTGAGTCGGTCCACGATTACCCAAATGGAATCAAAACCTTTCTGAGTCTTGGGTAGTCCATTGACAAAATCCATGCTGATATCTTCCCACTTCCAGGCAGGTACAGATAAAGGCTGCAATTCTCATCCAGGCTTCATGTGCACGGCCTTGACTTTCTGACAAGTATCACAGCGAGCGACATAGCGAGCGATTTCAATCTTCATCTTTGTCCACCAGAATCTCTGCCTTAGATCCTGGTACATCTTGTTGCTGCCGGGGTGGATGGAAAACCTAGACAGGTGTGCCTCATCAAGGATCAACTGTCTCAACTCAGGCACCTTGGGAACTACTAGACGGTTCTTGAACCAAACAACTCCTACATCATCGATCCTGAAACAATCAGCCTTACCGGTCTGGACCTTTTCGATGATGTGCTTGATTCCAGGGTTATCTTTCTGTGCAGCGATGACTTGTTCCTTGACCGATGTTTCTATCCTGACATTGTTCAGGCTTCCTTGCGGAACTATCTCAATACCCATCCTTTCAAGAGCATGGCACAAGGAAAGACCATAGGGCTTCGTCGTCAGACAGTTGCAGTATGACTTGCGACTGAGGGCATCGGCAACTACATTTGCCTTACCAGGATGGTAATGTACTTCGAGATCATAATCTTTAATTAACTCAAGCCATCTTCGCTGCCTTATGTTCAGCTCTTCTTGGGTGAAGATATACTTCAGGCTCTTATGATCGGTGTACACATTGCAGGTACTGCCCAACAGATAATGACGCCATATCTTCAAAGCATGCACCACTGCTGCTAATTCAAGGTCATGGGTTGGATAATTCTCCTCATGTCGCCTAAGCTGCCGTGAGGCATAAGCGATCACTCGACCTTCTTGCATCAAAACACAGCCTAACCCAGTACCAGATGCATCACAGTATACATCAAAGGGTTTCTCGATGTCTGGTTGAGCTAGGACTGGTGATGTAGTTAGTAGTTTCTTCAAGGCTTGAAAAGCTTGCTCACAGGCTGTTGACCAAACAAAATCCACGGAATTCTTCAACAACTCTGTGATAGGCTTGGCAACTCTGGAGAAGTCTGGGATGAAACGACGATAGTATCCAGCCATTCCCATGAAGCTGCGAACTTCGCGGACAGTGGTAGGTGGCTTCCAATCCAAGATATCTGCCACTTTTCCAGGGTCAACTGACACACCTTCAGCGGACAGGACATGACCAAGGAATTGAATTCGATCTAGCCAGAATTCACATTTACTGAACTTGGCATACAGCTGGTGATCTCTGAGACGAGAGAGAACGATACGAAGATGCTTGGCATGATCTTTAGGGGTTCTTGAATAAACAAGGATGTCGTCAATGAACACGACTACAAATTTATCGAGCTCTGGCATGAACACAGAGTTCATGAGATACATGAAATGAGCGGGGGCATTGGTCAAGCCAAAAGACATGACCAAGTACTCATATAGGCCGTATCTGGTGGTGAAAGCTGTTTGGGGAATATCTTCGGGACGAATTTTTATTTGGTGATAGCCAGATCTGAGATCAATTTTGGAGAACACTCTGGCTCCAGATAACTGGTCAAAAAGAAGGTCAATGCGAGGCAAGGGATATTTATTCTTGATGGTGACCTCATTGAGCGGGCGATAGTCAACGCACAGACGAAGACTTTTGTCCTTCTTCTTCACAAAGATCGCAGGACAGCCCCAAGGAGATGAACTTGGGAACTTAGCATCCAAAGATTGATTTTGAACGAAACTGACTGATAAGATTCATTGATGCAAGGGTAGATAACTGATACAGAGGTTCGATAGATAACCACTGACTGACAAAGGAAAGGTACAAGACAAGATACAGACTCGACTAGACAGAAGACCAACTAACGCCCCAAACCTAGACTTAAGGCTTTAGGTGAACAGATGGCACAGATACAACGAGTCTAGTCGTCATCGATGATGATCATGTCTTCATCGTCGTCTTCATCTTCGATGATGAGTTCGGGCTCTTCCTCCTCATCCTCGTCCTCAGTGTGGACATCTTCGACAGGTTCGTCTTCTTCGTCCTCGTCTGGCTCATGCTCCATTTCAGGTTCCTCCACGACTCCATCTTCTGGATCCTCAGCAACAGGTGGAGCCACGGGATGAAGTTGGTTGTGCAGCTGGTGTACCTCCTCATGAAGCATATCATTGTACTGCTCAATTTGGTCGGTGTACTGCTGCAGTCCATGGAGCTGAGCTCTGGTGACGTCCTCGCGGATCCAGGTTGCGTCACGTTGCTGGATGGCGCGAACCACATTCTGGTTGGCTTCCTCCAGAGCGGCTCGTGTCTCATAGAACTCTAGGCGGGAAATGTAGAAGTCGTGCTCCATGTTCTCCATCTCAGCCTTCAGATTCTTGATCTCTTCCTTTAGCTGCTTGCGGGTGCGGCGGGGAAAGCGACGTCTGTTGGAGGATTCTCCTGCCTCTTCCCCTGCTCTTGGTGCCAGCTGGTGACGTGGCACTCCATTGGGTCCAGTCGACTTGCGAGCAGTCCGCTTGATAAGGGCCATGTCTGGATAGATAGATAGAAGAGAAGAGAAGCATAAGGCTAGCAAGAAAAGGTAAAGGCATACTAACCCAACCGACTTAGAGAGGAAGTTATTAACTTAAGTGATTATGACATGATGCATGAATCGTCCCTACGGACAAGGCAATGCAACTACTAAGATAAGGTACATAGGGCTTAAACAAGTTGTCTTGCTACTAAAGTTGCCAAAGACAAGATGAGATGAGAGAAGCAATTTGGACTCAAAATAGTCAAGTTTATTTCTTTGTTAAAAACATTTTGAAGTTTTCGCAAAAAGATTGCAACGTCGTAGTGAGATGCTCCGATACCACTCTGTAACGTAACGGCCCTAATCCCATGGCCCACTGATCACCGTCAACCACTGACAGTCGATCCGTACAGCCAAGAGATTAAGACCGGTTCCGCTACTGGGCTACATCAGTGCCCGATGTCCGCAGGATCATCTCACAATTCAGTTACAATCTCTTGAACATTTTGACAAATAACATCGGAGTAAATAGCGGAAGACTTAGATAACAATAGTTTTACAAACCAGGGTTCAACATAAAATTAAAGTGAAGTTATTACAGACCATAGTTCAAATAGATAGAGTTGGCAGAGTAGCATATGACAACAACTAAAGGGTAAAGATACTTCACCCAGCCCGAGGGTGAATAATCACTCATCGGCCTCATCGGCCTCTTCCTGAACAACAGTCACACAGCAGGGTCCAAGGCATACTGATGAATCTGCCATACCTGCAACATGGGTAATAAAACCCTGAGTACAAAGGTACTCAACAAGACTTACCCGACTAAAGAAAAAGGGAGAAGACTCAGGTATGAGAGGCTTAGGGTAGTCAAGGTAAAGCTTTAAGCAAGTTCAAGTATTTTGCGGAAAAAGCATTTTTGTAAACCTTATTTTATTTTGGAAAGATTCAGTCTTTCTCAATTCTTCATCATTCATGATTCATTTTACATTTCAAAACATTCCTAGTTGAGAACCACTCTCCGTTGACAGTCAGTGGACCAAGTCTCCATAACCGAGGAGCAACGTTAATCCGGATAAATAATACTCAGCTGAGGATCCCTATCCACACTGCATATGTAGCACCCAAGCTTGCATATGCCAACTCGTCTTCCACGATTCCTCCAAGATTGGGCCCGGTCCTACGCCACCCGGAAGTACAGTACACCACTCCAATCCGGGACTCTAACCCACGTGGGTACATGCTACTTCCGCCATCTCTCCACTCCCAGTGCGCGGTTGTCGGTCCAATAATGGATTTCTCGGAGCTAGAGCTTTCCGTAGTATGTGAATAGTTACAAGTCTTGACCAGCAGGCCCCCATACGGATGGTCCCTACATTTTTCCGCCAGCGACAAGCACCTCGGGACTCTAACCGAAGAGTACAGGTCCTGTCGGTTTTTCAACCCTGTCCCGGTCGGTGTCAACTGTTGAGTCCCGGACTACAACATGACGGCACCGTACGCGCGGACAACCTCTTCACGACCATGACCACATGCTAGCTAGGCAAGCAGTCATCGAACGGGAAGTAAAACCAAATCCCCATAAAGTTTCTTTCAGTGATCACACTTTTGAAAATGGCATTTTTATTGCAAAGTCTAATTCAATAAGCATTGCTAAGCATTTTTCAAATACTTTTGAAAAGCAGGCTTCGGGTGTATCAGTGGTCAAGGTGGATAATGCATCAGTTAGGATATCACTCAACTCCTATAAACCTAATGCAATAATTTAACTCAAAAGCATTTAAGGAAATCACTTTATAAATTCAAGGAAGGGTTAAATGCACCGGGGCTTGCCTTGGATGGCAAAAAGGACGGACTCGGGGTTGGTGGTGTAGGTGCCGGAGCTCGGGGTTGCCTCGGGGACAGATCCTTCGGTGGCTACCTGGACTTCAGGTCCTTCTTCCTCGGTCACTATACGTATGCAATGATGCATGCACATGAGTAGGCTAGTATGAACAAAGTGCATAGGATAAAACTAGAGTATAGCTTTGCAAAGTATAAGAGGTTGTTAAAGTGGACAATAGATTACTTATCCCTTTCTAGCAATATTAGCTAACTTTATTAAGCAACTTTTATATGACTTAAGCATAATCATCATAAGGCATCACAAACATCATAGACCAGAGGGGTATGGGTCTATGAACATCAAACAATCCAAAAGTCACATCACAGGGCATTCAACACTAACTCTAATCACTTTTTTTTCAATTATTTAAAAAGGTCATTTTATGAAGTTGCTCCAAAAACTACCAAAATAATCTCACAAGTTTATTATGGTACAGGTATATGGCAAAACAAATTTCATAATTTTTGGAGGTCATTAAGGTGCTTAATTAAATCTAGACATTTAATTAACAAAAGGCACTATTCAACTATTTAAATAAAAGCTCAAAAATCAACTTGTTCCAAAAGACTTCAAAATTTTACCAGAGACTCAGAAAGGCATAACTAGCACATAAAAATTTATCTCCAGATTTTTGGAGTTATAGATCACTCTCCAAAAATACCAAAACCTCCATTTTTCAATTAAAAGGGGAATTTTACATTTTTAAATCTTTGCACAAAACTCAAGTTTCATATTTTTATAAAATACTCTAGAGCATAAAGAGTCTACCACAAAAATTTCAGAATTTTTGGATGCACATAGAAAATCATACAAAAAAAGAGAAAACAGAACACTATTCACATCTCTCAGAAAAAGAAAAGAGCACTGTGCTCCTTCTAGGCCGGGCTCGGCGAATCGCGGGGCTCGGGCGAATCGCGCGGGGCTCGATCGAGACGGGCTCGGTTGAGACGGAAGCGACAGCTTCGTCCGAGGCCTGGCCCGGAGGCTCGGGCGAGACGGAGAAGTAAGCCTCCGTCCGAGGCCTGACTCGGGCGAAGCGGAGAGCATGCGCTCGCCGAGGCTTGGGCTCGGGCGAAGCGGAGGGCATGCGCTCGCCGAGGCTTGGGCTCGGGCGAGACGGAAAAACAAGCCTCCGTCCGAGACCTGACTGGGAGGCTCGGGCGAAACGGAGTGGAAGCAGAGACCGGAGGCTCGGATGCTTACCACGGGTCGGAGGCAGGGCTCGAGGGTGAGGCTCGACTCGTTCTCGAGGGTGAGGCTCGACACGTTCTCGAGGGTGAAGCTCGACACGTGCTCGAGGGAGGAGACGACCGCGGCGGCGCTCCGGCGGTCCGGCGGTCCTGCGCAACACACGAGACCGCAAGGGCCGGGTTAGAGTCGCGCGGAGCCAAGGAAGCTGACACAGGGGTCAGGGGAAGGTATCCGTGACCGGAGGGGAAGTATTTGACGAACCCGAGATCACCGGGGTTCCGTCGGAGTTCGGGAAGATGAGGTTACGCCGGGCGATTGGAGGTGGGGAAGGTGAAATTGAGAGGTGGGAAAGCTTCACGAGCTCAAGGCGGAGCTTTCGGGCTAGATGGTGGAGCGGCGGAGTGTCTGGAGTGGGCTGGCCACGGTGGCGGGGGTGAGTGAGGAGCTCGGGGCTCCGGCGGGCTTTTATAGGCACGGCCAGGGGCCGGTAGAGACCTCGGGGTTACGCGGGTAAGGTTTGCGGGGGCGAGCGCACTCGATTGCGCTCTAGCGGATAAGCTGGCGTGCAGCCGGGGCTCGGGCGCAAGCTCGCCGACGATGGCCACGCGGCGGCGACGCGCAGAGCACTGTAGGGGACGGGAAGGAAAGTCAGCGCTTGCGTGCGGGCGCGAAATGATGGTGGCGACAACGGCATCAGGCTGGAGGCAGGCGAGGAGCAGCCAAGCACGCGGCACGCGCAGCGCCGGCAGGCTCGGCCACGGCCGGGGCCCTCCCCCTACGCGAGGAAGATGAACAGGGCTAGGGTTTAGGGTTTGACTTTTGGCTGGTTTCTGTATTTTGCAAATTACTCTCAAAAAATGAACTGTGCGATAAAAACTCAAAATACCAAAGTTGCTCAGAAAAAAGAGATCTACAACTTTGTCAATATGAACATTTTCCAAATCCAAATAGTTTTTGAACCATATTTGAAAACAGAAAAGGGAACACTTTAGGGATTTGAATAAATTCAAAATTACTTTTGATTTTACACTGAAAGTTGGAAATCTGCAAATATGAAAGTTGTTCCTTTTATCAAAACCTATAACTTTGCTAATATACACTTTTTCTGAAACTCAATAGTTTTTGAATAAATTTTTAAAACTGAAAAGGGGACAAAAACTGGAATTTGAATGGATTTGAAATTACTTCAAATTTTATATAGAAACATGGAAATCTGCAAATACCAAAGTTGTTCCTCTAGGTCAGATTCACAACTTTGCTTTTTGAACCAACTCAAAATTTTGAATTATGAAAAAGTTATCAGAAAGGGAATAAATCCAGGATTTGGGAATTTAGGGTTTTGCAAAAGGAAAATCAAATCAAATCTGATTTTTGGAACTTTGATCAAGGCAACAAACATCAGGGCACTAAATTTGAACAAGAATTACATAGAACTAGGCACAGAGGTGAAATTACCATTTTGCCCCTATAGGAAGAAGTGGGCTAAAAAGGGTTTTTGCAATAGAGGTACATCACATAAAATGACACACTAAGCAAATGCATACACATGAAATCATGATCAAGATGATTAATGATGCTAATGATGATATGTCAAGTTAATTACATGCTTAAACACCAGAGGTGTTACACCATGTCAGTCTTCAATAATTCTTCACTTGTCATCCCAAGTTTCCTGAAGGTAGTATACGGCATGATATTTATGGCAGCTCCTCCATCAATAAACATTTTGGTTAGTGGCTTGCCATTGACATACCCCCTCATATAAAGTGGCCTCAAGTGTCGGTGCTTAGCTGGTTTATCAAAAACTGCCCGTTGAGCCAAAACAAGTTGAGCTAACAGATCTTGAAATTTGTCTTCGTCAAAATCTGAATACACTTCTTCTTGGACATCTTGATTTTCTGGAGCTATGAATTCTGATGGGAGAAAGAATGCCATGCACGCATCAGCCGAATGATCACCTTCATTAGGCTTTTCTTTAGGATGCCAAATCTGTTTTGTTTTGACGCCTGCTTGCGCCAATTCCCTGTTCCTTAGGCGTTGCACTCTTCTTTTTTAGCTCTTCCTCAATCCTTGTGGACACCACTATCCTTTCTGCCAAACATATTCGCGGTATTCTTCTTCTCCAGCATGTGCCCAACCTCGATCGGCAAACCTTCTTCCTTGCCGATTCTCGGAATCATTTATTTTTATGCGCCGATCGTTTTCAGGGATTTGAACCCCAAGCCTTTCATGGACCGAACGGCGGTTGACTCGAGACTGTCTGTATTCAGAATATTGATCACTGCATTCAGGGAAATTGTTCTTAGCAGGCAGCTTCAAGCCTTCATTCCAACAATACTTGAAAAATGAGCATTCCCAATGTGACTGCTCTTGCTCTCTCATATATTCTCGCTCCTCTCGGTATATTTCCTCTTCATACCTCTGTTGCTTCTTTATGAATTTTTATTCCTCATAAAACCTTTGCTTCTGGTATCGATCCTGCTCCCGACGTCATTTGTTCAATAAAATACGCGTCGTGACCCTGGGCCTGGAGGTTTCACCCCTTTCAGTTTGGCTATTCTGGAAACGAACTTGTTGCCAAAAATCTTCGTTTGTGATTTGCCGATCAGGGTCAACAGCACCAGCCTCTCTCGCTCTATCAGAGGTTAACACCTTCATCTTGCTTTTGCCCCTGAGATCAGCTGCATTAACCATATTAACAGAGAAGGATACAGTATTCTCTCCAAAAGGGCTACCATCAACCTTCATCTTTCCATCGAACCTCAAATGCCCTTCCTGGATAGCTTTCTGGATCCGCACTCTGAACACTCGGCAATCATTTATAGAGTGAGATCTGGTATTATGGAAACCACAATACTTCTTATCTTTAACCCCCTCAGGGTGCAACATGGGATGACCTTCTGGCAACTTGATACGTCCTTCCTTCAATAAGTATTCAAATAGTTTATCTGACTTGGAAACATCAAAATCGTAAGCACCTTTTTGCTGCCTCAGCCATCGTTGATTGACTAGAGTTGGCTCTTTCGCCCAGACTATCTCGGTTGCGGCTACCTCATCTTCATCATCGTACTCTGCTGCTTCTTCTAAGAAAGTCTAATACATCTCGACAGCAACATCACCTTTCTGGAATTGATTATTCCTCCTGAACCCTTGAGCCTGACTACTCATCATTGCCAACCGTTGTGATAATTGTCCGAGATCATCAAACTCCATGTCGAATAACTTCTCCTTGATATTCGGCAACATGCCAGCTATAGCTATCCCTGGCAATTGATCATCTGGTAGATTCAGGGAATAGCAGAGGTTTTTAGTTTCCCTGAATCTGCGCAAATATTCTTGCGGTGTCTCGTTAGGTTTTATCCTCAGACTCATGAGATCGACCAACTTCTTCTCATTGGTGCTCGTGAAGAAATACGCGTGGAACTTCTGTTCTAGCTCTGCCCATGTATTAATAGAGTTTGGTGGCAGAGAGGTGAACCATGAGAAGGCTGGTCCTGTTAATGACAACGGAAAATACCGAATCCTCCAAGCTTCATCTGCAGATGCCTCTCCAAGTTGCATCAAGTAACGGCTGATGTGTTCTATAGTACTGGTGTCATCTTGACCTGAAAACTTGGTAAAATCAGTGGGAGGCTTCACCCTCGGAGGAAGCGCTACTCAGTTGTACCACTCTGGGTAAGGATACTTGTAGGCGTAAGACTGATTCTTTGGCTTCAGGCCGAATTGATTTTGCATCATGTCGGCCATCCTATGCATGATGAGGTCGACACCCGAATCTGGAGCTGCTTGTGCTTGCCCCCCAGGGAATGCCCCTGCTGAATTTTTATAACATGGATTCAGGAAAGCATCAATTGCACTGTAATCAACGAACTCATGATACCCACCTCCATACATACTCTTCTGCAACCTATTTGTTGCTGGAGACACTCTAAAAGCAGATGGTGGAATGTTTCCCGTTGTGCTGAATGCAAGTTGGCCTTGAGTTGTGGGAGGCTGCTGCGCTTGGTGAATGACCATCCCATCTCTGCTCGAACCAACTCCGCTGTCTTCAGCAATTCTTCTCTGGGGTTGAGGCACGGGGAATAACAGTGGTCCCTGCATCAGACCAGCGGCTTCCTCGAAACATTTATCAACTGCCGTGCCAAAGATACCAACCATGATGGCACGAAAAGTATTCAAGAAAGTTGATTGATGGTTGGTCGTGGCTTCCGACACCGCCTTATACACTATCTCGGTCATTTTCTGAAGATCTTCTTCATCAGTGCTATCAGATTGGTGAGGAAGCAGAACCCTTGGGAATGGTTGCTTCTAGAAGACCTTGCCGCTCTTGTTCTTGGAGAAAGACATCAAACACTTGCGCTGAAGCTCATCACAAGCTTGTTGTACTAAATTTCTTGAGTCTGATGGCAACTCATCCATGGTTACTTCCAGAATTTGATTGTCGTCGATCTCAGGCATCTTGAAACAGAACGGTCCCACTGGGCATGCCAAAAAGTGTGTTGACGCAAAATGTGATACATTGCGCCTCACACACAGCAAGCCGGAAAAAGCGTGGCTTCAATCGGGTGCCCGGATGGTTTGAAATCCGTAGACGTGCTAGTCGGTTTCACCTGAAAGCCAATAAGGGACAAAACTATGAGAATAAAACTGGAACATGCCGGATGAGACCAGACAGTTCCATATTTACGGCTCTGAAGCCACTCACAACAGCATACAGTTATAGAAGCTGTCTGCTGAACATGTTTATAGAGTCATTCGGCAATCAACGTGTTTACATGTTTTCTTTTTATATTTACCGAATGACTCTATAAACATGTTCAGCAGACAGCTTATATAGCTGTATGTTGTTGTGAGTGGCTTCGGAGCCGTAAATATGGAACTGTCTGGTCTCATCCGGCATGTTCCAGTTTTATTCTCACAGTTTTGTCCCTTGTTGGCTTTCAGGTCAAACCAACTGGCACGTCTCCGGATTTCAAACCATCCGAGCATCCGATTGAAGCCACGATTTTTCGGCTTGCTGTGTGTGAGGCGCAACGTATCACATTTTGCGTCAACACATGGATATTAGGCTAGCCTGCGCTAACCGATAGAAATAGATAGCCGAGCTAGAAGAGTGGAGAGAAAAGGCTTACCACAGTGCCAAGCTATATAAGGAAAGAACAAAAAGATGGCACGACAACCGAATCAAGCCCAAGCAATTCAAGCAAGGAGATAAGGTACTACTCTTTAATTCCAGGGTCAAGTTATTCGGTGAAGGAAAACTGCATAGCAAATGGAAGGGTCCATATACCGTCGTCAACACGTCACCTCACAGGGCGTTCACCAAACGGGACGACGACGGCAACATCTTCAAGGTAAATGGCCAACGTCTAAAAGTTTTTTTTGAGCCTTCTCACAATAACTTAGAAATAGATAGAATAGATTTAATTTCTTTTGACAGTTATACCCCAGACTAAAAATTACAAAAGCTGCAAAAAAATTAATTTGCTAACACATTTTATTAATTCAACTTGTACAATATTCTTTTTCTTTTGCCTCAAGCAAAGATGATCATGTGTAGTTTACCATTTTGCCCTCACTCAATCTCCATGATCCTTGCACATCTTGATTTGATCACATGTATCCATGTCTTTAAAACTATTGATCTTGTGATCCATGCAAATCATATATATATTTTCATATTCATAATGAGGAGAATCACAGGGTTTGCACGTTAAGCACTAAATCGAAACTCAATACCACAATATCCTGACTGAGAATCAACAGAAGAAGCAAGTAGGAGAAAATGGGGCAGGGAGGAGCCCCTGGGGGTGCGCCCGCACCCCTGGTGCGGCCGCACCGCCAGGGCGCCCCCTCGCTATCCCCTTATCTAGTGTAGCTTCCTTCTGGTGCTGATTCCAGTTACCATGGTGGTTATGTCGGTTTCGTGCAATTCCAAATAGAGAGGCCTTCTTCTCCTTTATAAACACACCCATGGCCTCTCTTCTCTTCACAAGCTCTCAAGCTCTCCCTCTCTTCCTCCAAAACTTTGGTCCTTCCACAAAGTTTCAGTAGCAATGGAGCACGCACTTGCGCTTTACACCGCCTCCACGACTGGTGTGCACGAAACACCACTTTGTGCGTCAGAAGCTCTATCCATGGAACCGCTCGCCGCATTGCCACCATCCCGAAGTGGTGCAAACCGGGGCCCCCTCTTGACCTCCACGGGCTTCTCGGCGGTGCCACCAGCTACTGCAAGGAGGACGGCAATGCCAACAACCGCTGCAAGGAGGGAGACGACGGCGCTCGTAAGCCGTCCCAACATCGGCCTCAAGCGGAAGGCCCCGGAGACTAGCGACGTATCGATGTTCTGCCATTTGGCTTTGTACCGAGTAGTCTGCTAGGATCCAACTCCACGGCTCGTCTTTCCCCTACCTACACCATGTACGGGTATAAGAAACCCGGTGGTGGGTATGGGAAAGGTTTCATGCGCAAGCAGCAGCCACTCCCTAGCAAGTCCATGGAGCAGCCCGCATGAAAACCCGCTAGCACTACCACAGCTGGGTCCTCCTCTCAACCCCTGCGCATCAAGTGTAATTTCAGGGTTGTTAGAGGACAACCCAAGGGTTTCTTTAGCGACAACGACACAGAAACTCCACCTACGGGCCCAACTGTCGCATCGCTCGCAACGTCCCTACAGTCTCTCAGAAAGACCGTAGTCGACCTGGGCGAGCAGCAGGCGAGCGCACTACTCACTATTGCCGAGCTCAGAAGAGAGCTCGAAGTTGTTAAGCTCGGTCTCAACAACCGAATTAACAAAGTCGCTCGCGATGCTGGTGTGGAGAATCCGCCACCTCCCTTCGCTTAGTAAATCACTCTCCACACCAAAATAAAACTAGGCACATGTTCTTTAGTTTATTTCCCTTTTGAAATTTCAATTCATATCATGTATTGTGCTGGGAAATTATCAAATAAAGTTTAAGTGGTTTGTTCCCCCTTATTTTTTATCTTGTGCAAATTTCTCCACTTGCTTTTGTATATGTTGTCTCAAAAATAAAAAGATAGGCACAAAAGCAAGTGTGGGGGGAGGCATTCTCCAATCCGTCACGCAGGTATGATCGCACTTCAAGTACAAATTCCTTCTCATACCTGTCCGCTCCCTAAATAAAGAAATGATTTATCTTTAACACTACTTCTTCTCAAATTTACAAACCCATACAAACATTTAATCTTCATTCGAAAGTCTGTTCACCTGTTATCTAGGAAATACTTGCAAACTGTGAACAACTTGTATAGGGACCCTAGTTTACCTAAGTAATTGGAATATGAGATACAGTAGGATGATTTGACGCTTGCCATCTCTTGCAGAAAGATACTTGGGATTTACATTTTCAAAAGAAAAGGGCATGTTCCTCTATGATACAATATCCTACCAAAGCCCTATGAAGTATTTTCAATCTTAAACCAACATTCATATGCTACTTATTATCATTTTGAGCTTAGTCAAATTGTTATGACTTATGTGAGATTCTTGTCATATACCCCTGATTTGAGATCCACGTACACATCACCACCTACATCGCTAACTCTTACACTAAGAGTTTGTTGACACTGGTTATCTATCAAAATTAAAGGATAAATAAATATGAAAAGGGCATGAATTCAATCACCAACAAAGGTTTAGGGTTTTAATTGACAATATTCCATGAGTTTTGGTGAATTGTGATTCTGCAGGGACTAAACCAGGAAACTAGCACTGATTACTTCCCCTAGAAGGAAACCAACGCGAGATAACGCAACCAGCACGTCAGGAATATTCCAGAAGGTTCTAGAGGACACCAGAGGACACCATGAGGCGGGACACCCCGAGAGGCTGCCAGGTGGGACCGGTCGATCCCACCCTTAGACCGACCGGTCTCCCCCCGGGCCCGCTGGACTCCGTCTTCTGGAAGCTTCCTCCACCGCCTTTGAGGATCCATCTCAGCCCTACGTGAAGATAGTTTGATCTAACGGTCGCGGTTGATCCCTCAGGGCTATATAAACAGGCCCCCAGACCCCAGGGAAGATCAAGTCTCTCTTCAGAAAAGTCTACGCCTCATTCAGAAACCCTAGAAGAAGACTTCAAGAGCCAGTTATCAAGTAGAAGACTAGATACCCCTCTAGTTAGGTTTAGAACCTAGTCTTATACTAGAACTAGAAGAGAGAGAGGCTGCCAGGTGGGACCGGTCGATCCCACCCTTAGACCGACCGGTCTCCCCCCGGGCCCGCTGGACTCCGTCTTCTGGAAGCTTCCTCCACCGCCTTTGAGGATCCATCTCAGCCCTACGTGAAGACAGTTTGATCTAACGGTCGCGGTTGATCCCTCAGGGCTATATAAACAGGCCCCCAGACCCCAGGGAAGATCAAGTCTCTCTTCAGAAAAGTCTACGCCTCATTCAGAAACCCTAGAAGAAGACTTCAAGAGCCAGTTATCAAGTAGAAGACTAGATACCCCTCTAGTTAGGTTTAGAACCTAGTCTTATACTAGAACTAGAAGAGAGAGAGAGAGAGGAAGAGATCAAGAAGAAGCTCTGGCCTGTCGGATCAACTTCTTCATCTTATACCAGCGGATTCAAGTTTATCTTCAACTTGCTTCAGCGATTGTTTCGGTAATCAACGTCTATATTTAAGTTTGAGCCATTGTTCTTATTATTCTTAAGGTTTATGACTCTCTTTTGAGTACTTTAATTCTAGTCATTCTAGAGTTAGAGTAGTTGGATAGTGTAAGCGTGGTGCGTAGACTTGATAGCTCATAAATGCCTCCTATAACGCCAGTAGTAGTGGTTGTTCGCAAGGGTGACTCTTATAGCCTTGTTGATTCTTCTATAGTCCACTTACCCGTGTGTAGGCTCGGTGGGATTATACATTTGCATAAAAGACTCATACTCTGTTTGTGACCTTTTATGGCAACTTCCCCACTAAGAATAATATAAACATATCACTCTTAAATTAAAATTAGGCAGCCTTAGTGATCCCCTCTATACTTCTAGATTCTCCGCCCTTGTTAGACACTCAGGGGTTAGACTTTAAGACTTAACACTATCCGTTCCTTTGGGTTCGATATTAAAACTGGGTTACTCCGGTGAAGTGCTACATCGGTAGATCTTATCTGTGCGCTTGCGGATAAAGTAGAGTGTGCGTTCATTTATACCAACAAGCATTTCTGGTGCCGTTGCCGGGGAACGGTAGATCATCTTAAGTCTTAGCTTAACCTTGTAATCATACTTTTATCTTTTTCCTTTTGTCCCAGTCTTTTCATTATTTTTGTTTTCATTCTTATGAATGTTGTTTTTGAATTCCACTTTTATCTATCACTCCCCATGAGCAAGCTATAACCAGTAGAATTCTTATACCCCATCATAATACCTGGTTATGAGCTATGCCTACCTTTCTGCTGCACTGAAGGACCGAAAGTGCTACCAGAAAGCGATCAGAGGGGGGGTGAATGGGAGCTTAAATTTCTTTTGAGAAACGAATAGCCTCTCTCCCAGAAAATCAACCCCAAGAGCAAAACCGATGCGCGTGATGTCCACGACCCAAGAGAATGGGTGGATGTTCCCTAGGAACACAGCTGGATACCACAAAAACTTCCTCACCCAAGTTCACGCAAGTCAACTAGTGACAGGATGGACTTTGGGTAACCTCAACCTCCCCCGAGCAACGTGAGGGGGATTCAGGCTATTTACAAAGCGGGAAGCCCGATTTCTGTAGAGCACGAAGTCGGAAATCCAACGCAAAAACCAAAAATCAAAACCGACAACGAACGATCGAACCGCGGACGAAACTGCGCAAACTCAGCAGCATCGGACGCTGACCAACCAACGGACGCGTCCGATGCAAACAGGTCAAATCTGGAACCTTACTGCATAGGCATCGGACGCTGCTACAGTGAAACAGTAGCGTCCGATGCTCGACCTCCGGCGCGTCCGATGGCAACGGACGCTCCGATGGTCAGCGTCCGATGCTTCTTTAAAATCACTGTCAGATGACACGTGGCAACGGACGCTCCGTTGTGATGAACTCAGCGTCCGATGCTCCCAGGTTCAGCGTCTGATGGTCCCGAAACAGCGCTGTTCTTCCGCAAAATTCACCTGATCTCCTCCGAATCAAAAGCACTAAGCCCTAGACTTGGTATGAGGAGTTCCAAGGATGTTAGTGAGCTATCCCAATGGAATCATGGCTCGAACCTAACTCCAAATCGGTGAATTGGAAGAATTCGGGACTAAGGAGCAAAAACCGATCCAAACCTAAAATCGCTCGATCTCCTAGACCGTGAGGTTAGAGGTGAATTCCTTCGGTGGAAAGAAGTGCCTCACGATCTAGAACAACTTGGTTCAAACGGATTTGCAAAAGATGAACCGAGCAAAGAGATCAATCGACGGGGAAAACGTGGAGAAAAGTAATCCACAAAGAACACAAACAAAACACGAATCACAACCACGAATTTGCAACCGTGTGGGTACCACACGCTACAAAGGTGAGGTTACGGCCTCACTTCCTCAAAAATCTTATGAGCACAGAGGTATTGGTCTCTTCTCTGTGGATCTCAGGTTCGCTACAGCAGGGATGTGGGAGAGCAGGAAACCCTAAGACAGAATAGCAAATGACTGAGATAGATGGGGAGGTGGGTGTCTCCCCCTACTTATCCTAATCCTAACTAAACCTAATTCCCACTCTACCCCTAACTACTTACAGAGCGAACCAGCTAAACCATAGGGTTATTCTGGACCAACTCGGTGGTAGGTGTATCTGACGGCCACGCCCGCACAAACCGAAGCGTTGCCTCGATGCAACCTCCCAATTGCCGCCACGTGCCGCCCTCCCTCTGCACCCCCGGTTTTGTGGCCCAAACCGGGAAACCAGCCTTTTCCAGCCAACCCCCAGTTTTGAGGCCCAAACCGGGAAACCAGCCTCCAAGTCCATCCCCTGGTTTTGAGGCCGAAACCAGGAAACCCTCAGCGCCCGAGTTTTGTGGCCCAAACTCGGAAACCTGCCCGCACCTAGGTTTTGAGGCCCAAACCTGGAAACCTTCCTCAGCCCGAGTTTTGTGGCCCAAACTCGGCAAACCCGCAGCACCCAGGTTTTGAGGCCCAAACCTGGAAACCGTCCACCGGTGGTTTTTCCCTGGCTCAACCACCAAACCGGAGCCGTAGAGGGGATGCACCGCCCGTGCACCCCGTCAACCGACACGTGTCCCCAGGTCCTCGACCCGAGAAACACCGTGCCCCGCAAGTCTTCGCTCATCGCTGTCCTAGGCTGCCAGCCACCACAGCTGATCCTCAGGCCACCGGTCCCTCAGTCCAAGCCTCACGTCCGCCCTTCACCGCTCCCGGTCCATCGGCACGGCACGTCTCTACTTGACCTTCACCTTGCCCTCGATCACTGTCTCCGTGCTCGACACCTGCACAACACAAGCCAAAGAACCTGCAATCAAACATGTTGACAATCACTCATCACTTAGAGACTCGGCATACACCCATGTATCCGCAATCTCCCCCTTGATGAGTGCATTGTCAACTACTCACACAAATCATAATGAAAAGAGGAAGAAGGAAGAAGGAGAAGAGAGAACTCGACCAAATGACCCACAAGCATAGCAAAGTCGAAGAAGGTCAAGTGGAAGAAGCGAAACAACTTGGTCCCCAAAGACATGGGCAACGGCTCGACGCAACCAAGCAAAGCAAAGCTAGCCCTCAAGAAGAGGTAGAATATGCTCAACACCGCTAGCAAGTACCAACTGAGAACTCCAGAAAGAGAGCTTAGACACCAATTGAGAAATCGAAGCAATTGCTAGTCCCTCAAGATAGAGGCACAGAGGCTCAACACAACTAGCAAGAAAGCTCGATACCAATGCCTTACGGCCAACAAAAAGCAGCAAGCTCCCCCTCGAATAGTGCATACAACCAGGAAAACACTCCCCCTTAGGTCCAACTTGGGAGGGGCACAAAGATTTGAAAATTTTCCCTTTAACGCAAACTCCCCCTTAGTTGAACATCCAGGAGACATATGATTTGCAAACTCTCCCCCTTAGTTGAAAATGCACTAATCAAGTAAAGACTCTCCCCATCAGAAAATGCACCAACAAAAGTGCTAACAAGGGAGGTTCTCCCCCTTCCAACATGCATATGAGTCAAAATGCAAGTTAGCAGCTTCAGGCATATAGTCAAAAGAATGCAAAGATGCTCTAAATAGTATAATTCCAATGACACAACTAAGCACTCATATAGCAAAGGCTCAAACTGATCACAGAATACGAAATATGAGCATATGAGCAAAGTGAGCAGTTTTGAGTCAAAAGATACTCACCATCAAAATAGCACTACACATATGTATAGACAGGAATCCGAACAAGTGCTAAACATGTATACAAGGTGAACTACCCCTAGCAAAGTTCAATCATCATGCTTAAGAATGAAACATACACTTGTGATTTCAGTTTTAGATCGGAGTTGCAGCGGTGAAATTACACAAGTTCAAATTCAGCATGTGATTGCGAGAGGTTGAAAGCTTGTCATTGCCTAACTTTTCAACCGAGCGAAGCCTATGCCGAAGCAATCAGAAGCTTAAAGCTACGGTTTCGGTCATACACTACACGGCTCAAGTTTAACTCAAAGTGCAATGAGAAACAATCTCGATACCGTGATGTGTTGACAAGCAATCCCATCTCGATCTTTTCAATTCACTTAACACTTGGTTCAAATTTTATACAGGATATGAACAGACCAAGCAAGTGAATGACTCAGAACTAGAGACATAGCAACCTAGCATATATGAAAAGCACGAGTGAACTCAACACATCCTACACATGCTAGTTGCATATCTCAATGGTGAACATTTTCAGATTTTAAGTTCATTAAGCAAAATTCACCATTCAAAAATAGCTCAGCTCACAACATGTACTAGTGATCAGAAAGAGCATAAGCTACAAGCATCATCATAAGCATCAGAGCATACTAAATAGAGCATAGTTACATTCTAATGATTATATACATGAAGCTCAGAATGTAAATGCATATGCTGAAATGCAAAAGGAAAAGAAGGACAAACGAAAAGAGTCAGTCTATTATACAAGAACCAAAATGTTTCCCCCATCTAAAAGGGGAAACACACACCAAGATCACCCCTCAACCGATTAAAGGTTGATTCGTCTAAAGGCTTGGTGAAAATATCAGCCAGTTGATGATGAGTATCGACATGGCGAAGGTCGAAATCACCCTTCTCCTGGTGGTCTCGCAGAAAATGAAAGAGCACATCAATGTGTTTGGTCTTCGAGTGAAGCACGGGGTTCTTAGCAACGCTAATAGCACTCGTGCTGTCACAAAGCAAAGGAACATGAGTAAAGCTCAGACCAAAATCACGCAAAGTGGCCATCATGCAAAGCAACTGGGAACAGCAGCTAGCCGCAGCAACATATTCAGCCTCTGTGGTAGACTGAGCGACACTAGACTGCTTGCGAGAAGACCATGATACAAGAGAAGAACCAATAAACTGGCAAGTCCCAGAAGTGGACTTGCGCTCAATACGGCAACCAGCAAAATCAGCATCGGAATAATCGCAAAGGGAGAGTGTGGAGGAAGCAGAATACCAAATCCCGAACTCAGGTGTGAAACGAAGGTACCTGAAAATGCGCTTTACCGCCTGACGGTGAGAAGTGCGCGGCGACGCCTGAAAGTGCGCGCACAGACACACCGCGAACTGGATGTCCGGGCGTGTCGCCGTCAGGTAGAGCAGCGACCCGATCATGCTTCGGTACTCCTTCTGGTCCACTGCTTCTCCATCCACATCCGCATCTAGGGCAGTCGTCGTCGACATGGGTGTTGGAAGAGGCTTGGCCTCACCCATATCGAACCGCTTCAGCAAGTCCTTGGTGTACTTGCCCTGGTGCACAAACGTCCCTTCTTGGGATTGCTTAATTTGCAATCCGAGAAAGAATGTCAGCTCGCCCATCATGCTCATCTCGAACTCCCTGCTCATAGTATCTGCAAACTTGGCAACCAAAGCATGAGAAGAACCACCGAAAATGATATCATCCACGTAAATCTGGACCAAGAGAGTGTCTTTGCCTTGCTTGAGGAGAAAGAGCGTTTTATCTACACATCCCATTTTAAAACCCTTAGCTAGCAAAAAGGTTTTCAACCTATCGTACCAGGCTCTAGGGGCTTGTTTCAAACCATATAAAGCTTTGTGGAGTTTAAAAACATGGTTTGGAAACTTGGGATTTTCAAAACCGGGGGGTTGCTCAACATAAACCTCTTCTTCTATGTAGCCGTTTAAGAAGGCACTCTTGACATCCATTTGAAAAAGTTTGAAACCTTTGGATGCAGCAAAAGCCAAGAGTATCCTAATAGCCTCCAAACGAGCTACAGGAGCAAAAGTCTCCTCATAGTCTATCCCCTCCTTCTGACTATAACCCTTCGCTACAAGCCTGGCCTTGTTTCTAACAACGTGGCCATCCTCTCCTTGCTTGTTTTTGAAAACCCATTTTGTCCTAATAGGCTTACAATCTGGAGGAAGTGGAACTAGAACCCAAACCCGATTTCGCTCAAAATTTTCTAACTCCTCATTCATGGCATTGACCCAATCTGGATCCGTCAAAGCGTGTCCAACATCTCGGGGCTCAAAATTAGCAACAAATGCAGAATGAGCAAAGTGAGAGATATGCTGTGACCTGGACCGAGTGACACGTTCGTCGATGCTGCCGATCATCTGCTGAGGGGGGTGCTGGCGCTGAATGTGTCGTGGCGCCTCCCGGGAAGAAGTGATCTCCCCCTCAACCGCAGCTGGTGCCTCCCCGGGTACAAAAGGTACCGCTCGGGGTGGCGGATCCCACGGCCCCCAGGAAGAAGAAGTGTCGGGGCCGTGAGTCGTCGTAGAAGCCGCTCCTTGTGGCAAAGCAGGTGGAGGGGGTGCTGGATCATCCATACCTTCAGCACCCTCATCCTCGTCATCAAAAAGAGGTTCACCAACCTCATGATCACCTGCACGCTCAAAACGAGAAGAAGGACAAACCATGGTCTCATCGAAGGTGACATCAGATGTCTCCATGACTCGGTTAGTATCAAGGTTAAGTACACGATATGCGCGAGTGTGAGTGCCATAACCCAAAAATACTCCGTCAGAAGAACGAGACTCAAATTTGTCCAGGTTGCCTTTCTTCAATATAAAACAATGGCAACCGAAGACTCTAAAATAACTCACCTTGGGCTGTCTACCAAAACGCAACTCATAAGAAGTCTTTTTCAAGAACGCTCTCAGAAAAATGCGATTGGAAATATAGCATGCAGTGTTCATAGCTTCGGCCCAATATCGCCTAGGAGTCCTATGCTCATCGAGCATCGTCCTGGCCATCTCTACAAGGGTCCGATTCTTCCTATCTACAACACCATTTTGGGGCGGTGTGTAGGGGGAAGAAAACTGATGCTCCAAACCCAAAGAGTTACAAAACTTCTCAAAATCCGGATTCTGAAATTCGGTACCATTATCACTCCTAATAGCTCGCATCGAGTTCGTAGGGAACTCGTTCTGAAGACGCAAAATCAGATTGCGAGCAAAAGAAAAAGTCTCAGTCTTCTCAGCCAAAAAGAAGACCCACGAATATCTCGAAAAATCGTCGACAACAACAAGCACGTACCACTTCCCCCCAACTGAGCTCACCCGAGCCGGACCAACAAGCTCCATGTGTAAAAGCTCTCCAGGGCGCTGTGTCATGACCTGAGTCACTGGATGGTGGGGAGCGGCAACCATCTTTCCATGTCTACAAGAATGGCAAACAAGATCCTTCTCCATCGACAACTTGGGCAATCCTCGGATTAGGCCAAGTGAGCTAAGTCTTGCAAGCAAGTCGAAGCTTAAATGATCGAGCCTCCTATGCCACTTCCAAAGATCAGAGGATGAAGGACTAGCCAAAAGACAGCAGGAAACACCAAACGACTCCGAGAAATTCACACGAAAGACTTTCCCAAAGGGCGAAATCAAACATACAAGATTGCCCTGAGGGTCTAAAATACGACTGAGATTCAGTTTAAAACGAATCTCATAGTCATCATCAAAAAGTTGCGAAACAGAAAGAAGGTTAAAATGCAGGTTAGAAACAAGAGCAACATCGCGCAACACAAAGTGCTAATTAACCCGCACCGACCCGCGAGACAACACCTTACCTTTACTATTATCGCCGAAGGTGATAAACTCCTTTCCGGCAACAGGGCTAAGGCTGGAGAACCATTTGGCGTTTCCGGTCATGTGTCTCGAGCAACCGGAATCCACCAACCAAATGTCCAACCGTTTTACCTACATCAATAAAAAAGACATAGGGTGAGCATACGGTCCAACACTGGGGTTAGTGAAGTAGGAAGAATACCAGTGTTGGGCCGGCTGCTCAAAAGAACGGTCAGTGTAAAAACCATTCCTAGCACACCTACGAAGGAAGCGATCACCACGTTTAGAAAGACGTGGTCTGCTGGGGAAGGAGCGCTCACCGTGATACTAAAAACGCGGTGGGGGAAAACGCTCAGCTACAAAGCCACCGCCACGGGGTCCATAGCCTACAACAGCAGGCTCCCGCCGGGCACGCTCTCTACGAGGCCTAGGCCTAGGAACTTGAGGCACTGCACCTCTAGGCCTAGCAGCACGTCTCTGAACATTTGGCGCATGTACATCATGAAGAGGATGGTACATGTCCGCATTGTTCATCTCCCTAGCACGACGCGCTTCTCTCTTGCGCCAAAAGCAGAACTCACTCAAGTGACCATCTCTCCCACAGAAATCACAATGGTACCTCACCGCACTCAAAGGGGGTTGTTGGTACACACGGTTGTGGGTGTGGATCACTTTGCCCTTCTGTGGCAAACACTCCTCCTGGATGGGTGGCATTGTGTCCAGCTTGTTTTTGAGGTGGTTGGGTTTAGGAGCCCACTGCTGGTTCTTGGGTGGAGCCCGTGGAGGTTCATCAAAGACCCCATCCTTGGTGGTAGGCTTGAGAGGCTCTTTGGGTGGAGGCTTGGTAAGTTTGGGAGTAGTGGTGGAGTTGGGCTTCTCACTCGGGTTCAGACCACTCGACTCTCCAATCTTCCCAAAAGCAGAAAGATCAACACCCTGAGCAAAACCTACACCAGGACCTCCAGCAGCTCGCTTGAATTGGGAGATCATCTTCCCGAGCTGCGGCTCACTACAAGATACCCATGACAAGATGGTCCGAAGGTATGTGTTTTCTTCCTCGGTTTGCATCTTGTCATGCTTCACATTGGCAATCTCCATCTCCAAACCCTCACACAAAGCACACCTAGTGACACAAGTGCTACCCGAGCTGGCCTTCTCAAGAGACTCAATCTTGGTATTCTTCTCTGCCAACTCGGTTTGCAAGCCAGGACAGGCCTTGCACGCACCCAACAGCGAGGGTCTAGCCTTCAGCTCATCCACCTCTCCTACCAACGCAGCATACTTACCTCTCAAAGTGAGAAGGTCAGTCATGTGCGTGGTGCACATCTCACACTCCACCTCCTCCGACACGACCACGGTGGATTTAGCAAACTCTAACTCCTTCACCGTGTCCTCCCACTTCTGCCTAAACTCCTTGCGCTCTCTAGCAGCACGCCTAAGCAGCTTATCTTGACTAAGAAGCGCGGCAGTAAGCTTGTCGACCTCAGCAGAAAGCTCGTCGTGGGTCATAGATACCTGGGAGGTGTCGTCGTCGTCGTCGTCCCGAGGGGTGTGCTCCAGCTTGCCGTCGACCTCATCACCAAGCGCCATGGTGCAGAAGCCGTCGTCGTCGGCGAAGAAGCAGAGACCGCTCAGCTTGTCCTCGATCCTCTTCTTCTTCTCGGACTCGTCATCGCTTGAGCAAGCAGAGTCGTCATCCGAGCCGTCGACGTCGCTGAGCGTGGCGAAGAACGCACGCTGCTCAGCCTGGGCCTTCTCCAAGTACTTCTTCTTGATGTACTCCTTGTCGAAGCCGCCTCTCCGCTTGTGCCTTGCGGGGACGTACTTCTCCTTGCGCTTGCCAGAGTCGTACTTGTGCCCATGATCGCCCTTCCCAGATGTGTTCTTCTTCTTGGGGTAGTTGGCGATGAAGTGGTCGGGGTCGCCGCACTTGAAACAGCCCGAGCGTCCTCCTCCGCGGCGACGGTTCATGCGGTTGTTGTGGAACCGCGAGAACCGGTTGGCAAGCAAAGCCAACTCATCATCCCCCAAAGACTCCAGCTGGTCCTCTGTGCCAGAAAAGAGAGATGAAAGAGCAAAGCCACCAGAGGGGTTAGCAGAAGAGCCAGAAACCAAAGCCATAGTCGGGCCAGAAGGATTCTCATAAGAAGCCCTCGACATGGCGTCAATCTCACTAGACTTGAGCTTACTGAAGAGCTCGTCGCAAGTGAGGGTCTCATAGTTAGACGATTCGATGATCGCCTGGACCTTTGAGTCCCACACCGACCGATCGAGAGTATGCAAAAGCTTCAAAGCCCTCTCATGATCGTCGAAAGGCAACAGCTCCTTGTTAGCTCGCATCTTGTTGACAATGACCTGAAAGCGAGCGAATAAACTCTCTATGCTCTCGCCAGGCATATGTCGAAAGTTCTCGTACTCCCGCTTGTGCGACTCGTAGAGACGGGATTTGACTTGAGTGGTGCCCTCATGGAAGCGCATGAGGGTGTCCCAAATCTCACGAGCAGTGGGGAGGTGAGAAACGCGATCAAACTCAGACATGCTCAAACAGGAGAACAAGGCGTTATGTGCCCGGATATTGGCCTCGTGCTCATCGATCTAAAGCTGAGAGACACGAGCAGCCAGAACAACGTAATCGGCCTTGTTGCAAATCTCCCAAACAGAAGAGCCCATGCTCTGGAGATAGGCCGACATGCGTATCTTCCAATACGCATAGTTCGTCCCATCAAACAACGGCGGTTTGCCCACGCCGCGATCCATGTCGCCTTCGGTGGATCTAGAACCGGCTAAGGTGGAAGATCCTTAACCCGCTCTGATACCAATTGAAGGACCGAAAGTGCTACCAGAAAGCGACCAGAGGGGGAGTGAATGGGAGCTTAAATTTCTTTTGAGAAACGAATAGCCTCTCTCCCAGAAAATCAACCCCAAGAGCAAAACCGATGCGCGTGATGTCCACGACCCCAGAGAATGGGTGGATGTTCCCTAGGAACACAGCTGGATACCATAAAAACTTCCTCACCCAAGTTCACGCAAGTCAACTAGTGACATGATGGACTTTGGGTAACCTCAACCTCCCCCGAGCAACGTGAGGGGGATTCAGGCTATTAACAAAGCGGGAAGCCCTATTTCTGTAGAGCACGAAGTCGGAAATCCAACGCAAAAACCGAAAATCAAAACCGACAACGAACGATCAAACCGCGGACGAAACTGCGCAAACTCAGCAGCATCGGACGCTGACCAACCAACGGACGCGTCCGATGCAAACAGGTCAAATATGGAACCTTACTGCATAGGCATCGGACGCTGCTACAGTGAAACAGTAGCGTCCGATGCTCGACCTCCGGCGCGTCCGATGGCAACGGACGCTCCGATGGTCAGCGTCCGATGCTCCTTTAAAATCACTATCAGATGACACGTGGCAACGGACGCTCCGTTGTGATGAACTCAGCGTCCGATGCTCCCAGGTTCAGCGTCTGATGGTCCCGAAACAGCGTTGTTCTTCCGCAAAATTCACCTGATCTCCTCCAAATCAAAAGCACTAAGGCCTAGACTTGGTATGAGGAGTTCCAAGGATGTTAGTGAGCTATCCCAATAGAATCATGGCTCGAACCTAACTCCAAATCGGTGAATTGGAAGAATTCGGGACTAAGGAGCAAAAACCGATCCAAACCTAAAATCGCTCGATCTCCTAGACCGTGAGGTTAGAGGTGAATTCCTTCGGTGGAAAGAAGTGCCTCACGATCTAGAACAACTTGGTTCAAACGGATTTGCAAAGATGAACCGAGCAAAGAGATCAATCGACGGGGAAAACGTGGAGAAAAGTAATCCACAAAGAACACAAACAAAACACGAATCACAACCACGAATTTGCAACCGTGTGGCTACCACACGCTACAAAGGTGAGGTTACGGCCTCACTTCCTCAAAAATCTCATGAGCACAGAGGTATTGGTCTCTTCTCTGTGGATCTCAGGTTCGCTACAGTAGGGATGTGGGAGAGCAGGAAACCCTAAGACAGAATAGCAAATGACTGAGATAGATGGGGAGGTGGGTGTCTCCCCCTACTTATCCTAATCCTAACTAAACCTAATTCCCACTCTACCCCTAACTACTTACAGAGCGAACCAGCTAAACCATAGGGTTATTCTGGACCAACTCGGTGGTAGGTGTATCTGACGGCCACGCCCGCACAAACCGAAGCGTTGCCTCGATGCAACCTCCCAATTGCCGCCACGTGCCGCCCTCCCTCTGCACCCCCGGTTTTGTGGCCCAAACCGGGAAACCAGCCTTTTCCAGCCAACCCCCAGTTTTGAGGCTCAAACCGGGAAACCAGCCTCCAAGTCCATCCCCTAGTTTTGAGGCCGAAACCAGGAAACCCTCAGCGCCCGAGTTTTGTGGCCCAAACTTGGAAACCTGCCCGCACCTAGGTTTTGAGGCCCAAACCTGGAAACCTTCCTCAGCCCGAGTTTTGTGGCCCAAACTCGGCAAACCCGCAGCACCCAGGTTTTGAGGCCCAAACCTGGAAACCGTCCACCGGTGGTTTTTCCCTGGCTCAACCACCAAACCGGAGCCGTAGCGGGGATGCACCGCCCGTGCACCCCGTCCACCGACACGTGTCCCCAGGTGCTCGACCCGAGCAACACCATGCCCCGCAAGTCTTCGCTCGTCGCTGTCCCAGGCTGCCAGCCACCACAGCTGATCCTCAGGCCACCGGTCCCTCAGTCCAAGCCTCACGTCCGCCCTTCACCGCTCCCGGTCCATCGGCACGACACGTCTCTACTTGACCTTCACCTTGCCCTCGATCACTGTCTCCGTGCTCGACACCTGCACAACACAAGCCAAAGAACCTGTGATCAAACCTATTTACAATCACTCATCACTTAGAGACTCGGCATACACCCATGTATCCGCATGCACTGTCCTTTTAATAAGCATAGAAATATAATTATGAAAATATTCCTTCGGGTATTCTTGTCACTAAACTTTCCAGGTCTGGAGCAGAAAAGAACGAAGGAACAACAAACACAAGGTATATCCCATCAATCATCATGCAACATTGAATTACATTCATCCAATCTTGATTTGTGCAAAATCCAAGCTTGGGGAATAGGCTTTCTAAGAATATTTCTTGCCATGTTGCTATGTTGGTTGTCCCTACCTTTAGGATATGCTCATATACTAATCATACTCTTTAATCACCATCTGAATAAATCTACAATGCTTTCATGTTATCTTTACTTGCTATAGTATATTCTTTGGTTTTGAAGTATTATCATACACCTTTTAAATTAGGCATGGAGCTTAGTTTAACTGTTTTCATGAATTAAAGTCAGACATGGTGTCTGGTTTGATCTTGAGCTAAAAGGTATGCTGATTTTACCTCTAGAGGCTTTTAAATTAAGTACGGTGCTTAGGTTAAAATACCTTCCTAGATCAAATTAGACGTGGTGTCTAGGTTGATTTCTGAACTGATAGTATACTATAGTAGATATTGGATATTTTGTTGGACTAACCCCTGCAGGAAAACTTTCATTATTTATTTGGGAAAGTCCGGAGATGAAGAGACACATAAACATCAACAACTTTGCACAATGAAGACTCAGCTCATTCATCATGAATGAAAAAACTATGAGTATCAAAGTTTATTTATTTTGTCTTCTACTGCAAGTTATCTTTTGCCTTGAATCATGTTAAAGTGCAACCAATACATAAAATACTAGTCTATACTAAAACAATCCTCAAAAACATCTTTTTATTAGCATAGATGCAAAATACATAAGTTATGGATAACAACCCATGTTTCAAATTCTTGCAATCCTTCAGGTATATGTCCACTAACATTATGCAGGAGAGAAATTTTGTTCATCCATGGTTTGGTCTAAACATTGAAGATCCAAAACTCAAACCATAGACACACAAACCTACTCTCAGATCATGAATGGTGCTGGCAATAGCCTCACTTTGAGTCTTGCTTGGGCGCTGATGACAAACAGGATGCAACTTACCTCATATGAGACAACTTATGCCTGCAACCATCATTGCCCAAGACATCAAGACAAGAAGTGGGAAGTTATCCTCTTTTCTAATCAAGAGCTAGCTTGGGAGACAAGATGGTACCACTACAACAATAGCAAGATCTACAAGTCAAACACATGAACATGTTGTTGGGAGTCCATCTACATCACAAGCCAGCCTGGGAGAGACAATTCTGTTGTCTAGATGTGTTTCACAATCAAAGAGAGGAAGGAGAAACACAACTTCAAACACATTAATCTTCTACTCACCACTTTGATCAGTACAAACCACTAGAGGTTGTCCCAGTCGAGAAGAAGAATATGATCCACCACTCATTCTTGGAAGATCGTTCTCGAACACCATCAATGTTATCATCTTTGCCGAACCTAGAGTAGTCAACTTTTGGATCTTCCGCTGCATCTTCAACATCTACATTACTTATGCGCAGCCAAAGAGAACCAAGAGATGACCTCGAAGAGAGAGCCAACTGCCAAGAATTGAGGAGGGCATCATGAAGGATGAAGCCACTGCACCAGAAGAGTTAGAAGATGGAGAGATAGTACCTGAGCCAGCAAATCAAGAAGAACAGTCGATAAGATCTCCATCATCTAGACACTATTGAGAGGACAAATCTCAGTTGTGACATTACAAGACAAAGACTCTCATAGAGGCACTCGAGTAGCAGCTCTAAATTCAAGTCTCTTGCCAACCCAATAATTAAAGAAAAACAAGAAAGGTTGACAAGAGAAGAATGCGGAACTGTCCCCACATCCTCATAATACAGAATTAATACAACAAAGAGAGAGGATCCTAGTCAGCTTACTCGAGGAACAATGCGCCTTCACTGATAAGTCGACACAAGAGAAGGAAGGTCGATACCTCTAAAGATGATTCCAATGTAATCTTCCTCCTCTCAATCACACTGTGAGACCAACAAGAAAAAACAAGTCATTCATAAATAACAACCAGCTAGACAAGAGGAGCTTCCACAAGGTGGTTCAGCATAATCAATCTCCAATGACAAAGTAACATTTCAAGGTAAGTGACCATCACCTTAAAAACTTCTTCTTGATTCTGGTATGAACATAAATAAAGAACTAAACATGTTTAAGTTGCACCTCACTTGATCCAACCTAATCAACTCAACATGTTCAGTCCTTTGATCTTTGTTCCTAGCTTTACTCTGTTCAATCTCACTGTCTTAACTAAATGAACTAAAATGTTGTGCATCTAACCTTTGGAAGATGATATACCTCAATTATGAAAAGATCAACACTTTATGCATAGATTATCCTTCCTTGGGTTAACTAATTTGATATGTTAAATATTTAAGATGCTACTTTCATGCTTATCCTCTGATCCTATCACTCATGTTAAGTTTGAATAGAACACATAGCCAAGAAGTTTATCTTGTGCAGTGTGCCTAAGGTTAGAGGGGAATAAACAAAACTTTTGGTTTTGTTGGTGTTTTTCCACCAACAGAGCCCATGCACTTGATCTCTACCTTGTCTTTATGAGCAGGACACACTCTTAAACAAAACATGGAGAAGTCACTCCCAAATTCTACAGAGTGAAGGTCCTAGATCTACAAGAACATGCACACTGAGCAAGATGCTGCCAGCGTCCACAATTAACGCTTCACTTCAAACTGCTGGACGAACAAATGACATGAGTGACACCATATCAAGAGGCATAAACAAGAAGGAATGATGTGTAACACCCCTAGTGTTACTAATGTAATTAACTTGACATGTCATCATCTTAAGCATTAATCATTTTGTGATGCATTTGGATTGCTTAATTGCTATGCTTAAGTCCCTTTTCAAAAACCCTAAAAGCCCAATTCTTCCTATAAGGGCAAAATGGTAATTTCACCTCTGTGCCTAGTTCTATGTAGTTCTTGTTTGAATTTGATGCCCTGATGTTTGTTGCATTGATCAAAGTTCTAAAATCAGATTTGATTTGATTGTCCTTTTGCAAAACCCTAAATTCCCAAATCCTGGATTTATTCCCTTTCTGATAACTTTTTCATAATTCAAAATTTTGAGTTGGTTCAAATAGCAAAGTTGTGAATCTGACCTAGAGGAACAACTTTGGTATTTACAGATTTCTATGTTTCTATATAAAATTTGAAGTAATTTCAAATTCATTCAAATTCCAGTTTTTGTCCCCTTTTCAGTTTTAAAAATTTATTCAAAAACTATTGAGTTTCAGAAAAAGTATATATTAGCAAAGTTGTAGGTTTTGACAAATGGAACAACTTTCATATATAAAGATTTTCAAGTTTCAGTTTGAAATCCAAAGTAATTTTGATTTGAATCAAATTTGAAAAATGTTCCCTTTTCTGTTTTTGATTATAGTTCAAAAACTATTTGGAATTTGAAAATGTTGATATTGACAAAGTTGTAGATCTCATTTTTCTGAGCAACTTTGGTGTTTTGAGTTTTTCCTGTGAAGTTCATTTTTTGAGAGTAATTTGCAAAATACAGAAACCAGCAAAAGTCAAAACCTAGGCCTAGCACTGTTCGTCCCCTACCTCTAGCCGGCGCAGTGCAGAGGGGGCCCCGGCCATGGCGCCGGCGCTGCGCCTGCAGCGCGTCTGGCGGCTCCCCACGCGCCACCAACCTGCCGCCGTTGTCGCCTCCATCATTTCGCACCCGCACGCGCACAGTTGACCCCTGCTCCCGTCCCCTACTGCTCCTGCTCGCCGCCGCCGCGTGGCCATGGCCGGCGCTGTCTGCGCCCGAGCCCCGGCCGCACGCCTGTCCTTCCCGCCTGCGCGCAATCGAGAGCGCACGCGTCCGCCGAGCTTATCCACCCACCCCCGTGCTCTCTACCGGCCTCTGGCCGCGGCTATATAAGCCTGCCGGAGCTCCGACCTCCGCACTCACCTCCGCCACCGTGGCCAGACCTCTCCGAAGCTCCCGCCGCTCAACCACCTAGCCCGAAAGCTCCGCCTTGAGCTCGTGAAGCTTTCCCACCCCCCAATTTCACCTTCCCCGCCTCCAATCGCCCGGCGTAACCCCATCTTCCCAAACTCCGACGGAACCCCGGTGATCTCGGGTTCGTCAAATACTCCCTCTCCGGTCACGGATACCTTCCCCTGACCCCTGTGTCAGCTTCCTTGGCTCCGCGCGACTCTAACCCGGCCCTTGCGGTCTCGTGTGTTGCGCAGGACCGCCGGATCGCCGGAGCGCCGCCGCGGTCGTCTCCTCCCTCGAGCATGTGTCGAGCCTCACCCTCGAGAACGTGTCGAGCCTCACCCTCGAGAACGTGTCGAGCCTCACCCTCGAGAACGTGTCGAGCCTCACCCTCGAGCCCTGCCTCCGACCCGTGGTAAGCATCCGAGCCTCCGGTCTCTGCTTCCACTCCGTTTCGCCCGAGCCTCCCAGTCAGGTCTCGGACGGAGGCTTGTTTTTCCGTCTCGCCCGAGCCTTCCGTCTCGCCCGAGACCGCTTCGCCTGAGCCAAGCCTCGGCGACGCATGCTCTCCGCTTCGCCCGAGTCAGGCCTCGGACGGAGGCTTGCTTTCCGTCTCGCCCGAGCCTCCGGACCAGGCCTCGGACGGAGCAGTCGCTTCCGTCTCGACCGAGCCCGTCTCGACCGAGCCCGTTTCGCCAGAGCCCCCGCGATTCGCCGAGCCCGGCCTAGAAGGAGCACAGTGCTCTTCTCTTTTTTCTGAGAGATGTGAATAGTGTTCTGTTTTCTCTTTTTTGTATGATTTTCTGTGTGCATCCAAAAATTCTGAAATTTTTGTGGTAGACTCTTTATGCTCTGGAGTATTTTATAAAAATATGAAACTTGAGTTTTGTGCAAAGATTTAAAAATGTAAAATTCCCCTTTTAATTGAAAAATGGAGGTTTTGGTATTTTTGGAGAGTGATCTATAACTCCAAAAATCTGGAGATAAATTTTTATGTGCTAGTTATGCCTTTCTGAGTCTCTGGTAAAATTTTGAAGTCTTTTGGAGCAAGTTGATTTTTGAGCATTTATTTAAATAGTTGAGTAGTGCCTTTTCTTAATTAATGTCTGGAATTATTTGAGCACCTTAATGACCTCCAAAAATTATGAAATTTGTTTTGACATCTATTTATGCCATAATTAACTTATGCGATTAATTTGGTAATTTTGGAGCAACTTCATAAAATGACCTTTTAATTAATTTAGGAAAATAGAAAAAGTGATTAGGGTTGGTAATAAGTGTTTGATGATGTGATCTTTGGATTGATTGATGTTCATAGACCCCTACCCTTTGGTCTATGATGGTTGTGATGCTATGATTGGTTGATGCTTAGGATAATCATAATAAGGCCTAGCTTTAATTAACATTGCTTAAGGAAGAAATGGTTACCTTTTATGCTCAACCTAGATTTCGATTATGCCTTGTTTAAGAGTAATCTAGAATCAGTGGAATTGTCTTGCACCATAAGTCCATATCATCATTCTCATGAGCATTCATCTTACATCCGTATAGTTGACGAAGAAGGTACCAGAGTCGAGGCCGCTGTTGACGAACCAACTCCCGAGGCGACCCCGAGCTCCGACACCTATACCTACCCCGAGTCTGCTCTTTTTGCCATCCAAGGCAAGCCCCGGTGCATTTAACCTTTCCTTGAATTTATAAAATGATTTCCTTAAATGCTTTTGAGTTAAATTATTGCATTAGGTTTATAGGAGTTGTGTGCTATCCTAATTGATGCACTATCCACCTTGACCACTGATACACCCGATACCTGCTTTTCAAAAGTATTTGAAAAATGCTTAGCAATGCTTATTGAATTAGACTTTGCAATAAAATGCCAACTTCAAAAGTGTGATCACTTAAGAATCTTTATGGGAATTTGGCTTTACTCCCCGGCTGTTGGCTAGGTATCTGATCCGTACCTAATCAATAGCGAGGAGAGGTTGTCGCGCGTACGGTGCCGTCATGTTGTAGTCCGGGACTCAACAGTTGACACCGACCGGGACAGGGTTGAAAAACCGACAGGACCTGTACTCTTGGGTTAGAGTCCCGAGGTGCTTGTCGCTGGCGAAAAACTGACAGGACTATTACGCTTGGGTGAGATATAACCAAGGTATAGCTCTGGCTGAAAAATTAGGGACCATCCGTATGGGGGCCTGCTGGTCAAGACTTGTAACTATTCACATACTACGGGAAGCTCTGGCTCCGAGGAATCCTTTATTGGACCGACAACCGCGCACTGGGAGTGGAGAGATGGCGGAAGTAGCATGTACCCACGTGGGTTAAAGTCCCGGATTGGTGTGGTGTACTGTACTTCCGGGTGGCGTAGGACCGGGCCCAATCTTGGAGGAATCGTGGTAGACGAGTTGGCATATGCAAGCTTGGGTGCTACATATGCAGTGTGGATAGGGATCCTCAGCTGAGTATTATTTATCCGGATTAACGTTGCTCTCGGTTATGGAGACTTGGTCCACTGACTGTCAACGGAGAGTGGTTCTCAACTAGGAATGTTTTGAAATGTAAAATGAATCATGAATGATGAAGAATTGAGGAATACTGAATCTTCCAAATAAAATAAGATTTACAAAAATGCTTTTCTGCAAAATACTTGATCTTGCTTAAGCCTTACCTTGACTACCCTAAGCCTTCATTCCTGAGTCTTCCCCTTTTTCTTTAGTCGGGTAAGTCTTATTGAGTACCCCGTACTCAGGGTTTGTTACCCATGTTGCAGGTATGCCTGAGACCCCGATGTGTCTCGCACCCTGTTGCGTGACCTTCGTCCAGGAAGAGGCCGATGAGGCGATGAGTAAATGTGCACCCTCGGGCTGGGTGTTACTGTATCTTTATGTTTCCGCTACGTTGTCTACTTTGAATTTCCCGAACAATGGTTTGTAATAATCGTACTCCTTACCTCATTTGAAACCTCGGTTTGTAAAACTAATGTTATTTAAGTCTTCCGCTCTGTTATCTCTGATATTTGTGAAAATGTGAAATGTTGTAACCGAAAGATGAGATGATCCTGCGGACAATGGGCACTGATGTTGCCCGGTGGCGAACAGGTCTTAATCACATGGAACATGGGTTCGGCTGTCAGAGGTTGACAGGGACACGTGGGCCATGGGATTAGGGCGGTTCCGTCACAGAGTGGTATCAGAGCATCTCACTTTAACGTTGCAGTGTTCATTTTTGCGAAAACTTCAAAAGACCTTTTGAGTCCAAACAAACTAAACTTGACTATTTTGAGTCCAAATTGCTTCTCTCATCTTGTCTCTCATATGGCAACACTAGCTAGTGGAACAACATGTTTTAAGCCCTATGTACTTATTATTTATTGCATTGCTTTGTTCCGTAGGAACGATTCATGCATCATGTCATAATCACTTAAGTTAACTTCCTCTCTAAGTTCGTTGGGTAGTATGCCTTTACCTGTTCTTGCTAGCCTTTCTCATCCATCTTCTCTTATCCAGACATGGCCATTATCAAGCGGACTGCTCGCAAGTCGACTGGACCGCATGGCGTGCCGCGCCACCAGCTGGCACCACGCGCTGGAGAAGAGGTTGCCGAATCCTCCAATGGTCGTCGTTTTCCCCGTCGTACCCGCAAACAGCTGAAGGAGGAAATCAAGAATCTGAAGGCTGAGATGGAGAACATGGAGCATGACTTCTATCTTTCCCGCCTGGAGTTTTATGAGGCACGAGCTTCCCTGGAGCAGGCCAATCGGAACACGGTTCGCGCTATCGAGCAGCGCAATGATGCTTGGACCCGCGAAGACGTTACCAGAGCCCAGCTCCATGGACTGCAGCAGTACACCGTCCAGATCGAGCAGTTCAATGATATGCTTCATGAGGAAGTACACCAGCTGCACAACCAGCTTCACCCCGTGATTCCACCAGTTGCTGAGGACCCCGAAGACGGAGTCGTGGAGGAACCTGAAGTGGAACACGAGCCCGATCAGGATGAGGAAGTGGAACCTGCTGAAGATGTCCACGTTGAAGATGAAGATGAGGAGGAAGAGCCTGAGCTTATCATCGAGGATGATGATGATGACGAAGAGTTGATCTTCATCGATGATGACTAGACTCCTTGTGTCTATACCATCTGCTTACCTAAAACCTTAGACTAGGTTTGGGGGCGTTAGTCTGTCTGTTGCCAAGACTGGCATGTATCTTTCTTTTCGTACCTTTTCCCCTTATCAGTCTGTTGTCATCTTTATCAAGCCAGCTATCTTTGTATCAGTGAAGTTGTCAATCAAATTGTTTCAGAACCTTTGTCCATATATGCTGAGTTCCGAGTTGCTTATACAGATGCCTGTGAACACCCGTACGGAGCCGGAGGTGCTGGAGATGACCGTCCCCAAACCCTCCACCTGTACCAGCTACCCTAGCAGAGGCCATTGCAGCCCTGGCCGCCGCTGCCAATCTGATGGCTCAGAACCAAGGACAGTAGAATGTTGGTCACCGTGGTCGTCACAACCAAGAGACCACCTATGTGGATTTCACTGAAACCCGTCCACCGGTTTTCACCAGAGCCGATGAACCCCTCGAAGCTAATGATTTTCCTCCATGAATTTGTCTCATCCGATCCCCTGAACTCCACCACAACAGCTGCTTCCACGTTCTATTCCCAGCAGTGCTGTATGCCAACCCTTTCTCCCTCCTAGCACCTTGACATCCAATCCCAATACTCAGTTCCCACCCTGTTCAGCCATCCCATCATGTTTCCTACATATAGGACTCTTGATCTATTTCCTCTACCTTTCATACCCCTCCACATCAATTAAGACATGGATCGTCAGTTCATCCTCTTCAATCATTCAAACCTGACCTTCTTTCATCTGTTTCAGTCCTTTCCTTCTTCACGAGGAGAAAGAAGAAAGCATATCTCCGAGCACACCATATTATAGGACTCAGTCCTACCATCTTACACTCCACACCGTCCCAACCGCTACTCCAACCGTCCCCCCAATACATCCCTCTCATCCACCCCCAAAGCTGAACGCCCAAAGCCCAAGAGCAGATTCATAGGAGACAAGTTCCTGGCGTCTCACAGTGCAAGTCCACTCTGTCAATTCCCTCAAGACCCTCTTGTACTAACCTTACCTATTTTCATATAGTTAACGGCGAAACCTCAGCCTCACTTTACTATCAGATATCTGACAATCACCAGCCAACAGACTATGCACATTCTGAGATATTGCTATACACCGCTCTGACTAATCTCACAATCACCAAGTGCAGATACCTACACTCATGCTAAGAATAGATATTATCTTCTCCCCCAAACATTCCCCCCCACCCTATGTACCCATCATCGACAAACAGCCTCACCCAGCTCCTCTTGCAGCCTCACCAAAATGGTCCGCACCATGGAGCAGAGTTTGGCTCATCCGATGACCTGAAAGCCAGAAGTTTGCTCGCGCAGCTTCGTGGCCCAGCTAGGGCTTGTTGCCAACTCTTGGCTGCCCAGCCTGAAGGGTCACGAGATGACCTAGGAGAGTTCCGCACCGCTTTCCGGCACACCACACCCATCAGGTCGATGAGATGAAGCTTGATCAGTTCCTAGCCTGCAGCAGAGGACTCCACAGTGATGCAGTATGTGGGTCAATTCAACATTTGATAAGTATGCAGCGGAATATGGTAACACGGATGAGAAGAAGAGAGACTGTTTCCTTAGGGGATTGCCCCTAAGATCCGCAGAAGCATGTCCAACAACCTGACCGGTTCTTATCATGAGGCTTGAACGGGCAGTTGCTTTGAAGAGAGTAACCGTCAGTACCAGAGGAGAAGAAGAAGAAGAAGAAAGCAGGATCTAGCAGACTTGGCAATCACAAGCGCCAGAGGGTCATATATTCCTAGCACCACACAACGTCACCTTACCCCACCAGCAAGTGGTCGTCCGTACCGCGGCTACCACCCACAACGCCACCTAGTCACAACCACAACGTACACCTTACCCTCACCCGCAAGTGGTCGGCCGTACCCCGCGAAACAACCACAAAGCAAACCAACAAAGTGCACTCAGCCGAACGCCTAGGTGTTCAATCACCACCACACAAACGCCTATAACCATCCCTGCTACAACTGTGGGTACAACTTGGCCACTGGTCTCGTGAGTGCCCAAAGCCCAAGAAGCCTACTCAGAACTTCAGAAGGGTCCTGGAGGACAACTAGCAGCAAGGCAGAAGGGCAAGTTGTCAAGAGCCCGGCAAGTTTACTAACCAAGGTCAGCGATGATTCCAGAAGGGGAGCCCGTTGAAAGGTCCAAATTGGCTAGAGGGGGGGTGAATAGCCTAATTAAAAATCTACAAAATTTTTTAGGCAAACACTATTAGTAAGACAAACGGCGAAGCTTTTTGCGCTAGCCTAATAGTGTGTTGCAAGCCACCTATCCAATAGTTCTACCTAATATTTCTATGGCACAATCAACTAGAGCTAGTAACAAATGCGGAATAAAAATACTATAGCTCTAGCACAAGAATGATGTACAATGAGTATACAAGACAAGTGTGTACAAGGAACTAGGTAAGCTAACTGCCACTACCTACACAAGATATATGACTAAAGATGTGCAACAAGAAATGATATCAAAACAAGAGATATAGATCAATATAAATACACAAGGTAAATGAACTAGATAAGGAGGATTTCACCGAGTCTTGAGGATCGCCAAGTAGAGAGCCAATCACCGGTGAAAACCACTTGTGATGCCAATCACCAAGAATATGAAGATGGAGACCAATCACCAAGAATGGGACACAACCACAAATAGCACTCGGGAGACAAAGATTTATCCCGAGGTTCACGTGCTTGCCGGCACGCTACTCCCCGTTGTGTCGACCAACACTAGGTGATCCGGCGGCTAATCGGCGCTAAGCCAAGCTCACGAAGAGCGCCACAAGAATCTACCGCTAGTGAGGTAGCTCAATGACACGAGCAATCTAAGGATGCCTCTTGCCGCTCCGGCGAGGTGAGGCTCCAAAACCTCTCACAATCTCAATCGGTGGTGGCCAAGAACAATCTCCACTCTTGCCAATCAACCACCTCAACGCCTCCAAGCCGTCTAGGCACCGGCAAATGCCAAGAGTAACAAGAATACCCAATGCCGATGCGAAGAACTAGTGCCACTAGATTGAACTTTATCAAGAACGCGCACTAGATCACTCAATCTCACTTGGCTTGATCAATTCAACTTGGGAGATGAGTGGGGAGGCTTGTCAATGCTCACTAGAAGGCTTAGGAATCAAAATGTGCAAGAGAGACCACTAGTAAGCCGGCCAACTCATATTTATAAGCCCCTCAAACAAATAGAGCCGTTACCTGTTCACTGCGCGAAAAACGCGACGACCGGACGCACGGTCAAGTGATCACCGGACGCTCCCACTGCGTCGGTCGCTGGATGACAGCCACGTGTCCACGCGAATTCAACGTCGTTCGTTTGATCGTCCAACGGCTACTGCTCAAAAAGCTTCAAACGAGAGCACCGGACGCTCCGATCACCACCGGACGCGTCCGGTCGTCCAACGGTTAATTTGGACGAAAAACTTCGCGATCACACCGGACTCTACGTCATTAGCACCGGACGCGTCCGGTCAAGAAATTCGCTCAGCGTCCGGTCAGAACCAGAGAGGTTCAGAGAGAGGTTTTTATCGACCGGACGCGTCCGGTCACCAGTGACCGGACTCACTCAGCGTCCGATCAAACTGTTTGAACCTGATGCCTCTCGTGAACAGTGGTACAGGCGAGTCCGGTCGTTTTTCTTCACAACTGACCGGACGCGTCCGATCGCAGCGTCCGGTCGCTGTTCAGCGTCCGGTCAAGCCTGAAAACCACGTTTTCAACTCCGGTTTCTTCTCCTTTTCAAATGTGCCAACACCACCAAGTGTATACCATCTTGTGCAAGTGTGTTAGCATTTTCAAAACATTTTTCAAAGATTTATTAGTCACTCACTAGGTCTATAGCATCGATATGTTAGAGAACACCTAGTGGCACTTGAACACCGCATAAGCCGTGAATAATCTCCTCTTAATAGTACGGCTATCTATCCTAAATGTGATCACACTCGCTAAGTGTCTTGATCACCAAAAACAAGAGCCCTATATGTTATACCTTTGCCTTCGGGCCTCTTTGCTCCATCTTTCTCTTCTTCTTGCATTTCACAAAAGGTGGAGCACTTGATCTCTTGAGTGCTTGCGGCCAACACCATACTCCATGGTTGCCATCTTGCTAGCTCCACCACTTGGCTTGGTCATAATCCTTTCTTATAAGCTACACACATGCTTAGCAATAGGATTAGACCAATAGGTTTCATCAATTAACCAAAACCAAACTAGGGCTTTCAATCTCCCCTTTTTGGTAATTGATGACAACCTCTACAAAGATATGTGATTTAAAATTGAGTAACCACATTGATAGTATTAGCTCCCCCTACATATGTGCTATAGAGTTTGGTACTAGATTTGGCACATATGTATGGATATGAAATGTGGGTGAGCAATACTATCAATGATGATGCTAGGCATAAGAATGGACCTTTGAAGCGTGATACCAATCGGAGTGCAATATATAAACCATCCTTAGCATCATTTCGTCACTAGACATACATCAAAACTCAAGAACCCCGTGAGATCAACATTATAGTAAGGTTCTTGAACCACTTGAAAAATAAGTATGTCTAGTTGCTATTATGTACATGCTAGTTAATCAATTCATCAAACATAATCTATCACTCACTAGCATTCACCACATAAGCATGGATATCAAATTAAAAAGCTTATGCATTGCTAACAATCATATGAATATGCACATTTCAAATGCAACAATCATGTTTATGAGCTTGCTCCCCCTATTTGTATGTTCCAATCCCATTTGAACTTAATTTGAGCTTAGCAACATAGCATGTCTTTTTATCTTTGTTGCATTATTTTCTCCCCCTTGTCAACAATTATCATAAAGGTGGGGCATTTGTGGGAAACAAATCAAACCAAGTTGTGGCTTAATCTAGCTTATGAGCATAGGATGTTTAACACGGTTTGCTCTAGAGTAAGCTTCTTCACACATCTTTCAATGGTTATCTTACTCACGTTGGTTAAACACCTATTGTTCACTTACTAGATCAAACACTAGAGTTACAAGCTCACAAACAAGTTATATGCTACCACTAGGTTAAGTCAAACATAGAAGCAATAGTGGTACCATATATACTTCAAATTCATTTGATTTACCATGAATGATCCTAAATATGCAAAGTGATGGCTATATGAACTAGATCACAACCTAATAAGAATGAATGCACATGCCAAACAATTTTACCTTTGCTTTGTTGGAGGAGAGGCATGTCATAAGTGGGGGTGCATTCAACTCATATTGGAGAAGTCTAGGATATTCAATTCATTCCTTAGCTTGCAAAACCTTCTTTCATCTAGTGGCTTGGTGAAGATATCGGCAAGTTGATCATCGGTGCCCACACTCTCAATAGATGTCTTTCTTTGCTTGATGATCTCTAATGAAGTGATGCCTTATGTCAATGTGCTTTGTTCTTGAATGTTGAACCGGGTTGGTGGCTATTTTGACGGCGCTCTCATTATCACATAGCAAAGGGACTTGTCCAAACTTGACTCCATAATCTTGCAATGTTGCTTCATCCATAGCAATTGTGCGCAACAACTACCCGCGGATATGTATTCGGCTTCGGCGGTAGAGAGTGCAACACTATTTTGCTTCTTTGATGACCATGAGACAAGTGATCTTCCAAGCAATTGACAAGTGCCCGAAGTGCTCTTCCTATCCACCTTGCATCCCGCGTAATCGGAATCCGAGTATCCAATTAATTCAAATTGAGAGCCCTTGGGATACCATAGTCCAACATTTGGAGTGTGCTTCAAATATCTCAATACTCTTTGGTTGCCTTCAAATGACTTTCTCTTGGTGAAGCTTGGAACCTTGCACACATGCACACACTAAACATGACATCCGGTCTTGATGCGGTCACATAGAGTAAACTCCCAATCATTGACCGATATAACTTTTGATCCACCATGTCACCACTAGAGTCACTATCCAAATGTCCATTTGTGCCCATTGGAGTAGTTATTGCTTTTGCTTCTTCTAATCCAAACTTCTTGAGCATGTCCTTGATGTACTTGCCTTGACTAACAAATGTGCCTTTCTTCATTTGCTTGATTTGTAGACCAAGGAAGTAACTAAGCTCTCCAATCATAGACATCTCAAACTCCTTAGCCATCATCTCTCCAAACTCTTCACAAAAGTCTTGGTTGGTTGATCCAAATATGATGTCATCCACATAAATTTGCAACACAAACAAGTCACTTCCAATCTTCTTGGTGAAGAGAGTGGTGTCAACCTTCCCCATCTTGAAACCCTTTGATAGCAAGAAATCCCTCAATCTTTCATACCATGCTCTAGGTGCTTGCTTCAACCCATATAATGCTTTCTTGAGCTTGTACACATGGTTGGGCTTCTTCAAATCTTCAAACCGGGAGGTTGCTCAACATACACTAGCTCATTTATGAATCCATTGAGAAATGCACTCTTGACATCCATTTGATAGAGCTTGATGTTGTGAGAACAAGCATATGCAAGTAGGATTCTAATGGCTTCCAATCTAGCAACCGGTGCATAGGTTTCTCCAAAGTCAATTCCTTCCAATTGAGTGTACCTTGTGCAACCAATCTTGCTTTGTTTCTAACAACAATGCCATCTTCATCTTGCTTGTTCCGGAAGACCCATCTTGTACCAATCACATTTTGTTCTTTGGTCTTTCCACTAACTCCCAAACATCATTGCGGGTAAAGTTGTTTAACTTCATGCATTGCATTTGCCCAATCAACATCCATCAAAGCTTCATCAATCTTGGTTGGCTCAATAGATGATACAAATGAGTAGTGTTCACAAAACGATGCCAATCTTGATCTTGTTTGCACACCTCTTCTTATGTCACCAACAATTTGATCCAAAGGATGATCTCTTGCAATGTGTTGGTTGGAGCACTTGTTGCGGTTGGGCACTTGTACTAGCACTTGGATGAGCCACTTGAGAGCTACTAGCATCTTGTTGATCATGAGAACCACTAGAGCTTGCAACATCATTGCCATGCATGGTTGGAGGAGAGAGCACTTGATCTTTGTCATCTTCTATGTCAATCACTTGCTTTGGCCTTATATCACCAATATCCATGTTCTTCATTGCTTCCACTAATTGTGTTCCTCTCACATCTTCTAGGTTGTCTTGTTCTTCATGTGAGCCATTGGTTTCATCAAACTCAACATCATGGACTTCTTCAACTATTTTTGTTGTGTTGTTCCACACTCTATATGCTTTGCTTGTAGTGGAGTAACCAAGTAGGAACCCTTCATCACACTTCTTCTCAAATTTGCCAAGTCTTGTGCCTTCTTCAATATGTAGCATTTGCACCCAAAGACCCGGAAATATGCAATGTTGGGCTTTCTATCATTGAGGAGCTCATATGGTGTCTTCTTCAATAGAGGGTGACAATAGAGCCGGTTGCTATAATAGCATGCCGTGTTGATTGCTTCGGCCCAAAAAGAATCACTCACATTGTATTCACTAAGCATGGATCTTGACATGTCAATGAGTGTCCTATTCTTTCTTTCAACTATCCCATTAGATTGAGGTGTATATACTTGGCCGAGAATTGATGTTTGATTCCAAATTCATCACATAGCTCGTCAACTCTTGTGTTCTTAAAACTCACTGTCCTTGTCATTCTCACTTTCTTGATTCTTCTATCAAACTCATTTTGGCTTCTCTTGACAAAGGTTTTGAATATGCCAACATTCACTCTTGTCAACGAGAAAGAAGACCCATGATATCTCGTATAGTCATCACTATCACAAAGCCATACTTGTTTCCCCCAATACTTGTATATGTAGTTGGTCCAAACAAGTCCATGTGCAACAACTCAAGTGCATGTGTAGTGCTCATCATTCCTTTGTTGGGATGAGTGTTTCCAACTTGCTTTCCCATTTGGCATGCACTACAAAGCTTGTCTTTCTCAAAAAAAACATCTTTTAGTCCTCTCACCATATCATGCTTCACTAGCCTCTTTAGTTGCTTCATTCCAACATGTCCCAAGCGCCTATGCCATAGCCAACCCATACTTGATTGTGAACAAACATGTTGTCAAATGAGCTTCACTTGCATCAAAGTCCACCAAATAGAGATTCTCATATCTAAATCCTTTGAACACCAAGTCACTTCCATCAACACTAACTATCTCCACATCATCCACACCAATATGCATTTGAATCCCAAATCACACAATTGTGCTACGGACAATAGATTGAAGTTGAGAGATTCCACTAATAGCACATTGGAGATGCTCAAGTCATGGAGATTGCAATCTTGCAATTTGCCCAAACCTTTGACCTTGCCATCCTGGCACCATGTGATGATGACAGCATCTGCCATGATGCCACGTATTGATTGACTTTCCACTTCTTCATCTCCGGTCATGTTTGAGACTATCAAGCACCACCCCTCCTCCCGCTTTATGTTTACCTACAAGGTTCTTAGTCCCAAACAGGTCCTACATAGGTTAGTCACCAAGCTCTGGGGCACCCAATTGACGCTCTTGGGCCAACCATGCATTGGCCCACAATGTACTTAGCCTTCACACCATTAGTCCCCTTTGTAAGCATATAACAAGAATCAAGTCTAATAGATGAAACATGTGCAAAGTTCTTGTTCTTGTTCTTTTTAAAGCATTTTGCTCTATGTGCCCGGATTGCTTGCAATTGTAGCAATAACGACCATTGCTCTTCACAAAAACTAGTCTTGTGAGGAGCAAAGGCCGCCTTGCCCTTCTTGGGGATATAGCCAAGTCCCTCCTTGTTGAGTGGACATTTGGCTACCCAAGCACTTAAGCAAGCGGGCATCTCCACCATAGGCATTGCCTAAAGCATGAGTGAGCTCAACAACCTTGTTTTTAAGGTTTTTATTTTCTACAACTAATGATGAAATCACAAGTAGTAGAAGTAGGCATTTTAGTTGAGCTAGATGATGATGATGCATTGATGGGAGCAACAATAATAGGAGCATAAAATGATTCATCAAGTATATCACAAGTTACTCCTACATTGCATGTTTCTACAACATCCTCAATCTTACTTTGATCAAGGAGGGAGGAGTGGGCTTCCTTGAGCCTAGTGTGAGCTTGATCAAGCTTCTCATGGGCTTCCTTTAGCCTCTCATGAGTAGACTTGAGCTCATCAAAGGATTGCTCAAGAGCCTTGTTGGCCTTGCGCAATTCTTTGCACTCCTTCCTCTTAGTCTCAATGTAAGAATGAGCATCTTGTAGCATGCTTATGAGGTCCTCCTTTGAGTACTCCTCATCATCATCACTATCACTCTCACTATCACTCTCATCGGATGATACCTTTGTGGCCTTAGCCATGAAGCATGACGATGGAGTGTTGAAGATAGAAGGCTTGCTTGAGATAGCAAGACTAGCCATAGCCTTCTTCTTGGTGGTCTTCCTCTCATCATTGCTTGAATCATCATCATCGCTTGAGGAAGCATCACTATCCCATGTGACAACATAGGATCCACCCTTCTTCTTGCTCATCTTCTTCTCCTTCTTTTCTTTCTTCTCCTTCTTGTCCTTCTTCTTGCTCTTCTTGCGGTCATCATCATCTTCATCACTAGAGTATGGACAATCCGCAATGAAGTGATCCTTGCTCTTGCATCTATAGCACCTCTTGCTTGTGCTCTTGTTTGCATCTCTTCTCTTTCTAGCTCCATAGCCTTTCTTCTTCATGAACTTGCCAAATCTTTTCACAAATAGGGCCATCTCTTCATCATCCATTTCACTTGAGCTTGTGTCTTCATCATCACTTTCTTCCTTCTTAGCTTTGCCCTTGCTTGCTCTTGGAGGATGAAGCCTTGAATGCCACGGTCTTCTTCTTCTCTCTTCCTCTTGGGCTCCCCCATCCCGTTCCACACGGTATGTGTCTTGTGTGACCACATCACCTAGTACTTGGTTTGGGGTCACCGTATCCAATCCTTCTCTCACTAGGATGGTCACCAAAGTGTCAAACCTTGGTGGTAAGCATCTCAAGAACTTGTGAGAAAAGTCCTTGTCCTCCACCTTCTCTCCCAAAGCCTTCAAGTCATTTATGATCACTTGCAACCGGTGAAACATCTCCGGTATGCTCTCATCATCTTGCATCTTGAAGGTAGCAAGTTTGTCCTTGAGAATATATAGCTTGGCTCCTTGACCGCCTTGGTGCCTTCATATGTTTCTTCCAATCTTTCCCATATCTCATTTGCTCTTTCAAGGTCCTTGATTTGCTCAAAGACTTTTGTATCAAAAGCTTCATAGAATAGATTGATTGCTATATCATTCCATTGGAGCTTCTCTTCTTCTCTTGGAGTGAGACTTGTGGGATCAATTATTGCAAAATCATGTTCTATCACATCCCAAATCTTCCTATTCATTCCTCTTGTGAATGCACACATCTTCCTCTTCCAACAATCAAAGTTGGTGCCGTCAAAATGTGGTGGCTTCCCCATATAGTTGATTTGAGCCATTTTAACACCGGAGGATGTTAAGCCTCAAACAATCGGTGACCACGGCTCCGATACCACTTGAAAAGTCCAAATTGGCTAGAGGGGGGGTGAATAGCCTAATTAAAAATCTACAAAATTTTCTTAGGCAAACACTATTAGTAAGACAAACGGCGAAGCTTTTGCGCTAGCCTAATAGTGTGTTGCAAGCCACCTATCCAATAGTTCTACCTAATATTTCTATGGCACACAATCAACTAGAGCTAGTAACAAATGCGGAATAAAATACTATAGCTCTAGCACAAGAATGATGTACAATGAGTATACAAGACAAGTGTGTACAAGGAACTAGGTAAGCTAACTGCCACTACCTACACAAGATATATGACTAAAGATGTGCAACAAGAAATGATATCAAAACAAGAGATATAGATCAATATAAATACACAAGGTAAATGAACTAGATAAGAGGATTTCACCGAGCCTTGAGGATCGCCAAGTAGAGAGCCAATCACCGGTGAAAACCACTTGTGATGCCAATCACCAAGAATATGAAGATGGAGACCAATCACCAAGAATGGGACACAACCACAAATAGCACTCGGGAGACAAAGATTTATCCCGAGGTTCACGTGCTTGCCGGCACGCTACTCCCCGTTGTGTCGACCAACACTAGGTGATCCGGCGGCTAATCGGCGCTAAGCCAAGCTCACGAAGAGCGCCACAAGAATCTACCGCTAGTGAGGTAGCTCAATGACACGAGCAATCCACTAAGGATGCCTCTTGCCGCTCCGGCGAGGTGAGGCTCCAAAACCTCTCACAATCTCAATCGGTGGTGGCCAAGAACAATCTCCACTCTTGCCAATCAACCACCTCAACGCCTCCAAGCCGTCTAGGCACCGGCAAATGCCAAGAGTAACAAGAATACCCAATGCCGATGCGAAGAACTAGTGCCACTAGATTGAACTTTATCAAGAACGCGCACTAGATCACTCAATCTCACTTGGCTTGATCAATTCAACTTGGGAGATGAGTGGGGAGGCTTGTCAATGCTCACTAGAAGGCTTAGGAATCAAAATGTGCAGAGAGAGACTAGAAGCCGGCCAACTCATATTATAAGCCCCTCAAACAAAAGAGCCGTTACCTGTTCACTGCGCGAAAAACGCGACGACCGGACGCACGGTCAAGTGATCACCGGACGCTCCCACTGCGTCCGGTCGCTGGATGACAGCCACGTGTCCACGCGAATTCAACGTCGTTCGTTTGATCGTCCAACGGCTACTGCTCAAAAAGCTCCAAACGAGAGCACGGACGCTCGATCACCACCGGACGCGTCCGGTCGTCCAACGGTTAATTTGGACGAAAAAACTTCGCGATCACCGGACTCTACGTCATTAGCACCGGACGCGTCCGGTCAAGAAATTCGCTCAGCGTCCGGTCAGAACCAGAGAGGTTCCAGAGAGGTTTTTTATCGACCGGACGCGTCCGGTCACCAGTGACCGGACTCACTCAGCGTCCGATCAAACTGTTTGAACCTGATGCCTCTCGTGAACAGTGGTACAGGCGAGTCCGGTCGTTTTTCTTCACAACTGACCGGACGCGTCCGATCGCAGCGTTCGGTCGCTGTTCAGCGTCCGGTCAAGCCTGAAAACCACGTTTTCAACTCCGGTTTCTTCTCTCTTTCAAATGTGCCAACACCACCAAGTGTATACCATCTTGTGCAAGTGTGTTAGCATTTTCAAAACATTTTTCAAAGGATTTATTAGTCACTCACTAGGTCTATAGCATCGATATGTTAGAGAACACCTAGTGGCACTTGAACACCGCATAAGCCGTGAATAATCTCCTCTTAATAGTACGGCTATCTATCCTAAATGTGATCACACTCGCTAAGTGTCTTGATCACCAAAACAAAGAGCCCTATATGTTATACCTTTGCCTTCGGGCCTCTTTGCTCCATCTCTTCTCTTCTTCTTGCATTTCACAAAAGGTGGAGCACTTGATCTCTTGAGTGCTTGCGGCCAACACCATACTCCATGGTTGCCATCTTGCTAGCTCCACCACTTGGCTTGGTCATAATCCTTTCTTATAAGCTACACACATGCTTAGCAATAGGATTAGACCAAATAGGTTTCATCAATTAACCAAAACCAAACTAGGGCTTTCACCCCGTCATGATCGGAGGTTCCCGTTGCCAACACCCTTGCAGTTGTGTTGTTTGATCTGGTGCATCGCATTCTTTCATCAGTGTACCTTGTCTCTAAGCATGACATATCTATTGGGAGTTGAAGAAAGTTTTGGCATTTTATCGCCTGGAGGGCGTTATAAAACACCAAAGAGGTGGTTCGCAGTATACCAGTGATGTTGGGAAATCATGCGTTCCCTACCACCATGATAGTGTTGAAAGATCAGGAGATAGATGTCATTTAGGCATGAATGATTGTGCCAGTATAAGGCCATGATCGACATCTGATAGAGTTGTGAGAGTGGATATTCCTAACAGTACCGCCAAACTCCTCTCCAACTTCCTATGCCTTCAAAACCAGCTACCACACAGCTAAATGCTACCTATGATCAAGGATCCGTGACATCCCTGTAGTCTGTGAGTTCCCTGATGTCTTCCTGAAGACTTACCGGGTCTACCTCCTGACCGTGATGTTGAGTTTTGCCATAGAGCTAAAGCCCGGGATGCTCCCATATCCCGCAGAGCTTATCGTATGCCTCCCAGAGAGTTGGCAGAACTAAAATCCAATTACAAGATTTGTTGGACAAGGGTTTCATTCGCCCAAGCTCGTCTCCTTGGGGCTGTCTGCAATCTTTGTAAAGAAGAAAGACAAGAGTCTCAGACTTTGCGTTGATTATCGCCCACTCAACGAAGTCACCATCAAAAACAAATACCCCTTGCCTCGTATCGATCTTCTGTTGACCAGTTAGCTGGAGCCAAGGTATTTCCAAGATTGACCTCAGATCTGGTTACCACCAAATAAAAATCCGTCCTGAAGATATTCCTAAAACAGCTTTCACCACCAGATACGGCCTATATGAGTACTTGGTCATGTCCTTCGGTTTGACCAATGCCCCTGCTCATTTCATGTACCTCATGAACTCTGTGTTCATGCCAGAGCTTGATAAATTCGTGGTCGTGTTCATTGACGATATCCTTGTCTACTCAAAAACCCCTGAAGATCACGCCAAGCATCTTCGTATTGTTCTATCCCGTCTCAGAGAACATCAGCTCTATGCTAAGTTCAGTAAGTGTGAATTCTGGTTGGATCAGATACAGTTTCTTGGTCATGTCCTATCCGCAGAAGGTGTGTCAGTCGACCCCGGAAAAGTGTCAGATATCCTAGATTGGAAGCCACCTACCTCTGTTCACAAGGTCCGCAGCTTTATGGGAATGGCTGGATATTATCGTCGATTCATCCCAGATTTCTCCAGAATTGCCAAGCCTATCACCGAGTTGCTGAAGAATTCTGTGAAGTTCTTTTGGTCACCAGCTTGTGAACAAGCTTTTCAGACTTTGAAGAAGTTGTTAACCACGTCACCAAGTGCTAGCTCAGCCGAACGTCGAGAAGCCCTTTGATGTCTACTGTGATGCATCTGGTACTGGTTTGGGTTGCGTGTTGATGCAAGAAGGAAGAGTGATCGCTTATGCCTCACGGCAGCTTAAGCGACATGAGGAAAATTATCCAACTCATGATCTTGAGTTAGCAGCAGTGGTTCATGCCTTGAAGATATGGCGTCATTATCTGTTGGGCAGTACCTGCAATGTGTACACAGATCACAAGAGCCTGAAGTATATCTTCACCCAAGAAGAGCTGAACATGAGGTAGCGAAGATGGCTTGAGTTAATCAAGGACTATGATATCGAAGTGCATTACCATCCGGGTAAGGCGAATGTGGTCGCCGATGCACTCAGTCGCAAGTCATACTGTAACTGCCTGGTTATGAAATCCTATGAATCTTCCCTATGCTATGAACTAGAGAAGCTGGGATGGGTATTGAAATGGTTCCACAAGGAAGTCTAGGCAATGTCAGAGTAGAAACCTCTATCAGAGAATAGATCATAGCTGCACAGAAAGATAACCCCGGAATCAAGCACATCAGCGAAAAGGTTCGAGCTGGAAAAGCCGACTGTTTCAGGATTGATGATGAAGGAGTGGTATGGTTCAAGAACCGTCTGGTAGTTCCCAAGGTACCTGAGCTGAGACAGATCATCCTTGATGAAGCACACTCAACCAGATTTGCCATCCATCCTGGCAGCACACAAGATGTACCAAGACTTGAAGCAGAAATTCTGGTGGACAAAGATGAAGATTGAGATCGCTCGACATGTCGCTCGTTGTGATACCTGTCAGAAAGTCAAGGCTGTGCATATGAAGCCCGGAGGAGAGCTGCAACCTTTGTCAGTACCTGGTTGGAAATGGGAGGATATCAGCATGGATTTTATCAATGGATTACCCAAGACTCAAAAGGGATTCGATTCCATTTGGGTGATAGTGGACCGTCTCACGAAGCAAGCTCACTTCCTACCGGTCAAAACAAGTTATACCGCCCCAACTTATGCCACCTTGTACAAGAACAACATAGTGAAGCTCCATGGCATACCCAAGACCATCATCTCAGATCGTGGTACTCAATTTGTCGCCAAGTTTTGGAAAGCGTTCCATGCCTCACTTGGAACCAAGCTATTGTATAGCACGGCTTATCATCCGCAGACTGATGACAGGCTGAGAGAGTCAACCAAGTGTTAGAAGATATGTTAAGAGCCTGTGTGCTTACCTTCGCAGATACTTGGGATCAGTGTTTGCCCTTGGCAGAATTCTCTTATAATAACAGTTATCAAGAAAGCATCAAAATGGCACCCTTTGAAGCACTGTACGGCCGCCGTTGTCGTACACCTCTCAGTTGGTCTGAACCCGAGAGAAAGGGAATTCTTTGGAGTTGACCTAGTAAAGGATATGGAAGAAAGTCAAACAGATCCAAGAAAATATGAAGATTGCGCAGTCTCGACAGAAGAGTTATGCTGATAAGAGACGTCGACCTCTGTAGTTCGAGATCGGGGATATGTGTACCTGAAGGTCTCACCCACTAAAGGAGTTACTCGTTTTGGAGTCAAAGGAAAGTTAGCACCCCGCTATATTGGTCCGTTTGAGATTCTGGATCGTTGTGGCAAGGTAGCTTACAAGCTGAGTTTGCCCAATCATCTTTCAGCAGTTCATAATGTGTTTCATGTCTCCCAACTCAAGAAGTGTCTTCGAGTACCTGAACATGTGGTTGAAGTTGAAGTGTGTTGAGCTAGAACTGATCTGTCATACTCGGAATATCCTGTCCGTGTGTTGGATCACAAGGATCGTGTTACCCGAAGAACCACCACAAGATGGTATAAGATCCAGTGGAAACAGCACTCTGAAGAAGAAGCCACTTGGGAATCTGAAGATTTCTTGGCAAAGAACTATCCGAACTTTCTCGAATCTCTATAGGTGTGAGTTTCCTCTTTTTGTTCTTTAAACGACGCGGAATCTCGGGGCGAGATTTTTTTAGGAGGGAGGGTTGTAACACCCCTGGTGTTACTAATGTAATTAACTTGACATGTCATCATCTTAAGCATTAATCATTTTGTGATGCATTTGGATTGCTTAATTGCTATGCTTAAGTCCCTTTTCAAAAACCCTAAAAGCCCAATTCTTCCTATAAGGGCAAAATGGTAATTTCACCTCTGTGCCTAGTTCTATGTAGTTGTTGAATTTGTAGTCTTGTTGAATTATGTCCCCTGATGTTTGTTGCATGATCAAAGTTCTAAAATCAGATTTGATTTGATTGTCCTTTTGCAAAACCCTAAATTCCCAAATCCTGGATTATTCCCTTTCTGATAACTTTTTCATAATTCAAAATTTTGAGTGTTGGTTCAAAAAGCAAAGTTGTGAATCTGACCTAGAGGAACAACTTTGGTATTTACAGATTTCCATGTTTCTATATAAATTTGAAGTAATTTCAAATCATTCAAATTCCAGTTTTTATCCCCTTTTTAGTTTTAAAAATTTATTCAAAAACTATTGAGTTTCAGAAAAGTGTATATTAGCAAAGTTGTAGGTTTTGACAAATGGAACAACTTTCATATATAAAGATTTTCAAGTTTCAGTTTGAAATCCAAAGTAATTTTGATTTGAATCAAATTTGAAAAATGTTCCCTTTCTGTTTTTTATTATAGTTCAAAAACTATTTGGAATTTGAAAATGTTGATATTGACAAAGTTGTAGATCTCATTTTTCTGAGCAACTTTGGTGTTTTGAGTTTTTCTGTGAAGTTCATTTTTTGAGAGTAATTTGCAAAATACAGAAACCAGCAAAAGTCAAAACCTAGGCCTAGCACTGTTCGTCCCCTACCTCTGCCGGCGCAGTGCAGAGGGGGCCCGGCCATGGCGCCGGCGCTGCGCCTGCAGCGCGTCTGGCGGCTCCCCACGCGCCACCAACCTGCCGCCGTTGTCGCCTCCATCATTTCGCACCCGCACGCGCACAGTTGACCCCCGCTCCCGTCCCTACTGCTCCTGCTCGCCGCCGCGTGGCCATGGCCGGCGCTGTCTGCGCCCGAGCCCCGGCCGCACGCCTGTCCTTCCGCCTGCGCGCAATCGAGAGCGCACGCGTCCGCCGAGCTTATCCACCCACCCCCGTGCTCTCTACCGGCCTCTGGCCGCGGCTATATAAGCCTGCCGGAGCTCCGACCTCCGCACTCACCTCCGCCACCGTGGCCAGACCTCTCCGGAGCTCCCGCCCGCTCAACCACCTAGCCCGAAAGCTCCGCCTTGAGCTCGTGAAGCTTTCCCACCCCCCAATTTCACCTTCCCCGCCTCCAATCGCCCGGCGTAACCCCATCTTCCCAAACTCCGACGGAACCCCGGTGATCTCGGGTTCGTCAAAACTCCCTCTCCGGTCACGGATACCTTCCCCTGACCCCTGTGTCAGCTTCCTTGGCTCCGCGCGACTCTAACCCGGCCCTTGCGGTCTCGTGTGTTGCAGCAGGACCGCCGGATCGCCGGAGCGCCGCCGCGGTCGTCTCCTCCCTCGAGCACGTGTCGAGCCTCACCCTCGAGAACGTGTCGAGCCTCACCCTCGAGAACGTGTCGAGCCTCACCCTCGAGAACGTGTCGAGCCTCACCTCGAGCCTGCCTCCGACCCGTGGTAAGCATCCGAGCTCCGGTCTCTGCTTCCACTCCGTTTCGCCCGAGCCTCCCAGTCAGGTCTCGGACGGAGGCTTGTTTTTCCGTCTCGCCCGAGCCTTCCGTCTCGCCCGAGACCGCTTCGCCTGAGCCAAGCCTCGGCGACGCATGCTCTCCGCTTCGCCGAGTCAGGCCTCGGACGGAGGCTTGCTTTTCCGTCTCGCCCGAGTCTGGGCCAGGCCTCGGACGGAGCAGTCGCTTCCGTCTCGACCGAGCCCGTCTCGACCGAGCCCGTTTCGCCAGAGCCCCGCGATTCGCCGAGCCGGCCTAGAAGGAGCACAGTGCTCTTCTCTTTTTTCTGAGAGATGTGAATAGTGTTCTGTTTCTCTTTTTTTTGTATGATTTTCTGTGTGCATCCAAAAATTCTGAAATTTTGTGGTAGACTCTTTATGCTCTGGAGTATTTTATAAAAATATGAAACTTGAGTTTTGTGCAAAGATTTAAAAATGTAAATTCCCCTTTTAATTGAAAAATGGAGGTTTGGTATTTTTGGAGAGTGATCTATAACTCCAAAAATCTGGAGATAAATTTTATGTGCTAGTTATGCCTTTCTGAGTCTCTGGTAAAATTTGAAGTCTTTTGGAGCAAGTTGATTTTTGAGCATTATTTAAATAGTTGAGTAGTGCCTTTCTTAATTAATGTCTGGAATTATTTGAGCACCTTAATGACCTCCAAAAATTATGAAATTTGTTTTGACATCTATTTATGCCATAATTAACTTATGCGATTAATTTGGTAATTTTGGAGCAACTTCATAAAATGACCTTTTTAATTAATTTAGGAAAATAGAAAAAGTGATTAGGGTTGGTAATAAGTGTTTGATGATGTGATCTTTGGATTGATTGATGTTCATAGACCCCTACCCTTGGTCTATGATGGTTGTGATGCTATGATTGGTTGATGCTTAGGATAATCATAATAAGGCCTAGCTTTAATTAACATTGCTTAAGGAAGAAATGGTTACCTTTTATGCTCAACCTAGATTTCGATTATGCCTTGTTTAAGAGTAATCTAGAATCAGTGGAATTGTCTTGCACCATAAGTCCATATCATCATTCTCATGAGCATTCATCTTACATCCGTATAGTTGACGAAGAAGGTACCAGAGTCGAGGCCGCTGTTGACGAACCAACTCCCGAGGCGACCCCGAGCTCCGACACCTATACCTACCCCGAGTCTGCTCTTTTTGCCATCCAAGGCAAGCCCCGGTGCATTTAACCTTTCCTTGAATTATAAAATGATTTCCTTAAATGCTTTTGAGTTAAATTATTGCATTAGGTTTATAGGAGTTGTGTGCTATCCTAATTGATGCACTATCCACCTTGACCACTGATACACCCGATACCTGCTTTTCAAAAGTATTTGAAAAATGCTTAGCAATGCTTATTGAATTAGACTTTGCAATAAAATGCCAACTTCAAAAGTGTGATCACTTAAGAATCTTTATGGGAATTTGGCTTTACTCCCCGGCTGTTGGCTAGGTATCTGATCCGTACCTAATCAATAGCGAGGAGAGGTTGTCGCGCGTACGGTGCCGTCATGTTGTAGTCCGGGACTCAACAGTTGACACCGACCGGGACAGGGTTGAAAAACGACAGGACCTGTACTCTTGGGTAGAGTCCGAGGTGCTTGTCGCTGGCGGAAAAACTGACAGGACTATTACGCTTGGGTGAGATATAACCAAGGTATAGCTCTGGCTGAAAAATTAGGGACCATCCGTATGGGGGCCTGCTGGTCAAGACTTGTAACTATTCACATACTACGGGAAGCTCTGGCTCCGAGGAATCCTTATTGGACCGACAACCGCGCACTGGGAGTGGAGAGATGGCGGAAGTAGCATGTACCCGTGGGTTAAAGTCCCGGATTGTGTGTGGTGTGTACTGTACTTCCGGGTGGCGTAGGACCGGGCCCAATCTTGGAGGAATCGTGGTAGACGAGTTGGCATATGCAAGCTTGGGTGCTACATATGCAGTGTGGATAGGGATCCTCAGCTGAGTATTATTTATCCGGATTAACGTTGCTCCTCGGTTATGGAGACTTGGTCCACTGACTGTCAACGGAGAGTGGTTCTCAACTAGGAATGTTTTGAAATGTAAAATGAATCATGAATGATGAAGAATTGAGGAATACTGAATCTTCCAAAATAAAATAAGATTTACAAAAATGCTTTTCTGCAAAATACTTGATCTGCTTAAGCCTTACCTTGACTACCCTAAGCCTTCATTCCTGAGTCTTCCCTTTTCTTTAGTCGGGTAAGTCTTGTTGAGTACCCCGTACTCAGGTTTGTTACCCATGTTGCAGGTATGCCTGAGACCCCGATGTGTCTCGCACCCTGTTGCGTGACCTTCGTCCAGGAAGAGGCCGATGAGGCCGATGAGTAAATGTGCACCCTCGGGCTGGGTGTTACTGTATCTTTATGTTTCCGCTACGTTGTCTACTTGAATTCCCGAACAATGGTTTGTAATAATCGTACTCCTTACCTCATTGAAACCTCGGTTTGTAAAACTAATGTTATTTAAGTCTTCCGCTCTGTTATCTCTGATATTTGTGAAAATGTGAAATGCTGTAACCGAAAGATGAGATGATCCTGCGGACATTGGGCACTGATGTTGCCCGGTGGCGAACAGGTCTTAATCACATGGAACATGGGTTCGGCTGTCAGAGGTTGACAGGGACACGTGGGCCATGGGATTAGGGCGGTTCCGTCACATGATGGAAGACATCGTAGTCAGAATTAAAGGTCATGAAGTCCCCACAGACTTCTTGATCCTCGACATGGGAGAAGACAATGATGTCCACCTCATCCTAGGAAGACCATTCCTCTACGCTACAAGTACAATCATTTATAAGAGGAAATCCATTTTCACTTTCCTGGAGAAAAGGCACGATGCAACTTCATCAACTACATACCCAATGAAGCACCCAAGAAGAACAGAAATGAAAGACGCCGCTCTCAACGCCAAGGAAGTCAAGCTATAAAAAATAGAGAGGCCAATTACGAAGAAGAAGCTATCAGCACTGTCCCAGAAAAGAAAGGAGAGAAACCTCAAGACAGTGAACCACAGGAAGTGAAGACTCAAACCAAGAAAGTATGAAAGAAAATGTCTGCACCTAAAGGTACAATCAATAACAACTTTCCAAACGTCTGACATACATTGGGAGGTCTGAACCAAGGGAAGGTCCGGTTCGTCGGACCTGAATATCCGAACCTTCGCCAAAAGGTAAAAATCTGTAGTTATCTTCATATTTACTTTACTGTATTTTTCTGCATATTTAATCCATAATCATTTCTTGCATCATCATATTTAATTCACAAATATTTTTATTTCTTCATTGCATTAGAAAACAAAATAAAAATAATTTATTTATTGCATTCATCGTGAATTATGAAGCCCTATGTGAATAATTCTGGTGTGTAAAAAACCCACAGGAATGTTCATCGTGGTGGCAAAAATAATTATGCATGCATTCATCCTGTTGCATTTTTCTCTTGCATCGTAAAAATATTAAAATACAAAAATATTGAGAAAGAGATCTTACTGAAATTCTAGACAACTAAGGCTTGAGTGGCCAAACGCTAATGCTTAATCTGTTCCACAAGTTTGGTTGTCTATTTGAGTTCACAGGATTTGAAAGGCCAAGAAAAGCTAACAAGCAAGTGAATGCTCCACCACTGTTGGAGCATTATCTCCACAAAAATCAACATCAATCAAAGCTCTAATAGAGGAAGGACATATCCACTATCAGTCTGCTACATAGCAAGATCAAACGACTACGTCAACATTCAACTTGGGGGAGGCACCCCATGTATCCACGTAAGTATCTTTATCCTTTTAAGTTTTTTTATTCTATTAAAAAATTCAAAAAAAAATGTGAGCACATGAAGGCTCACCATTAATTAAAAAAGAGATAAAAATATATGGGCACATGAAGGCTCAACGCTATTAAGGGAACAGCTTCGGGGGAACGCACCTCCGCTTATTATCTTCGCGATTCAGGTATGTCATTATTATTACTACTACTACTATTATTATTAGCTTTTATTTTGTATCTTAAAGTGTTGTTAGATTAAATAAATAAAATAGTCTGTCTAACTTGTTTTAAGAAGTTGATGACTAAAGAAGAACCCTCTCTCTAATCTTTTGCATGGAAATGATGAATAGTTGCTCTATCTAATTTCTTTCAAGTACCTAACCTTCAAAGCATGAGTTCTCCTAATTAATAATGATGCCTTAAAATAAAATTAAATGTATGGTTGGAAAATACTTGACCTAAGGTCTAGGTAATTGGGATATGACATGTGATGAACTAAGCTGCTATTATCTTGTTCCAAACAACACTAGAATTCCGGAGATTTCCCAATATGAATATGACTAATAATTGCATTGAGTTAAATTAAGCTTTGTGACCCTGTGATATGTTATCTTGCCATTGAATTGAGATCACTTACACATTACATCTATCTTCCACATAAATGCTCATAATTATCTGTTGCTACCCTCTCAGAAGTTTGTTGGAAGCATGTGGCTATTAAAAAAAGAAAAAAAAGAGAAAAGAAAAAAAAAGGGGAAAGAAAGATCCGAGGAAATAAAAAGGGACAAGTGTCCGAAATCTCAAAAAGATAGATCCCGAGAAAATAAAAAGGGACAAGTGTCCGGAACCTCGAAAAAAAAAGAAAAAAATGTCAGAAAAAATGGGCACGTGCCGACAGTAGAATTAGACTGATAGCCATATGTCTCTGATAAACAGAAGAGAGTGAATATATTCAAAAGAGCATCCGACTCCATTTTTCCATACACATGCACTTCTTGATTCAATGGTTTGTTAACTTTCTCTTTGGATCTATTGTTTAATTTGACGACATATGTATGAAAACTTTTAAAAATTAATTAAAACTTTAGGATAAAGGTGAAGTGAAAGAACTAGAGACATAGTGCTTGATTTGATCGTTCAATCTCTCAATTATTCAAGATCTAAGGTAAAATTAATAAGCCCCATGAAGAATAACAAGTTATGTTTCGGAGAATTTTTGTTTAACAGCAGGTATACTTGTTGGAAATAAAGATATTGCAGCAACTTCTGATCCATTGTTAAGTTTTGGTTTTGCTAAGGGACTAGCAAAAGGTAAGCTTGGGCGAATTATTGACACTGGTTATCTATCAAAATTAAAAGATAAATAAATATGAAAAGGGCATGAATTCAATCACCAACAAAGGTTTAGGGTTTTAATTGACAATATTCCATGAGTTTTGGTGAATTGTGATTCTACAGGGACTAAACCAGGAAACCAACACTGATTACTTCCCCTAGAAGGAAACCAACGCGAGATAACGCAACCGGCACGTCAGGAATATTTCAGAAGGTTCTAGAGGACACCACGAGGCGGGACACCCCGAGAGGCTGCCAGGTGGGACCGGTCGATCCCACCCTTAGACCGACCGGTCTCCCCCCAGGCCCGCTGGACTCCGTCTTCTGGAAGCTTCCTCCACCGCCTTTGAGGATCCATCTCAGCCCTACATGAAGTCGGTTTGATCTAACGGTCGTGGTTGATCCCTCAAGGCTATATAAACAGGCCCCCAGACCCCATGGAAGATCAAGTCTCTCTTCAGAAAAGTCTACGCCTCATTCAGAAACCCTAGAAGAAGACTTCAAGAGCCAGTTATCAAGTAGAAGACTAGATACCCCTCTAGTTAGGTTTAGAACCTAGTCTTATACTAGAACTAGAAGAGAGAGAGGAAGAGATCAAGAAGAAGCTCTGGCCTGTCGGATCAACTTCTTCATCTTGTACCTGCAGATTCAAGTTTATCTTCAACTTGCTTCAGCGATTGTTTCGGTAATCAACATCTATATTTAAGTTTGAGCCATTGTTCTTATTATTCTTAAGGTTTATGACTCTCTTTTGAGTACTTTAATTCTAGTCATTCTAGAGTTAGAGTAGTTGGATAGTGTAAGCGTGGTGCTTAGACTTGATAGCTCATAAATGCCACCTATAACGCTGGTAGTAGTGGTTGTTCGCAAGGGTGACTCTTATAGCCTTGTTGATTCTTCTATAGTCCACTTACCCGTGTGTAGGCTCGGTGGGATTATACATTTACATAAAAGACTCATACTCTGTTTGTGACCTTTTATGGCAACTTCCCCACTAAGAATAATATAAATATATCACTCTTAAATTGGAATTAGACAGCTTTAGTGATCCCCTCTATACTTCTAGATTCTCCATCCTTGTTAGCTACTCAGGGTTAGACTTTAAGACTTAACATTATCCGTTCCTTTGGGTTCGATATTAAAACTGGGTTACTCCAGTGAAGTGCTACATCGGTAGATCTTATCTGTGCGCTTGCGGATAAAGTAGAGTGTGCGTTAATTTATACCAACAGAGTTACGCAAAACGTGCCAACCATCCACCACAAATAAAGCTCTTTTCAGTCACATATCTCTCCCAAAAATCCTCCAAAAAAGGACTATGAGCTATGCAAAAAGAAATATCCATACCCGTGCAGTATGAGATAAAAAAATAATATATATATATATAATAAATTCATGCCAAAAGGGCATGTTGGAAAAAATGGGCAAGTGCCCGAAGTAGAATTAGGGGTATAATCAAATACCCGCCTGAAAAAAAGAGAGAAAAGAAGAAAATAGCCCATAGCTCCTCAAAAATTCAAAAAGAGAGATCCCGACAACAAGAGCACAAAAATATCAGAAAATTCCATACACCCGCACATTTCAATCAAAGTGTATGACTTGCATCTCCGTGTAGTTCGGTTTTTGACTTAGCAATTGTTGACACTAGTTATCTATCAAAATTAAAGGATAAATAAATATGAAAAGGGCATGAATTCAATCACCAACAAAGGTTTAGGGTTTTAATTGACAATATTCCACGAGTTTTGGTGAATTGTGATTCTGCAGGGACTAAGCAGGAAAACCAGCACTGATTACTTCTCCTAGAAGGAAACCGATGGAAGATTACAGAACCGGCACGTCAGGAATACTCCAGAAGGACCTAGAGGTCACCACAAGACACCAGGAGGCCGAGCACCCCGAGAGGCCGCCGGGTGGGACCGACCGGTCCCACCCTATGACCGGTCGGTCACCCCCTGGGCCCGATGGCCTCCGTCTTCTGGAACCTTCCTCCACCGCCTTTGAGGATCCATCTCAGCCCTACGTGAAGTCAGTTTGATCTAACAGTCGCGGTTGATCCCTCAGGGCTATATATACAAGACCCCAGGCCCTAGGGAAGAACAGGTCTCTCTTCAGAAAAGTCTACGCCTCATTCAGAAACCCTAGAAGAAGACTTCAAGAGCCAGCTTTGAAGTAGAAGACTAGTTACCCCTCTAGTTTAGGTTTAGAACCTAGTCTTATACTAGAACTAGAAGAGAGAGAGAGGAAGAGATCAAGAAGGAGCTCCGGCCTGTCGGATCAACTTCTTCATCTGTACCTGCGGATTCAAGTTCATCTTCCACTTGCTTCAGCGATTGTTTCGGTAATCAACGTCTATATTTAAGTTTGAGCCATTGTTCTTATTATTCTTAAGGTTTATGACTCTCTTTTGAGTACTTTAATTCTAGTTGCCTAGAGTTAGAGTAGTTGGATAGTGTAAGCGTGGTTCTTAGACTTGATAGCTCATAAATGCCTCCTATAACGCCAATAGTAGTGGTTGTTCGCAAAGGTGACTCTTATAGCCTTGTTGATTCTTCTATAGTCCACTTACCCGTGTGTAGGCGCGATAGGATTATACATTTGCATAAAAGACTCATACTTTGTTTGTGACCTTTTATGGCAACTTTCCCACTAAGAATAATATAAACATATCACTCTTAAATTGAAATTAGACAGCCTCAGTGATCCCCTCTATACTTCTAGATTCTCCGTCCTTGTTAGCTACTCAGGGGTTAGACTTTAAGATGACTTAAAGCTATCCGTTCCTTTGGGTTCAATATTAAAACTGGGATACTCTAGTGAAGTGCTACATCGGTAGATTTTATCTGTGCACTTGCGGATAAAGTAGAGTGCGTGTTAATTTATACCAACAAGCATTTTTGGCGCTGTTGCCGGGGAACGGTAGATCATCTTAAGTCTTAGTTTAACCTTGTTGTTGGTATAAATTAATGCACACTCTACTTTATCCGCAAGTGCACAGATAAGATCTACCGATGTAGTACTTGTCGGGGGTCCGCAAAAGGGGTACCCCCAATCAACGCAAACAAATAGGGTAAACCTAGAACACCGGTTAATAACAGACCTAACTAGTCTAACCCCCTAAAAAGCCGACCCCCCGAGGCCTACGACGCTGGCCAACCGAGCCGAGCCCTCCAAGCCAGGCCTTGGGCGCACGCTCGTTTTCCGTCTCGCCCGAGCCCTCCATGCCAGGCCTCGGGCGCACGTTCGTTTTCCGTCTCGCCCGAGCCCTCCAAGCCAGGCCTCGGGCGCACGCTCGTTTTCCGTCTCGCCCGAGCCCTCCATGCCAGGCCTCGGACGCATGATCGTTTTCCGTCTCGCCCGAGCCCTCCAAGCCAGGCCTCGGGCGCACGCTCGTTTTCTGTCTCGCCCGAGCCGTCCAGGCCTCGGGCAAGCGCTCCACTACCCTTCGAGCCCCCCACAGCCGAACACCACACCTCGAGACCCCACGCGGGGACCTCGAGCCTCTCTGGCACAGCGGCCTATCCCTCGAGACGCGTTATGCCTCCCTCGAGCGGTGCAGACATCGGATGCCAGCCCCATACCGCGCACTTAATTCATCCACCTACTCCAGTCACGTCTCTCTGTACACAACGTGTGCCACAGTGGTCTGGGGCAGAGTCAAGTCTCGTTTTCACCACAAGTATGGGCGAAAAGGCGCCAGTGAAGCACTGTTAACCCACGCCCTACACTGTGGCACGTCCAAGCCACGCCTCGAGGCCCAGATGCCTGCCGCTCAATCGATTTTCATGGGACTTGCCCATACCTGCGGGGACTCGAGCCCCCCGTAGGCGCCGCCTCGAGGCCGGCTCCGTGCCCCTCGAGCCCTAACTACTTTCATGCTATTGGAGGACAGGTACCCCAAGACCCGGAGGGACCCCGCCGTGTCCTGTACGTTCTGGGATGGGCGTTGTACGGCTTCCACCTCGCCGCGCCTCCACGTCCGCTCCCAGGATGGAGGCCACGCTTCAAGGACGCTTCAACAGCAACGCCCACGTCGGCTACAATGTCTTCGACAAGACAGGGTTCCTACCCTTCTTCGTAAGGGACACAATACACCCCGACACCTGTAATACCCTTGTGTAACTCTGGCCTCCCCTTGCTCTATAAAAGGGGACACCAAGGCCCTCATTCCTTCGGTCGGGAAGAGACACGTTAAAACACAAGTCCACACACACACGAGTCCGGACTCCGGTCCACGCTCACTGAGCTTGTATTCGCCCCTGTACAAGCACTTAGGTGCAAGTAATACAAGAACATCCTCCCCCCGCTGGACGTAGGGCCTTCTTTGCCCGAACCAGGATAAATCCTTGGTCCCTCTTGCATCACCATCCAGGAAGAGAAGCACGCGATCATATTACTCGTTGGTGTCATACCCCCGGTTTCGAAACACCGACAGTACTTCACCGGAGTAACCCAGTTTTAATATCGAACCCAAAGGAACGGATAGTGTTAAGCCTTAAAGTCTAACCCCTGAGTAGCTAACAAGGATGGAGAATCTAGAAGTATAGAGGGGATCACTAAGGCTGTCAACTTCCAATTCAAGAGTGATATGTTTATATTATTCTTAGTGGGGAAGTTGCCATAAAAGTTCACAAACAGAATATGAGTCTTTTATGCAAATGTATAATCCTACCGAGCCTACACATGGGTAAGTGGACTATAGAAGAATCAACAATGCTAGAAGAGTCACCCTTGCGAACAACCACTACTACCAGCGTTATAGGAGGCATTTATGAGCTATCAAGTCTAAGCACCACGCTTACACTATCCAACTACTCTAACTCTAGTGCATCTACAATTAAAGTACTCAAAAGAGAGTCATAAACCTTAAGAATAATAAGAACAATAGCTCAAACTTAAATATAGATGTTGATTACCGAAACAATCGCTGAAGCAAGTTGAAGATGAACTTGAATCCGTAGGTACAAGATGAAGAAGTTGATCCGGCAGGCTGGAGCTTCTTCTTGATCTCTTCCTCTCTCTCTCTCTCTTCTAGTTCTAGTATAAGACTAGTTTCTAAACCTAACTAGAGGGGTAACTAGTCTTCTACTTGATAGCTGGCTCTTGAAGTCTTCTTCTAGGGTTTCTGAATGAGGCGTAGACTTTTCTGAAGAGAGACTTGATCTTCCCTGGGGCCTGGGAGCCTGTTTATATAGCCCTGAGGGATCAACCGCGGCCATTAGATCAAACTGATTTCACGTAGGGCTGAGATGGATCCTCAAAGGTGGTGGAGGAAGCTTCTCGAAGATGGAGTCCAGCGGGCCCGGGGGGAGACCGGTCGGTCCAAGGGTGGGACCGACCGGTCCCACCTGGCAGCCTCTCGGGGTGTCCTGCCTCGTGGTGTCCTCTAGAACCTTCTGGAGTATTCCTGGTGTGTCGGTTCCGTAATCTTCCGTCGGTTTCCTTCTAGGAGAAGTAATTAGTGTTGGTTTCCTGGTTTAGTCCCTGCAGAATCACAATTCACCAAAACTCGTGGAATATTGTCAATTAAAACCTTAAACCTTTGTTGGTGATTGAATTCATGCCCTTTTCATATTTATTTATCCTTTAATTTTGATAGATAACCAGTGTCAACACTTGTATTATACTTTTATCTTTTCCTTTTTTGTCTCAGTCTTTTCATCATTTTGTGTTCATTCTTATGAATGTTGTTTTTGAATTCCACTCTTGTCTATCACTACCCCATGAGCGCAAGCTATAACCAGTAGAATCCTTACACCCCATCATAACACCTGGTTATTAGCTACGCCTACATTTTTGCTGCATTGTCCTTGTAATGAGCATAGAAATATAATTATGAAAATATTGCTTCGGGTATTTTGTCACTAACCTTCCTAGGTCTGGAACAGAAAAGAACAAAGGAACAACAAACACAAGGTATGTCCAACCAATCATCATGTAACATTGAATTACATTCATCCAATCTTGATTTGTGCAAAATCCAAGCTTGGGGAATAGACTTTCTAAGAGCATCTCTTGTCGTGTTGCTATGTTGGTTGTCCCTACCTTTAAGATATGCTCATATACTAATCATGCTCTTTCATCACCATCTGAATAAATCTCTATAATACTTTCATGCTACCCTCATTCGCTATATTATATGTTTAGGTTTGGAGTACTTTCATACATTTCTTAAATTAAGCAAGGTGCCTAGTTTAGGAGTGGTGATCTTGCTTTCAAAGGCTTTTAATTTAAGCTTAGGTTAAAATGCCTTCCTAGATCAAATTAGGCATGGTCTAGGTTGATTTTTGAGCCGATAGTATGCTATAGTGGATGCTGGATATTTTGTTGGACTAACCCCTACAGGGAAACTTTCAATATCAATTTGGGAAAGTCCGGAGATGAACTCCCACTGGAGATGAAGAGACACATGAAATTCAACAACTTTGCACAATGAAGACTAGGCTCATTCATTATGGATGAAAGAACTGTGAGTATCAAAGTTTATTTATTTGTCTTCTACTGCAAGTTATCTTTTGCCTTGAATCATGTTAAAGTGCAGCCAACACATAAAATACTAGTCTATGCTAAAATAATCCTAAAAACATCTTTTTATTAGCATAGATGCAAAATACATAAGTTGGATAATAACCCATGCTTCAAATTCTTGCAATTCTTCGGGTATATATCCACTAACGTTATGCAGGAGAGAGATTTTGTTCATCCATGGCTTGGTCTAAATATTGAAGATCCAAAACCCAAACCATAGACACACAAACCTACTCTCAGATCACAAATGGTGCTAGCCTAGCTTTGAGTCTTGCTTGGACGCTGATAACAAACAGGATGCAACTTACCTCATATGAGACAACCTATGCTTGCAACCATCATTGTCCAAGACATCAAGACAAGAAGTGGAGAGTTATCCTCCTTTCTAATCAAGAGCTAGTTTGGGAGACAAGATGGTACCACTACAACAACAATAGCAAGATCTACAAGTCAAACACATGAACATGTTGTTGGGAGTCTGTTGACGCTCACTAATGCTCATAATTAACCGTCAACTATTGCATGAAATGACACTAAATGAATCACAAAGCATAGTTGTAGGGTATGAAACTAACAAGTTCCATAAGTTTTGGTGCTCTCACTTGTTGTAGGACATCCATGTTTTTACCATATAAAAGTATCTCAAGTGATGAAACAGAGCACACCATTGTGAAGACCTCATCGAGACGATCGAAACGGATATATGATTTGCTATATTTGGAGTCCCGGAGCGAGAGTCCTCGATGGATACGACTTGGAAGATTCCAGAACATTCCAGAAGACACGAGAAGGCAACCCACGGAAGGTGGGGCCCACCTGTCATAGAGGCAGACCGACCAGTCTCCCTCCTGGACCGACCGGTCTGGTGTAGTGTGGCATAACGGTCCTAATCCCATGGCCCACCGGTTCCTGTCATCCACTGACAGCCGAACTGATGTTCCACACGATTAAGACTGATCGTCACTGGGCTGCATCAGTGCCCATTGTCCGCAGGATCATCTCTATTTTCGGTTACAGCATTGGATACTTTTACAAATAACATCGGAATACAGAGCGGAAGACTTAAATAACATTAGTTTTACAAACCGAGGTTCCAGATAAAATTAAAGGTGCAGTTATTACAAACCAAGTTCGGGAGATAGAAAATAGGCAACGTAGCGGAGTACAACAAATTAAGATACTTGCAATCACCCAGCCCGAGGGTGTACACTTTACTCTTCGGCCTCATCGGCCTCTTCCTGGACGATGGTCATGCAGCAGGGCGCAAGACACACCGGGGACTCAGTCACACCTGCAGCATGGGTAACAAACCCTGAGTACTGGGGTACTCAACAAGACTTACCCGACTAAAGAAAAGGAGAGAAGACTCGGGAATGAGAGGCTTAGGGTAGTCAAGGTAAGGCTTAAGCAATATCAAGTATTTTGCAGAAAAAGCATTTTGAAATCCTTGTTTTATTTTTGGAAAGATTCCAGTATTTCTCAATTCCTCATTGTTCATGATTCATTTTACCTTTCAAAAACATACCTAGTTGAGAACCACTCTCCGTTGACAGTCAGTGACCAAGTCTCCATAACCGAGGAGCAACGTTAATCCGGATAAATAATACTCAGCTGAGGATCCCTATCCACACTGCATATGTAGCACCCAAGCTTGCATATGCCAACTCGTCTACCACGATTCCTCCAAGATTGGGCCCGGTCCTACGCCACCCGGAAGTACAGTACACCACTCCAATCCAGGTACGACGACCACGTGGGTACATGCTACTTCCGCCATCTCTCCACTCCCAGTGCGCGGTTGTCGGTCCAATAAAGGATTCCTCGGAGCCAGAGCTTTCCGAAGTATGTGAATAGTTGCAAGTCTTGACCAGCAGGCCCCCATACGGATGGTCCCTAAATTTTTTTCCGCCAGCAACAAGCACCTCGGGACTCTAACCCAAGAGTACAGGTTCTGTCGGTTTTTCAACCCTGTCCCGCCGCCGGTGTCAACTGTTGAGTCCCGGACTACAACATGACGGCACCGTACGCTCGGACAACCTTTCCTCGCTGTTGACTAGGTACGGATCAGATACCTAGCCAACAGTCGGGGAGTAAAGCCAAATTCCCATAAAAATTCTTTGAGTGATCACACTTTTGAAATTGGCATTTTTATTGCAAATCTATTGTATAGCATCACTAAGCATTTTGCAAATTGTTTTTAAACAGGGCAGGTGGATCTTCTGGTGAAGGTAAACAATGCAGGTAATAGGTCATCACACAACTCCTATAACCTAATGCAGTAGTTTTAACTCAAAAGCATTTAAGTAAACTTTTATAAAAGCAAGGAAGGGTTAAATGCACCGGGGCTTGCCTTGAAGAGCAAAAAGGACAGACTCGGGGTCGGCAGTGCAGGTGTCGGAGCTCGGGGTAGCCTCAGGGGTAGGTTCGTCAGCGGCTGCCTCGACTTTGATTCCCTCTCCTTCGGTCACTATACGGATGCAATGATGTATGCTTATGGATGCTGACACGAACAAGACGGCACAGGACAATTCCACTTATTCTAGAGTACAACTCTCTATCGTGTAAGTATTTCTAGAATGGACATAGAGTTACTTATCTCTACCCTTAAGCAAGATTACTCAAACTTATTAAACATCCTTTACCTGACCTAAACACAAGTCATGGCATGGCATCACAAGTATCATAGACCAGTTGGGTGGGGGGTCTATGAACAGCAAACAATCCCAAAGTCACATCACAGGGCATACAACATGAACCCTAAGTGCTTTTCTATTTTTCCTAATTATTTAAAAAGGTCATTTTATACAGTTTCTCCAAAAGGCCTCAAAAATCTACCAGAGACTAAGCATGACATAACTAGCGCATACAAAATTATCTCATGATTTTTGGAGCTACACATGATTTTCTAAAAATCTAAAACCATTCATTTCTTAATTAAAAGGGAGATTTTTCATTTTCAAATTTTGCACAAAATTCAAGTTTCATATTTTCTAAAATACTACAAGGTATAAAGAGTCTATTGTAAAATTTTCAGAATTTTTAGAGCAATACAGAAAATCATACAAAAAGATTAAATAGCAATACTATTCACATTTTCTAAAAAGAAAAGGAGCACTGTGCACGAGTCGGAGCGCTCGCCGACGAGGCGTGGCGGCGGACCGGCTGCTCGAGGCCTCGGCTGGGAAAGCAGAGGTGGGAAAGACTTCGCGGGCTCACCGGGAGTCGGAAGCGAGGCTCGGCGAGGCGGAAGGAGAAGGGAGCTCGACGGGCGGGGCCTCGGCGGGGCTCTCTTGCGGCTAACCTCTCGAGGGTGGCCTCGGCTCACTCGAGGCTTACAGCCCGAGGGTAGCTCCGACTCGCCCGAGGCTGAGGGTGGCCTCGGCTACTTCGAGGGGCGCGGTTCGAAGGCGTGCTCGAGGGTGAGGCTCGAGGGTGAGGCTCGATACGCTCGAGAGATGCGGGTCGAGGGAGGAGGCGACCGCGGCGGAACTCCGGCGATCCGGCGACCCTGTACACCAGGCACGGCCACCAGTAGCCGGTTAGGAGCGCAAGAAGGCAATGAAGGAAGATTAGAGGTCAGAGGGAGGAGGGGTGGAGCGACGGCGACGAATTCCGTCGACCTGAGTCAGTCGGCTTCTCACCGGCGCTGAGGAAGACAGACTTGCACTCGGCGATGGGAGTCGGTAGCGGTGAAATTGGAAGACTGGGGAGCTGCGCGGCAATGAGGTGAAGTCGAAAAAACTAGCCAGGAGCGGTGGGGAGGGAGAACGGAGGTGGCTGGCGAGTGAGGAAGAACGGCGGCCGGCGGGTGGCTTTTATAGCCAAGCGTGCTGCCGCTCGGGGCGTGCTGTGGCAGGGATAAGGTCGGGCGTGCGCGCGTGCTGTCGGTTGATGGGAAAAGGGAGCGAGAATATCGCTCAGGACCCGGGCGCAAGAGCTCGCCGGCGATGGCCACGCGGCGGCAACGCGAAGGGACCGGTAGGGGACGGGATAGAAGTCAACTGTGGCGCGTGCGGGGGCGGAATGAATGCACTGTTGAGGGCGACGGGTCAGGAGCAGGCGGGCAGCTGCCAGACGCGTGGCGTACGCAGCGCCGGCGCGCGGCCATGGCCGGGACCCCTCTTGACCCTAGGTAGGAGAAGAACAGTAGCTAGGGTAGGGTTTGATTTTGAAAGGATTTCAGTATTTTGCAAATTACTCCCAAAATTTGAACTGAGCAGCAAAAACTCAAAACACCAAAGTTGTGCAGAAAAAGGAGATCTACAACTTTGTCAATATGAACATTTTCAAAATCCAAAAAGTTTTTGAATCACATTTGAAATTTGAAAAGGGGACACTTTTGGGATTTTAATAAATTCAAAATTACTTTTAATTTTATATTGAAACTTGAAAAATCTGTAAAAACCAAAGTTGTTCCTCTTGACAAGATCTACAACTTTGATTTTTGGACCAAGTCCAAATTTTGAATAGTTTTTAAATTATTAAAAGAGGGGTAAAAGCCAGGGTTTGGAAATTAGGGTTTTTCAAAAGGGATTTGAAATCTGTTTTGATTTTGGGTTTTTGAACAACACAACAAAGCTTTAAGACACTAAACTGAACCAGAATTACACAAGACTAGGCATAGAGTTGAAATTACCATTTTGCCCTTATAGGAAGATTTGGGCTTTTAGGGTTTTAGAAAAAGGGATCACTACACACAAATACCTTTTAGGAAAAGGTAAAGGCAAGCAACCACTAGACAAACATTAATGCATGACAAGAATGATTATGACTAAAGATGATGACATGTCAGGTTAATTACAGATTAAACACCAGAGGTGTTACAACCTTCCCCCCTAAAAGAAATCTCGCCCCGAGATTCTGCGTCTTAAGAAGGACAAGGGTAAAACCTTATATCGACAGAGTATCGAGAAAGTCGGGATTGCTCTTGCTAAGAAGTCTTTGGATTCCCAAGTGCTTCTTCTTCAGAGTGTTGGTTCCACTGGACCTTGTACCTCTTGTGGTAGTCCCCGGGTAACACGGTCCTTGTAATCCAACACACGAACTGGATATTCGAGTATGATAGATCGGGTTCTAATTCAACACCTTCAACTTCCACCACATGTTCGGGTACTCGGAGACACTTCTTGAGTTGGGAGACGTGAAACACATTATGGACGGCAGAAAGATGATCGGGCAATCTTAGTTTGTAAGCTACCTTGCCACAGCGTTCCAAAATTTCAAAGGGACCAATATAGCGTGGTGCTAACTTCCCCTTGACTCCAAAACGAGTAAACTCCTTTGGTGGGTGAGACCTTCAGGTACGCATAATCCCCGATCTAGAACTTCAGAGGTCGACGTCTCTTGTCAGCATAGCTCTTCTGTCGAGACTGCGCAATCTTCATATTCTCTTGTATTTGCTTGACTTTTTCTTCCATATCTTTTACTAGGTCAACTCCAAAGAATTCTTTTTCTCCAGGTTCCGACCAACTGAGAGGTGTACGACAACGGCGACCGTACAGTGCTTCAAAGGGTGCCATTTTGATGCTTTCTTGATAACTGTTATTATACGAGAATTCTGCCAAGGGCAAACAGTTATCCCAAGTATCTGCAAAGGTGAGCACGCAGGCTCTCAACATATCCTCTAACACTTGGTTGACTCGCTCAGTTTGTCCATCCGTTTGTGGATGATATGCTGTGCTATGCAGTAGCTTGGTTCCAAGTGAGGTATGGAACGCTTTCCAGAACTTTGCGACAAACTGAGTACCACGATCAGAGGCAATGGTCTTGGGTATGCCATGGAGTTTTACTATGTTGTTCTTGTACAAAGTGGCATAAGTAGGGACGGTGTAGCTGGTTTTGACTGGCAAGAAGTGAGCTTGCTTAGTGAGGCGATCCACGATCACCCAGATGGAATCAAAACCTTTTTGTGTCTTGGGTAGCCCATTGATAAAATCCATACTGATATCGTCCCATTTCCAAGCAGGTACAGGTAAAGGTTGCAATTCTCCTCGGGCTTCATGTGCACAGCTTTGACTTTCTGACAAGTATCACAGTGAGCGACATATCGGGCGATCTCAATCTTCATCTTTGTCCACCAGAATCTCTGCCTCAAGTCCTGGTACATCTTGTTGCTGCCAGGGTGGATGGAGAATCTAGTTAAATGTGCTTCATCCAGGATTAACTGTCTCAACTCAGGCACTTTGGGAACTACCAGTCGGTTCTTGAACCAAACCACTCCTGCATCATCAATCCTGAAACAATCCGATTTTCCGGCTCGGACCCTTTCGATGATGTGCTTGATTCCAGGGTTATCTTTCTGTGCAGTGATGATCTGTTCCCTGATAGGGTTTCTATCCTGATATTATTCAGGGTTCCTTGTGGAACCATTTCAATTCCCAGCTTCTCTAGTTCATAACACAGGGAAGAATCATAGGGTTCATTACCAGACAGCTGCATATGACTTGCGACTGAGCACATCGGCGACCACATTCGCCTTACCAGATGGTAATGTACTTCGAGATCATAGTCCTTAATTAATTCAAGCCATCTTCTCTGTCTCATATTCAGTTCTTCTTGAGTGAAGATATACTTCAGGCTTTGTGATCTGTGTACACATTGGCAGGCACTACCCAACAAATAATGACGCCAGATCTTTAGGGCATGCACCACTGCTGCTAACTCAAGATCATGGGTTGGATAATTCTCTTCATGTCGCTTAAGCTGCGTGAGGCATAAGCGATCACTCGTCCTTCTTGCATCAAAACACAACCCAAACCAGTACCAGATGCATACACAGTAGACATCAAAGGGTTTTCGATGTTCGACTGGGCTAGCACTGGTGACGTGGTTAACAGTTTCTTCAATGTCTGAAAAGCTTGTTCACAAGCTGGTGACCAGACAAACTTCACAGATTCTTTACTAACTCGGTGATAGGCTTGGCGATTCTGGAGAAATCCGAATGAAACGGCGATAATATCCAGCCATTCCCATGAAGCTGCGGACTTGGTGAACGGTGGTAGGTGGCTTCCCAATCCAGAATGTCTGCCACTTTTCCGGGATCAACTGACACACCTTCAGCGGATAGAACATGACCAAGAACTGTATCTGATCTAACCAGAACTCACATTTACTGAACTTGGCATAAAGCTGATGATCTCTGAGGCGGGTTAAACGATACGAAGGTGTTCGGCATGCTCTTCAGGGGTCTTGAGTAGACAAGGATGTCTGGTCAATGAACACAACCACAAATTTATCAAGCTCCGGCATGAAAACAGAGTTCATGAGGTACATGAAGTGGGCAGGGGCGTTGGTCAAACCGAAGGACATGACCAAGTACTCATATAGGTCGTATCTGGTGGTGAAAGCGGTTTTAGGAATGTCTTCGGGACGTATTTTTATTTGGTGGTAGCCAGATCGGAGGTCAATTTTGGAGAATATTCTGGCTCCAGCTAGTTGGTCAAAAAGAAGGTCAATACGAGGCAAGGGATATTTATTTTTAATGGTGACTTCATTGAGTGGGCGATAATCAACGCATAACCTGAGACTTTTGTCTTTCTTCTTTACAAAGATTGCAGGATAGCCCCAAGGAGACGAACTTGGGCGAATGAAGCCCTTATCCAGCAAGTCTTGTAACTGGATTTTTAGCTCTGCCAACTCTCTGGGAGGCATTCGATAAGCTCTGCGGGATATAGGAGCAGTCCCGGGCTTTAGCTCTATGGCAAACTCAACATCACGATCAGGAGGCAGACCAGGTAAGTCCTCTGGAAAAACATCAGGGAATTCACAGACCACGGGGATGTCTCTGGTTTCCAGAACATAGGTGGTATTCAAAAGTGTGGCTGCTGGTTTTTGAGGCATTGAGAGTTGGAGAAGGAGTTTGGAGGTACTATTGGGAATGTCCACTCTCACAACCCTATTCAGGATGTCAATCATAGCCTTATACTGGCACATCCAATTCATGCCTAGAATGACATCTATCTCCTGATCACATAGCACTATCATGGTGGTAGGAAATATGTGTTTCCCCAACATCACCGGTATATTGCGAACCACTTCCTTAGTACTTATACGCCCTCCAGGCGAAAATATACAGAAACTTTCTTTCAACTCCCCAATTGATATCTCATGCTTAGAGACAAATGTACGACTGATGAAGGAATGCGATGCACCAGAATCAAACAACACGACTGCAGGATGATTGGCAACGGGAAACCTACCGATCATGACGGCCTCTCCTTCTGGGATGTCGCCGACAGTGGTGTAGTAGACTTGCCCGTGCTTCTTGACAACTTTGCCTTTCTGAACATGCTGCTGCTGGACACGGTGCTGCTGCTGCTGAGGTCCTCCAGGACCCTTCTGAGCATTCTGAGCATATCTCTTGGGCTTTGGGCACTCACGAGACCAGTGACCGACTTGGCCGCAGTTGTAGCAGGGATGGTTGTAAGCGGTTTGTGGGGTGGTGATACGAACACCTGGGGCGTTCGGCTGCGTGGCACTTTGCTGGTTGGCGTTGTGGGTGGTGGCCGCAGTACGGACGACCACTTGCTGGTGGGGGTAAGGTAGGCGATTTTGGTGGTGGCTGGGGTGGTAAATGACCCTCTGGCGCTTGTGATTGCCAGAGAAGCCGCTGGATCCTGCTTTCTTCTTTTTCTTTTCCTCTTGGTACTGGCGATTGCTCTCCTCAAAAGCAACCGCCCGGTCAACAGCATCATGATACGAACCGGTCAGGTTATTGGACATACTTCTGTGAATCTTAGGGTGCAGACCCCTAAGAAAACAGTCCCTCTTCTTTTCGTCCGTGTTGACGTATTCCGAGGCATACTGGCTAAGGTGGTTGAACTGACCCACGTACTGCATCACTGAGGAGTCTTTCTGCTGCAGTGCCAGAAACTGATCAAGCTTCATCTTCATCAATCCGGAAGGGATATGATGTGCACGGAAAGCGGTGCGGAACTCTTCCCAGGTCAACTGATGACCTTCTGGCTGGGCAGCCAACAGGTTGGCATACCAAGCGCTTGCTGGACCACGAAGCTGCTGGGAAGCGAACCGGGGCTTCTGGTTGTCGGTACAGCAGAGAAGACCGAACTTCTGCTCCATAGTGCGGAGCCAGTCATCAGCTTCAAGGGGTTCATCGGCCTTGGTGAAGACTGGTGGACGGGTTTCGGTGAAATCCACATATGTGGTCTTGTTGTTGATGTTATGGCGACCACGGTGACCATTGTTCTGCTGCCCCTGATTTTGAGCCATTAGGTTAGCAGCGGCTACCAAGGCTGCAATGGCATCTGCTAGCGTAGCAGGAACAGGTGGAGGGTTTGGAAGGTTGGCATCATCAGAACCTCCAGCTCCAGTGCGAGTGTTCACAGGCATCTGTTAAACAACTTGGGACTTAGCATTCATAGATTGAGTTCTGAAACAACTGACTGATAAGCTTCACTGATACAAAGGTTGATAGATTGATAAAGATGACCGACAGATAACAACGGACTGATAAGGGGAAAAAGGTACGAAAAGGAAGATACAGACCCAACTTAGCAAAAGACAAACTAGCGCCCCCAAACCTAGACTAAGGGTTTAGGTAAGCAGGTGGTACAGACACACGGGATCTCCATCCTCTAACAACGAGTCTAGTCTTCGTCAAAGATGATCATGTCCTCGTCGTCGTCTTCCTCGAGGATGAGCTCAGGCTCAACCTCCTCGTCCTCGTCTTCAGCGTAGATGTTCTCGGCAGGTTCAATCTCCTCGTTCATGCTTGGCTCCTGCTCCACGTCCGGTTCTTCCACTACTCCGTCCTCAGGGTCCTCGACAACCGGAGGAACCATGGGGTGGAGTTGGTTGTACAGCTGGTGTACCTCCTCATGAAGCATATCGTTGAACTGCTCAATCTGAGCTGTGTACTGCCGCAGTCCGTGGAGCTCGGCTCTGGTGATGTCCTCGCGAACCCAAGTGGCATCGCGCTGCTGGATGGCGCGAATCACGTTCCAGTTGGCCTGCTCCAGGGAAGCTCGTGCCTCATAGAACTCCAGACGTGAGTGGTAGAAGTCATGCTCCAAGTTCTTCAGCTCAGCCTTCAGGTTCTTGATCTCCTCCTTTAGGTGCTTGCGGGTGCGGCGGGGAAAACGACGACCGTTTGAGGCTTCGCCAGCCTCTTCTCCAGTGCGTGGTGCCAGCTGGTGGCGTGGCACACCATTTGATCCAGTCGACTTGCGAGCAGTCAGCTTGATGCGAGCCATGTCTGGATAGGATAAGATGGATGAGGAGTGAAAAGGCTAGCAAGAAAAGGTAAAGGCATACTAACCCAACGAACTTAGAGAGGAAGTTATTATCTTAACTTAAGTGAATATGTCATGATGCATGAATCGTTCCTACGGAACAAGACAAAGCAATAATTAAATAAGGTACATAGGGCTTAAAACATGTTGTCTCGCTACCTAGTGTTGCCATAGAAAGACAAGATGAGAAAAAGCAATTTGGACTCAAAATAGTCAAGTTTAGTTTGTTTGGACTCAAAAGATCTTTTGAAGTTTTCACAAAAACAAACACTGCAACGTTAAAGTGAGATGCTCCGATACCACTTTGTGGCGTAACGGTCCTAATCTCATGGCCCACCGGTTCCTGTCATCCACTGACAGCCGAACTGATGTTCCACACGATTAAGACTGATCGTCACTGGGCTGCATCAGTGCCCATTGTCCGCAGGATCATCTCACCTTTCGGTTACAGCATTGGATACTTTTACAAATAACATCGGAATACAGAGCGGAAGACTTAAATAACATTAGTTTTACAAACCGAGGTTCCAGATAAAATTAAAGGTGCAGTTATTACAAACCAAGTTCGGGAGATAGAAAATAGGCAACGTAGCGGAGTACAACAAATTAAGATACTTGCAATCACCCAGCCCGAGGGTGTACACTTTACTCTTCGGCCTCATCGGCCTCTTCCTGGACGATGGTCATGCAGCAGGGCGCAAGACACACCGGAGACTCAGTCACACCTGCAGCATGGGTAACAAACCCTGAGTACTGGGGTACTCAACAAGACTTACCCGACTAAAGAAAAGGGGAGAAGACTCAGGAATGAGAGGCTTAGGGTAGTCAAGGTAAGGCTTAAGCAATATCAAGTATTTTGCAGAAAAAGCATTTTGAAATCCTTGTTTTATTTTTGGAAAGATTCCAGTATTTCTCAATTCCTCATTGTTCATGATTCATTTTACCTTTCAAAAACATACCTAGTTGAGAACCACTCTCCGTTGACAGTCAGTGACCAAGTCTCCATAACCGAGGAGCAACGTTAATCCGGATAAATAATACTCAGCTGAGGATCCCTATCCACACTGCATATGTAGCACCCAAGCTTGCATATGCCAAATCGTCTACCACGATTCCTCCAAGATTGGGCCCGGTCCTACGCCACCCGGAAGTACAGTACACCACTCCTATCCAGGTACGACGACCACGTGGGTACATGCTACTTCCGCCATCTCTCCACTCCCAGTGCGCGGTTGTCGGTCCAATAAAGGATTCCTCGGAGCCAGAGCTTTCCGAAGTATGTGAATAGTTGCAAGTCTTGACCAGCAGGCCCCCATACGGATGGTCCCTAAATTTTTTTCCGCCAGCAACAAGCACCTCGGGACTCTAACCCAAGAGTACAGGTTCTGTCGGTTTTTCAACCCTGTCCCGGCCGGTGTCAACTGTTGAGTCCCGGACTACAACATGACGGCACCGTACGCTCGGACAACCTTTCCTCGCTGTTGACTAGGTACGGATCAGATACCTAGCCAACAGTCGGGGAGTAAAGCCAAATTCCCATAAAAATTCTTTGAGTGATCACACTTTTGAAATTGGCATTTTTATTGCAAATCTATTGTATAGCATCACTAAGCATTTTGCAAATTGTTTTTAAACAGGGCAGGTGGATCTTCTGGTGAAGGTAAACAATGCAGGTAATAGGTCATCACACAACTCCTATAACCTAATGCAGTAGTTTTAACTCAAAAGCATTTAAGTAAACTTTTATAAAAGCAAGGAAGGGTTAAATGCACCGGGGCTTGCCTTGAAGAGCAAAAAGGACAGACTCGGGGTCGGCAGTGCAGGTGTCGGAGCTCGGGGTAGCCTCAGGGGTAGGTTCGTCAGCGGCTGCCTCGACTTTGATTCCTTCTCCTTCGGTCACTATACGGATGCAATGATGTATGCTTATGAGGATGCTGACAGGAACAAGACGGCACAGGACAATTCCACTGATTCTAGAGTACAACTCTCTATCGTGTAAGTAATTTCTAGAATGGACATAGAGTTACTTATCTCAACCCTTAAGCAAGATTAATCAAACTTATTAAACATCCTTTTACCTGACCTAAACACAAGTCATGGCATGGCATCACAAGTATCATAGACCAGTTGGGTGGGGGTCTATGAACAGCAAACAATCCCAAAGTCACATCACAGGGCATACAACAAGAACCCTAAGTGTTTTTCTATTTTTCCTAATTATTTAAAAAGGTCATTTTATACAGTTGCTCCAAAAAGCCTCAAAAATCTACCAGATACTAAGCATGACATAACTAGCGCATAAAAAATTATCTCATGATTTTTGGAGCTACACATGATTTTCTAAAAATCTAAAACCATTCATTTCTTAATGAAAAGGGAGATTTTTCATTTTCAAATTTTTGCACAAAATTCAAGTTTCATATTTTTCTAAAATACTACAAGGTATAAAGAGTCTATTGTAAAATTTTCAGAATGTTTAGAGCAATACAGAAAATCATACAAAAAGATTAAATATCAATACTATTCACATTTTCTAAAAAGAAAAGGAGCACTGTGCACGAGTCGGAGCGCTCGCCGACGAGGCGTGGCGACGGACCGGCTGCTCGAGGCCTCGGCTGGGAAAGCAGAGGGTGGGAAAGACTTCGCGGGCTCACCGGGAGTCGGAAGCGAGGCTCGGCGAGGCGGAAGGAGAAGGGAGCTCGACGGGCGGGGCCTCGGCGGGGCTCTCTTGCGGCTAACCTCTCGAGGGTGGCCTCGGCTCACTCGAGGCTTACAGCCCGAGGGTAGCTGCGACTCGCCCGAGGCTGAGGGTGGCCTCGGCTACTTCGAGGGGGCGCGGTTCGAAGGCGTGCTCGAGGGTGAGGCTCGAGGGTGAGGCTCGATACGCTCGAGAGATGCGGGTCGAGGGAGGAGGCGACCGCGGCGGAACTCCGGCGATCCGGCGACCCTGTACACCAGGCACGGCCACCAGTAGCCGGTTAGGAGCGCAATAAGGCAATGAAGGAAGATCAGAGGTCAGAGGGAGGAGGGGTGGAGCGACGGCGACGAATTCCGTCGACCAGAGTCAGTCGGCTTCTCACCGGCGCTGAGGAAGACAGACTTGCACTCGGCGGTGGGAGTCGGTAGCGGTGAAATTGGAAGACTGGGGAGCTGCGCGGCAACGAGGCGAAGTCGAAAAAACTAGCCAGGAGCGGTGGGGAGGGAGAACGGAGGTGGCTCGCGAGTGAGGAAGAACGGCGGCCGGCGGGTGGCTTTTATAGCCAAGCGTGCTGCCGCTCGGGGCGTGCTGTGGCAGGGATAAGGTCGGGCGTGCGCGCGTGCTGTCGGTTGATGGGAAAAGGGAGTGAGAATATCGCTCAGGACCCGGGCGCAAGAGCTCGCCGGCGATGGCCACGCGGCGGCAACGCGAAGGGACCGGTAGGGGACGGGATAGAAGTCAACTGTGGCGCGTGCGGGGGCGGAATGAATGCACTGTTGAGGGCTTCGAGTCGGGAGCAGGCGGGCAGCTGCCAGACGCGTGGCGTACGCAGCGCCGGCGCGCGGCCATGGCCGGGACCCCCTCTTGACCCTAGGTAGGAGAAGAACAGTAGATAGGGTAGGGTTTGATTTTGAAAGGATTTCAGTATTTTGCAAATTACTCCCAAAATTTGAACTGAGCAGCAAAAACTCAAAACACCAAAGTTGTGCAGAAAAAGGAGATCTACAACTTTCTCAATATGAACATTTTCAAAATCCAAAAAGTTTTTGAATCACATTTGAAATTTGAAAAGGGGACACTTTTGGGATTTTAATAAATTCAAAATTACTTTTAATTTTATATTGAAACTTGAAAATCTGTAAAAACCAAAGTTGTTCCTCTTGACAAGATCTACAACTTTGATTTTTGAACCAAGTCCAAATTTTGAATAGTTTTTAAATTATTAAAAGAGGGGTAAAAGCTAGGGTTTGGAAATTAGGGTTTTTCAAAAGGGATTTGAAATCTGTTTTTGATTTTGGGTTTTTGAACAACACAACAAAGCTTTAAGACACTAAACTGAACCAGAATTACACAAGACTAGGCACAGAGTTGAAATTACCATTTTGCCCTTATAGGAAGATTTGGGCTTTTAGGGTTTTAGAAAAAGGGATCACTACACACAAAATACCTTTTAGGAAAAGGTAAAGGCAAGCAACCACTAGACAAACATTAATGCATGACAAAAATGATTATGACTAAAGATGATGACATGTCAGGTTAATTACAGATTAAACACCAGAGGTGTTACAACCTTCCCCCCTAAAAGAAATCTCGCCCCGAGATTCTGCGTCTTAAGAAGGACAAGGGTAAAACCTTATATCTACAGAGTATCGAGAAAGTCGGGATAGCTCTTTGCTAAGAAGTCTTCGGATTCCCAACTCGATCTACTTGTTCGTGAGGAGTTAAATGAATTCCTTCGGTGGAAATGATCTCCTCACTATAAAGAACAAGTTGATTCAAACGGATTTCGCAAAGACGCAGTAGAGAGGGAGATCGAGTGACGGGAAAATCGCGGAGAAACGAAGAACGCGAAGAACACGAACAAAACGCGAATCAAGTCATCGATCTGCAACCGTGTGGCTACCACACGCTACAACAGTGAGGTTACGACCTCACTTCCTCAAAATCTCCAGTACACAGAGGTATGATTCTCTGCGGATCTCAGCTAGCTACAGCAGGGGATTGGGAGAGCAGGAAACCCTAGAAGCAAAGAGCAAATGACTGAGATAGAAGGGGAGGAGGGTGTCTCCCTCTACTTATCCTAATTCTAATTCCTACTCTACCCCTCTCTAATTACAGAGCGAACCAGCTAAACCTTTGGGTTATTCTGGACCAACTCGAAGATGCTGGTGATCCGACGGCCACGCCCGCACAACTGGTAGCGTTGCCTCGACGCAACCTCACCGATTGCCGCCACGTGCCGCCACTGCTCCGTTCGTCCTTTTCACGGACTTCGCCCCCGGTTTTGAGGCCCAAACTGGGAAACTAGCCTTCACGACCAACCCTCGGTTTTGAGGCCCAAACCGGGAAACCAGCCGACCGTAGCCTGAGTTTTGTGGCCCAAACTCAGCAAACCCGCAGCACCCAGGTTTTGAGGCCCAAACCTGGAAACCGTCCTCAGCCCGAGTTTTGTGGCCCAAACTCGGAAACCATCAGCGCCCAGGTTTTGAGGCCCAAACCTGGAAACCGTCCACTCGGTGGTTTTTCTGTGGCTCAACCACCAAACCGAAGCCGTAGAGGGGATGCACCGCCCGTGCACCCCATCAACCGACACGTGTCCCCAGGTCCTCGACCCGAGCAACACCGTGCCCCGCAAGTCTTCGCTCATCGTTGTCCCAGGCTGTCAGCCACCACAGCTGATCCTCAGGCCACCGGTCCCTCAGTCCAAGCCTCACGTCCGCCCTTCACCGCTCCCGGTCCATCGGCACGGCACATCTCTACTTGACCTTCACCTTGCCCTCGATCACTGTCTCCGTGCTCGACACCTGCACAACACAAGCCAAAGAACCTGCGATCAAACCCATTGACAATCACTCATCACACGAGACTCGGCATACACTCATGTATCCGCAACATCACAAGCCAGCCTGAGACAATTCTGTTGTCTAGATGTGTTTCACAATCAAAGGGAGGAAGGAGAAACCCAACTTCAAACATATTGATCTTCTACTCACCACTTTGATCAGTACAAACCACTAGATGTTGTCCCAGACGAGAAGAAGAATATGATCCACCACACATTCTTGGAAGAATGTTCTTGAACACCATCAATGTTATCATCTTTGCCGGACCTGGAGAAGTCAACTTTTGGATCTTTCGCTGCATCTTCAACATCTACATCACTTATGAGCAGCCAAAGAGAACCAAGAGAAGACGTCGAAGGGAGAACCAACTGCCAAGAATTGAGGAGGGCATCATGAAAGATGAAACCACTGCACCACAAGAGTTAGAAGATGGAGAGATAGTACCTGAGCCAGCAAATTAAGAAGAACATTCGATAAGACCTCCATCATCTAGACACTGTTGAGAGGACAAGTCTTAGTTGTGACATTACAAGACAAAGACTCTCATGGAGGCACTCGAGTAGCAGCTCTAAATTCAAGTCTATTGCCAACCCAATGATTAAAGGAAAACAAGAAAGGTTGACAAGAGAAGAATGTGGAACTGTCCCTACATCCTCAGTGTACAAAACTAAGACAAGAAAGAGAGAGGATCCTAGTCAGCATACTCGAGGAACAATGCGCCTTCACTGATAAGTCGGCACCAGAGAAGGAAGGTCGATACCTCTAAAGATGATTCCACTGTGATCTTCCTCCTCTCAATCACACTGTGAGACAAACAAGAGAAGACAAGCCATTCATAAACAACAACCAGCTAGACAAGAGGAGCTTCCACAAGGTGGTTCAGCACAATCACTCTCCAATGACAAAGTAACATTTCAAGGTAAGTAACCATCATTTTAAAAGCTTTTTCTTGATCCTAGTATGAACATAAATAAAGAACTAAACATGTTTAAGTTGCACCTCACTTGATCCAACCTAATCAACTCAACATGTTTAGTCCTTTGATCTTTGTTCCTAGCTTTACTCTCTTGAATCTCACTGTCTTAACTAAATGAGCTAAACTGGTGTGCATCTAACCTTTGGAAGATGATATATCTCAATCATGAAAGGATCGACACATTATGCATAGATTATCCTTCCTTGAGTTAAGTAATATGATCTGTTAAATATTTTAAGATGCTACTTTCATGCTCATCCTCTGATCCTATCACTCATGTTAAGATCGAACACATAAACAACAAGTTTGTCTTGTGCAATGTGCCTAATGTTAGAGGGGAATAAACAAAACTTTTGGTTATGTTGGTGTTTTTCCACTAACAGAGCCCATGCACTTGATCTCTACCTTGTCTTTATGAGCAGGACACACTCTTGAGCAACACATGGAGAAGTTTGTCACTCCCAAATTCTACAGAGTGAAGGTCCTAGATCTACAAGAACATGCACATTGAGCAAGATGCTGCCAGCGTCCACAATTAACGCTTCACTTCAAACTGCTGGACGAACAAATGACATGAGTGACACCATATCAAGAGGCATAAACAAGAAGGAATGATGGAAGACGTCGTAGTCAGAATTAGAGGTCATGAAGTCCCCACAGACTTGTTGATCCTCGACATGAGAAGACGATGTCCACCTCATCCTAGGAAGACCATTTCTCTAGGCTACAAGTGCAATCATCTACAAGAGGAAATCCATTTTCACTTTCCTGGAGAAAAAGGTGTGATGCTACTTCATCAACTAAATGCCTAATGAAGCACCCAAGAAGAATAGAAGTGAAAGACAACGCTCTCAATGCCAAAGAAGACAAGCTATCAAGAATAGAGAGGCCAATCACGAAGAAGAAGCTATCGGCATTGTCCCAGAAAAGAAAGGAGAGAAACCTTAAGACAGTGAACCACAGGAAGTGAAGACTCAGACCAAGAAAATATGGAAGAAAATGTCTGCACCTAAGAGGTATAATCAATAACAACTTTCCAAACGTCGGACATACCTTGGGAGGTCTGAACCAAGGGAAGGTCCGGTTCGTCGGACCTAAATATCCGAACCTTCGCCAAAAGGTAAAAACCAGTAGTTATCCTCGTATTTACTTTCCTGCATATTTCTCATATTTAATCCATAATCATTTATTATATTATCATATTTAATTCACAAATATTTTAATTAGAAAACAAAATAAAAAATATTTTATTGCATCATAAAGCCCCATGTGAATAATTCTTTGGTGTGTAAAAATCCACAGGAATGTTCACCGTGGTGGCATAAAAATAAAATATGCATGCGTTCATCCTGTTGTATTTTCTCTTGCATCGTAAAGGTATTAAAATACAAAAAATATTGAGAAAGAGATCTTACTGAAATTCTGGACAACTAAGGTTTGAGTGGTCAACCACTAACGCTTAATCTGTTTCACAAGTTTTATTGTCTATTTGAGTTTCATAGGATTTGAAAGCCAAGAAAAGCTGATGAGCAAGTGAATGCTCCATCCACTGTTGGAGCACTGTCTCAAACATCAATCAAAGATCTAATAGAGGAAGGACATATCCACTGCCAGTCTGCTACATTGCAAGATCGAACGACTACGTCAACATTCAGCTTGAGGGAAGGCACCCCATGTATCCACGTAAGTATCCTCTTAAGTTTTTTATAAACAAATTCAAAATAAAAAAAATGTGTGAGCACATGAAGGTTCACCATTAATTAGAAGAGAACAAAAATATGTGAGCACATGAAGGCTCGCCATTAATTAAAAAAGACAAAAATATATGGACACATGAAGGCTCAACGCTATTAAGGGAACTGGCTTGGGGGAGACGCACCCCCGTTATCTTCACGATTCAGGTATGTCTTTATTATTATTATTATTATTATTATTATTATTATTATTATTATTACTACTACTAGCTTTTATATTATATCTTAAAGTGTGTTGCATTAAATAAATAAAATAGTGTAAGAAGTTGATGACCAAAGAAGAACCCTCTCTCTCTAATCTTTTGCACGGAAATGATGAATAGTTGCTCTATCTAATTTCTTTCAAGTACCTAGCTTTCAAAGCATGAGTTCTCCTAATTAATAATGATGTCTTAAAATAAAATTAAACTAGAACATTGGGCGCCCTTCGGGCGCCCTACCTTGTCTATTTGATATTTATATATACTAATAAAGTATTTTGCTAAAATATTAATAATAACTTCTTTATTTCATAAAGAATAAAACTCAAGAAACTCCTTTTACGTGTAAAACACTAAGATTCTTGTGCAAATGTCATCAGACATCTTTGAAGACTCTTACATCAGACAAGAGACTGAAGGGACGTACAATCTCAAAGATCAACCTAGGAGGTGAGATTTGAAAAAAAATGAAACATATATCTAAGTAGGAATTATACATGCAACCACAACAAACTTCATAGGAGTTAGTCTTGAACCTAGTCCAAAACAGAAAAATGATCCTATAATCTCTGATTGACATGCACTTAACATCAATTCATCATATTCCTAAATCCCTCGACGCTGGTAGGGTGGAGTTGCTGATGGCGACAGTGACGACAGCGGGTCATACCAGATTTTTGTGTACCTGTTTCACAACTCATGAGCAAGATTGCTAAAGGAAATTAAATCCTATAGCCAAACTTGAAAAAAAAAACATCTTACAATCTGCAAGGTAGACTAAAATCAGGGTATGAGGTCATTGAAATGCTATACATGTTATAAAAAAATAAAGGCTGAGCAGTTTTGCCTACATAATGAATGCTAATGATCAAGGATATAATTGTAGTGAGTGTGTAATCACTAATTGTGAAATCAGAAATACAAGCATCAGGCCAAATATATGATAACAATCACTAAAATATTGTGCAAAAAATAGCAAATCTTATAATACCATGATATATACACTAAGACACACCTAAGCTAGAATTGGGTCAACTAAGTGACAACCATTGAATATGTGCACAAAATAGTACTATTTTCTTCGATCAACAGTAATGTCTAATGTGCTATTATGTCCGGGTCAATGATTAATGCTGGTGCAAAGAAATAAGTCAATTCATTATAATTGCAATTTTTAATGGTTCAGAATTAAGAGATGCCGATAAACACGAAAGAGAATAAAAGTACTAAAAAACATTGGCATAATTGTTTCTCGACCAATGGAATGCCAAAAAAGAATTGAGAAAATAAATAAATGTACACAAGAATGTGACATATGCTAGCTAACACATGCATTTGAGAAGCACCAAAGCAAATTGAGAAGGCCACTACCGATCACCATGTTTGGTTGTTTCATCGTGAGAGCTTCCAAATAAATTGACCCAGTATGTCAAATGGGTGAATTGAGATTCAGTCTACTGAGTACTAAGTACAGAGTACAGTAAGATTCAAAAAGAGAGGAGATATTTACCCATGAGCTAGCAATATGGCCTTGTTGAGCCAACCCTCATACTGAACTGCACAGATCAGAGAGCAGTTAAACATGTGATTTGGAGACCTGATGCCTTGAAATTTGTCATCGCTTTGGCACAAGCAAAAAATGACAAAACTATGAAACATGTACTCACCTTGGTGTAGAAGATACAGGATGGTAAGCTTCTTGCACTTGAGGGCAAGGATCTGAAGCCACATATCTGTGACGGCACCATTGAGCAAGAGCTCCTTCAGACTGAGGCAGTTGAAGGCAAGGTAGCCGAGACTCATGTTGGTGATGGCCTTCCAGCGTGAGATTAGGCAAATGTTTCATTCCAAGATACTCAACCTGAATTTTTGTATCAATTGGAGAGATACCTTATTCCTCAAAGGCATTGCATCAGACATCCTGAATGCGGCACTTGGTCCAAAGATGTGAAGCATTAGAAATGTCCACCAAAAAGATATCGATTCCCCATGGTTGAATCATCATATCTAGCTGTGTAATCATTTTCAATAATAAATAATTAAATCTCAATAACTAATATGGGGTTTGAAATTATCTTCAGTATGCTGGTGGTCGACATTTTTGGTTTTGACAGTATTAGATAGAAAACCTACACAAATAGTTTTAGAATTTTATAGTATTAGATAGAAAACCTACACAACGGTTTTAGAATTTTAGGATTCAAGACTATTATTCATATATAATGCACAGATTATATGGACAAGCACAAATACAATAAATTATTTAGCTTGTACTATTTACCTTTCTTCATCGGTAATACCTTTCTTCACATTGATTGCCTTGACAAAGAACGGTCACGAAACAACTTATGTCTCCTTGAATCGACAACATATCACAACAGGACTCGTCAGCATTTCTTCAACAAGTGTTGTAAGCTGACGACCAAAAGGCACCATCAGATAGGACGTCACCACCATGGCCCATCTAGTTCAGATAAGCCTAGAGGAAAAACATCCCAAACCGATGTGAAAATATTATCACAGGATAAGAAGTGAATCTTTCATCACCACTTCATATCAACACCATCATATCTTGTGCAATGTGTGAAGCTTTAAAATACCGGTGGCTACTTTGTACATAATCATTTTGTGTCATTTGAATCATTTGTTTTATTAATGCATGACTTTTTTTACTTTTAAACCAATACTATATACAGAGGAAATTTCTAATTTCAGTACAACATGATACACGATTGAGATCATAAATATTACCTAGCCAAAACTATATATGCATATGAAAAAATAGTAGAAGCATGCCTGACCCCTTAAAAAGGAACATCAGTACTTGTATTCGGACCAGACTACCAGAGTCATTAGAACGATGCAGAAGTTCCACCAGTAGAGTGATTGTAGAAATGAAATATTTGATGGTAGTCCAAATATTAGCCTGACCAAATGCGGATAGGGGCAAAATGGTATTCCTGTGTTGGTGTTCATAGGTCAAATGTGTTTCAAGTTTTTCTACAACCTAAGATCTAGATTATACTTTTGATATATGCAAGTTGATTAAAAATAGTGTGCCCTGCCAGTTGGTCATTGTGAAGATCAACACCGTTACTTTGAAGATGCATCACAAATTCACAGGTAAATCAATCAGCACTCGGCAACAATCGAATGAAACTAATCAATCGTTAGCTCACCTGCCAAGAACTGCGCCAAGCATACTGTGGTGCTAACCCGACCCAACTCCAGGTTCCAACTGTTGGATCTGCCGCTTCGGCAGCCACGAGGCACAAAGCATAAAAAACAATGAGATCAAATCCAAATCCACCCCCACCAAATCCTTGGACTTGAAAGCCCCCGACATTTCTCACCTTGAGCCTCTTTAGCAAACAAGGGGGGCGGGGATTGGACCTCTGTTTCATCTACAGCACTGCCGAATCTCGCAAGCCCCCCCATGTCGTAGAGGCCGCATGCCTTCCCATATGCTTGAGCCATCATGACACTCGTGTCGAGAAGAAGAGGGCGTGGGGAGGAGAGGGCAAGGAAGACCTAGTGCTTCCTTCACAAGTTGATTAAAAATAGTGTGCCCTGCCAGTTGGTCATTGTGAAGATCAACACCGTTACTTTGAAGATGCATCACAAATTCACAGGTAAATCAATCAGCACTCGACAACAATCGAATCAAACTAATCAATCGTTAGCTCACCTGCCAAGAACTGCGCCAAGCATGTTGTGGTGCTAACCCGACCCAACTCCAGGTTCCAACTGTTGGATCTGCCGCTTCAGCAGCCACGAGGCACAAAGCATAAAAAACAATGAGATCAAATCCAAATCCACCCCCACCAAATCCTTGGAATTGAAAGCCCCCGACATTTCTCACCTTGAGCCTCTTTAGCAAACAAGGGGGGCGGGGATTGGACCTCTGTTTCATCTACAGCACTGCCGAATCTCGCAAGCCCCCCCATGTCGTAGAGGCCGCATGCCTTCCCATATGCTTGAGCCATCACGACACTCATGTCGAGAAGAAGAGGGCGTGGGGAGGAGAGGGCAAGGAAGACCTAGTGCTTCCTTCTCAAGTTGATTAAAAATAGTGTGCCCTGCCAGTTGGTCATTGTGAAGATCAACACCGTTACTTTGAAGATGCATCACAAATTCACAGGTAAATCAATCAGCACTCGACAACAATCGAATCAAACTAATCAATCGTTAGCTCACCTGCCAAGAACTGCGCCAAGCATGCTGTGGTGCTAACCCGACCCAACTCCAGGTTCCAACTGTTGGATCTGCCGCTTCGGCAGCCACGAGGCACAAAGCATAAAAAACAATGAGATCAAATCCAAATCCACCCCCACCAAATCCTTGGACTTGAAAGCCCCCGACATTTCTCACCTTGAGCCTCTTTAGCAAACAAGGGGGGCGGCGATTGGACCTCTATTTCATCTACAGCACTGCCGAATCTCGCAAGCTCCCCCATGTCGTAGAGGCCGCATGCCTTCCCATATGCTTGAGCCATCACGACACTCATGTCGAGAAGAAGAGGGCGTGGGGAGGAGAGGGCAAGGAAGACCTAGTGCTTCCTTCTCCGGTGCTAACCACGGTCGCCGTGGGTATCGGCGTGGTCCGCCCGATCTGCGTGACACCAGATCTCGCATGGCCCCAGCGCTTCCCCGTGCTTGAGAGGTAGTGCAGCTTCAATACTCGAGGCCTCGCGCGACGGTGCTGTGGAGGCTGGGCAGGAGGAATGGCATGGAGGTGCAGAGCCGCGGAGGCGCAACGATGGCGGCGGGGCGAGGAGTAGGAAGAAGGACCACGCAAGCGACGCCCGGTCAAGCTAGGGTTCAATGAACTGGACTGCGGGTTCATTTTTGAAGAAGCAGAGGGTTTTCTTGCAAAACCTGTATCGACACGTGTTAGCATAGGAATGAGCCACAGATGCTTCAAATTCTGCGATGCGAGGAAACTCGAGTGAGTTTAAACCAACCCCGATGCATGGTTGACAAATAGTTGATCTAAGATCTAGGTAATGGGGATAGGACATGTGATGATATAAGCTACTATTATCTTGTTCTAAACAACACAAAAGTTCCAGAGATTTCTAAATATGAATATGACTAATAATTGCATTGAGTTAAATTAAGCTTTGTGACCCTACGAGATGTTATCATACTATTAAATCAAGATCACTTACACATTTCATCCATCTTCCGCATAATGCTCATAATTATCTGTTGTTATACTCTCTGAAGTTTGTTGGAAACATGTGGCTATGAAAAAAAAGAAAAAAAAGAGATCCGAGGAAATAAAAAGGGACAAGTGTCCGAAACCTCAAAAAGATAGATCCCGAGGAAATAAAAAGGGACAAGTGTCTGAAACCTTGAAAGAAAGGAAAAAATGTCAGAAAAAAATGGGCACGTGCCCGATAGTAGAATTAGCCTAATAGCCATATGTCTCTGATAAACAGAAGAGAGTGATATATTCAAAAGAGCATCCGCCTCCATTTTCCATACACATGCACTTCTCGATTCAATGGTGTGGTTGACTTTCTCTTTGGATCCATTGTTTAATTTGGCAATATATGTTTTTAAGCTTTTTAAAAAATTCATAAAAACTCTGGGATAATGGTGAAGTGAAAGAGCTAGAGACATAGTGCTTGATTTGATCGTTCAATCTCTCAATTACTCAAGATCTAAGGTAAAAGTAATAAGCTCCATGAAGAATAACATAATATATTTTGGAGACTTTTTGTTTAACAGCAGGTATACTTGTTGGAAGTGAAGATATTGTAGCAACTCCTAATCCATTGTTAATTTTTGGTTTTGCTAAGGGACTAGCAAAGGGTAAGCTTGGGGGAGTTGTTGACACTAGTTATCTTTCAAAATTAAAGGATAAATAAATATGAAAAGGGCATGAATTCAATCACCAACAAAGGTTTAGGGTTTTAATTAACAATATTCCATGAGTTTTGGTGAATTGTGATTCTGCGGGGACTAAACAGGAAAACCAGCACTGATTACTTCTCCTAGAAGGAAACTGACGGAAGATTACGGAACCGGCACGTCAGGAATACTCCAGAAGGACCTAGAGGTCACCACAGGACACCAGGAGGCCGAGCACCCCGAGAGGCCGCCAGGTGGGACCGACCGGTCCCACCCTATGACCGATCGGTCACCCCCTGGGCCCGATGGCCTCCGTCTTCTAGAACCTTCCTCCACCGCCTTTGAGGATCCATCTCAGCCCTACGTGAAGTCGGTTTGATCTAACAGTCGCGGTTGATCCCTCAGGGCTATATATACAGGCCCCCAGGCCCCAGGGAAGAACAGGTCTCTCTTTAGAAAAGTCAACACCTCATTCAGAAACCCTAGAAGAAGACTTCAAAAGCCAGCTTTGAAGTAGAAGACTAGTTACCCCTCTAGTTTAGGTTTAGAACCTAGTCTTATACTAGAACTAGAAGAGAGAGAGAGGAAGAGATCAAGAAGGAGCTCCGGCCTGTCGGATCAACTTCTTCATCTTGTACCTGCGGATTCAAGTTCATCTTGAACTTGCTTCGGTGATTGTTTCGGTAATCAACGTCTATATTTAAGTTTGAGTCATTGTTCTTATTATTCTTAATCTTTAGGTTTATGACTCTCTTTTGAGGACTTTAATTCTAGTTGCCTAGAGTTAGAGTAGTTGGATAGTGTAAGAGTGGTGCTTAGACTTGATAGCTCATAAATGCCTCCTATAACGCCGGTAGTAGTAGTTGTTCGCAAGGGTGACTCTTATAGCCTTGTTGATTCTTCTATAGTCCACTTACCCGTGTGTAGGCTCGGTGGGATTATACATTTGCATAAAAGACTCATACTCTGTTTGTGACCTTTTATGGCAACTTCCCCACTAAGAATAATATAAACATATCACTCTTAAATTGGAATTAGACAGCCTTAGTGATCCCCTCTATACTTCTAGATTCTCCGTCCTTGTTAGCTACTTAGGGGTTAGACTTTAAGACTTAACGTTATCCGTTCCTTTGGGTTCGATATTAAAACTGGGTTACTCCGGTGAAGTGCTACATCGGTAGATTTTATCTGTGCGCTTGCGGATAAAGTAGAGTGTGCTTTAATTTATACCAACAGCAATATTATTTGATACAAGTATGTTTCAATTTCATCCCTACCCAAAAATCCACATATGCCTTGTAGCGGGTAGGATGAAAAGAAAGACACATCAAGTCTTTGGTAAAGATCCACCTACATATGCATGAGTGATCTGAGAGAATCATATGAGGAACATTTGCTAAAACTTTTTTTTTGATTTTTTTCAAAATTCTATAAAAACCCAAGTTTCTCTTAGCAAGAAGATAAGCAGGAAGATTCAATCCCGGCTGTTCCATTATCCAATCACTCGAGATGTTCTGGTAGACACTTTGAATGTTCACAGATGCAGAGAAAAACCTGGAATAACTTGTGCGCAGGATCTTCGAATCAAGATCAAGTGTTTCACCTTAGTCTGAGCTTTACTCGAGGATGAGCAAAAGACTATGTGTGGGGGGTTTTGTTGGCGGTTCTTAACTCACATTTTATACCGCCAACTTTCTTCGAAAACCTGCCATATTAAGGACCAAACTTAGGATTAGGTTTTAAACTCACGAATACCACGAGTTTCGGATATATCAACTGTTTTGCAGGAAACACAGAAAAACCATATCTAAGATGGGCCAAAAGTGCATGCCTAATCCAACATGACAAAGCCCAGAGCACTTTTCGGCCCATCCAAACGAAGAGAATGAATGTGACGGAACGGCCCTAATCTCATGGCCCACGTGTCCCTGTCAACCTCTGACAGCCGAACCCATGTTCCATGTGATTAAGACCTGTTCGCCACCGGGCTACATCAGTGCCCAATGTCCGCAGGATCATCTCACAATTCGGTTACGGCATTGCATACTTTTACAAATAACATCGGAATAAAGAGCGGAAGACTTAAATAACATTAGTTTTACAAAGCAGGGTTCCAAATAGAAATTAAGGTGCAGTTATTACAAACCAAGTTCTGATAATAGAAATAGACAAAGGCAACGTAGCGGAGTACAACAAAATAAAGATACTGATAATCACCCAGCCCGAGGGTGCACAACTATACTTCGGCCTCATCGGCCTCTTCCTGGACGATGGTCATGCAGCAGGGCGCAAGACACATCGGGGTCTCAGTCATACCTGCAGCATGGGTAACAAATCCTGAGTACTGGGGTACTCAACAAGACTTACCCGACTAAAGAAAAGGGAGAAGACTCAGGAATGAGAGGCTTAGGGTAGTCAAGGTAAGGCTTAAGCAAGATCAGGTATTTTGCAGAAAAGCATTTTTGTAAACCTTATTTTATTTTGGAAAGATTCAGTATTCCTCAATTCTTCATCGTTCCTGATTCATTTTACATTTCAAAACATTCCTAGTTGAGAACCACTCTCCGTTGACAGTCAGTGACCAAGTCTCCATAACCGAGGAGCAACGTTAATCCGGATAAATAATACTCAGCTGAGGATCCCTATCCACACTGCATATGTAGCACCCAAGCTTTCATATGCCAACTCGTCTACCACGATTCCTCCAAGATTGGGCCCGGTCCTACGCCACCCGGAAGTACAGTACACCACTCCTATCCAGGTACGACGACCACGTGGGTACATGCTACTTCCGCCATCTCTTCACTCCCAGTGCGCGGTTGTCGGTCCAATAAAGGATTCCTCGGAGCCAGAGCTTTCCGAAGTATGTGAATAGTTACAAGTCTTGACCAGCAGGCCCCCATACGGATGGTGCCTAAAGTTTTTCCGTCAGCAACAAGCACCTCGGGACTCTAACCCAAGAGTACAGGTCCTGTTGGTTTTTCAACCTTGTCCCGGTCGGTGTCAACTGTTGAGTCCTGGACTACAACATGACGGCACCGTACGCGCAGACAACCTCTTCTCGACAATGACCACATGCTAGCCAGGCAAACAGTCATCGAACGGGAAGTAAAGCCAAATTCTCGTAAGGATTCTTTCAGTGATCACACTTTTGAAATTGGCATTTTATTGCAAAGTCTAATTCAACAAGCATTGCTAAGCATTTTTCAAATACTTTTGAAAAGCAGGTATCGGGTGTATCAGTGGTCAAGGTGGATAGTGCATCAATTAGGATAGCACACAACTCCTATAAACCTAATGCAATAATTTAACTCAAAAGCATTTAAATAAATCATTTTATAAATTCAAGGAAAGGGGTTAAATGCACCGGGGCTTGCCTGGAAGAGCAAAAAGGACAGACTCGGGGTCGGCAGTGCAGGTGTCGGAGCTCGGGGTAGCCTCAGGGGTAGGTTCGTCAGCGGCTGCCTCGACTTTGATTCCTTCTCCTTCGGTCACTATACGGATGCAATGATGTATGCACATGAGTATGCTAGCATGAACAATGCAACACAGGGCATACAACATGAACTCTACTTGATTTTTTTATTTTTCCTAATTATATAAAAAGGTCATTTTATGAAGTTACTCCAAAAGGCCTCAAAAATCTACCAGAGACTAACATGACATAACTAGCACATAAAAATTTATCTCATGATTTTTGGAGCTACACATGTTTTTCTAAAAATCTAAAACCATTCATTTCTTAATTAAAAGGGAGATTTTTCATTTTCAAATTTTTGCACAAAGTCCAAGTTTCATATTTTTCTAGAATACTACATGGTATAAAGAGTCTACCATCAAATTTTCAGAATTTTTGGGGCAACTCAAAAAATCATACAAAAAGATGAAATAGCAAGACTATTCATAACTTCCAAAAAGGAAAAGAGCACTGTGCTCCTCCCTCGCAGGGCTCAGGCGAATCGCGCGAGACGGACCACAGGGCTCGGGCGAAGCGGTGGCTGGGAGGCTCGGGCGAGACGGAAACAATCGTTTCGTCCGAGGCCTGGCTGGGAGGCTCGGGCGAGACGGAAACAATCGTTTCGTCCGAGGCCTGGCTCGGGCAAAGCGGAGGGTGCATGCTTGCTCGAGGCTAGGCTCGGCGAAGCTGAGGGTGCGTGTCTGCTCGAGGCTAGGCTCGGCGAAGTGGCAAGGGTGCGTGTCTGCTCGAGGCCTGGCTCGAGCTCGACAGTGAAAGCAGAGACCGGGGCTTCGAGTGCTTACCACGGGTCGGAGGCAGGGCTCGGCGGCGGAACAAGGGTCGAAGGAGGGAGCTCGACGTTGGCGGTGCTTCGGCGGAGCTCTCTCGGCGGCGAGCAGCGTGCCGGCGGCTCTGTACACCAGACATGGTCACCAGGAGCGGGTTAGGAGCGCAAGGAGGCAAGGAAGATGAAGCAGGGGTCGGGGAGGAAAGATCACGGCCGGGGAGAGAGTATTTCTCAATCCCGTGCTCACCGGTGTTTCGCCGGAGTTTGGGAAGATGGGGTTACGCCGGGTGATTGGAGGCGGCGGAGGTAAAATTGAGGGGCTGGGAAGCTTCGCGAGCTCAAGGCGGAGCTTCTGGGCTAGGTGGTTGAGCGGCGGAGACTCTGGAGTGAGCTGGCGACGGTGGCGGAGGTGAGTGGAGCTCCAGCCGGCCGGCGGTCCTTTTATAGCCGCGCTCGGGGGCGGATAAGAGCTGTGCGCGGTCGGATAAGCTCGGCTGCGTCGCGTGCTTGCGAATCCATGATGAAGAAAGGACGGATGTCTGCTCCGAGACCGGGCGTGAGCTCGTCGGCGTTGTCCACGCGGCGGCGGCATTCTGGGAGCTGTGGGGGACGGGCGGGGGTCAGCGCTTTGCGCGTGCGGGGGCGGCATGAATGCACTGTTGAGGGCGACGGGTCGGGAGCAGGCGGGCGGCTGCCAGACGCGTGGCGCACGCAGCGCCGGCGCGCGGCCATGGCCGGGGCCCCTTCCTGACCCTAGGTAGGAGAAGAACAGTAGCTAGGGTAGGGTTTGACTTTGAACTGATTTCTGTATTTTGCAAATTACTTCCAAAATTTGAACTGAGCAGCAAAAACTCAAAACACGAAAGTTGTGCAGAAAAAAAAGACCTACAACTTTGTCAAAAAGAACATTTTCAAATTCCAAACAGTTTTTGAATTAAATTTGAAACCAGAAAAGGGGACACTTTTGAAATCTGAATAATTTCAAAATTACTTTTGATTTTACAAAGAAACTTGAAAATCTGTAAAAACCAAAGTTGTTCCTCTTGACAAGATCTACAACTTTGCTTTTTGGACCAAGTCCAAATTTTGAATAGTTTTTAACTTATTAAAAGAGGGGTAAAAACCAGGGTTTGGAATTTAAGGTTTTTCAAAGGGATTTGAAATCTGTTTTTGATTTTGGGTTTTGAACAGCACAACAAAGCTTCAAGACACTAAACTGAACAAGAATTACACAAGACTAGGCACAGAGTTGAAATTACCATTTTGCCCTTATAGGAAGATTTGGGCTTTTAGGGTTTTTAGAAAAAGGGATCACTACACACAAAATACCTTTTAGGAAAAGGTAAAGGCAAGCAACCACTAGACAAACATTAATGCATGACAAGAATGATTATGACTAATGATGATGACATGTCAGGTTAATTACAGATTAAACACCAGAGGTGTTACAACCTTCCCCCCTAAAAGAAATCTCGCCCCGAGATTCTGCGTCTAGAGAAGGACAAGGGCAAAACCTTACATCTACAGAGTATCGAGAAAGTCAGGATAGTTCTTTGCTAAGAAGTCTTCAGATTCCCAAGTGGCTTCTTCTTCAGAGTGTTGGTTCCACTGGATCTTGTACCATCTCGTTGTAGTCCTTCGAGTAACACGGTCCTTGGAATCCAACACACGAACTGGATACTCCGAGTATGACAGATCGGGTTCTAATTCAACACCTTCAACTTCCACCACATGTTCGGGTACTCGGAGACACTTCTTGAGTTGGGAGACGTGAAACACATTATGGACGGCGGAAAGATGATCAGGCAACCTTAGCTTGTAAGCTACCTTGCCATAACATTCCAGAATTTCAAAGGGACCAATATAGCGTGGTGCTAACTTCCCCTTGACTCCAAAACAAGTAACTCCTTTGGTGGGTGAGACCTTCAGGTACGCATAATCCCCGATCTGGAACTTCAGAGGTCGACGTCTTTTGTCAGCATAGCTCTTCTGTCGAGATTGCGCAATTTTCATATTCTCTTATATTTGCTTGACTTTTTCCTCCATATCTTTCACTAGGTCAACTCCAAAGAATTCTCTTTCTCTAGGTTCAGACCAACTGAGAGGTGTACGACAACGGCGACCGTATAGTGCTTCAAAGGGTGCCATCTTGATGCTTTCTTGGTAGCTGTTATTATATGAGAATTCTGCCAAGGGCAAACAGTCATCCCAAGTATCTGCGAAGGTGAGCACGCGGGCTCTCAACATATCCTCTAGCACTTGGTTGACTCACTCAGTTTGTCCATCTGTTTGCGGATGATATGCCGTACTATGCAAGAGCTTGGTTCCAAGTGAGGTATGGAACGCTTTCCAAAACTTGGCGACAAACTGGGTACCACGATCAGAGATAATGGTCTCGGGTATGCCATGGAGTTTCACTATGTGGTTCTTGTACAAAGTGGCATATGTGGGGACGGTGTAGCTGGTTTTGACTGGCAGGAAATGAGCTTGCTTAGTGAGGCGATCCACGATCACCCAGATGGAATCAAAACCTTTTGGTGTCTTTGGTAGCCCATTGATAAAATCCATACTGATATCGTTCCATTTCCAAGCAGGTACAGGTAAAGGTTGCAATTCTCCTCCGGGCCTCATGTGCATGGCTTTGACTTTCTGGCAAGTATCACACTGAGCGACATACCGGGCGATCTCAATCTTAATCTTTGTCCACCAGAACCTTTGCTTCAAGTCCTGGTACATCTTGTTGCTGCCGGGGTGGATGGAGAATCTAGCCAAGTGTGCTTCATCAATGATTAACTTTCTTAACTCAGGCACTTTAGGAACTACTAACCGATTCTTAAACCATACTACTCCTGTATCATCAATCCTGAAATAATCAGCCTTTCCGGATTGGACCTTTTCGATGATTTGCTTGATTCCAGGGTTATCTTTCTGTGCAGCGATGATCTGCTCTCTGATAGGGGTTTCTATTCTGATATTATTCAGAGTTCCTTGTGGAATCATTTCAATATTCAACTTTTCCAGCTCATAACACAAAGAAGAATCATAGGGTTTCATCATCAGACAGTTGCAATATGACTTGCGACTGAGCGCATCGGCAACCACATTCGCCTTACCCGGATGGTAATGCACTTCAAGATCATAGTCCTTAATTAACTCAAGCCATCTTCTCTGCCTCATATTCAGTTCCTCTTGAGTGAAGATATACTTCAGGCTTTTGTGATCAGTGTACACATTACAGGTACTGCCCAACAGATAATGACGCCAGATCTTTAAGGCATGCACCACTGCGGCTAACTCAAGATCATGGGTTGGATAATTCTCTTCATGTCGCTTAAGCTGTCGGGAGGCATATGCGATCACTCGACCTTCTTGCATCAAAACACAGCCCAAACCAGTACCAGATGCATCACAGTAGACATCAAAGGGTTTTTCGATGTTCGGCTGGGCTAGCACTGGTGACGTGGTTAACAGTTTCTTCAATGTCTGAAAAGCTTGTTCACAAGCTGGTGACCAGACAAACTTCACAGAATTCTTTACTACCTCGGTGATAGGCTTGGCGATTCTGGAGAAATCCGGAATGAAACGGCGATAATATCCAGCCATTCCCATGAAGCTGCGGACTTGGTGAACAGTGGTAGGTGGCTTCCAATCCAGAATGTCTGCCACTTTACCAGGGTCAACTGACACACCTTCAGTGGATAGGACATGACCAAGAAACTGTATCTGATCTAACCAGAACTCACATTTACTGAACTTGGCATAAAGCTGATGATCTCTGAGACGGGATAGAACGATACGAAGATGTTCGGCATGATCTTCAGGGGTGTTTGAGTAGACAAGGATGTCGTCAATGAACACGACCACGAATTTATCAAGCTCTGGCATGAACACAGAGTTCATGAGGTACATGAAATGAGCAGGGGCATTGGTCAAACCGAAGGACATGACCAAGTACTCATATAGGCCGTATCTGGTGGTGAAAGCTGTTTTAGGAATATCTTCAGGACGTATCTTTATTTGGTGGTAGCCAGATCTGAGATCGATCTTGGAGAATACTTTGGCTCCAGCTAACTGGTCAAAGAGAAGATCAATACGAGGCAAGGGATATTTATTTTTGATGGTGACCTCATTGAGTGGGCGATAATCAATGCACATTCTGAGAGTCTTGTCTTTCTTCTTTACAAAGATTGCAGGACAGCCCCAAGGAGACGAGCTTGGGCGAATGAAGCCCTTGTCCAACAAATCTTGTAACTGAGTTTTCAGCTCCGCCAACTCTCTGGGAGGCATTCGATAAGCTCTGCGGGATATAGGAGCAGTCCCAGGCTTTAGCTCTATGGCAAACTCAACATCTCGGTCAGGAGGCAGACCAGGTAAGTCCTCTGGAAAAACATCAGGGAATTCACAGACCACGGGGATGTCTCTGGTTTCCAGAACATAGGTGGTATTCAAAAGTGTGGCTGCTGGTTTTTGAGACATTGGGAGTTGGAGAAGGAGTTTGGAGGTACTGTTGGGAATGTCCACTCTCACAACCCTATTCAGGATGTCAATCATAGCCTTATACTGGCACATCCAATTCATGCCTAGAATGACATCTATCTCCTGATCACATAGCACTATCATGGTGGTAGGAAATATGTGTTTCCCCAACATCACCGGTATATTGCGAACCACTTCCTTAGTACTTATACGCCCTCCAGGCGAAAATATACAGAAACTTTCTTTCAACTCCCCGATTGATATCTCATGCTTAGAGACAAATGTACGACTGATGAAGGAATGCGATGCACCAGAATCAAACAACACGACTGCAGGATGATTGGCAACGGGAAACCTACCGATCATGACGGGCTCTCCTTCTGGGATGTCGCTGACGGTGGTGTAGTAGACTTGCCCGTGCTTCTTGACAACTTTGCCTTTCTGAACATGCTGCTGCTGGATACGGTGCTGCTGCTGCTGCTGAGATCCTCCAGGATTCTTCTGAGTATTCTGGGCATACCTCTTGGGCTTTGGGCACTCACGAGACCAGTGACCGACTTGGCCGCAGTTGTAGCAGGGATGGTTGTAAGCGGTTTGTGGGGTGGTGATACGAACACCTGGGGCGTTCGGCTGTGTGGCACTCTGCTGGTTGGCATTATGGGTGGTGGCCGCGGTACGGACGACCACTTGCTGATGGGGGTAAGGTAGGCGATTTTGGTGGTGGCTGGGGTGGTAAATGACCCTCTGGCGCTTGTGATTGCCAGAGAAGCCGCTGGATCCTGCTTTCTTCTTCTTTTCCTCTTGGTACTGGCGATTGCTCTCCTCAAAAGCAACAGCCCGGTCAACAGCATCATGATACGAACCGGTCAGGTTATTGGACATACTTCTGCGAATCTTGGGGTGCAGTCCCCTAAGGAAACAGTCCCTCTTCTTTTCGTCTGTGTTGACATACTTTGAGGCATACTGGCTAAGATGGTTGAACTGACCCACATACTGCATCACTGTGGAGTCCTTCTGCTGCAGTGCCAGAAACTGATCAAGCTTCATCTTCATTAATCCTGAAGGGATGTGATGCGCACGGAAAGCTGTGCGGAACTCTTCCCAGGTCATCTGATGACCTTCTGGCTGGACAGCTAACAGGTTGGCATACCAAGCACTTGCTGGACCACGAAGCTGCTGGGAAGCGAACCGGGGCTTCTGGATGTCGGTACAGTGGAGAAGACTGAACTTTTGCTCCATAGTGCGGAGCCAATCATCAGCTTCCAAGGGTTCATCTGCTTTGGTGAAAACTGGTGGACGGGTCTCGGTGAAATCCACATATGTAGTCTCACGGTTGATGTCGTGACGACCACGGTGACCATTGTTCTGTTGCATTTGGTTTTGAGCCATCAGGTTAGCAGTGGCTGCCAAGGCTGCAATGGCATCTGCTAGAGTAGCAGGAACAGGTGGAGGGTTTGGAAGGTTGGCATCATCAGAACCTCCAGCTCCAGTGCGAGTGTTCACAGGCATCTGTTAAGCAACTTGGAACTTAGCATTCATAGATAGGGTTCTGAAATCAACAGACTGATAGCTTCTTCTGATACAAAGACTGATAGATTGATAAAGATGACTGACAGATAGCGACTGACTGATAAGGAGAAAAGGTACGAAAAGAATGATACAGACTGACTTAACAAAAGACAGACTAACGCTCCCAAACCTAGACTAAGGTTTTAGGTAAGCAGGTGGTACAGACACACGGGATCTCCATCTCCTAACGACGAGCCTAATCCTCATCGAAGATGATCATGTCGTCGCCGTCGTCTTCTTCGAGGATGAGCTCAGGCTCTTCCTCCTCGTCCTCGTCTTCAGCGTGGACGTCCTCAGCAGGTTCAATTTCTTCGTCCACGTCTGGCTCTTGTTTCACATCGGGTTTTTCCACTACTCCGTCCTCAGGGTCTTCCATAACCGGGGGTACCAAGGGGTGGAGTTGATCATACAGCTGATGCACTTCCTCATGAAGCATATCATTGAACTGTTCAATCTGAGCTGTGTACTGCTGCAGTCCGTGGAGCTCGGCTCTGGTGACGTCCTCGCGGATCCAAGCATCATTGCGCTGCTCGATAGCGCGAACTGTGTTCCGGTTGGCCTGCTCCAGGGAAGCTCGTGCCTCATAAAACTCCAGGCGTGAGTGGTAGAAGTCATGCTCCAAGTTCTTCAGCTCAGCCTTCAGATTCTTGATCTCCTCCTTCAGGTTCTTACGGGTGCGGCGGGGAAAGCGATGACTGTTGGAAGATTCTCCCGTCTCCTCCTCAGGGCGTGGTGCCAGCTGGTGGCGTGGTACACCATGCGGTCCAGTCGACTTGCGGGCGGTCAGCTTGATGCGAGCCATGTCTGGATAAGAGAAGATGGATGAGAAAGGCTAGCAAGAACAGGTAAAGGCATACTACCCCAACGAACTTAGAGAGGAAGTTAACTTAAGTGATTATGACATGATGCATGAATCGTTCCTACGGAACAAAGCAATGCAATAAATAAATAAGGTACATAGGGCTTAAAACATGTTGTTCCACTAGCTAGTGTTGCCATATGAGAGACAAGATGAGAGAAGCAATTTGGACTCAAAATAGTCAAGTTTAGTTTGTTTGGACTCAAAAGGTCTTTTGAAGTTTTCGCAAAAACGAACACTGCAACGTTAAAGTGAGATGCTCTGATACCACTCTGTGACAGAACGGCCCTAATCTCATGGCCCACGTGTCCCTGTCAACCTCTGACAGCCGAACCCATGTTCCATGTGATTAAGACCTGTTCGCCACCGGGCTACATCAGTGCCCAATGTCCGCAGGATCATCTCACAATTCGGTTACGGCATTGCATACTTTTACAAATAACATCGGAATAAAGAGCGGAAGACTTAAATAACATTAGTTTTACAAAGCAGGGTTCCAAATAGAAATTAAGGTGCAGTTATTACAAACCAAGTTCTGATAATAGAAATAGACAAAGGCAACGTAGCGGAGTACAACAAAATAAAGATACTGATAATCACCCAGCCCGAGGGTGCACAACTATACTTCGGCCTCATCGGCCTCTTCCTGGACGATGGTCATGCAGCAGGGCGCAAGACACATCGGGGTCTCAGTCATACCTGCAGCATGGGTAACAAATCCTGAGTACTGGGGTACTCAACAAGACTTACCCGACTAAAGAAAAGGGAGAAGACTCAGGAATGAGAGGCTTAGGGTAGTCAAGGTAAGGCTTAAGCAAGATCAGGTATTTTGCAGAAAAGCATTTTTGTAAACCTTATTTTATTTTGGAAAGATTCAGTATTCCTCAATTCTTCATCGTTCCTGATTCATTTTACATTTCAAAACATTCCTAGTTGAGAACCACTCTCCGTTGACAGTCAGTGACCAAGTCTCCATAACCGAGGAGCAACGTTAATCCGGATAAATAATACTCAGCTGAGGATCCCTATCCACACTGCATATGTAGCACCCAAGCTTTCATATGCCAACTCGTCTACCACGATTCCTCCAAGATTGGGCCCGGTCCTACGCCACCCGGAAGTACAGTACACCACTCCTATCCAGGTACGACGACCACGTGGGTACATGCTACTTCCGCCATCTCTCCACTCTCAGTGCGCGGTTGTCGGTCCAATAAAGGATTCCTCGGAGCCAGAGCTTTCCGAAGTATGTGAATAGTTACAAGTCTTGACCAGTAGGCCCCCATACGGATGGTCCCTAAAGTTTTTCCGTCAGCAACAAGCACCTCGGGACTCTAACCCAAGAGTACAGGTCCTGTTGGTTTTTCAACCCTGTTCCGGTCGGTGTCAACTGTTGAGTCCCGGACTACAACATGACGGCACCGTACGCGCAGACAACCTCTTCTCGACAATGACCACATGCTAGCCAGGCAAACAGTCATCGAACGGGAAGTAAAGCCAAATTCTCGTAAGGATTCTTTCAGTGATCACACTTTTGAAATTGGCATTTTATTGCAAAGTCTAATTCAACAAGCATTGCTAAGCATTTTTCAAATACTTTTGAAAAGCAGGTATCGGGTGTATCAGTGGTCAAGGTGGATAGTGCATCAATTAGGATAGCACACAACTCCTATAAACCTAATGCAATAATTTAACTCAAAAGCATTTAAAGAAATTATTTTATAAATTCAAGGAAAGGGGTTAAATGCACCGGGGCTTGCCTGGAAGAGCAAAAAGGACAGACTCGGGGTCGGCAGTGCAGGTGTCGGAGCTCGGGGTAGCCTCAGGGGTAGGTTCGTCAGCGGCTGCCTCGACTTTGATTCCTTCTCCTTCGGTCACTATACGGATGCAATGATGTATGCACATGAGTATACTAGCATGAACAATGCAACACAGGGCATACAACATGAACTCTACTTGATTTTTTTATTTTTCCTAATTATATAAAAAGGTCATTTTATGAAGTTACTCCAAAAGGCCTCAAAAATCTACCAGAGACTAAGCATGACATAACTAGCACATAAAAATTTATCTCATGATTTTTGGAGCTACACATGTTTTTCTAAAAATCTAAAACCATTCATTTCTTAATTAAAAGGGAGATTTTTCATTTTCAAATTTTTGCACAAAGTCCAAGTTTCATATTTTTCTAAAATACTACATGGTATAAAGAGTCTACCATCAAATTTTCAGAATTTTTGGAGCAACACAAAAAATCATACAAAAAGATGAAATAGCAAGACTATTCACAACTTCCAAAAAGGAAAAGAGCACTGTGCTCCTCCCTCGCAGGGCTCAGGCGAATCGCGCGAGACGGACCACAGGGCTCGGGCGAAGCGGTGGCTGGGAGGCTCGGGCGAGACGGAAACAATCGTTTCGTCCGAGGCCTGGCTGGGAGGCTCGGGCGAGACGGAAACAATCGTTTCGTCCGAGGCCTGGCTCGGGCAAAGCGGAGGGTGCATGCTTGCTCGAGGCTAGGCTCGGCGAAGCTGAGGGTGCGTGTCTGCTCGAGGCTAGGCTCGGCGAAGTGGCGAGGGTGCGTGTCTGCTCGAGGCCTGGCTCGAGCTCGACAGTGAAAGCAGAGACCGGGGCTTCGAGTGCTTACCACGGGTCGGAGGCAGGGCTCAGCGGCGGAACAAGGGTCGAAGGAGGGAGCTCGACGTTGGCGGTGCTTCGGCGGAGCTCTCTCGGCGGCGAGCGGCGTGCCGGCGGCTCTGTACACCAGACATGGTCACCAGGAGCGGGTTAGGAGCGCAAGGAGGCAAGGAAGATGAAGCAGGGGTCGGGGAGGAAAGATCACGGTCGGGGAGAGAGTATTTCTCAATCCCGTGCTCACCGGTGTTTCGCCGGAGTTTGGGAAGATGGGGTTACGCCGGGTGATTGGAGGCGGCGGAGGTAAAATTGAGGGGCTGGGAAGTTTCGCGAGCTCAAGGCGGAGCTTCTGGGCTAGGTGGTTGAGCGGCGGAGACTCTGGAGTGAGCTGGCGACGGTGGCGGATGTGAGTGGAGCTCCAGCCGGCCGGCGGTCCTTTTATAGCCGCGCTCGGGGGCGGATAAGAGCTGTGCGCGGTCGGATAAGCTCGGCTGCGTCGCGTGCTTGCGAATCCATGATGAAGAAAGGACGGAAGTCTGCTCCGGGACCGGGCGTGAGCTCGTCGGCGTTGTCCACGCGGCGGCGGCATTCTGGGAGCTGTGGGGGACGGGCGGGGGTCAGCGCTTTGCGCGTGCGGGGGCGACATGAATGCACTGTTGAGGGCGACGGGTCGGGAGCAGGCGGGCGGCTGCTAGACGCGTGGCGCACGCAGCGCCGGCGCGCGGCCATGGCCGGGGCCCCTTCCTGACCCTAGGTAGGAGAAGAACAGTAGCTAGGGTAGGGTTTGACTTTGAACTGATTTCTGTATTTTGCAAATTACTTCCAAAATTTGAACTGAGCAGCAAAAACTCAAAACACCAAAGTTGTGCAGAAAAAAAAGACCTACAACTTTGTCAAAAAGAACATTTTCAAATTCCAAACAGTTTTTGAATTAAATTTGAAACCAGAAAAGGGGACACTTTTGAAATCTGAATAATTTCAAAATTACTTTTGATTTTACAAAGAAACTTGAAAATCTGTAAAAACCAAAGTTGTTCCTCTTGACAAGATCTACAACTTTGCTTTTTGGACCAAGTCCAAATTTTGAATAGTTTTTAACTTATTAAAAGAGGGGTAAAAACCAGGGTTTGGAATTTAGGGTTTTTCAAAGGGATTTGAAATCTGTTTTTGATTTTGGGTTTTGAACAACACAACAAAGCTTCAAGACACTAAACTGAACAAGAATTACACAAGACTAGGCACAGAGTTGAAATTACCATTTTGCCCTTATAGGAAGATTTGGGCTTTTAGGGTTTTTAGAAAAAGGGATCACTACACACAAAATACCTTTTAGGAAAAGGTAAAGGCAAGCAACCACTAGACAAACATTAATGCATGACAAGAATGATTATGACTAATGATGATGACATGTCAGGTTAATTACAGATTAAACACCAGAGGTGTTACAATGAAGCCCAAGGCCCATCACACCTTGCAACTAGGCTGGAAACCCACACAACCGACATCAGGGCCCAGCCAGCAGCCCACCACGCGAAGGCGGTGGCCGAAGGTGGGGCCAGGGGTGTGCCCGCACCCCTGGTGCGGCCACACCGCCTCTGGTTCCCCTCGGGCCCACCCTCCGGGGTCGGTTGCATGGCGGCATGCTGAGGCGGTGCAAGATGGTTTCCATGTTGATCACCCCCAAACCGACCTCACATCACTATAAAAGCATGGGTGGAGCCTCTTTTCAAAGCATGGAAGTGTAGAGCATTTCTTCATAGCATTAGATTAGTCCATTCCCAGCTTGTAAAGGATCCAATTCTAGAGAAGAAGTAGTGCCTCAAGTGTTATAGCTCTAGTAGCTATCTAGAAGAGGGAGCGAGTTCGAGTTCGTGCTAGTCAAAGAAGTGTCGGGGCTGTCGGCTACTTCCTCAAGTGTAATCCTACACTTAGCGGAAGGAATGCCGGAATCATCGGTACGACTTCGCTTGTACCTCGACGGATCGACATACTATTTGGAGTATTAAGGTTCGTGTTTATCTTCGTTTACGCATTCTTACCGTGTTTTAGTTTATCGCTTACGTAATCAGTTGGACCGGCCGTTCACCTTCGGGTGGGTGTTCTAGTAAGAGGGTGCATGCCCTAGCTACCGTTAGAATAGTGGCTCTTAGCGTAAATGTGGTGTTTAGGCTAAGTGTTCACAGGTTGATTGCCTGGGTCTCCACGGTTGAGGAGGTAGGCGGCAGGTGGTGACAGCCTTGTCCGTCCTTAGTAATCCACCCACGTTCGGGATTCCAGGTAGAGCTGTATCGGCATAGGTTGGGAAACCAACTTCACCCGTTGACCGAAGCAGATTACGTTTAGCTAGAGCTAGATCACCAAGGAATACGTTACCCAGAATAAACCTCGCTAACCTAAGGTTGTTCTTCCTCTCATCCTAAACCGAGAGATCTATACCCAAGAGACTATAGCACACCGTTCCCTGTGGAAAATACGATACCCTGATAATACTTCTGGGTGAAGTGCTGCAACGGTACTTCCGTGCGCTTGCGGACTTTTCTGCTTACGCTAAAAAAACCAACAGGGGGGACCGGAAGTGCCACCACCGCTAGTGCCCATCGGGCTTCAAAAGCTTAGTGGAAGTGTTTGTGGGCGTAGGGAAGATCCGAGCAGATTCACGAGTACTCGGGACTACGAAGGGAGGGTACCAGGGCGGGGGGCGGGGGCGGCGCTGTAGACGGACTGATGGAGTGCGATGCGGAGGGGAGGCAATGCGGAATTTCCACATCCCAAGTCGAGAAGAGAACGACCACTAAGCGGGTTCACGAGCATTCGCGGCCATCAGGGTTCGCAGTTTAATGGGCACGAGACCCGTTAAGATCCAGATCGATGGTGGATATCGTGTGATGGCCAGATCCTACCGTTGCAAGCTAACGGGTGACGTGGCTCTATCGGATGCCCGAGCTTGAGCTCTGGATTCGAAAGATAAAGGATACGGAGGGAGCAGGCTGAGCGAATGCGGTGTCGTATTGGGCCTCGTTTCCACCTGCGAATTTTGGGCCTAAATAGCAACATCCAAACGGGTTATAAATGGGCCACTTTTTGCTCGTTGTGGCCCGCGAGATGCTGCCGTCATCAATCCCTTTCCCTTCTCTGAAGTCCCTGGTGTGGTCAGCTGGAGTCTCAGGGAAGAAGTGCATGCGCACGCCAATCGGCATCCACCAGAGATTCCCTCTGCCCAGCCGCCTCTCCCAGATCTCTCTCACTCGCACTCCCTCACCCCGCCCAATGGCATCCGCTGGCGCTGGCGCTGGCGCTGGCGCCGGCGCCGGTAACGGCGCGGCGGCGCAGCCGAAGGCCGCCATCTCGCACGTAATCTTCGATATGGATGGCCTCCTCCTCGGTATCTCTTATCTTCTGCGCGTGCTTTGTCGATCGGCGATGTTCATGTTCTTGGCCCCATTCCGTGGGAGGACTGCGCTGATGATCGTCGGTCTGTGGCGCGGGGTGCAGACACGGAGGGCTTCTACACAGAGGTGCAGGAGAAGATCCTGGCGAGGTACGGCAAGGTGTTCGACTGGTCGCTCAAGGCCAAGATGATGGGCAAGAAGGCGACCGAGTCCGCCCGCACCTTCGTCGACGAGTGCGGCCTCAACGGCCTACTCACCCCCGAGCAGTTCCTCGAGGAGCGCGAGAGCATGCTCCAGGCGCTCTTCCCATCCTGTACCAAGCTGCCAGGTGAGCCAAATATGAACATGAACGCCTCTCAGATTTCTCTCTTTGCACTTTTGTAGGATATACCTATAACCACAGGTCTACGATTATGCATAATCGTCTCGATAATACTGTACAATTGTACTCTATGTTGATGATTACTTTGGTCCACTGAATATCTGGGGCCTGGGGGAAATATAACTCAAAAGGAACGAGCTTGAGTTCTAAAGTTGGTATATTCAGATGTAATTCCATATTTGCTCTGGCCATTTGGTTTCGTCTTGCTAAATGTGTCCTTAAGGTCGCACATTACGTGTTAAGTATTATATCAATCAATGAGACAACGCATGATCCTTTTTTCATAGTATTTTCCTGTGAACATATAAATTCAACTTTCAGATATGTGATTTGACTTTATAGGTGACGCCAAACACAATTGGCCATTTTGCACTAACTTACATTTCACGGTATCATATGGAATCTGTTGCATATGCACTTCAGGCTGTTTAATGCTAATGCCATCTACTTATCCATTGAAGTGGAGCCAAAGGAAATTGCCATATTTTTCAAGATTTCAGATTGTAGCATGGAATTAAATAGCCCGCTATTTTTGCCGCTATAGCCCGAAATAGCTTGAAAAAAATTGTGCCGCTATTTGCGTTAATGCACAATTATGCCGTTATTTTGCCGCTAAAGTCCGCTAATTACAGTTTATAAAACACTAAACACTTTAGCTTTAGCTCGCTATTTAAAACCATGGATTGTAGCCTTCTGCAATTGACACTTTTTTGTAATGTCCCAGACACAGTTTTGACTTTACATTGTTTTCTTAAGATAATCAATCTCTTGTGGTAAAATTACTGTTTCTCTAAGGTATGCCTTGGCTGGTGGGATATTTTGAAGAATAAAAATCAACATCTTAGCATCATTGATCAAGTTGCTTTAATATAACTTGTTTGTGATTCGTTTTCAGTAATTTACTCAAATTGTGATAGATGGGTCGTTTGTTTTTGAGGGGTAAGATAGATGGGTCTGCTTATGATGTGTTAAGCGAATCTTGTTTCTTGCAGGAGTACTACGTTTGGTCCATCACCTTCATGCCAATGGAATACCAATGGCTGTTGCGACAGGGTAAGTTTCTTTACATCTGATCATCCATTTGGCCTTTCCTTAATTGTCGATGTCCATCGTCTTTCATGAATTAGAACCCTATCGATGTTTGCTGCTGACCTGCTGTGGCTTACAGATCCCATAAACGTCATTTTGCACTGAAGACCCAGAACCACCAGGAAATGTTTTCCCTGATGCATCATATTGTCATGGGTGATGATCCAGAGGTGAAGGCTGGCAAACCATCCCCTGATATTTTTCTTGCTGCTATGAGGAGGTTTGAGGTATTGAATTTGATCTTATGGCAACACTCACAATTAGAATGTTCCTTTTGAATGCTGTCAGCTGTCTGTGAGAATTTCTGCTGATGCAACTGCATTGCATTTTTTTAGGGTGACGTAGAACCCAGTAAGTGCTTGGTTTTTGAAGATGCTCCTTCCGGTGTAGCTGCAGCGAAAAATGCTGGAATGTAAGGGGGGCTGTTCTACAAAAACACTTTTTGCAACCATCTGTACCTTTTTTACTACAACTCTTACTACTTATCCAGGTCTGCAGTGATGGTCCCAGATCCGAGGCTGGATGTTTCGTATCACAAAGGAGCTGACCAAGTTCTCAGTTCATTGTTGGACTTCAAACCTACTGAATGGGGCTTACCGGCATTTAAAGAGTAGACAAATTCCATACAAAGATTTACAAAACTCTAGTGAAGAATTGAGATACTTGAACACTGACAGCGTCGATAATACAAATTCCGTAAGACGTTGCTCAAGACAAATTTCATAAGATGTCGCTCAAGCATACCATTGTGCATTCTTGTCGCCTCTTAACTATGTGGCACCTGATTACTTTATATGACTTAGTTCCTTCCAATAAGTTATCCCCATCACAGCAATAGTTCCGCATGCATGTCTTGGTTTTCGTTACTTATGTCGACATGCATGGGCAAAAGATATATTATAAAGACTTGGTGCCTGTGGCGTTCACATTGCCACTTACCAAGCTATGTCGACATGCTGTGCAAATCTGTGGACTGCTGGCAGGCTAGCCTTCTCATTACAAACTACAGAAGATCATCCCGCATTCACAAATTTGCTATTGATGTTGATATATACTCCTTCCATACCCATATTAGTTGACGTTTAGGACATCGACACAATCTTCAAAACATAACTTTGACCTCTTGTTTTTATAAGAATATTTATGAAAAAGTGATATATGTATACTTTTATGAAAGTATTCTTCAAGACAAATCTATTTATATAATTTTTATATTTATAAACTTAGAAACTTAATAGTTATTGATGATTTATATTCCCAATGTTTGAATCTAATCTTTTCTAAAACATCAACTAATATGGGTATGGAGGGAGTACATTGACAATTTGACATATACATTTGAGGAATGCACGTGAGTTACTACAGTTCGTCACAGCTTGTCCTTCGAGGGATGAACCATAAAAAGAAGGGAACGTATGCTATGGAAACCAGGTTCCCGTGGAAACTATAGAAACTCGCACATGGATCGCTGGATCTAAATCCGATGGCTATGACTAATGTGAAGATTAGCAATTAACCCCTTCCATTTATCTCTCCCTAATATATATAGCCAACACATGTGCACAACACCATTAGCCATAGCCATCGGATTTAGATCCAGCGATCCACGTGCGAGTTTCCATGGTTTCCACGGAAACCTGGTTTCCATAGCATAGATTCCCTAAAAAGAAAAGCTAAAAAACAGCCCCTAGTAGCATCTGCAGATAGCAGCATGTGCCGCAGCTTGAACCCCAAATGCCAGGCTCCAATTAGTATCGGTTCTCACTGACTGCCATGGCTCGCGACAGTCACCTGGTGTCAACATCAAAACCAACCAAAAAAAATATATATTAGTTTGTTTGCCAAGAGAGTATCAAACTCCCAGATTAAACAAAATCATGACAACAGGGAAGTATTACACAACTCACCATGTACAGATTTACACTTGCTTCTGTGGCATCAGCTTACCGCCAATACTGAGCCCATCTATGGATGGTCTCAACCATTTGAGGGAACAGAGCACTCACGCTTTCATTGATAAGATCCTGGAAGAAATGTATAGCCTCCTCATCGTCCAGATCCAACCGGAATTTCTCCTGGAGCTGATCGACGATGCACCACACAAACAAAGAGGAACATGTCACTTTGAGTTTTTGACTGCTCTTTGTGCTCACAAGCTCCTGAGCTCGTAAATAACCAATTTACCTTGAGACCTCCGCTTTCATCAGCTGAGATATCTGGAATGCCTGATCGTTCCATCAGCTTGAATAGATTCAAGATGAGACTGCTGGACTTTCTTAGAATGTTGTATGCTTCGCAACAGTAGGACTTGAATCTTGTATAATATTGGCTGAAACACAAAAGCAAGTTTTGACAGTACATATCCATCAGGCAAATGAGTGAAAGTGCAAAGACTCAACAAAATTGTTCAACTAATTACCTTTCTGCGCCACCCATGGCCTCAACCATTTCTTTACACAGTTTCATCGGTGGTGGAAATGGCTTTGGGTCTCGACCAAGGATAAAAGCAAAGTCAACATGAAAAAGGCGTCCATCATCAGTTAGAAGAAGATTATCCAGATGCCTAGAGAGTAGAGAAAGGGAAAAATGTTACTATTGTTAAATTTGCATTTCTATATGTCGTATCATTGTCCATGTTCAACATGGGTAACTTCATCTATCAGGAAAAAGAGGATGTAAAAACATTGATACAGAATATGTCATTGTTGGAGTGTGCAAGTGAGGCCCATGTAAGACAATAATATTGCTAGGGTTAGCCCAAGTAATCCAATCACAATTTCTAACATGGTATCAAGCTAGAGTTTCTTTCCTCTCTCTCCATTCCCTCCCTCCCCTGCCACCAGCAGCAGCCGCCAGCCCCTCTCTTGGCGCAGTAGCGGGCCCTGCCGCCGGCGATTCCACCCTCACTGCCGCCCTCGTCGCTGCTGCCGCGGAGGGCCAAAAAAGTGAGCGTGCGGCTGCCCTCGCCTAGGAGCGGGAGCGTGATGCGGCCGACGCGCTGGCTCGTCGCATCACCGAGGAAGAGCGGCTCCTCGCTTTCCGTGCGGCCGGTGCCATCGTTTCCGGTTCGTCGCTTCCCCGACCGTCGCCTCCGCCTCTGTCGTCCCTTCTTGGCCCTTCTATACCAGGGCCGAGCGGGGGGGGGGGGGGGGGGGGGGGGTCGTGGGAGTACACTGGTGGCCATGTTCGCTCGTGCTGTCCCGGACGCTCCACCGTTCCCGTCGCCGTGGACTCCACCCCCTGGGACCCTGCCCCCGAGGCCTGTCGGTTGGGATCCGACGGCCTCGGCCCGTTCTTTCAGCACTATGGGCCTGACACCACTAGTCAGTTCTGACTGGATCGCTGACTCGGGAGCCACCTACCACACCACTCCCAACCCTGGTCTCCTCTCCTCCGTTCACCCTTCCTCTTCGACTCACCCTTCGTCCATCATGGTCGTGAATGGCTCTTGCCTTCCGGTCACGTCCGTGGGTGCCGCTAACACTCATGGCTCCTTTCTTCTTCCCGATGTCCTTGTTGCTCCCAATATGGTTCACAACCTTCTTTCTATTCGTCGTTTCACAGCTGACAACTCCTGCTCCATTGAATTCGACCCTTCTGGTCTCACTGTAAAGGATTTGGCTTCCCAGCGTCCTCTTCTCTGTTGTGACAGCACAGGGCCCCTTTACACTCTTCGGTTTCCTACTTCCGCTCCATGGTCTTCCCCTTCCCCTCCGTCAGCTGCTTTCGCCACCACCACCTCCTCTACTACTTGACACCGTCGCCTTGGTCACCCTGGCCGCGATGCCTTGACACAGCTTAGTCGTAGCTCTGCCATACTATGTCCTCGAGCTGGCGATGAGCATTTGTGTCATGCATGCCAACTGGGCCGACATGTTCGTCTTCCTTTTTCGACTTCTTCCCATGTGGCCCATATCTTTGACCTTGTCCATTGTGATATGTGGACATCTCCTGTCCCTAGCAATTCTGGCTATAAAGTACTATCTTGTGTTGGTGGATGATTTCTCTCACTATTCCTGGACTTTTCCTCTTCGTGCCAAGTCTGACACTTTCTTCACGCTCCTCCACTTCTTTGCCTGGGTGTCCACTCAGTTCAGCCTCGCCATCAAGGCCGTTCAGTGTGACAACGGGCGTGAGTTCGATAACTCCACGTCTCGTTCCTTCTTCCTCTCTCATGGCATGCAGTTGCGCATGTCGTGCCCTACACCTCCTCCCAAAACGGCAAGGCCGAGCGCATGATTCGCACCACCAACGACACCATACGCACCCTTCTCTTGCAGGCCTCTTTTCCTGCTCACTTCTGGACCGAGGGTCTTCACACCTCCACATACCTCCTCAACCATTTACCTTTCGTTGCCTGTCCTGCTCCCACTCCGCACCATGCCCTTTTCGGCACCCCTCCTCGTTACGACCACCTCCATGTCTTCGGGTGTGCGTGTTACCCCAACACCACTGCCACTGCTCCCCACAGCCGGCTCCCCGGTCAACTAGGTGTGTCTTCCTCGAGTACTCCCCGGATCACAAGGGGTACCGTTGCTTTGACCTCTTCTCTCGTCGCGTACTCATCTCCCGCCATGTGGTGTTCGACGAGTCCGATTTTCCTTTCTCCACCCCCACCTCTCCTCCCACCTCCACTCCACCTCCCACCCCTGACCTTGACCTCTCCTCCCTGTTTCCCACTGACGCGGTGGCCAAGCCACCTTTATTGTTTTACCCTGCAGGTCCCACTCTACCGTGTCCCCCGTTGGGCTCATGCCCCGGCTCACCGTCCTCTGGGGCTACGCCTGCGCCTTGCGCCGGTCCGGCGGCACCGGTCCCCAGTGCATCGCCGGACCCTGCGCCGACGCGGGTCCGGCGTCGGAGGCACCTCCCGCGCGCTTCGCCCATCCGGTGCGTGTCTACCAGCGCCGTGCGCGGGCGGCATCACCGCCACCGGTGCGGGACCCATAGCCGCCGTCGCCACCTCGGTCTCCTCCCGTGACCGCCTCTCCGCCGCCGCCTCCAGCACCGTCGGCTGCTCGGGTCGAGTCGCCCGTGTACCACCCGCCTCTACTTCATCGCCATCCGCGTCATGTTCACCCCATGGTGACGCGGCATGCGGCGGGGGTGTTGTGACCTCAGGCTCTCGCCGCGACGCCCGGGGAGCCGCGGGTCTCTCCGGTACCCTCTTCCGTGCGCGACGCCTTGGCCGACCCTCACTGGCGTGGTGCGATGGAAGAGAAGTAAGGGGCTCTTCTCGCCAACCAGACCTGGGATCTGGTGCCCCGTCCACCTGGCTCCAATGTCGTGGCTGGCAAGTGGATCTGGACACACAAGCGGCGGGTTGATGGCTCTCTTGAGCGGTACAAGGCTCGTTGGGTTCTCCGAGGTTTCACTCAGCGGCCTAGCGTTGATTATGATGAGACATTCAGTCCAGTGGTGAAGCCTGCTACAGTCCGTGTCCGTACAGTACTCTCACTGGCTCTCTCTTGCTCTTGGCCCGTGCACCAGCTGGACGTCAAGAATGTCTTTCTCCATGGGACACTTGCTGAGACGGTCTACTGCAGTCTGCCTGCGGGGTTTGTTGACTCTTCCCGCCCTGACCTGGTTTGCCGCCTCAATAAGTCGCTCTACGGCCTCAAGCAGGCTCCTCGGGCGTGGTACTCTCGGTTTGCTGCATTCCTGCTTACTCTGGGTTTTGTGGAGGCCAAGTCAGACACTTCGCTGTTCATCTACCACCACAGTGGGGAGACTGCCTATCTGCTGCTCTATGTTGACGACATTGTGCTCACCGCTTCTGGCCCGACATTGCTGCGGCGGATCATCACCTCTCTTCAGCATTAGTTCGCTATGAAGGATCTCGGTGTGCTCCATCACTTCCTCGGGTCACCGTTGAATCTCGTCCCGGGGGTCTCTTTCTTCACCAGCGGCAGTACACTCTTGATATCCTGGAGCGAGCTGGGATGACTGACTGCAAGCCTTGCTCCACCCCTGTTGACACTCAGTCCAAGCTGTCAGAGACCGAGGGCACCACAGTTACTGACCCTACCGCATACAGGAGTCTTGCGGAGGCGCTTCAGTACCTCACCTTCACCCGCCCGACATCACATATGCAGTTGAGCAGATTTGCCTTCATATGCATGATCCGCGCGAGCCTCACCTCACGGCCCTCCTCCGCGGCACCGTCGACTGCGACCTACTTCTCCACCGGTCTGCCTCCACCGAGCTCGTCGTCTACACCGATGCTGACTGGGCTAGGTGTCCAAACACTCGTCGGTCCACCTCCGGCTATGCTGTCTTCCTCGGCGACAACCTGGTGTCTTGGTCGTCCAAGCGTCAGCCGGTGGTCTCCCGCTCTAGTGCCGAGGCAGAGTACCGCGCTGTTGCTAACGGCATGGCTGAGGCCTCCTGGCTCCGGCAGCTCCTTGGTGAGCTCCACAGGACCCCGACCCGGAGCACGTTGGTCTACTGCGACAACGTCAGCGCAGTGTACCTCTCCACCAACCCCGTTCAGCACCAGCGGACCAAGCATGTGGAGATCGACCTTTACTTTGTCCACGATCGGGTGGCCATCGGCGATGTTCGGGTTCTTCACATCCCGACCACCTCCCAGTTTGCTGACATCTTCACCAAGGGTCTCCCGTCCTCGACGTTCTCCGAGTTTCGCTCCAGCCTCAATATCACTAGCGGCTAGTTGAGTTTGTGGGAGGGGGGCTTGTGTGATGTACTCCTTCTTTCGTGCTCAGTCTTGAAACTCCGTTGTGTCGGTCCTTCAGACTGCCGGGGGGGGGGGGGTGGGGGGGGGGTGGAGTGTGCAAGTGTTAGGCCCATGTAAGACAATAATATTGCTACCCTCCTAGGGTTAGCCCAAGTAATCCAATCACAATTTCTAACAGTCCTGATCATGAACAAACTTCCATTAAAAGCACTACGATACTTGAATATTAATTGGGCAATACTGTGAACTTATTTATTACAGATTACATATTTTCATGCCTTGACAATCTTCACAAAAGAAACAAATGAAGTAAACACATAAATAAGTTCAGAGTCCTAATCCTAGCTTCCTGATCATAATATCGTAATAACTCCTTGGTTTGTTACATTACATAGAGCAGAAAACAAACTAGAAGGTTACTATCAAAGAGGTGCCTCAAACCAGGTGTTAAGAAGACAAACCTGTCTCCAACCCCCAATATATATGTAATGACAGAGTAACCGGCGCAGCTTTTTATGAATGTCTCCAAACATTGAGCCGTTATACCAAAAGGACCATCCTCATCAGGATGGAACTTCTGTAGGTAACTTGTAATACTGCGATGTTCGGATAGAATCTGGGAACAAAATCAACATAGCTATCTTTATGAAGTTTGTAGAAATAAAGAGTACTAATAAAATGAAGATAGAATTATTAGGAAGCTTCATTGCAGTGGAAAGAACATTTGGCATTTGGCAACAAGAGCTTCCACAACCAAGTTACCTGTGCGAGAGAACTGGAAGGAATAAATTCAAGCATCCCTTCATCTTGTCCAGTTGCAAGAACTCGGTATGGAGTAAGGTGCAAATCTAGATTTTCTAATTTGAGTAACCGGTCCATCAAAGAAACCGTTTGAATAACCTATGATCATACAGAAACAATTAGCCATGATTCTCTTTCTCCCACTCAAAGTCATTTAAATGGACATCCTTGAAATGTTACACATGTTATAGCTCACAATGTTTCATTACATTCAATTAAAGTGTCAAATAAGAAACTGATAAATAATAATCACTCGTTCAGACTTCAGAATGTCAGGAACCAGAACCATAGTAATGAGGGTGATATTGTGTACAGGCTGGAAAAGTAAACCATTGAATACCATATGTAAAGCAACATTGATTACTTACCAACTGATCTTGCCGGAGGTCATCTCCCTTTTTGTAAATAATCTTGGATGTTAACCCGTTTGCTGTTTTAAATGTCAGGCGCAAAGGGTTCAAGGCGCTTCTAAATATAGACGATTCTTGAGGCACAACTCCTGTTAGGAGAAGAGTTGGTGCTAATGGTGAACGAATTGGCTGCAATCAGTTCAAACGAACTAGTTATAGCTACGAAGTAAAGTTAATCTGTGATCATATTTTTTAGCACTAACAAACAAAAGATTTACCTCATCAAAGTTTGTAAGTTCACTGAAAACTCCTGATAATAGCTGCCTTAATTTTTCAATTTTCTTTTGCGCACTACCTCTTACATTTCTTACATCCTTCATAATAGAACACAATTGAGCAGTGAGGTCTGTCTGCCGGGTTAAACTCTGCCACAGTCGAAACCCATCTTCATCCCCATCCTCCCTACCAACCAACTGTTAAGAACAGAAACAACAACATATATGTAAACACTGCAAAGTTACAGACGGAATGGAAGAACCAAGAAGATTGTGAAAAAGGAAGAAAACCATACTTTCATCATACTATTTTCAAGCATGTCATATGTGCCATAATATCGTCTTGCATATGCATGACTGTGAAGCTCAACTAATATATACCACCGGAGGAAGCTAGCAATTTCGATGTTTGACAAAGCTGCAATGGAGTGGGGAAAAAAGGATCAAAACACTCCCGATAGCTCTCTACAAAAGCAGTTTCGTGATGACAAACAACATAAGTTTACAAAAGGTCTGCAGGTAAAATTTCTGCATTTCATGCAAACTTTGTGGTGACCTAAAAGTTTACAATGAATACTCAATCTTGCAACAGTAATAAAACAAAATTAAGTGTTCTGGTTGGACTGCACTTGGTGCTAAAATAATTGAAACTACAGCCATGGAAATCTGGGTGATGAAGTTGTGAACAAAATGACATTTTTCTCCTTTCAACAAACAAGTAGTATGTTACTTCGTTAAATTTCAGAGTGATCAATCAAATGCGGCAGATGAAGTTGTGAACAAATATTACACAGGTATTTAAACATACCACGATTTACAAGAAAGAGCGCTAGACGGGACTTGTCAGATCTTTCAAACCGAAGAGCTTGCACTAACTGGAGTAAATAGCACTGTAATTCTTCATCATCAGCCCTTTCAAGTACGCTGACAGCATAACCACGAACCTTTGCACAAAAACAATTGTTACCTTACAGCATATTATGTCTTCAAATAATAAAGCATATAGCAGGAAATGGGATAATAAGACAATCATTTATATAACCTTAACTAATAAACATTTTGCCACGAATAAAAAGAACTATTACCAGTGTACAAACCTTTTGAAAATTAAAAAAGAAAAATAGGAAAGCCAACAAGAGGTCGAGAAAGAGGGCACATTAGATCATCTCACCCAAATGATACAATCTTGGATAAAAATCTAAAGCTCAGTAGAACACTAACAACTCTTTGTTTGGGTATCAAGAGAACCAAGAAAACAAGGTGGATAGTAAATGGTGATAGTGTGCCAGATTAGCACCCTGCAAATGCCTACAACTGCAATCCTACCTCCAACCCAGCCAAAAACTGCTTCTAGGTGCAGCTCTGTGTTAGGGTACAGGTAGGTGGATTGAATTTTAGGATCAGGATTAGAAGAATTGGGAAGGATTATTAGATCTGAATTGGAGAAAAGAGGAGGAAATGCATTGAATGTAGTAACTGTCATGTCCCTCCTGTTCCATAAAAAAAGACTATAAACTTTTATACTTCATCGAGGCCTCTCTGATTCTCTCGTCTTAAATGACTACAGCTGCCCGCTAGCAAGTTTAGGGTTAATCTCTCTCTCCGCAATGCTGCCGTCGCCGTGCTCTTCCCTCCCTGCCCGCTGGCTGCACCGCCGCCGCCAGCACAGGCCGTTGCCGTACCGCAGCCTGCTGCTACCACCGCCACACAGCCACCTGCCCGGGCCGCCAGCGCGCCGCCGCCACCCCACCGCCTGCCTGCCCAACCGCGTCGACCGATCTTGTCAGTCGCCAGAGCACTAAGCGCCTGACACATTGTTTCAATTACAGTGGAGAAAGATGAGATAAATAGCTCAACCTACTGCAAAATCTGAACAAGGAAATTTGCCCAAAGAACGTATTTCTTTCTGCTTGTTTATAGCAAACTGCCACGAAAAAATCCAGAAAAGAATGTCATTGGGATTCAGGACTAATTCACGTAACTGAACAAAGGGTGAAGAAGAAACATTTATATGTACTCTAGTGGAAATAAACAAACAACTAAGCAAAAGAACAGAAAACCAGAAACGTGCACAAATAAAGGTGGCAGACAGCATACTTCGTCACTTTCAAAATCAGGTGAGAGAAGCTCTAGTGCATCAGCCACATCAATCATTTCCCACTTTCCAATCAACTCAACAGCTTGCTTAGCTTCCTGCATAGCATTATCACATTTTAGGAAACAGATCATGCAGTGTTCACAGCTCCAAAAAAATCAACACACTAGATTCCTTCCAGTATACAGTAAAAGAATTTGACATCAAATAAGCTAATTGCAGGTTTGCAGTACATTTTTATGTGCATCACTTATCCAGCCAGACCCAATATGCATCACAAAACAAAAGTAGAACTTGCACATAGGGATTTCTTTTACTAACTTGGTTATCACTCCAATCCACTGCGCGGACGAATTTCGTTAGAGCTTTCTTCTCAGACATCAAAGAGAAACGAAACTTCCACACCAACTGCTTCTCATCCACTTCTAAAGTGCGTGTAGGAGGAAACTTAATAATTGTTTGTAGTAACCTTCAAAGTAAGGACAAAATCAGTCAGCTACAAAACCACCAATTGTGGAACTATTAACATAAATGACAGAATTCTGCTTCCAACATCTTTTAATTCAGTCAGCTGGCATATGAATGTGGTTGTCTCAAAGGTTCATGACAGCATGAAACTAAAAGTCAGAAAATTCCTCACGAAAGATCATAAGTTGACAGGGGAAAACGAGGAAAGAAAAAAAATAATGCATCTTTCACTTACTTTCGCTCATTTGAGCTTGGTTTTAGATCTCTATCAACTATCCCACGAGTCAAGCTCCTAGCAAGCTTTAACTGCTTGTGCTCAGATGGATTGGTTCGTCCAAGTTCAGGGTCCCATACAGTAACCAGCTCATTTGATAACGATACTGGGGCCGGTGTATAAAAATTTGCTCCAGATTCCTGCATGGACAAGTGACACTCAGCATTTCCTGGCGAAGATAAAATTACACTTTCTATAACTTGCAAGCAGGAGATGTTATGCTCAAACAAATATTACACGACTCAACAACTTCAAAATGTGAATCCCTCCAACTATGAAAGTAGCAGAAGACTATATTTACCAAAAGAAAAGGATCAATTTTACAGATAAAAGAGTCATGCAGCTGCATAGTGAATTACAGTGTGTGGGAATAGCTCAGTGCCATAACATATATGTATAACAAGGTGAGTAATGTTAACCTGGAAGACAATTCTATGTTCAAAACTGCACAATTCAACAACCAGGCTAGGGTACAAATTGGCCTTCCTCTCACACTCTTTCTCCTTAGCTTTGTCCATAGCACTGAAGGCAAGACGATCAAGCCAATCAACATGCTGTATCTGCCCTCTCTCATACTTGTTAACAAGCCTTTCCAAACGCTCTATCTCACCCCTCTCGTTCCTAGGAACCTACAAGTTACATAGGAAAAAAAGTAAGTCCACATTGAGGTAATAGAAGTAGAAAAGAATTGCAGAGATTGGCTGAGAGAGAACTAATAGAGATGAATCCTGAGTTCAAGAAAAGTACAGCTGAGTGTTACCTTGCCAGGAGTTGCGGTGGGGACTCCTCCATCTGCCTCCTTTTTGGGCCATAGCCGCAGCTTCTGTCTTCCTGTTTTAAGCTGCTTTTTGCTGTTGAAAAGAAATATGGTGGCTCCACCAACAATTTCAGGGTCCTCACCAGATGAGACATCCCACACCTACATCAGAGATTAAAGAACATATAGGAAGCTAAAACACAAGGAAAACCATACAGGTGAGAACTACATAAACCATGTTGGGCACCAATGATCCTATGAACTGAACTTCTTAACAATGATACACACTCATTGTGCACGTCAAGGTATAATAAGGCCATCACATTTGACTCATCATTATGATTATCTCCAATAAAATTAACTGAAAAAACATCACCCTATTTGTTTATTCAAGGTGCATTTGGAAATAAATCAATGCCTCCACTTAAATGAGAAATTAGAACTTTCTACCAATAAAAAGAAATACACAACATGTTGAGTATGACCCATCTAGTGACATATTTTTATCAGATTAAACATGTGTGCTCAATTTTTTGAATCTTCATACTCACACGGAACCCCTCCACATGTCTGCTAAAAAATATCAACCTTGACAACCACAAAGATAGAATTCCTTTTGTTAACAACTGACAAGAGTGTGTTTGTGTGGGGCTGTTTTCCTCTGGCACTTGTACCCTTTTGGTTTTTAATGAAATGACATACAGCTCTGCTGCGTGGTTTGAGGAAAAAACAACCGACATGAGTGGTGTACAAATCCAAGAAATATACCGTAAATGCAAGCTGTGAGAGGGATGTTAGGTCCCTGTATTTGGTACTTAGTGTTATGAGCTCATTCCAACAGTATTTCGGTCCTGAAGGTTCCAACCTAGAGTGAGAAAAAGGTGTGCATGAAAATTCCAAGAAACAGAACTGGTGAGTGCAGTCAATTGGTTGATATAATTAAAATAAAAATATGTACCTTGTTTTTACAGGCAACCCAAATTGTATCCCGTCGATGTATAGCTTGCACTCAACAAACAGCTCTGCGGCTTTTTGGTCGGTCAACAAGATATGCTCTGGAAACAGGAAATGTTGAGAATTGTGAAATATACACATGAAAGATAAAAAGAAACAACATATTAGTCATTTTAATTATGATGGTGCATAAAACATATTAATCATTTTAATTATGATGGTGCATACTAGCGAACCCACAGGAAAGTCTTTTTTGGCAGCAGTGTAGAACAAAGAAGTAAAAAGGTTTGCTTCTCCTGTGGGATAAAATGCTGACTGGTATTCTCGAATAAGCAGGAAAGCTCAAGAAAACAGGTAGTGTGGAGGATTGAAGATAAACATTGAATTAGGGCATGTTTGGATCAGCTAGGCCTAGTTATTAGCTGAGACTAAAAAATAGGCCAAATTACCTGGGGTTGGCCACCTAACAATTAGTTGGAGGCTTGGCTAAAAAATTAACCCACTCATTAGCCCCTGTTTGGATGGGCTAGAGCTAATTTTGGCTAAATTTTAGCTGGCTTACAATTAGCCCTAGTATCCAAACAGGCACTTAGAACCGAAAAGAGGTCAGTGCTGTGTAATAACAGTGCAAAATAGTTAAGCTGTGATCGTAGCAATTACAGATCTGCAAACGACAATACAGGAATATTGGATTCAGATCGCTGTTGAGGGCGAATTTGTTGAGAGTGAAAAACATTGGAAAACGATGGGATTTTGAAGCGGGTGTAGCACGGCGAGCACATCAGGGCCGAATTCAAGCAAATTGAGATGGAGAAGACAGAAGAGAGGTAGTACCTGCGTGGAGAACGCGGAAGGCGAGCGGGTGGCTGATGTCGCAGGACAAGAAGAACCGGAACTCGTTGCCGCCGCCCACCATATTTTGGTGATGAAGAACTGAGATGTCGCGAGAGAGGAATTGGGGAAGGGGAGACCGGATCAACAACGCTCAGATGGACGGCATGGGAAGGAAGAGGACGCCGAGGAGAAGCAGAGGCGGACGGACGAGGCGGGCGGGGCGATTGCAGCAGGAGACGACGAGGGTTAGGGCTAGCGGCTCTGCTGATCGCTCTTATTCTCCCTCCTTGTTTCTGCGTGTGCAGGCGGCGGTAGAGACGATGAGGAGAGAGGAGGCAACGGCGGCGGAGCGTGCCGGCGAGGAGACGGCGGTTGCGTGACTCCAGCGGCGAGGATTCTCTGGGTGTGGACGAGGGAAGAGACCCGAACCCGCTCCGGTCCAAACCGCTTGCTTTAGGAGCCCACCCGTTAAAACCTGCCCACGACAAACCATGATAGAGCCCAGCCCGTGTAACGCGAAGAAACACGGCCCATTAGTATTGGCTTCCGTTCCACGACATTAGGCCAATTTCAGTGATGAGTTTGATTGTGTTACTTCCAAAACTATTATGTCGTATGAGACTTGAATGAAACTCCCCATTTTGAGAATTAAAGTTTCATTCTAAAGTTTCATAGACATTAAATTTTATAACTCATAAAGAGTTGGTATTCGTTTCAAGAGAGTTTTCTCTTCTCTCTTCTTAAATACATTGTCATGTTATCAAAAAATGCTTATGTGATAACACATTTAATGTAAATGAAACTCAAATAAAACTTCCACTGAGATTGGTCTTGTAGAGCTATAGAACATAAATTAACCTGCGCGTTGGTGCGAGGTTGCGATTGGTTTGAAATGAAATGAAATCGAGGTGATGTGGATTATTTTAAGATGTGTCGAGATGAAATTAAATTGAGATGATGTGGATAGTTTATGTTAAGATGTGTTGAAATACGTGCATAGTTTGTATTAAGATGTTGAAAGTTAGTGGGATGATATGGCTATTAGTGGAAGGTAATGTGGATAGTTAGTGGGGATGATGTGAAATGACTTGCATGTTGAGATGGATTTCTAGTGAGGATTAGATTTATATAAGAGATATAGATTAGATTTTTCTATGCATGTTGAGATACATCCTATGCGCATGGCCAATCAATGAATTAGTTTCAGTGTGGGACAATTACTCTTCATGGCCGAATAGTGACTTACTGTTCATCGATGTTGGTTGGATTGATGATCAAAGTAGATCTTGTTTCAAACATCGTTATTGATTGTGGTAGAATTTTTTATAACCAGAATCTTTTGAAACAAATGTTATATTATTTTATTTTATCTTAACACAACTAAATATATAATTTTTCTCGTTGTTACGTACGGACATTCATCTTGTCTAATAACAAAATAGAACTTGTGTATCTGTACAGATCTGGCAATATGTATTTATATGTACTGAGGAGATACAGTGCAATCACTGAAGTAGCCTTAACAACTAAAAATATTTTAAAAAAATTATAGATACCGGCCTTGTATGTTTTGGTGTTGATCTGGTGTATCTTGGTACTTCTCGGTACTTTCTAGTATTTTTTTCTGGTACTTCCTCTTTTTCGATCGTCCGATCTAAGCCAACGAACGGTTCATATTTTTTCCAACCACTCTAGAACTTGTAAAATAGAAAATACTTTCTAGATATTAGTTTTAAATTTGTGGGATCCAAATAGATTCTAAATGTTTTTCCAATTTCAACCTATGGCATTCCACACTTTGATCCAGTCCACTTTAAACTCAAACTCTAGTTCAATTTTGTACTCCCTTAACTAGGCTAATTAGTTATGCAGAGAACCAATCACGCGCATATAGTAGTATACAATTCCATATCTAGTTGGACCAAAGAACAACAAATTGCATTGTCTAACATAGGATAATGGCATGACGCAGATGGTCCATATGCTATGCAAGTTAGTGTGAGCAACCAATCAGACTCTTATTGATTAATTATCTTCTTGTTCTATCACAAAGGGAACGAGATTAGCTACTGTGGAGATTCGATGCCGACACAAGAACTGCTGCTCCGGAGATTATTGGCATGTTTGGATCAATTTCAGATTTTTTAAAACTAGTTTTTGCCTCTAGTTTCTAAAATCTGAATTCTGACCAAAACCTAGTGGGTTTTTTTGGATCTCTCTAGTTTTAAGAATTTGGCTTTATTTATTGCTCTATGATCATAGAACCTAGCCAAAGCTGGGTATCACCAGCTCCCTAGTTTTTAAGAATCTTGCAAAAACTGACAACAAAAAGACTTCTAAAAGACACATTCTTGAAAACTGAAGAAAACTAGAGGATCCAAACAAGACTTAGGGCCCGTTCGGTTTCAGAGGAACTGTGGCCTGGAGGCTGGAACCATCCCTACTAGGTTTGCTTGCATAATTTATATAAGCTCTGATCGTCTGGAATGATTCTTGGGTGGAATCCTGGGTAACCGAACGAGCCCTTATGTTGCCAGCGATCCAACTATTTAGAGCGAGCCAACATACATTTGGCAGGCGCTCGAGCCTTCCAAAGCACTTTAGCGCCAGCAAGCTGTGTATGACCATGGAGGGCAGGGGCGGATATGGGCCTAGGGCTACTAGGACCGTGGACCTAGGCGTGGCCCCAAAAGTCTTCCTACCACTCTTCAATTCTCTGGCCTAATATCTCCTCAATCAAAGCTGCCAACCCAGCAAGGCAAAGGGCCCAAGTCAAAAGCCGCAAAGGCATCATCTCGTGGTGATCTGCGTATGGATGTGCACGATTCCTCTATTGGCGCCACCCTTTGCCGCTTCTCTCTCCCTCGTTCCCCTCGTCTAGTCTCTCTCTAATTGGAAGAAACCTAGGACGGGGCATTCTTCATGATGTGGTGTATATATGGCGCAGCAAGGAATGGCGCCATGAGCAGCACACAGCAGCAGAGCGTGGCCCCTAGCCTGATACAGTCACCGCATACAACTGTGTTCAAAAGTAGTAGGCATAGCAGTAACCAGCAGCCGGGAAATTCAGCGTTGTCAATTTCAGCATTCCAAATCCCAACTATCTCAGTGCTGAATTCTACAATCTAGTAATCCTCATGCAAATTCCCAAGAATCGTTATTACGTATTTTTATCATTTTTATGTTCTTACTACTCCATATCAAGTATGTCGTGGATCCAAATGTGGAATTATAATTATGTATTTATTATATTGGTATTAGATATGGTGCCGATTTTTACGCAATTGTGTAGTGGCCCTAGGCTTGAAAATCGGCCAGCTCCGCCGCTGATGGAGGGACACAACGCCAAATGAAATGGTCTGGGGCCTCCTGGTTTGGGTGGCTCCACCACTTGGACCACATCCTAAACTTTGTATGGATTTTGAATGTCACATCGAGGTTACGTAGAGTGTTATATGAGATGTTTGGATACTAAATAAAAACAAATTATAGAATCCGTCCATAAATCACGAGATAATTTTTTAAGCTTAATTAATTCATCATTAACACATGTATTATTATAGTACTTTAGTGTCAAATCATAGACTAATTAGGCTTAAAAGATTTGATTACATACAAACTGTGTAATTAGTTTTTTTTAATCTATATTCAATACTCTATGTATACGTCAAAAGATTCGATGCGGACAGGTGTAAATTTTTTGATTTTGAACTAAACATGACCTTATGGCCTCCTTTGGAAGTAGGGATGAAAACGGAAGGAAATTTTCCCGTACCGTCCCGTTCCGTTTTCTATATTTTTCCGTCCGTTTCCATATTTGCGAGATCCCGTTTTCGTATTTGCGGAAGTAGAAAATGGTATTTTCCGTCCGTTTCCGAGTAATCCCGTTTTAATATCCCGTTTTAATACGGAATAGACCCGTATTTATTCCGTATTTATTCCGTTTTCAATATGTGTGCACTATGTTTAACAATTATATATCCTTATATTATGTTAATATAACTACGAATCACCAAATATAGATGTTATGTTCATGTACATAGCATGTAAAATAATATTAAACTCTGTATACATTATTATATGACTTTATATATGTATATTTTGAGGATATTAGATTATATTATCTTAATTTAATTTTCCGACTCTCCATCCGTATTTATTCGTTTCCGTATGTCCGTATATTCCGATTCCGTTTCCGAACCCGCACTTTCCGAACCCGGTCCCGTTTTCCGCTACAAAATATAGAAACAGAAATAGAAATAGGGTTTTTCCGTCCGTTTCCGTCCGTTTTCATCCCAATTTGGAAGTCCAAACCTCCATGGTATCCTGGCCTTTTCCCCGGGTGAGCAGCCCCGAGCGGAATTCAGCCATGGGCTACAATCCCGTGCATTTGGAAGCCCACGAGGAGGAGGAGCTCGACCTGAATCCTGGCTTTTCCCTCGGGCAGCTCCTCCCTCACGCTCGGGTCCGGGCAGGGTTTCTCCGAGCGAGGCGATGCACAGGAGGAAAAAGTGTCTCACTGCCGCCGTCGTGGCTCGCCGTCCTCACCCTACCACACCGCCTCATCGACGCCGTCCTCGACCCATCACCGCCTCGTCGACGCCGTCCTCGCCCACACCGCCTCCTTCGACGCCGTCCTTGGCCCATCGCCGATGTCGTGGATGCTGTCCTCGCCCTGCCGCCATCAATGTCGTCCTCGCTCCCTGCTGCTGCCGTCAAGTCCCTCTTCGTCCCCATCTCCTCCGCCGGTCTCGCCCTCGATACGCGACTGACGGGGTCCCCCTCGCCGTCGACACGTGACCGTCGTTATTTCCATCTCAGCTTCAAGATCGGTGAGATCCAAGATCCGGTGCTTGTTCCTCTCCTCCACTGATTCTTACCTAAGGCCATAAATTAATGTTCTCTGTGCAGATATGTGCTAGCAGGAGGACTAGAAATAAATAGTAATCTGTAGTAGTTCTTGTTTATTAATGAGATCCACTCCATGGATTATACATGAGGCCATGTAATTATAAGTAAGGCAATAAATTAATGTCCTGCCATGGACTAATGTCCTTTGTGCAGACGTAGCTGCCATGCCAAGGTGAGATCCACTCCAGCGTCATGTCTCCACTCTCCATTTGTGCCATTGTTTGGAAGTGAGTCAGATTTTTGGTTTAGAATAATCTCTCTTGTATCCTGGATGGTCCAGATCTTAGAAGTCATAATGATATTGCTTGTCAGAATCTCATATGTACCTTTTTCTTTACCAGTGTATGCAACAAATGCAACCAAAATTATCTGGATGACCTATATTTCTGGTTTAGAATAACTGCTGCAAAAATAACAGTAAGGATCTTGCATCTATACTTTTTTTCTCTATCTGGATGGTCTAGATTTCTGGTTTAGAATAACTGTTGCATAAGTATTATTCATCTCAGGGTATGCAGCAAGTGCAACCAGAAACATGAATAATTCATTCTACACTCGAAACATGAATACTGATTAGTAGGTATAAAACAGGCTAAAACAAATACACTTACATGTTCTTTGCTTTTTATTAAGTCTATGGTCCTTTTAAACAAATACACCAGTATATAGGAAGCAAGAAATTGGTATATGCATCAATGGAACTCAGTTTTTTTTGTGACAAGTTGATTAAACATGAATAATTTATGTGGCAAGTTTTTTTTGATAAAATTTTTGTGGCAAGTTGGGGTATCAATCCAAACACACCCTTGATCTTTCGTGACTGCTATCTTGCTATTGCTTTTTGGCCTGCAGGTTTGGCTTCTACACCTGAAGATAATGTCGATTGAGGTTGCTATGCTTCCAGGTGTTGTTGATAAGTCTAGAAAAATCCCCGGGGATACCGTCAGGTTGAAAAAGTAATTAGGCTATCCTCCATCACTTCTGTAATCAAGGAGGAATTACTGCAATGGTCTGTTGCCGGGGCTCGAGGGGTTACTTTTCTACTTGCCCAAGTTCCTACAGACTCTTAAGAGATAGGTCTTGTGTTCCTGGTCGTGCTTAGTGAGTTAGGGCCTCTGTTTTTGTATTTGGGCGGGTTACAGGCCCTGTTATCTGTAACATTTTGAGGTTCGTTACCCTTTCTTTTCTTCTTAATATATTGATACACAGCTCTCCTGCGCGTTCGATTAATTAGGCTATGTGTCATTTTCTTTTGTGTAGCAGTGTACCAGTCTTTTGTTAGTGTCAATGTACACTAAATTGACCCACATGATTATTGTGTCTTTACTGTTCTTTTTCTTGTGTCTTTAGTATTTAGGAAAAGGAGTATTTATGTTTAGTAGACTGCTCTCTTTTTACAAAGCAAAAAGGTCTGAAGTTCTATTTATCTTGATGATATGTTTGCAGTTTAGAGAACTCTTCTTTAACTAGCTATTTTAGATGCAGTAATAAACAGTTCTGTGATGTTTAACACAATGTTTGCAGCTAGAGTATTCAGAACTGTTCTATATGGAACAGTAATAAACAGAACATGTAACAGCTAGAGCTTACCTACAAATGGTTAATTGTTTTAGTCTTTTAGAATAGTCTTTTAGAAGGTACTTTCTCTTTATTTTATTTAGCAAATCTGTGATGCAGTAAGAGTATTTAGAACTGTTTATTTAGCTCAACTTTTATGCAGTAAAGGTACATTATATTAATTTCACCTATTTACCCTATTTATTCAGAATTTAGGCACATTATGTAAAAGCTCATATATGTTTCATTTTTACTCCGTTCCATGCATGTCTGCTGCTGTAGATTCATTATCCATTGACAATATTTAATTACTGCAGTAGATATTCGGTGAAGAGAATATAGTTTTGTAGTCCTATAAGCATACTGAACAGATGCCAAAAAAAGGCAAAAAAAAAAAATAGTCAAAGAAATTATCCATATAAACTGTGTATACAGAAACTAACTTGATGCTTGTTTTATCTTAAACTGCAGCGATCATAACTGTTGTAGAAGTATTAGGCTATTAGTTCATCTCAGGTTATACACCACCAATTGCAACCAAAGGTATCTGTTTCAGTTGATGGTTTATGAATGATCCCAATATAATAGTGACTATTATTAGTACAGTTTATTCTCTAGATCTTAATAAAAGGAGGAATATCTTCTATTATTTAGTGTTGGCATTTTGGAAGGTGCAATTACAATTTCAAGCTGCTATCTGGATGTTACCTTGTGCAGTGTCTTTTAGTTTGGTTCTTGAGAAGTAGGTACCTGGCTTTAGGTTCTTGGAAGAATTGTTTTATGTTATAATTGTATCTTTGTCCATTTTTTACTTTATTATGGTATTAAATTACTGAACTACGTGTTTTTTTTTCAATTTTTTTATATCTGTTATCAAATTTTTGGGCTTCTTTACCTTGGTACCGTATGATATGTTCCTTTTTTGTTTATTTTTTAATTGAATTTGAATAACAAAGGATAGAATATTTATATAAATTAAAAAAGCAAACCGCCGAAAGCTTCTCTGGTCCTTGGGCTAACAGCCGACAGCCATTCAGGGCTAGTCTCCCCTCTGCATGCTTCCAAATGGCAATAGGGAACAGGGCTCAGCTCCCCTGGCGTGGAGGGGGATGTGAGGGTCCAAAAAATTCCCCTAGGGGCTGCTGTTCCCTGGGCTGAGCTGCCCCGAGCTCCCAAAGGAGGCCTATACGTGACAGATAATCACACGAAAACCTATTTGGCAATACTAATAACACCGTTACATGCTTATTTTCAAAATTGTCCTCATCTTATACATTATAAAGAATATATATATAATACATAGGTACAAAAAACTCTTGAGAGAACCTCAAAGGCAAAAGAAAACAAAAAACTCTTGAGTTAACCTCAAAAGCAAAAGAAAATGAGAGAAAATTAAAATAAATACAGAACTAGTAAAAATATCAGATCTAGCCCATTGTCAGTACTCTTCCGGTAATAGTTTTACACGTGTAATACGAATGAATGTTTATCCCCTGATGAATACCATTTTTTTTCATATCTCACAATCGCCTTTTACCACACATCCCTCAGATATCTGCCCTCCATTTGGAGATTCTTCACAAAGTTCTCGGCCTTAGAACTGTCGATGGAACCCTGTGTTGCCAAAAATGTCGACAATTGCATGAGAAACAACAGATGCAGAGAAAGAAGCATATTTATGGTATATATAAGTATTTTAAGTTTTAACTAGGCCTAGGATCAGTACCTGCTCCTGAACAATGGTGTGTAGAACTCTATGTACATCTCTGGCCATGCCTTTGGCATCACCACAGACATAGATGTAAGCACCTTGGGAGATCATGTCCCAGATTTCAGATGCCTGGAAATGGACAAAGGCAAGAACTGTGAGCTACTGGATTATGGACTGGAGGGTAACAGAAGTTAATCAGAAAAGGAGCAGCTGGATTACTTTCTGTGCCATTTTGTGTTGCACATATTCCTTAGTAGGGCCCTGACGCGAGAAGGCAAGAACCAGCTCAGACAGTGCTCCTTGCTCAAGGAAATTGTTCAGCTCATCCTCATAGATGAAGTCCTGAAAAATCGTAATTGTGTTAGCTACGCCTATAACATTGAAGATCTTTGGTGTTAAGTGGATCATCTGTCTGGTGTGTACCATCTTGCTATTTCTGCATCCAAAGAAGAACACAGATCTACCAAGCTCAGCTCCAGATTCTTTTTGAGCTAGTCTCTCCTGGGATCATGAGCAAAATTTGCATGTTAGCGACTTGACTGGTGAATGGTATATATATAGAGTACCAAGGGCTGCAATAAACCTGCAAGAAGCCGCGGAAAGGTGCAAGACCAGTCCCAGGGCCAATCATGATAACTGGCACTGAAGGATCAGCGGGTAGCTTGAAGTTTGATTGCCTCACAAATATCGGAGCCCAGCTGCAATCCTTGCTCTCTTCCGATGGAACGGCATTCTGCAAATCCAATTGGGATGGCAAAGCAACTTCAGATAAAGCTCAAACATGATACTTATTCTAGCTAATTGGCTTCAAAAGTGCAAATTGGGAAGCAGGGGTTGTAAAAGTAAGAGTTAAATTCTTTTCCCAATATCAAGGCAATTGTTAGGAGTAAGTATGGTTTGCAGGGAAAAACATTAAACAATCAAAAACTGATTGACAGCTCCATAATCTTCAGTTGCCAGATGAGAACAGAGAGATCAGAAGATTGAGATATATCAGCCAGGCAAAAAACACACAAAGAAAATCATAACATCAATAAGTTACCTTAATCCAAGTTGAGCAGACTCCCTTATGTACCCTTCCAGAGGGTGTTGTTTCATGCACAAGGGCACATGTGACATGAATCCTGGTTGCTGCCATACTGATGGATGAAAGGAAATGTAAGCCAACAGGAAAAGAAATGCGGGTATAGCACGATCTAGGAAAAAAAAGTCAATAGGAAAATGAATATTCATGATGAGAAGGAAAATTATGAGGGGGGTTATTTACCTAGGTGAAGATGAAATAGAATAATATCTTGGTTGAAGACGAGGGGCAACAGCTGCAAAGAAGACTCCTAGTGGAGGCTTTGCCGAAGGGAACTCTGCCATGACTTCCAACAGGCTCCTCTGACTTGCCACAACCCATTGAGCATACTCGTCCTGCACAATGAATAAACATGTTAAGTATTAAAACTAGGGGCTCCATAGAATGAACAAAGCTTGCACAGATCCCTGAGAAAGCAACTGACCTTCCCAGCAGCAGAGGCCAAGAACTTCAGGCGGTCAGCCTCAACCGGATCCGAAGTGTAGGTAGCCAATGCAACAAGAGAAGTCTGCAAATCATAATATCATTTGGTTGGGGATAATGTCATTGACTTTTCATAAACCCTGTAGTATATGTGCAGTAATAATTTAATAAAACACTCACCTTCTTCGGTGAATTTAGAAGGTCGGCATATCTAGCAAGTGCATTCCTCACTGTGATTGGAGAGGGGAATGGAGGAGCAAGAGAACTGCCACTTAGTGGAGTACCATCCTCTTTGTCTGCGTGGATGGTGAAAAATGTGTCTGGCGAGTAGCCCAGCAACCTCTCTGCCTCCTCTACGACCTCAGGGCAGTTCTCGGTGTATACACCAACATGGTCGCCAGTTTCATACCTAATAAGCAGCATGATGAAATTATGTTTAGAAACAATGAAGAAAGGATATGAAGAACCGGAATTAAAACAATCGTCAAACTCTGACATTGAAGCAATACAACTCCATCAGCACATTATCACATTCCAATAATTTACAGGAAAACAATATATACAACGTGTGTAGAATAATCTATAAAAAACTCGACCTGCAGGGGGTATGACGGCACCCGGTCATATTGCTAAGAAGAGACTGATCTTCTCACACAGATAGAGAAAACCCTCGCCCCCATCCTGATGCATCGGAATTCCAATGCCCTGTGAGAACCGGGCCGGGCCGTGGACCTAGGGGTGCCATAGAAGTGCCTAGACCAACTGATCTAGCACCCTTTGGCTGTTAGAATAATCTATCCCCATCCACTTGCTGAACTATACAACTAGGGCCTTGTTTAGTTGCTTCCCAAAATAATTTTGCGTTATACAGTAAATGTTGTAACACTAATTTGGAGTATAAAACGTGAATTAATGATGAAACTCATTCCACAACCCCCGGTAAAATTGCGAGACCTTTCTAATGAGCCTAATTAGGCCATGATTAGACAATATTGTGCTACAGTAAACAGTCTCTAATGATGGGTTAATTAGGCTTAATAGATAGATCTCGCGATTTCCTGCCCACCCGTGTAATTAGTTTTATATTTAGATCATATTTAGTCTTCCTAATCTTTGATTTACAAATGCTACAGTAATTTTGCAAAAAACAAGGCATCTAAACAAGGCCTAGATCCTATTCCTGACCATTAGGGCCAGTTTGGTAGAGCTCCGTCTGATTCTGATTCTCTATAGAAGCTGATTCTCTGAGAGAAGTGATTCTGTTGCTGAAAGTGATTCTCTTTGATTCTTTAGCATAAACTTTTAAAATCAGTATGGAGAATCACTTCACAGAATCAGGGGAAGCTACTTTTTTCAGCTCTCAGCCCCTTAGTTCATTTCAGAGAATCACTTCACGGAATCAGCAGAGAATCACTTCACCCTGAAAAGCTGTTCGGCAGAGCTCCTGCTGGATTCAGTAGAGAATCAGCTCTGGGAGCTCTGCCAAACAGGGCCTAACAATGCTCATAACTTTAGATGGTGACTTACATGAGACCAGTTCCAGCAATGTCAAACTCCAAACGAGTGCATGAACGATCAGAAGCAGGGGTGTGGAGCTCCCGCCGCACAGCCACATTAGCCCTAAATATGCACATAATTTTCGATTTATTAGCTTGAACTCCAATGTTATAGTAAATCTTTGGGCCTTCAACTTCGGCCATTATTGCAGATGTAGGGAATAGTGGCATTCTTACTGGCAAGGATGCTGGGCATCATGGACTGCATGGCCATTTGCAAGGCTGAAGTTTCTCTCCAAATGAGCTGCCTCCTCAGGTTTGATGAATTCAACCCGGTATTCAGGAATAGCAGCTGTGTATGTAGTGCCTGTAGAGACATCATTTTCATCCCGAAGTAATCGATCCAACTCTGGCCAGAGAGCTTCTTTCCTGAGATCACAACAGAGTTAAAAAAGGCAGCATAAATAACACTGAAGCAGTCAAATGCCAAAAAAAGGAGCTCAAAAGAAACCAGAATATATACCATGCATTGAAGTCATCCTCAATGCATTGGTCATCGTCTCCAAGACCAACTGGAACAAGGCGCTTTCCACCTAAGCAAACATAAATACTTGAGATCAGCCGAACATATTAACTAGAAAAAAGGCAGCGTGATAGGATACTAAAAGACTCAAAGGGTCATACCTTGTTCTGTTAGGATCTCATCGACCACCTTGGCAACCTGTAGCCAGAAGCAAAACATTCAGAAGACAATGAATGGCAATATAGTAAGATTTTACAAATGGGCAACAGATATAGTAAAATGATTTGATAAGTACTCCTATCTGAGTACCTTGTTGAAATGCTCATACTGTCGATTGCCCAAACCAAACACAGCATACTCGAAATCATTTAACCAGACACCCCTCTCATTTCCCTCAGTGAACCATTTATAGAACCTAGCAGCATTGTCAGTCGGCTCACCATCTCCGTACCTGAATTTTAACAAAAGGAACATTAGGAAGGCTTCCTTGATTTTGTACTCCAAAATAAATGAAAAAAGATCATCCAAATGGTGACAGCCCCTGAACATTAACTGAATTATCAGTTCTATGCTAAATCTTCCCATGCTTCAAAATATAGGTTTCACTGAAAGTTTTAGGACAACTGGTATTTTGAATCTAGTGATGGAAATGTGCTGTTCTTGTCCAAATTCAGCCAGTGAAATTTGCATACACTAAGTTTTACTAATTGTATCAACATTTTGCTCCAAATTTAAGTGCAATATTCAGTAAGAAAATACAGGGTACAATAGAGAGAAAAATTGTCTCACGTTGCCACGAAGAACAACGCTAGCTTCTCCTTCTTCAGCTTCTCCTCGTATTCCTCATCCTCTGCTGCATAATCATCCTACAAACAACCATAGTTTGTGGGTAAGATCATCTGAAGTGATCCTTCTCCCACATCAATCATACCACACATTAGTTATCGGTTTCTTACCAAGTCCACAACTTTGAAGATTGCCTTGTCATATCTTGCCTTCGCCTCCTCAGCAAGCGCCTGTTATGTATATAGCAGATCAGAATATTCAGAAGACATATTCCAAAGAAAGAATTCAATATACTGAAGACTATCAGGGGTGATTGATTCAAACTAGAAAAGACAGTTGCCTTTTCCCACCCAATCTACCAAACCAGTCACTTTCTCTCCTTTGCTCGTTGCTCTTACGCACAAAACCAAACACAATGATGTGTCGATTGGGCCCAGAGAGAAGGTAGGACGAAGAAGGTTTGTTTAGCCCACCAACCCCTTCTTGAGGTTTGACATTGACACCCACATTATTCGCAGCCAGGTGCTTGCCTTGCTTATTTGTGGTCAACATTCTGCTACCGCACATGTCGTTGGCTTGTCAAGTTTGGGAAAAAAAATCTTTATCGATGGTGAAGAAACATGCGGTTTGACTTTCTCAAGCTGATAGGTGCGATAGTTGGACTAGAATACTTGTTATTCCTTTTTCGACAGATTAATCGGTGTGATAAAATTCAAGTTGAGTGTTTCAAATCTCGCGGTAACTTTCGTAGACTCGCGTGCAGTGAAACTTCCTGCCGTTACGAAAGCAACCCCCCAAGGCCGGCATGACAGTGATTGATGGAGAAAATTTCAAAAATCCGTCCGCATCACCCACCAAGAACTAGTTCCCTCCTTTAATAAAAATTCACATACTAAACAAGAGTAGCAATCCATCACCTAGAATTCGTCAAACACGAGGAGAAACAAAAGAGGCATCAGAGATGACGATTGATTTGGTTACGGTAGGCAGCGCAGGCAACGCATGACAAACAAACCTTGGCGAATCCCTCGGCGGTGCCGGTCTGCGTGCCGAAGAAGACGGTGACCTTCTTCCTGCCGTCGTCGGCCGGCTTCTCGTCCTGCTCGCCGCCCTTAGCGGCCCTGGCCTTGACCTGCGTGGCCTCCGCGACGGTGGCGGCGGCCTCCCTCTTGCGCTTCTTCCCGGCGGCGGCGCGCCTCCAGAGCACGAAGAGCGCGGCGCCGAGCACCGCGGCGGCGAGCGTGGCGACGAGCGCCCGGCCCTCGGCGCCCTCCCCGCCCAGCTCGGGCGGCACCCGGCCGCGCAGCAGCGCGGCCACCAGCTCCATCGCCCCCGACGTGGCCGAGTCCATGGTCACCCTCACGTCACTCGGCGAGTCCCCGAGGGGTTGGTTGGTCTGGTGGCGGTTGTAGTAGTAGGTGAGGCGATGGCAGGCAGGCAGCAATGGGGGAAGGACGGGCAGCGAGTGAATGCTGGACGCGGCAACGGCAGCGGATACTGTACGTGTAACTTTAGTAATTACAACAGCTGCTTGAACGCCGCTGCCGGCGAGGCGTGGGAGGTGCGGGGGGCTTTATAGGTGGCCGGGCGACGGGGTTGGCGCGGCGCGGTCAAACCACCTACCACCGCGCCGTAGAAGTAGAACCAGAGGGAGGGGATGATCGGAGGCTTCGCTGCGACTGGGAGGCGTGGCGGGGTGGGGGGCTCTGCTGCGTGGACCCGGTGCAGTGGGGTGTGGTGTGGGTTGTGGGTGCCCCGGTCCGTGGGTGGGGGTAGGTTTGGGAGACGGAGGAGAAGCGTGGCCGCTCGGTGGCGTCGCGTTAGGGCATGGGGGTGGGCCCGCGTGTCGGGGAGGCTGGAATGCAGGCATGTGTTCCGTGTTGCGGCGTAGGTAGGTCGGGACAAGCAAGGCATTGGCGGGTTGAGAAAGAAAATCATCAATATTTTGCAGCGAAACAAAAAAGAGGGACTACACATTTTATTAAATGAAGTAATTTAATCAAATTATTAAAAAATAGTACACACGTTTACAGTAACTGTCCATTAAATTATTTTTAGAATAGATCTTAATATTAAATCTATTTGACACATAATGTTGATGCTATCTCCTATAATAAACCTACCTAGTAAAATTTAAGGAAAAAAATACTTTTACTTCAAATCTATAACGGCAATCTTTTGTGATAGAGATACTATTCGGTTCATCGTTTTACTACCGGACTACTACATTCATGTTTAAAGTACAACAAATAGCATCAGATCCCAAGTGGGCGTGCCTGATCCTGACTCACGCTGTCACGCACAGCCGCTGCCGCCAGCCCTTGCTCCTCGCCATATACCTGCCGTCTAGAGTCCTCGTTCTTTCTCTTCGGTGCATCTGCTAGTGATAGAAAGGAGAGGGGTCTCAATTCTCATCATTCTTATTCTCCCTAGTTTTTAGATTTAGTTTTCTCATATTTGTGTCTAAATAAATATATCAATGAAATCATATGATTTTCAGTAGAGATCATACTACAACATGCGATGACTTTGATAATTACAACGATGGATTCACTGTCACATGCGTCAATTTTATTGGCACACAAACAATTTGTGGCTATTATCGGCAAAGGGAGGGTGCTTTTAGGCACTCCCAAACAGGACAGTTATTCAAGATCATTGGTATCATCATCATCGATGGTCGCGGAGAGGAAATCAAAGATTGAAAGTGGTATGGATCTGCGTTCTATATTGTGCTTGATGACCAACTCCTAAATATTCTTTCATCAATTCAGATGTGTTTTGGATAGGCTCTGTAATGCTGCTTGTTAGATTCGATATATGGACTGTTTTTCGGCTTCGGTGTCCAATAAAGCTCTGCTCATCTAGAATATCGATTGCATCAATGAAAGCCACAAGGGAAGAAGACGATAAAAGAATTTACATTGAATATTGTGTTATTCATTTTGAATTTTTTAGGAATATATTATACTAAAGCCTTGTTTAGTTCTAACCTCAAAAACTTTTCACCCATCACATTGAATATTTGGATACAGATATGGAATATTAAACGATGAAGTACGAGATGATTTTTAAAAAATATTAAAAAATAACTTGTACGAGATGATTTTCAACGATGAAGTACAGATATGGAATATTTGATACAGATACGAAATATTAAAAAATAACTAATTACACATATTGCGATAAATGTACGAGATGATTTTTAAGCCTAATTAGTCCATAATTTGATAATATTGTGCTATAGTAAACATGTGCTCATGATGGATTAATTAGTCTTAAAAGATTTGTCTCACGGTTTCCCAACAGAATATGTAATTTGTTTTCTTATTAGTCTATTTTCATATACCAAAATTAGTGCGAGAACCTCTGATGTGATATCCAAAAAAGTTTTACCCACGAACTAAACAAGGGCTAAGTTTTAATATAATTCTGTTTCCAAACAGAAAAAATATTTTACTATCTCCACTGCTACTACTAGCTAGTGTCGAATTAATTGGGCTTAGCCTATGATTAGTCTAGCAATTTATCAAAGGAATTCCAAAGGCAATTAGTGCAAAGTGGGAGTGGCATTAGTACCATATGGTACACTCACTAAAAAGGTGTTCAACATAAATAAAAATCTTATTGGTGCTCCTATAGACAAGGACACAAGGTGAGAAGAGAGTTGGGAGACCATACATGCGCGTTATCGCTACTGTGTCGAGCCGCGCCACATGTGCCTGGGGCCGTGGCCGGACATGTAGGACCACGATCAAATGGTCAAATCAACGGTTAAGAAGGGCATACCAGTGAAATGACCTTGTTTGCCTTTACAGAAACCCATCTAGAGGTTCCCGTCCAGGTTACTCCTCCTCACGCCACTGTTCTTGTATTTGAACTGCTATCTGCAAGCTCCTTGCACATAAGGGGCTTAGGCGAGAGTAAGCCTCTGAAGCTCCATCCGCTAAGCGTACCTGCATGGGTAGGTGGGCGATTAAGTTTTCAGGGAGCGGTTCGACAACTGCGTTCTTCTCCGAGCAAATGACTGTGTCGGCAATTAGCACCATGACTCAAACACGGTCTAGTGTCGGGGCTCCCATTGGTGGCTCCTTTGCCGTTCATTCTTCCATTGGTGGGTCCTTTTTGTCGGCTTTGGTATGGGTTCCACCCAAGCGTACAAACTTAACTCATTTCTAGTGCATATGACGATGTGTATTCTGATGTTATGTTTAGAATCTACTGTGTCTTGGTTCGGTAGTGGATCTACATATGCGATGTTTAAGCTGTTTATATTAATATATATATCACGACGTATTTATGGATTAAAGCATATCGTAAAATGACTAAATATTCAGCAGCTCAGCACCACCGACACCATCTGCTCCTGAGGAGCACCACCACTGTCCATTTCCCCATCCGTGCCTTGCCCCTCCCCCCCTCTCTTCCTTCTTCCTCAGGAAGAACAAAAAGAAACCGTTGATTGAGTGTGTTTTGTACTTTTGTTATTGTCAACAGTTTTTAGAAAGGTTCCAAAGCTAGGTTTCTAAGATGCTCTCAACGCTAGCATGAAGTGACTACCTATTATATATTCGAATGGAATCAAAGGTCAATTTATTCGCCTCGTTATTTTCTTTCATAGCTTAATTATTTATTTAATAATTAGTTTTTTCCGAGAACACGTCCGTTGATGCGTTTTTCATTAAGAGGATGGTCAATCATTTTTGACAAATGTTACCATTTGAATATTAGGATGGCTCTCGCTTAGAGCAATCACAATATAATGTTGTTATAAAACCATTCCATAGATATAACATTCTCATAGTCTTAAAATGTGAATATAAACTCAGCTTTTGATCAAGAACGGGTTTTCCTTCCTGTTCTATTATAAATTTGTCTAACCATACTATAAATTAAAGTTAGTATTTATTGTAGAGGTTGACTTAGATGTACATACTTCCTCTTTCTATAAAATAATACGTACAATTCTCATTTTCGAGAAGTCAAACTATTTAAATTGTAACTATTTTTAATAAAAAGTTACAAATATTAATGATACAAAATAACTACCATTGAGTAAGCTATAGAATATATTTTCATCATAAATTTATTTGAAGACATAAATGTTAATAATATTTACTACTTATAAACTTGATCAAGCTTTAGCTTGTTTGACCAGTATGCATCCTATAATTATATTATTTTGCATATGGAGTTAGTAATAACTGACTTATATCATTTTTTTGGAACTTACTGACCTATATCATTATGGGTGTTCTAATAATAATGTTCTAGCGAAGTGTTATAATAATATACTATATACTAATATTATTATAGTGGTTACTAATTGTTGCATTGGCACGTTATAAAGTTCATTAAACACGGTCGAACGACTACCTTTTCACCAACCAACGTCTCGCAAGTCGCACTGCGAGAGAGTTTATTTGTCGCTGATTGACGCGGCTAACCGTGAGTTTTGGTCGCATTTTTTTTGTCTGATAAAAAAAACCCAACCCCACTAAGGGCTTGTTTGGATGTACATGTATTTAGCTAAATCCACATATGTTAGAGTGTATTTGAACTATGTTTCACTTCAATTCATGTGGTCTAAGGTAGATACATGCGTATCAAACAAGGCCTAACTTTGTCGGAGCGGGTCGATCGGGTTGGGCTCCCTGGCAGCCTCCCCCACCCACTGCTACACTCTACACCAGGCCACCACTACCCCGCTAAGCATGCGCATCTCTTGTACTTGTGCCACAGTCTACTTAAGACCACTCACAATATATGTTTCTATGGATATTAATTATATTGTTACGTAAGTATTTTGCTAATGTGGCAAGACAATTATCGAGAAGAGGGTCCAAGAGTCGAGCTACGAGGTGAAAAAACACCGGACGAGGTTTTGGGAAGTGTTAAGAGTGCAGGAAGGTTAAATGTCTAGAGTGTTGAGGCCTTTTTGTGCTCTTGTTTGGTGTTTGTTTCCGTTTTTAGCTGGTATGGTTTCTCTGCCCGTTTCTTTGCGTAGAGCTTCTGTTTTGTGAGCTGTGAGGGATGATATCGATATCTAGTGGGCCTAAGAAGTGTCTTCTATAATGTTCATTGTAAGCTGATATCCCTAACATGCTATCTTTTATATGCTTTCAATATAAGAAGGGCAAAATGTCTTTGGTCTAAAAAAAATATTGAGGAGAGAGAGAGAGAGGGAGATCACGGGATTACCACTAGACGCGCAGATGCAACGGACATGCCTCGATGTAGATGTACACGTTGTAGCGTTGTCGTGCAGTTGCTCACGTCCGTCCTTCACGTGTGATTTGTCCTTGTGCTCCAGATGCAACACCTCCGAGGTATCCACACATACAAGGAGGAAGAGTCACGCTTCTGGATTGCTAGATCTGCGAGAAGCAACAAGCGTGACCATGGGATGGGCGGCGGCTAGCAAAAGTGGCGTGAGTTCTCTAGCCCTTGCGCTCACCCCTCCTTATATAGGCGTTCTAATAATGAGCTTGCGAGTTGGAGGTCCATTAATAACCCTAAGCCTTGTCTAATTTGAATCCAATCTGAATTAGGCTTCCAACCCCTTAAGCGTACAACCTTATGGGTTCACGCACACATAGACATGGCATGAGTACTCTTACTTGACCAATATTTGACAGCGGCCTCTAGCAAGACATGTCAAACCTTATGCATATGCAAAGATCATATCAGACGAACCACCACATAATCATATACATGTTATTTCCTTTGCCTCACGATATTTGTTCCGACTGATAGGTTAACACTTAACCCAAGCACGACCATGCATTTCTTGATCCAATCATTCAAGTGGTCCAGTGATATCTCTCTCACATGGAGAGGGAAAAATTCCATCTTGATGGACTATATCTCACAACATTTTTCTCGACATACCCGAAGACCACCTTTATAACTACCTAGTTACAGAGTAGTGTTTGATAGTCCCTAAGTAGATCATTTCACATCTTGAATGCATATGACAATCTCAGGTCTAAGGATATAACTTACATGATGTGAACAGAGATAAATACAACATCTCACGTTGGGTCAGTCCAACCCCATGTCATACATGTGCCCACACTATTAGTTTAACATCTCTATGTGCATGACTTGTGAAACATAGTCATCAACCAGTATATGCGTTGATCTAATATTCATGTGTTTTCTCACACGAACTCCAATCAGGGACAACTTTAGAATAACCATACAAGTAAAAGAGTTTCACAAACAATTCACATAATTGTCAATCGATACAAGTTGCCTTTAATGGATATTCAATGAACTCATAGTATCATGGATACAACACAATAGAATCATCTCTACGATTATCTCTAGGGCATATTCCCAACAATCTCCCACTTGCACTAGAGTTAATTTTGAAGATATCTAATACCCATAGCTCTCAGGTGCGCCTCATGCTTCTGCTGTGGAAGAGCTTTGTCAAAGGATCTGCGACATTCAAATCCGTGTGTATCTTGCATATTTTGATCTCACCTCGTCTAACAAACTCTCGAATGAGGTGAATTTTCGTAGTACATGTTTGTTCTTTTGATGATTTCTTGGCTCCTTAGCCTACGCAATCGCTCCATTGTTGTCACAATATAGATTCAATGAGCCAGACGCATTTGAAAACACACCAAGTTCAATGAGGAACCTTCTCATCCAAACACCTTCCTTCGCAGATTCAAAAGTTGTGATGTACTCGGCTTTTGTTGTAGAATCAGTCACCATCTCCTGTTTGGAACTTTTCCAACTTACAACACCACCATTTATTGTGAACACAAATCCTGATTGAGAATGTGAATCATTCGTGTTAGTTTGGAAGCTAGCATCAGTGTAACCATTACAACGAGCTCCTCCTCACCTCCATAGATTAAAAACACATCTTTATTCCTTCTCAAGTACTTAAGAATATTTTTAACAAGTGTCCAGTGACTCTCACCTGAACTAGCTTGGTACCTACTGCAACACTTAGAGCATATGAGACATCTATGCGAGTACATATCATGGCATACATGATGGAACCAACCACCGAAGCATATGAAACCTTACTCATGTATTCCCGCTCATCAGCTGTCGAAGGATGTTGTTTCTTGTTAAAACGCATACCATGTGACATAGACAAGAGCCTTTTCTTGGACTATTCCATGTTGAACCGTTTTAACACCTTGTCAATGTACGTATTTTGGCTTAATCATATAAGCCTCTTCGGTCTATCTCTATCTCTATAGATCTTAATGCCCAAAATGTATGCCGCTTCTTCTAAATCCTTCATGAAAAAGTATTATTCAATGAAGTATTTACGGATTGCAACATTGGAATATCATTCTCAATCAATAATATGTCATCCACAAATAAGATCATAAATATAACAACACTCCCACTTTCCTTCTTGTAAACACAAGGTTCTTCTTCATTTTGACGGAAGCCAAATCGTTTGACTGCTTTATCAAAACGAATGTTTCAACTCCGAGATGCTTGCTTTAAGCCATAAATGGATTTCTTATTTGACAATAAGAAACGAAGTCTTCACGCTCATCGATGGTTGAAGAAACGATCCCTCGACGTTGGGGAAACGTTGGCTCGTTTCTTCCCTCTCCCTCTGGATCAACTCGACCGCCCGCCACCGCCATCTTCTCGCACGCGCGTGGGACACCACTCTACACCTTGCTAGTCTCCCATGCAGATACCGACCATGGAGTCCTGCACGTGCTCTCGGCGATGGAGCTTGGTCACCGGCAATGGCAGACGGGTGAGAGCGAGCGCCGCCGCCGCCACCGGGCATCTGTAGGCGACGCTCTACGCGACCCCTCCGCGGATGGACGGGGCATCGCTTCATGGGCAATGGCTGCAACGTCAATCCTGCTTGAGCTACGTACTAGTACTAGTATTAATTGAGATCCAGATTCATTAGCATGGAACGTCCTGTCTTTCCTAGCTAACTAACGGACCAGAAGGTTAGCTTTGCCACAAATCCATGGCAGCAGCAGCAAAGCTAGCAACGGGAAAGGAACATGAGATGACAACAGCGATAGAGGATGTCATGGAGAGGACGGAGAACAACGTGAGAAAGGATCACACAGTTACGTGCCATATGCCCACAATCGATCTTATTCGTTTGTGATGTAAATTAAATTCACTTCTTTATAGAAACTATTCGTAGAAATTATGCATTGAGAAGATTGGTTTCTAGTTGTAGACTCTTAGATCTATAGAAACTACAAGTAGTTTCTGTATTATGAGTGCTTTAACTAAAAGTACCTTACCTACCAACACCTGCTAAAACAAACTTCATGAATTCACCGCCGTCCTTCTTTTTGCCTTCTTAATTCATACTCCGAACTAGGGGGGCCTGTGTTAACACTGAATTTTGGTCAACATTGAGAAGATGACAGGTGGATCCAACGAGCAGTGAGAAGAGCATTCAGTAGACGGCCAAGCGGTCGGTTACTCCATTCAGGAAATAGATATGGCAAGAGAGGCCGATCACGAGGATAATCGACCATGACCGTGACAGATTAAACGAGTATTCAAGAAGCAGAGGGTTCTGATCTTATTGGCCAGGAGTTGGATTTGTTGGCGTTGTGATGTGGCAAGCATGCAAAGAAGGCAATATATATAAAGCATGCACATCTCGACGTCCACTTCTATATTTAGCATGAATGGCTTCACGATGAAGACGACATGCATGTCCAGTGTGCGGAGATGGACGTATAAGGCATTCGGCAAGTATCCATGCGGTCGGCTAGTTTCCAAGGATTCGGCAACTGCTCATGCGGTCGGCTATTCTGAGAAAAGGGAGTTTCCATTGAAACGACGGAGGCGAGAGCCGATCGAGCAACAAAATTGCGATAATTAAGGCAATGATGATTCCGAAGGGAGTTGAAGGCCAAAAATATTGTATTTTAATATTTCATAGTCGTGTCCTCTTAGGACGTATTGCGTCCAGGGTGTAAATATAAACCCTTGGCTATTGTAAAAAGGGTTCACAACCATATCAATACAAACCGGCCCCGTGCCACCTTCGAGTCCTTAGTCGTGTCGTCGAGTTCTTCAAGAGGAATCATCGATCCGTCGACCTCCGTAAGTACCGGCAACCTTGCCATCATGTCTAGTATCATACGGTGGATTTAGATATGATGCAAGTAGTCTCGTATGTTAAGCTTAGTATCGTGCGACGGATTTAAGCTTATGACGGGAAGTTTTTGCTTATGCCTTGTATCGTGCGACGGATTAAGTCATGAGTAAAAATAGTTACCGGCTCTATTAGATTTGGCAGATCCAATAGATTCATTAAGTTATCATGTGTTATATGTTTTATTTATTTAATTCTTGTAACACTCTTTTGCCCAATCTAGATTGATCTTTGTTCGGCCTTGTCGCACGAGTTTGCTTGTGCTCTCTTTTAATCATAAGATCATGATGGCTGAATCAACTTTCAATCTAGATTGTTACATGTTGCGGGTTCATGCATATCAATCATGGTTAGGCTTTGATGAAACTAGGTGTCGTGCGGCAGATGCAGGTTTTAGATTAGTTTAATCGTGCTTGCTTGTTTGTTCCTTCTTCATAGACCCCAATTCGGCTGGTTTGCCGATATTGGTTAAGCTTACACGAGTAATGAGCCTTTATAGATCTGTTCAAATATATGCATGCTTCTAGCTTGTTATAATTAGATTGTATCATGCGGTGGATTAATCTAATTATAAGAAGTGGTGTAGGCTTATAGCAAGTGGTATCATGCGGTGGATTAGCTTTGCTTGAGTTTATGCCTGACCGGTTTATCAAGACTAAACGTGCGGCAGATTAGTTGGATTAGCCTATGCATGTGTTATTTGAATAAATCTATATTTGCAAGTTACATGTTTATAATATCTTTAATTTGTTCAAGCATGTCTTTCTTTACATATGCATTCGGTAGTTAATATGCTTCACATACTCTGTTCTCATTCTAGCCGAATGACTTTATAAACATGCTCTGACAGACAGCTTCTATAGCTGTGTGCCGTCGTGATTGGCTTTCAAAGCCGTACATATGGAACTGCCTGGTTTTATCCGGCATGTTCCAAAGGTATTCTCATAGTTTTCTCCCTTGTTGGTTTTCAGGTCAAACCGACTGGCACGTCTCCGGATTCAGCACATTCTGGGCACCCGATTGAAGCTAGCTTTTCGGCTTGCTGTGTGCTTGGCGTGAGGTGTCACGTTTTGCGTCAACAATAGTTCAACTTGATGAGCGTAATCTCTGGAAGGAAGCATTGTGTTCCATTTTCGGAGCTTCTTGTACTGGGATAACAACACCAGCTTGGATTCGTTGTCGAAGAACGTTTCTCCTTCGAGAATGCATTTCTCCATTACAAACTTGCATATGCCCGCCTTGACTTATTTAAAGCACATTCTGTGACTCTGCTGCTCTCCCCAATACTTGACACCTTCCTTGAGCTTCTTCCAGCCGTTGGTGTACTCCTTGCTTTCCCTTAAAAACTCGCAGGTGTACAAGCCACATGTCTTTGATCCTAGTGGCTGTTTGGCGCAGGGTCCTGCGCACATCCGCAGGGTTCTGCAGCTGCACATCCGCAGGGTCCTGCACCGTAGCGTCCTCAACATCTTCACCACCATCATCTGTCATATCCTGGAGTACATCCTCTACAGTGATGTAGTCACGAGCACTACTGTCACTAAAGGCTGGAGCTACTGTTGCTGATGAGACGTGCGCTCCAGGACCTTGGTTCACCATCGTCGTCGACGCTGAGCTTACTCCAGACGCCGCCCCGACACTCGAATCGAATCTCTCACCGTAATGAGTCCACACCGTGTAATGCTCCATAAAATCAAAACAAATCAAATGAGATTGCATTGTGCCTTCATCTTTGAAGGCTGTCAGATTCTTGCAACGATGACATGGACATATGATTATCGTCTAGTTTGATCTCTCACGGTTAGCTTTCGCAGCGGCAATAAACTTTCTCACTTTAACGAGATACCGCACATCAAGTACCCTATTGATCTTATACATCCGTTCCGACTGGTCCATCGTACTTCGATCCTTAATTGCACAAATGAATCACAAAACAAAGATGAATTAGAAAAAAAATAATTTATTATATTTATGTTAAATCTAGGGACAGAAATAACGACGACAAATAAAATTAATGCATCCATGATGAACTTAGAGAAACAAATACCAGTTTTCTCCCTCCTCCATGAAACTAGATCTAGAAAGGGGGGCTAAAAAGAGAGGGGAAAGAGGGTGGAGATCATCTGGGTATCTCTTGTGGAGTACTTCTCCTCCAAATCAAACAAACAAACCTCAAAAACAAGTTATTTTGTGCAAAAATTCAGCAAAACTTCTCCTCCGTTTTTGTCTAAAGGAGAAAGAAGAGACCGACAATGATGGTGCAGGTTGTGGGCTTAAATAGCCGTTAATAACCGAAGCGGGCAACTTTAAAAGACCGTTGCGGTTAATCTATTTTAACCGCGACAGACATCCTTAGCTGTCCGCTGAGGTAAAAGGATTAACCGTAGCGGGCAACTAAGGATGCCCGTTACGGTTAAAGTAGATTAACCGCAGCGGTTGGATCAGTTCTTCAGTGGTCGGCGCAGCGTGGCCGGCCACCGAATAACCGTGGCGGGCAAAAAGAGTGCCCGCCACAGAGGCCTTTTAGTCAACGCTGCGCAAATTCCTTTTCGTAGTAGTGCAAGATAAGTCTATTTATATAATTTTTATATTTGTAAACTTAAAAACTTAATATTTATTGATGATTTATATTCTCAATATTTGAGTTAAATCTTATCTAAAACAACAACTAATATGAGTACAAAGGGAGTATTCATTATTGGCACATTATTGGCACCATTGTATTTGCCTTGCCACCACTTCACGTATTAATAGGCTACTAATTATAAGTGTCGTTTGCTGATAGGGATCCAAATCTGTCCCGACACCACCACCACCGGGGGTGCCTCGTTGATGCTGCAGATCGATCGCATCGCATCGCATCGCATCTCATCTGGCTGCGTGCCCGCCCGCGCGTGGACCTCGTGCCCATTTCTTTATGCCCTTCATTGCAGTATCTCTCAACCCCGTAGCCCACTAGTAGGCTAGTAGCTCGCTCTATGCAATCCGACGACCTCTGTTTTCTGGTCCCTACCAGTAGCACGTGCATTGTTATCTCTCGCACCGCTAGCCATACGATCCTACTACCTCAGCTGGTCCATAGCACTAGCACGTGTGTAAGCAAGGATCTTTCTTCATTCATTTAAAAAAGAAAGGATCTTTCTTCATTAAACCTTTTTATAGTATTAATAAATACTCCCCCGTTCATAAAAAACATGCAATTATGAGACCCGTGCTGGTTAAATTGATTCAACTTTGATCAAGATTATAATAAAAAATATTAATATTTATGTCGTTAAATAAAATTACTATGAAAATATATTCTATTACTAATTTAATGTATATTTTTTATATCAAGAATGTTAGTATACTCCGTACTTTTTAATATAACTTCGGTGAAAGTTCGAATTGTTTGACCCCTCGATAAGCGAGAATTGCATGTTTTGTTGGACGGAGGGAATATATATATTTTCTACTTAAAACAACCATCATATTAGAGGGTGGTGGTTCCAGGCGGGGGTTAAGGCAGAAAGAAGGACGAGCATGCAAGCACACTACCACACTACTAGAGAACATACCTTCGGTCGATTAGCAAAATCAGTATTAGTCTCGGCAAAATTTGTGCCCGGAACTAGAAAACTCTTTAGTCCCGGTTGGTATCCAGCCGGGGCTAAATGTTGGCATTTGGCCCCGGCCAGAAACAGGGACCGGGACTAAATTTCTCTTCGCATATTTGAACTGTTCTTCCACCTCCAGCTGAGCCTGAGCTCTCTCACTATTCTCATTGTCTCCTTGCTTGTTCTTGCTTAATTGCTCTCTTCTCCTGCGTTTTTTTGATAACACATCTTCGGCGATTGATCTATTTCAACACATCTACGCCACCATCGACTCGTTCAAAGGTTACTAGCTTCATCCTCTCATATTTTTAGCTGTCGCATATATATGTGGTTTTTGAATTGTGCTTTCTACACTATTTTGAGTTCCATTCACTTGATAGTTTGAATATTTTGATGAAAAAATTAAGTTAGTACCCTAGAAAGTAGTACTGTAAATGTGACTGTTTAGTTAGTTTATTTAAATTATTTAGAGAAATAGAGATCATTTAAATCATTTGTTTATAAAAATTAGAAATATATAATACTTTAATTTATAAAATGTAGCCGGGTTAATTATTTCATTAAAGTTAGTATAATGCTAGTATGCATATCACATTTTGTGAATTAGTTAGAGAAAATAGAGAACATTGAGGATTTTTTTCTTGGGATATCACCTCCTCCTCCTCATCATCAACTTAACCCTAGGTGTGTATGAAATGGAATGAAACATTTTTTCACTAGTTAATAGTATTGGTGTGTTAAATAAATGGATACTCATACCATGTTGTTTTCAAAGTAGGACCTCCCTCAACCTAAGTCCAATTATCCATTCACCACATGATCACAGTGTTGCGGCCGATGGCGATGCAATAGAAGATCCAACACGACAGGATCCATCACCGCCACCGGCCCCATCTCTTGCACGATGGGATCCAACACTGCAACCGGCCCCACCTTCTCCTCCATGACAGGATCCATCACCGCCACCGGCCCCACCATCTCCTACACGACGGGAACCAACACCGCCACCGGCCCCATCTCTCGCACGACGTGATCCAACACCGTCACCTGCCCCATCTCCACAGCGGGGTCCAACGCCAAGACCAACAAAGAAGAGGCCCGTCACACAAACAAAGGCGTCAGCCCCACCACCTCCAAAGAAGACAGCCTTTGTGAGAAAACCAGCTATTCCCAAGATGACAAAACTTCCCTATGACAAGACCGACGAGGAGAATAGAGTCGCAGTCTAAAAAGATGTGAACCTATTCTTCGAGGTCACCATTGCTAGAAGTCGAGCGAAGCAAAACCCGGAGAAGCCGTAACTTTTCGTACGTCCTAAAAAAGTAAGGCAAACTATGGACGCTCACCAGAAAAAGGTACAAATCAGACTATGATCACACGCTCAACAAATCAATTGAGGAGGCGAAGAAGACAAAGAAGAGAGCAGGAAATAGGGTTGCACAGCTCGGGGAATAAACATAGCAATCAGTGCCCCCCTCTAGTTGTTGGGAATGAATATGGTACAAACATGGACATGCTACAACAGACATATGGAGACGTGGATCCTGAGCAAATGCTCAAATTTTTCGCGGAAACTGGTCTAAATGTGGAGAACATACTCGAACAAGCATGCATCAAAAGTGCTCCAAAAGTTGTTCAATGGAAGAGGGCATATGTATATGGTCAGAGTCTATACAACCCTGCGACCCTGAGGAATCTTGGTACGTAAATGTACTTGCTAAATCAGTGGTACCTAACGGCGTGTCGCAAAAAAACTGATGACTATATTTGTGTCAGAATTAGAGACCATGATTACTTTCGTGGTGATGACATTATATTTGTTCAGTTTAATGAGTTACATCAGCTCTGCCACATGGACACTTTGGACAAATCTCTCGTCAGCTGCTTTTGCCTATAAGTGATTATTTCTTTTAATAATCTCACTCTAGCTTATGTATATGTATAAGTAATTATCCTCACACTAGCAAGCGTGTCTATACATATGCAGAAACATGATGAGAGAACTCAGACGTAAAAATGATAAGGATATTATGACGGACCAGAATGTCAGAGATATCATCAATAGATGATTACTCAGACCAGTCCTGTGAAGTCATGAGGAGATCTGAAGACATGATGCAAAGCAACATGGACTTGGACTCTTATTGTAACTTAGTCGGACTACTGAAGGAAGTCTTGTATTAGAATAGGACTCCTCTGTTGTAACCGAATAGGACTCGGTATGCACTATGCTCTACCAGACTATATAAGGAGAAGCAGGCGCATACCCTTACCATCGAATCTTGAATCATAACACAAGGCATACGCCACAACTGGACGTAAGGTATTACACTATTTAGCGGCCTGAACCAGTATAAATCGCTGTCTCTGTGTTCTCATCGAGTCCTACGAACGGTGATCCCCACCGAACAAATCGTCTCGAGTAATCTCGTGACAAGTTGCCGGTTAACAAACACCAACAGCTGGCGCGCCAGGAAGGGCTCTCGGTGATTCCACACTCAAGAGCTCGACAAACCACATCATCATGTTCCCGGCGGGATCAATTTTCGTCTTTGGCTCATGGACTTGCATCGCAGATGACCAAGGAAAGTTGCATCGACACCTTCAGCCTGAATCAGAGGCACAAGCTGCGGATACATGGGTGTATGCCGGATCTTGAGATGATGAGTGATTGTCAACTGGTATGATGCACATGTTCTTTGGCTTGTGTTGTGCAGGTGTTGAGCTCAGAGACGGTGATCGAAGGCAAGGTGAAGGTCAAGTAGAGACGTGCCGTGCCGATGAATCCGGAGCGGTGAAGGGCGGACGTGAGGCTTGGACTGACGGACCGGTGGTCTGAGGATTAGCCATGGTGGCTGACAGCCTGGGACAACGACAAGTGAATACTTGCGGGTGGACAGGGTGCATGGGCGGTGCATCCCTCTACGGCGTCAGTTTGGTGGTTGAGCCACAGAAAAACCACCGAGTGGACGGATTCCAGGTTTGGGCCTCAAAACCTGGGTGCGGCCAATTTCTGAGTTTGGGCCACAAAACTCGGGCTGAGGACGGTTTCCAGGTTTGGGCCTCAAAACTTAGGTGCTGGCGGGTTTCTGAGTTTGGGCCACAAAACTCAGCCGATGGACGACAGGTTTCCCGGTTTCGGCCTCAAAACCAGGGGAAGGCCCAGGTTTCCCGGTTTCGGCCTCAAAACCGGGGGGAGGTCCATGAAAAGGACGGGAGGCGGCACGTGGCGGCATCCGGTGAGGTCACGTCGAGGCGAAGCTACCTGATGAGCGGGTGTGGCCGTCGGATCAACATCAACTTTGAGTTGGACATGAATACCCTTAGGGTTAGCCTGCTCGCTCATTAGTAGTAGGGGTAGAATGGGAATAATTGTATTAGGCTATATTAGGAGAGGCAGCCCCTCCCTCCAAACCATCTCAGCCATTTGCTACTTTCCCTTAGGGTTTCTTGCTTCCCATTCCCTGCTGTAGCTACTGAGATCCGCAGAGACGGTGAATCATACCTCTGTGTATTTGGATTTTGCGGAAACGGGACCGGATTCCCGTTGTCTCCTCGTGGGGATGAATTTCGGCTAGGAATTGAGATTGTGATTCGCGTTCTTGAGTTGTTCTTCGCATTTTCCTTTTTGTCTCAATTTTTCCCATCTCTCGATCTCCCTCTACGCTGCGTCTTTTTCGAATCCACTTGAATCAACTTGTTCTTTGATGTGAGGAGAACATTTCCACCCAAGGAATTCATCTCAATCCTCACGAACAAGTAGATCGGGTCGATTCAAGTTTCATGGCGACTTTTTTATTTCTACACCTTCCCTTTTGATTTCCCAGAGTTTGAGTTAATTTGAGCGGATGATCTCTTAGGGATAGTCTTCCAACTACCTAAGGATCATTTCCTGCAAGTTTGAGATCAAAGGATTTTGATTTGGTTTGGATTCGAGAAGATTTGGGAGATGGGCAACCGAAATCGCCCTCTCTACAAGGTCGCGGATAGTTCGCCGCTATAGGCGCAGACAGTCCGGGCGTCGGGGGCGAGCCTGTTCAGTGGCTGCATGTCTCGGTGCATTTTAGCTCGGGTGAGCGACGGACAGTCCGGCGTTGGGGACCGCAGATAGTCTGGGCCTGAGCAGGAGGTGTTCAGTAGACTTGCTGTTTTGCTCTCTTGGCTGGCGGACATTCCGCCACAGGCTCGCGGACAGTCCGACACAGGGCGTATAGTCCAGGACTGGGAGTCCGGACATTCCGGGAATCCGGAGTCAAGCACTGTTTAGTGCGTTTGCTCTCCCGGCTTTCTCACTTCATTTCCGGACTTCTCGTTTGCTTCTATAGTTCACCAAGGAACCTCTCTAGGTATCTTTGCTACTCGTTAGCATCGGTATTTGGAGGAATTTCGACGTAGCCTTCCATCTACGTTCGGAAGTGGGTTTTTGGGCTTGAACTTGACTAGGAGTTTGTGAGTCTCGGGTTGCTTGTTCTTGTGGTGCTTCGCTGTGATCCTAGGGATCATCCACTCTCTCTTTGTGGGTTGTGGGCATCACGTTCTTGCTCGAAGCTTTTGGGGTTGATCTTTGGGACAAAGGCCAGAGTTCTGAAAGAAATTTTTAGGCTCCCATTCACCCCCTCTGGTCGCTTTCTGGTAGCGTTCTTGGTCCTTCAATTGGTATCGGAGCAGGTTAAGGATCTTCCACCTTAGCCGGTTCTAGATCCACAGAAGGCGAAATGGATCGCAGCATGGGCAAACCGCAGTTTTTCGATGGGACGAACTATGCGTATTGGAAGATACGCATGTCGGCCTATCTTTAGAGCATGGGTGCTTCGATTTGGGATATTTGCAACTCTACTGATTACGTGACCTTGGCTGCTCGTGTGACTCAACATCAGATCGATAAGCACGATGCCAATAGCCGAGCCCGTAATGCTCTTTTCTCCTGTTTGAGCATGTCTGAGTTTGATCGCGTTTCTCACCTGGCTACGGCGCGGGAGATTTAGGCGTCTCTCATGCGTTTTCATGAGGGAACCACTCAAGTCAAAACCCGTCTCTACGAGTCGCACAAGCGAGAGTATGAGAACTTTCGACACATGCCTGGCGAGAGCATAGAAAGTTTATTCGCTCGCTTTCAGGTGATTGTCAACAAGATGAGGGCTAGCAAGGAGCTGTTGCCTTTCTACGATCATGAGAGGGCTCTCAAGCTTCTTCATACTCTCGATCGGTCGGTGTGGGACTCTAAGGTTCAAGCGATCATCGAATCACCTAACTATGAGACTCTCACGTGTGACGAGCTCTTTAGTAAGCTCAAGTTCAGTGAGATTGACGCCATGGAGAGGGCTTCTTATGAAAATCCTTCTGGCCTGTGATGGCTTTGGTTTCTGGCTCTTCTGCTAACCCCTCTGGAGGCTTTGAATTGTCTTTTCTTCTTGTCACAGAGGAGCAACTGGAGTTCATGGCGGACGACGAGTTGGCTCTGCTTGCCAACCGGTTCTCACGGTTCCACAACAACCGCATGAACCATCGCCGCGGAGGAGGATGAGGTGGCTGTTACGAGTGTGGAGGCTCGGACCACTTCATCGCCAATTGCCCGTAAAAGAACAAGCAAGCTTTCGGCAAGGCGGGTCACGACCACAATTATGACTCCGACAAGCGCAAGGAGAAGTACGTCCCCGCAAAACACAAGCGGAGGGGCGGCTTCAACAAGGAGTACAATAAGGAGAAGTACTTGGAGAAGGCCTAGGCCGAGCAGCGTGCCTTCTTCGCTACGCTCAGCGACATCGACGACTCGGACGACGACTCCATTGCTTCAAGCGATGATGAGTCTGAGAAGAAGAAGACCGAGGACAAGCTAAACGGTCTGTGCTTCTTCGTCGACGACGAGGGCTTCTGCACCATGGCCCTCGGCGATGAGGTCAACTGCGAGATGGAGGAGATCCCTCAGAACGACGACGACGACTCCTCCCAGGTACCTCAGACCCCCAATGAGCTTTCTGCTGAGGTCGATAAACTTACTGCTGCCCTTCTCAGTCAAGATAAGCTTCTTAGATGTGCTGCTAGAGAGAGGAAGGAGTTTAGACAGAAGTGGGAGGATGCGGTGAAGGAGCTTGAGTCTATCAAGGCTATCGTTGTTGTAACTGAGGAGGATGAGTGTGAGATGTGCTCCAAGCACATGACTGACCTTCTCACTTTGAGGGGGAAGTATGTTGCTTTGGTTAGAGAGGTGGATGAGCTTAGGGCTAGACCCATGTTGCTAGGTGCGTGCAAGTCTTGTGCAGGCTTGCAATTCGAGTTGGTAGAGAAGAATGCCAAGATTGTGTCTCTTGTGAAGGCCAACTCAGATAGCATTTGTGTGTCTAGGTGTGCCTTGTGTGAGGGTTTGGAGATGGAGATTGCAAACGTGAAGCATGACAAGATGCAAACCGAGAAAGAAAACACATACCTTCGGACCATCTTGTCATGGTTGTCTTGTGGTGAGCCGCAACTTGGGATGATGATTGCCCAATTCAAACGTGCTGCTGGAGGGCCTGGTGTTGGTTTTGCTCAGGGTGTGGAGTGTGCTACATCTTTTGGGAAGGTTGGAGAGTTTAGTGGTCTTAAGCCGAGTGAGAAGCCCAACTCCACCACTATTCCCAAACTAACCAAGATTCCCCCCAAAGAGCCTCTCAAACCTAACACCAAAGATGGAGTGTTTGGGGAACCTCCGAGAGCTCCACCCAAGAAACAAACTTGGGCTCCAAAACCCAATCACCTAAGGAACAAGCTAGATACCATGCCACCAATTATGAGGAGCTCATGCCACAAAAGAGCCAAGTGATCCATACCCAATACCGTGAGTACCAACAACCCCCTATGAGAGCGGTGAGGTACCACTGTGAGCACTGTGGGAGAGATGGACACTTGAGGGAGTTTTTCTTTCGGCGCAAGAGAGAGAGGAGCGTCGTGCAAAGAAGATGAACAACTCAGACATGTACCATCCTTTCCATGATGTACATGTGCCGAAGGTTCAAAGGAGGGCTGCTAGGCCTAGAGGTCCAAAACCTCAAGGTCCTAGGCCACAAGGAGGTTTTGCCTAGCGGGAGCCTAGTTTTGTAGGCTATGGACCCCATGACAGTGGCTTTGTTGTTGAGCGTTACCCCCCACCGCGTTTTGACTATCACGATAGACGCTCTTCCCTTAGCGGACCACGTTTTCCTATGTGTGGTGATCGCTATCCCCGTAGGCGTGCTAGGAATGGTTTTTCTACTAACCATTCTTTTGAGCAGCCGGGACAACACCGGTACACTTCCCATTTTACTCACCCCAGTGTTGGACCGTATGCTCACCCTATGTCTTTTTATTGATGTAGGTAAGACGATTGGAGAATGTTTGGTTGGTGGATTCCGGATGCTCAAGGCATATGACCGGAAACTCCAAGTGGTTCTCCAGTCTTAGTCCAGTCACCGGAAGGAGTTTATTACCTTCGGTGACAATAGCAAAGGTAAGGTGCTATCTCGTGGTTCTGTGCGAGTTAATGAGCATTTTGTCCTTCGTGATGTTGCTCTTGTTTCAAACTTGCATTTTAACCTTCTTTCTGTTTCGCAACTTTTTGAGGATGACTATGAGATTCGTTTTAAGCCAAATCTCAGTCGTATTTTAGATCCTCAGGGCAATCTTGTATGTTTGATTTTGCCCTTTGGGAAAGTCTTTCATGCGAGTTTCTCAGAGTCTTTTGGCATTTCTCGTTGTCTTTTGGCTGGACCCTCCTCCTCTGATCTTTGGAAGTGGCATAGGAGACTTGGTCACTTGAGCTTCAACTTGCTTGCAAGGCTTAGTTCACTTGGCCTAATCCGAGGATTGCCCAAGTTACACATGGAGAAGGATCTTGTTTGCCATTCTTGTAGACATGGAAAAATGGTTGCTGCTCCCCACCATCCTGTGAACCAAGTTATGACCAAGCGCCCTGGAGAGCTTTTGCATATGGACCTTGTAGGTCCGGCTTGAGTGAGCTCAGTTGGTGAGAAGTGGTATGTGCTTGTTGTTGTTGACGATTTTTTGAGATATTCATGGGTTTTCTTTTTAGCTGAGAAAACTGAGACTTTCTCTTTTACTCGCAATCTGATTTTGCGTCTTCAGAACGAGTTCCCTAAGAACTCGACGAGAGCTATTCGTAGCGATAATGGTTCCGAGTTTAAGAACTCAGATTTTGAAAAGTTTTGTAACTCCTTGGGTTTATAGCATCAGTTTTCTTCCACCTACACACCGCCACAAAATGGTGTTGGAGAGAGGAAAAATTGGACCCTTGTTGAGATGGCTAGGACGATGCTCGATGAGCATAGGACTCCTAGGCGGTATTGGGTCGAAGCTATTAACATTGCATGCTATATTTCCAATCGCATTTTTCTCCGTGCTTTCTTGAAAAAGACCTCTTACGAGTTGTGATTTGGGAAGAAACCCAAAGTGAGTTTTTTAGAGTTTTTGGTTGCCACTATTTTATACTTAAGAAAGGCAATTTGGACAAGTTTGAGTCTCGCTCTTCTGACGGTGTATTTTTGGGTTATGGTAATCATACTCGTGCATATCGTGTACTTAACCTGGATACTAACCGAGTCATGGAGACATCCGATGTTACCTTCAACGAGACCATGCATTGTCCTTCTTCTAGATTTGAGCGTGCAGGTGATCACGAGGTTGGCGAACCTCTTTTTGATGATGAGGAAGAAGGTGCTGAAGGGATTGATGATCCAGCACTTCCTCCACCTGCTGTGCCAATTGGGTCGACTTCAACCACGACTGCTCGCGGCCCCGACCCGTCTTCTTCCACTACATGGGGGTCGTGTGATCCACCACCTCGGGGTGTACCACTTGTACCCGAGGAGGCACCAACTACTGTTGAGGGGGAGGTCACTTCTGCAAGGGAGGCGCCATGACACATTCAGCGCCAACACCCTCCGCAACAGATGATCGGCAACATCCACGAACGCTTCACTCGGTCAAGGTCACAACAAATCTCTCACTTTGCTCATTATGCATTTGTTGCTGATTTTGAACCCCGATATGTTGGACACGCTTTATCTGATCCGGATTGGGTCAATGCCATGCATGAGGAGCTTGAAAATTTTGAGAGAAATCGGGTTTGGGTTCTTGTCCCTCTTCCTCCTGAGTGTCACCCTATTGGGAAAAAATAGGTTTTCAAAACAAACAAGGAGAGGATGGCCATGTTGTGAGAAATAAGGCTAGACTTGGATGTTGCCAATCATCTGTTGAGGTGGGTGTTGGCGCTGAATGTGTCGTGGAGCCTCCCTTGCAGAAGTGACCTCCCCGTCAATAGTAGCTGGTGCCTCCTCGCGTACATGTGGTACAACTCGAGATGTTGGATCACACGACCCCCAAGTAGTCGACGAAGAGGAGTTGGGGCCGTGAGTCGTCGTAGTAGAAGCCGATCCTAGCGGCACAACAGGCGGAGGTAGTGCTGGATCATCAATCCCTTCAGCACCTTCTTCCTCATCATCAAAAAGAGGTTCGCCAACCTCGTGATCACCTGCACGCTCAAATCTAGAAGAAGGACAATGCATGGTCTCGTCGAAGGTGACATCGGATGTCTCCATGACTCGGTTAGTATCAAGGTTAAGTACACGATATGCACGAGTATGATTACCATAACCCAAAAATACACTGTTAGAAGAGCGAGACTCAAACTTGTCCAAGTTGCCTTTCTTGAGTATAAAACAGTGGCAACCAAAAACACTAAAATAACTCACTTTGGGTTGCTTCCCAAATCGCAATTCATAAGAAGTTTTCTTTAAGAAGGCACGGAGAAAAATGCGATTGGAAATATAGCATGCAATGTTTATAGCTTCAGCCCAATACCGCCTAGGAGTCCTATGCTCATCGAGCATCGTCCTGGCCATCTCTACAAGGGTCCAATTTTTCCTCTCTCTAGCAGCACGTCTAAGTAGCTTATCTTGACTAAGGAGGGCGACAGTAAGTTTATCGACCTCAATAGAAAGCTCATCAGGTCTCTGAGGTACCTGGGAGTCGTCGTCGTCGTCGTCGTCGTTCTGAGGGATCTCCTCCTGCTCGCAGTTGACCTCATCACCGAGGGCCATGGTGCAGAAGCCCTCGTCGTCGGCAAAGAAGCACAGACCGTTCAGCTTGTCCTTGATCTTCTTCTTCTCGGACTCATCATCTCTTGAAGCAGTAGAGTCATCGTCTAATTCATCGACGTCGCTGAGCATGGCGAAGAAAGCACGCTGCTCGGCCTGGGCCTTCTCCAAGTGCTTCTCCTTGATGTACTCCTTGTTGAAGTCGCCCCTTCGCTTGTGCTTTGCGGGGACGTACTTCTCCTTGCGCTTGCCGGAGTCGTACTTGTGGCCGTGATCCGCCTTGCTAAAAGCTTGCTTGTTCTTCTTCGGGCAATTGGCGATGAAGTGGTCCGAGCCTCCACACTCGTAGCAACCACCTCGTCCTCCTCCGCGGTGATGGTTCATGTGGTTGTTGTGGAACCGTGAGAACCGGTTGGCAAGCAGGGCCAACTCTTCGTCCGCCATGAACTCTAGCTGCTCTTTTGTGACAGAAAGAAGAGAAGACAATGCAAAGCCTCCAGAGGGGTTAGCAGAAGAGCCAAAAACCAAAGCCATCGACGGGCTAGAAGGATTTTAATAAGAAGCCCTCGCCATGGCGTCAATCTCACTAGACTTGAGCTTACTAAAGAGCTCGTCGCACGTGAGAGTCTCATAGTTAGGCGATTCGATGACCGCCTGAACCTTAGAGTCCCACACCGACCGATCGAGAGTATGAAGAAGCTTGAGAGCCCTATCATGATCGTCGAAAGGCAACAACTCCTTGTTAGCCCTCATCATGTTGACAATTACCTGAAAGCGAGCGAATAAACTTTCTATGCTCTCGCCAGGCATGTGTCAAAAATTCTCATACTCTCGCTTGTGTGACTCGTAGAGACGGGTTTTGACTTGAGTGGTTCCCTCGTGAAAACGCATTAGAGTCGCCCAAATCTCCCAAGCCGTAGCGAGGTGGGAAACGCAATCAAACTGAGACATGCTCAAACCGGAGAAAAGAGCATTACAGGCTCGGCTATTTGCATCGTGTTCATCGATCTGATGCTGAGTCACACGAGCAGCCAAGACCACGTAATCAGCAGAGTTGCAAATATCCGAGATGGAAGCACCCATACTCTGAAGATAGGCCGACATGCGTATCTTCCAATACGCATAGTTCGTACCATCGAAAAACGATGGTTTGCCCATGCCGCGATCCTTGTCGCCTTCTGTGGATCTGGAACCGGCTAAGGTGAAAGATCCTTAACCTGCTCTGATACCAATTGAAGGACCGAGAATGCTACCAGAAAGCGACCAGGGGGGGGGGGTGAATGGGAGCCTAAAAATTTCTTCCGAAACTCCGGTCTCTGTCCCAAAAATCAACCCCCAAAAACTCTGAGCAAACCAAGATGCCCACGACCCTCAGAAGGAGAGTGGATGATCCCAAGGATCACAGTGAGGCACCACAAGAACGAGCAACCCAAGACTCACAAACTCCGAGTCAAGTTCAAGTCCAAAAACCCACTCCCAAACGTAGATAGACGGCTACGTCGGGATTCTTCTAAATACCTATGCTAACAAGTAGCAAAGATACCTAGAGAGGTTCCTAGGTGAACTCTAGGAGCAAATGAGAAGTCCGGAAATGAAGCGGAAAAGCCGGGAGAGCAAACGCAAGAAAACTCAACACACAACAGTATCCCGGATTGTCCGCAGGTACGGTCCCGGACTGTCCGCGCCTGTGTCGGACTATCCGCGGTCTGGTGGCGGACTGTCCGCCGGCCAATGTCCCCAAAACAAAGTGTTGCTAAAAGTCCCCTGGACGTTCCCGGACTGTCTGCGAGTCCCAATGGCGGACTATCCTCCGGTCAAATCAAAACACTGTGCACCACAACGAACAGCCACTACTCGGCTGAGTCCCGATGCCCGGACTGTCCGCGCCCCAAACGACGGACTGTCCGCGGCTATGCAGAGAGGGCGATTTCGGTCGCCCTTCTCTCAAATCTCCTCAAATCTGAGCCAAATCAAAATCCCTTGATCCCAAACTTGAAGGAAATGATTCCTAGGTAGTTAAAAGACTATCCCTAAGAAATCATCCGCTCAAATCAACTCAAACTCTGAGAAATCAAAAGGGAATGTGTAGGAACGAAAAAGTGGTCACGAAACTTGAATCGACCCGATCTACTTGTTTGTGAGGATAGAGATGAATTCCTTCGGTGGAAATGTTCTCCTCACATCAAAGAACAAGTTGATTCAAGTGGATTCGAAAAAGACACAACGAGGAGGGAGATCGAGTGACGGGAAAATCATGGAGAAAAGAAGAATGTGAAGAACAAGTTCCAAACGCAAATCACAATCATGATTGTCAGCCAAAATTCATCCCCACGAGGAGACAACAGGAATCCGATCCCGTTTCCGCAAAGTCCAAATACACAGAGGTATGATTCACCGTTTCTACGGATCTCAGTAGCTACAACAGGGAATGAGAGAACAGGAAACCCTAAGTGAAAGTAGCAAATGGCTGAGATAGTTTGGAGGGAGGGGCTGCCTCTCCTAATATAGCCTAATACAATTATTCCCCTTCTACCCCTACTGCTAATGAGCGAGCAGGCTAACCCTAAAGGTATTCCTGACCAACTCAAAGTGTAGTCGATCCGACGGCCACGCCCGCACATCAGGTAGCTTCGCCTCGACGCGACCTCACCGGATGCCGCCACGTGCCGCCTCGCGCCTTCCGTCGTTTTCATGGACCTCCCCCCAGTTTTGAGGCTGAAACTGGGAAACCTAGGCCTTCCCCCGGTTTTGAGACCGAAACCGGGAAACCTGTCGTCCATCGGCTGAGTTTTGTGGCCCAAACTCAGAAACCCGCCAGCACCCAGGTTTTGAGGCCCAAACCTGGAAACCGTCCTCAGCCCGAGTTTTGTGACCCAAACTCGGAAACTGGCCACACCCAGGTTTTGAGGCCCAAACCTGGAAACCGTCCACTCGGTGGTTTTTCTGTGGCTCAACCACCAAACCGACGCCGTAGAGGGATGCACCCCCGTGCACCCCATCCACCCGCAAGTCTTCACTTGTCGCTGCCCTAGGCTGTCAACCACCACGACTGATCCTCAGGCCACCGGTCCGTCAGTCCAAGCCTCACGCTCGCCCTTCACCGCTCTGGGTCCATCGGCACGACACGTCTCTACTTAACCTTCACCTTGCCTTCGATCACTGTCTCTGAGCTCAACACCTGCACAACACAAGCCAAAGAACATGCGCATCATACCAGTTGACAATCACTCATCATCTCAAGATCCGACATACATGGGTGTGTATGCTGGATCTTGAGATGATGAGTGATTGTCAACTGGTATTGCGGATACATGGGTGTATGCCGAGTCTCGAGTGATGAGTGATTGTCAACGGGTTTGATCGCAGGTTCTTTGGCTTGTGTTGTGCAGGTGTCGAGCACAGAGACAGTGATCGAGGGCAAGGTGAAGGTCAACTAGAGACGTGCCGTGCCGACGGACCGGGAGCGGTGAAGGGCGGACGTGAGGCTTGAACTGAGGGACCGGTGGCCTGAGGATCAGCTGTGGCGGCTGGCAGCCTGGGACAGCAACGAGCGAAGACTTGCAGGACATGGTGTTGCTCGGGTCGAGGACCGGGGGACACGTGTCGGTGGACAGGGTGCACGGGCGGTGCATCCCCTCAACGGCTCGGTTTGGTGGTTGAGCCACAGAAAAACCACCGAGTGGACGGTTTCCAGGTTTGGGCCTCAAAACCTGGGTGCTGATGGTTTCCGAGTTTGGGCCACAAAACTCGGGCTGAGGACGGTTTCCAGGTTTGGGCCTCAAAACCTGGGTGCTGCGGATTTGCTGAGTTTGGGCCACAAAACTCAGGCTATGGTCGGCTGGTTTCCCGGTTTGGGCCTCAAAACCGGGGGTTGGCTGTGAAGGCTGGTTTCCCGGTTTGGGCCACAAAATCGAGGGTGCGACGTCCGGGAAAAGGACAAGCAGAGCGATGGCGGCACGTGGCGGCAATCGGTGAGGTTGCGTCGAGGAAACGCTACCAGTTGTGCGGGCATGGCCGTCGGATCCACCTACCACGAGTTGACCTAGAATAACCTTAGGGTTTAGCTGGTTCGCTCTGTAAGTAGTTAGGGGTAGAGTGGGAATTAGGAATAGTTAGAATTAGGATAAGTAGGGGGAAAAACCCACCTCCCCATCGATCTCAGTCATTTGCTCTTTCACTCCTAGGGTTTCCTGCTCTCCCTATTCCCTGCTGTAGCGAACTGAGATCCACAGAGAAGAGAACCATACCTCTGTGCCCGTGAGATTTTGAGGAAGTGAGACCGTAATCTCACTATTGTAGCGTGTGGTAGCCACACGGTTGCAAATTCTTGGTTGTGATTCGTGTTTTGTTTGTGTTCTTCGCGGATTGCTTTTCTCCACGTTTTTTCCGTCGATCGATCTCTTTGCTTGGTGCGTCTTTCGCAAATCCATTTGAACCAAGTTGTTCTAGATCGTGAGGCACTTCTTTCCACCGAAGGAAATCAACTCTAACCTCAGTCGATTTTTGTTTCGGATCAAGTTTTGCTCTTGTGTCCCGAATTCTTCCAATTCACCGATTTGGAGTTAGGTTCGAGCCATGATTTCTTTAGGATAGCTCGCTAACCTCCTTGGAACTCCTCATACCAAGTCTAAGCCTTAGTGCATTTGATTCGGAGGAGATCAGGTGATTTTCGCGGAAGAACAGTGCAGTATCGGGACCATCGGACGCTGTGTTCTTGAGCATCGGACGCTGAGTCGTTTCCATCGGAGCGTCCGGTGCCACGTGTCGTCTGACAGTGTTTTTGAAGGAGCATCGGACGCTGACCATCGGAGCGTCCGTTGCCATCGGACGCGCCGGGGGACTAGCATCGGACGCTAGGGTTTCACTGTAGCAGCATCCAATGCCAGTCCAGTAAGGTTCCAGAGAGGTCCTATTTGCATCGGACGCGTCCGGTGCTAAGACATCGGACGCAGGCCAGCGTCCGATGCAACTGTTTTCGCGCAGTTTTGTCCGTAGTTTGTTCGTTCGACATTCGATTTGAGATCTGCTTGTTGCGTTGGATTCCTGACTTCATGCTCTACAGAAATCGGGTTTCTCGCGTTGCTCGGGGGAGGTTGAGGTTACCCAAAGTTCATCCTGTCACTAGTTGACCTGCGTGAACTTGGGCGAGGGAATTTTTGTGGTGTCCCGCTGTGTTCCTAGGGAACATCCACCCATTCTCTTGGGCCGTGGACATCACGCGCATCGGTTTTGCTCTTGTGGTTGATTTTTGGGACAGAGGCTTAAAGTTTCTAAAAGGAAATTTAAAGCTCCCATTCACCCTCCTCTGGTCGCTTTCTGGTTGCATTCTCGGTCCTTCAGGTATGATGTGCATGTTCTTTGGCTTGTGTTTTGCAGGTGTTGAGCTCAGAGACGGTGATCGAAGGCAAGGTGAAGGTCAAGTAGAGACGTGTCGTGCCGATGGACCCGGAGCGGTGAAGGGCGGACGTGAGGCTTGGACTGACGGACCGGTGGCCTGAGGATCAGCCATGGTGGTTGACAGCCTGGGACAGTGTTGACACTCCTTAATGGAATCACTCTAAGATAGACTTCATAAACAATAACCTAGTGAAGGCACTAAGAAGTGTACGGGACACTACTAGCATCACTTAACGTCAAGTTGTCATCCCCAACATGAAACTAGCAATGTGATTATATCATGGCACTGACTTAAAGATAAATATTTACCCGCAAGCGCACAGATAAATACACCCGTTGTAGCAGCATTTTACCCAGAGATGTTCCAAGTATCGTTATTTATATTTAGCACTAGGAATGAAGTGAGATAAATAAGGACAAGAACTACTCTACATGTGGCGGAACCGTCCTGATTATAAGAGCTCAAGTACCGTCTGAGTCAAATCCGTGTGACTTCGACTCATACTTGAACCCATATAACCCCGGTAGTCCAGAAATCTCGAAGGATTTCTATCACCGTACAACATACAGGATCACATTGTTCAAGAATTACATTCGCAAAGATACATCACAGAGAACGAAACCGAATTTAAAGTATCAGAGTGCGAATTTAAAATAGAGTTATTACAATACCGAATTTAAAAGTGCGGAAGCTTAAATAAGTTTGAAACACGACCACTACACATGTGGTCCAAAAGAAACATTGTTTGACAAATCCAACTCAACACAACTCACTCTTCCCTTTTTAGATAATGTGCCACTAGGAGTCTCAGACCAGCAAAAGAAAAGGGGAAGCTTCTGGACGACCCTGCCCTGGGCCTACTCCTCATCACCTTCCACCGGGTAGAGGCAGTGCTTACAATAGCCAAAGTAGACCTGGCCATTTGCAATAAACGGGATAAACCCTGAGTACGGGAATGTACTCAGCTAGACTTACCCGTCCAACTGAAAATAAAGACACCAAGGGTATGCAAGGCCTTTTTGGGTGGATCTGGGATCTTTAGTTGCGAAAAGCTCAAATTAAGATAAGTGAGGATTTAATGATATTGCTGAGCTGTCATTTTTAGACCTATTTCTTTACTCTAGGTTTGCACCTGAACTATTGCACACACTTGAGTCTAACAAACAATAATATAACCATATCCAGTTGACTTCTCCACATTTTTAGTTGAACCTTTAAAACATCACATGGAGTTGTATCGTGGTGAAGCTCGCCATAGTTTCCCACTAACCGGGGGAGACGGCGACTCAAATCGAATTCCAAACTAGCTGGTGAAAGACCTTTAATTCCAGCCCACACTTTCCCCGTCGGGTCCATGAATTGGGCAACCGCTCGATGCTTGTTCATGGTGGTAATCGTCGCAGTTCAAGCACGGACCGCCCAATTGGAACCTGGCGATGGCCTCACGCGGCAGATCGCAATTTCCATACTAGAGGGCGCGACACGGGTCGAAACCGGCCTGAACCGCTTCTAACCGGCTTTGGGGTCGATGATTACGGCACCGACTTATCCCTAAGTAAAAGGGCGCGTTCAAAAATGAACGAGGGCCAACATCGATACAAACCTACACGATCCAACGGACGGACTGCCCCCAAGTTCCAACTTGGTGCTCTGCCTTCCAGTTGATCGTATTTCATTACTACTCAGGTTCTTTTCCATGATAGCAAATATAGCCAACCATGATCCGGTAACTACCCATCAGGGTATTACGGAAACATTCTTAACTACTACTTTTATTAAGCAAGCTAAGCAATTCTACATGGTAACTAAATAACAGGATAACAAGGTAGATATTGATCAATAACCAAGGAATGGTAATGCAGCAAGTAGGATTCATCCGAACTCCTAAACCTAATGCATCACAATATAAAAGGACTCAAGTAATTTCAATTGCAAAAGATAGGAGGCTTAATATGCTCCGGGGCTTGCCTTAAGAGAAGACTGAGGCCTCGTAGGAGGGGCACTCAGGCAGGTTAGTGTCGGCTGCGGGGTCGGCTTCCTCGGCTTGATGCAGTTCCGGGATCTCCTGCTCGGCGCTTGTCTCCTGCTCTAGGTCTTGCTCCTGAACTGTCGATCCTATTGCAATACGGTTGAAAATAATAAATAAATAATGCGTAGTGTGAGATGGGGTGGTATGAGTGTAAATATTTCTTGCAAACCAACAAAACCAACTTGTTGAACCATTTTTGACATTGAGGTAAACACTCAATTATCTCATTAAAAAAATTTCATTAATCCACCTATTTCTTATTTAATAATTCAAAAGAAATTTGAGTTTGAACTGCAAGTGCATTTTTCTGGACTCAGAAAAATCCACAAAAATTCCAGAAGGCAAATGACATCTGCTGAACTTCACTGAATAATTTTCAGCTAGAAATAAAATAGAGAACTGCAGATATAAAAATAACAAATAAACTGCTCAAAAGGTGCTTTGAACTAACTTTTCACACAAAACGTGTTCAACAGCAGATTTCATAATTTTCCTAGCTTGATCTACTGATACACATTCTACTGTAGAAAACTTGCTGTCAGAGCATAAACATACAAGCCTACACAAAATAAACAAATCTATTCCAAATTAAACCCATTGAACTACATCCCTACTAGAAAAGGGTGCTAAACTCAATTTCATATTTTTCCCAGATTCTACTCCATATTCCATACTTATCAACAAAGTTCCACGAACAGAAACATTATATTATTTCTTACATGAATTTCCAAAGGAAAACACAGAAAGGTACATTTGTAAAGCAACTTCATATTCTTCCATACAACAGCTCATGTTTAACATTTTTCTTAGCCTGAACATGACATACAGAGACTACAAATTTTTTTCCACATTTTAGTTTGACATATTAAATACCTTAACACTTATTCTAAGAAATCAGTCAAAAAGGACTTTAAATCATAACAGAAACTTTTTCCACATAAATAGTGCATCATATATTTTTCACAGGTGCAAATCATGATAAGAAACCTACACAAATTTTCCCATGAATTAACTCAACCAGAAAACACCTATTTCCATTTATCTAAACAAAAGCTCACAAACTGAATTAAATAAAAACAGTAACAAAAACTTTCACCAAAAATACTTTCATATTTTTCCATGATAGATCTACTCATAAACAAGTTAACAAAACTGAAAGTACTTCATTGAACTTTTAAAACGAGCTACACAAAAATAACAAGCATTTCTAGAAAATAAAACAAAAAGGAAAACATATTTGAATCTTACCGGCTGGCCTGCGTGAACGTGGTCCATGGACCAGGTGAGGCTGACGCGCGGGGTCCGCTGGTCAATGGGACCCATCCGTCAGAGAGGGCGAAGCAGGGGAAGGTGTTGACCGGCAAAAGCTCGTCGATGGTGAGGTCGCCGACGGTGAGGCTACGCTCGATAGACTCGTCTCGACGAGGCGCATCCAGCGGTGGGGTCGGTTTGGCCAGAGGGTGACCGAAGCGTGCTGGCGGCGAGCGGTGGCGGACGGCGGCGGCGGCGACACACGGCTACGCCGTTTCCGGCGGTCGCCGGTGAAATTGGGGAAGGCGAAGGCTCACACGAACCCTAGAGAGGCTATCGGCGGGCTCGGATTGGCTCGGGAAGCTCCGAGGAAGCTTGGCCACGCGAGCGGCCATGGCGGACGGTGGCGGGGCTCAGCTAGGCCGTGTCCGGCGGTCGTCGGCCAAATTGGCGCGTGCGCAGTGCTTTGTGAACCCTAGGGAGCTATCGGAGGGCTCGGCTTGGCTCGGGAAGCTCCGAGGAAGCTTGGCCTCGGGCATGGCCTCGGCAGACAGCCATGGCGCTCGGCCGGGGAAGAAGAGGTGGGTGAGAGCGGTAGCGTTGAGGCTAGTCGGTGTTCTCACCTTGCCTTGGCTTGGTGATGCTCGACGGAGAAGAGGGGAAGCGAAGAAGCTTCGGTCGATGTAGAACAGTCGCGAGCTCCGGACGGCGCCGATGGCGACCGCGGCGGCGCTCCACAGACTTCGGTGTCGGCGAGGCTCGAGGGGTGGTGCTAACGCGAGCACCGGGTGTCTGGGGTGTGGGCGGAGAGGTTTGCGCGAGGAATTGGACGACGAGGCTCCGGCGTGGCCGGAATGGCGAAGGGGTTTTGCGGTGTCGAACGGCGGCGGGCGAGCGCTGGCGTTCGTTCGCGGAGAGGAGAGGGAGAGAGCTAGCGGGGGTGTTCGAATGAGCGGGTGAGTGAACGAGCGAAGGGAGTTGCTCGGTTTTGCTCGGCAGGGCGAAGGACGGCCGGTCGTGGCGGGGGCCACGACGTGGCGTGCGGCAGGCGATGTTGCGGCGGGCGAGGGCAGCGCGGCAGGCGAGGCGAGCAGAGAGTGGCCGGGGAGGATTGCTTGCGTGCTCGGGTGAGAGGGGATCGAGCGAGGAGTGGCCGGCGAGGATCCTCGGCAGGATGCGGCGGCCACGTGGCGGTTGCGGCCGGCGTACGGCGCGGCGGCGCTGTCGGGGCTGGCGTGCGCGGCGTGCGCGAGCGCGCGCGGGAGCAGGGCCAGGCGCGGCGCGGGCTTGGGCCGGAAAGGCCGAATGGGCCGAAAGGCTGGCGCCGGGAAAAGAATGGTTTTCCTTTTTTTTCTTTTTCCAAAACCTTTTCAAACTTTGACCATTCAAAAACAGTTTCAAAAACTCCAAACTAGACTTTGACCCAAAAATAAAAGTTGCTCAAAATAATTTTCTCTACAACTTTCATTTAAGACACTTTTTCGGAAAACCATTTTTACAACCTCCACATAAATAAAGCCAATTTTGAAACATACACCATTTTGCTTGCCTCATTTTTATCTGATAAACTATTTTGAATTAGGTCAAAATGCCAACATGAAAAGCACTCTACTCAATATTCTTTATTTTATAAACATATTTGCCAAGATAGAAATCCACTTAAACCATCAAGTCCAATAGAAATCCAAAATCCAAATAAACAAAAAGGCAAAAAGCACTCATATGCACATGAAATGATGCAATGCATTGCTTATGCATTTTGGTAGCTAAATGTGGTTCCTAATGCAGTGCTTGACACTTGGGTGTCACACTACACATGTGATAGGAGAATTGAGAACAAAGTAAGAACATACTCCTTTATCCTAAACAGGGATCAGTCACAATAATGAGGTACACTATAAATGATAAAAGATTAATATATGATAGTCCTTAGAGCATTTCAACTTAGACAAGGCATGCAGATTAGAATAGACATTATAAAGAAGTATTCCTAAGTTATTCTAATTATAAGTCATAGTATACATTGATTAGTGCAATTATATTTGGCAATCATTGGCTAGGTTATCCCATATTCACAATCAAGAGGCAATTCCATAGTAAAGGTGCCCAACAGAGTAACCCCTAAACCATGAGTTAACTGAGCCATACTGAACACTACATTCGGGAGATGGAATACAAAGGACTCAACAGGAATATCACACCCGCGATCTACCACTCTATCCGGAACATAGGACGCATTCGTAGATAAATAGTGTATAGGCACCACACCTACACAACATTTATCACCCACCCGTTGTACTTTAAGATGAGCGCTATACGAACATGAGTATAAATATGATGATAATCTATCTATGCCAAATATATAATCAAAGCATACTACAAGCAGTATAATTAAGAATATAGTAATTAATGTCTTAGTCATATCAATTATATCTAAACTATTATGAACTAGACTATGAACTAGCACACAATGATGGACAATATGATGAACTAGAACACATAGATGAACTAGAGTATAAACTAGAACACGAAGTAGAACTAGATTAAGAACTAGAAGATGAACTAGACGATGAACTAGAACTAGAACATGAACAATGAAGAACTAGAAGAACAATTATGAACTAGAAACATAATTAGATCCATAATGTTGATACAAGAGAGAAGATCTTGGGTTTACCGAGCCTTCTCGCGACTAGATCCGGAATCCAAGCGAAGCTTGCCTCTTCTAATTCTAATTCTATCTAGCTATGCCTAAGTTGATGTGGCTCTAAGGAAATTAGGGTTTCTGATTGATCCTCCTCCTCTTCTAATGTCTTGAGATCTGATGATGTCTGATGAGGGGGGTCTGGGGCTGCTTATATAGCCCTGAGCGATGAACCGTGGCCATTGGATCAAACCGACTTAAGGTACGACCGAGATACATCCTGGAGGTCGGTGGAGGAAGATTCCGGAAGGAGGAGACGTGGGGGCCCTGGACCAGACCGACCGATGGGCCTAGGGGACCGGTCGGTCCCACAGGTTAGGGTCCCATGGTGCCTCGCCTCGTGGTGTCTTCTGGTGTCCTCTGCAGTCTTCTAGAAACTTCCTGACATGGCGGTGGAGTTATCTCTCGTCGGTTTCCTTCTAGGGGAAGCTATCGGTGTTGATTTCTTGGTTTAGTCCCTATAGAATCACAATTCACCAAAACTCATGGAATATTGTCAATTAAAACCCTAAACCTTTGTTGGTGATCAAATTCTTGCCTTTCTCATATTTATTTATCCTTTAATTATGATAGATAACCAGTGTCAACAATTCCCCCAAGCTTACCTTTTGCTAGTCCCTTAGCAAATAATCATGATGATTCAGGAATTGCTACTATGCTTTCACACCTCAATGGTACATATGTTCAAACAAAAATCTTCCCTTGGATTTAGAGTTAACTATTCTGACTTTCTCATATTACCTTTCACTATGGAGCTTTTGCCTTCACCTGAGTCTTTAAATAATTGAAAGATAGAACAATCAAGTTAAGCACTGTATCTCTAACTCTTTGATCAACCTTCATTCTAGAGTTTTTATATATTTTCAAAATAAAACTCAGAGATTTCACTGTATGACACTCTCAAATCACTCTTTTATATTTTATGATTCCTCACTGATGCATTTTCCTTCTTTCTATGGATATATAGCTGGAGCTTTTAAGAAGTTAATAGCATATCTTACCAAGTCAAAGTTCAAAGTTAGGGAGAAAGATGTCATACTCATAGATCAAGAACTTAGAACTTTTGAAATTTGTCATCTCTTGCTGGCATATTGTAATTAGAGGGACTGTTGACACCTGGGGTGGCACGCAGAAGAAACCGCAAGCGCACGGCTGTCAGTTGTAGCTTTTCACCTCAGAGTATTCCGGGGTATCGAATCCACGAGGAACGCGAAGTGATTTTGAGAGGACTAGGGGGATAAGGATATCTAGGATAGATGAAGGGAACGGGCACTATCTACTGGGGTAGATCCTAGTTCTATTAGACTTCTAGTGATTTAAGTTCTTTACTAGTGTATTGTGGGCGTACTAGCCTTTACCACTGACTTAGGTTGAACGCTAGCACAACGAGCCCTACTTTTAAACTAGACCAACTACGTGGTGGAATTCAAGGCGCACAGGGCTGTCACCACCTGCTTGCTACCACAGCTATCCGGGGGCCTAGCCATATTCACTAGCAATATATAGCCTAAGTACCACATTTAATCTATATATTACTACTACTAGCCCTGTACTAGAACTAGAGCACTTGAAACTAATATCAAGCAATGAAACAAACACACGAGTACTGAAAGTAAATACTTGAAGATAGAATAAGATACTAAGTTACCAAAGCTGAAGAGCAGAGCAGAGTGAAGCAGAGGTCTCTGACAACTCTGAAACTCTCCAGACTTCTACTCTTCTCCTCTCCAGCTCCTCTTCTAGTGAGGCACTCACACTCTCTCTAATCTCTCTATCATAGCAAGTGTGCTACTCTAACCAACTAGTGGGGAATGGTGTGAGGCTCCCCGAATGAGAGCTCAAGGGGCCCTATTTATAGTGCTAGGAAGCTAGGGGGGTACTTATAGAGTGAGGGGGAGGTCGGTTAGGGTTTAGGGGGTGGCGTCCGCCACCAAACCCTGGCGCCCGCCACCTCTCAGCCGTCCGTTGCAACCGCCATTCATCCAACGGTCTTCATTTGCTCTCCCAAGTCGGTTTGATGGCCGGTTAGGGTTTAGACACGTGTCCAAAGCCCACTATCCAGGTGACACTCTTCTTAGCCCTTGGATCAAACCGCCTTAATGTGCAATGGCCAAGATTTGAGCTTGAGGTGACTCCCACGGATCGATGACGTGGCTTGGGCCACTTTTGGCACGAGTGACCTAGCGGCCGCCAGTAATAGGTGGCGGCCGCCACCCTACTCAGGCCCAAATGGGCCAGAGTGGCTTGGCCTTGCTCTTGGTACACTTGTTTGGCCCAAATTCTATCATTTCCTGCATTAAGATAAGAAACTATGCACATGTGGAAATAGGTTAGTTATAAACCAAATCTTCTACTTTTTATGTTGTTTTACCTTGGTTTTGGGTGAAATGTTGATGGTGAAATGATGCTTTACGCACCGTCAACAAGCTCCCCCACACTAACCTCTTGCTCGTCCCGAGCAAGCATGGACTTTAAGAAATGAAACAATTTTATTGAACTAAGCATTCACACAAGATGTTCAACTACCTATACTCATGTTGGTAACCTTTCCAAGTGGCTAATGAGTCACACCTATGGCGGTTGAAAGATAGAATAGCTTGCAAGCAAGCGAAACACACTTTCCTCTTTTACATACCTTGGGGTTTCAGGATATTTTCAAAATGAAAAACATGGTTCATTGAATCTCTCTTTAAATCTCAAGGCACTCATGGTGTATATCCTCACTTTATGGCAAAAGAAAATGCCAGAGTCTATCCTATGGTTTATGTGGAGTTTATAGGGAAAGGAAGGAATGTAAGGCACTTCTATCTCTCTTTTATTGCTAAGTCAAGTTTAGGATCATGGGAGAGTATAGTCATGTACTAGCCAAGGTATAAGGTGGACTAACTCAACTCCTTTGTTCTTTTTGAATCTCTTCTCTTCCCAAGGATCATGGCTATATGCATCTCTTTTTTTTGAATACTTGGACACTTGTCCTTTTTAGAGCATTTGCTCTTTTTTTTTGAATACTTGGACACTTGTCCTTTTTAGAGCATTTGCTCTCTCTCTTTTTTTAGATACTATATAGCCATGTCCTTTGAAGGAATGAGGAAATTTATACAATTCTTTTAGAACAAAATTTTGGAGGAGAACTACATGAGTATACTCTCAGTGTGAGAGTTGTCTCAAAAAGGCATGGTTTGCCTTGGCTTTTAGAGCATGACTAAACTCTTCTACCTAGATCAACTATTCTTGACAAAGCTCAAAGATTGATTTAGAAGGCTTTATGGGCTGTTCTCCTATACTCTAATATTTTGGCTCTGGTAGGTGGATAGGAAAGAAAGATCATGAACCATGGTAATTTTGGTTTTCAAAATAAAAACTCCAAGGTTGTAGCAGAGTACTAATGCAATTTCAATTACTACTTCTATATCTTATCAAACAACAACCTAGGTTGACTTCCCTATCAAAATGAGTAGGCTACTACACATGAATAAAAGGTAGAATAACATGTCGTGTAAATACTCAATTCAAAAGAAATTGTTTCAGCATTTTTATTTCCTAGCTGCATTTTTAGTTCAAACCGAGACATCCAGTGATCCAAATTGTACAGAATTTAAAACACAGGTCTAGGGGTTCACCGGGGGTGTCTCGGTGTAGAGTGGCCTGGCGGCCGCCAGTAATAAGTGGCGACCGCCATGGGCTTTGGCCCATGCGGCTTGCAAATAGCGTGGTAGTTACCTTGCTACGTTCAGGTTACAACTTTGAACATTTTGTCACATTTTATAGAGGTGTTTAGAGAGGGGATTTCCCCCACACTAGGAGTTTTGGTACTTTTTATTTGAACAAACTTGATGAAGGGAAAAGTAAGGGTGTCTTTTTATTCATTATATAAAAATTTCCTAAACAAAAAGTTCTAATTTGAAAATTAAACAATCTGAAATTTTAAATCAAGCAAAACTAAACTTAAACTAAATCAAACTAAAAATCTAACTAGACACCCTAAATCTAATCTAATCTAGTGAAGGAGCCTCGTAGAGATCCTCGAAGACCATCTCTTTGAAGAGACGCTTGATCTTCGAGGTGCAGCCCTTGCGGAGGATGGTAAACCGATCCTCCATATCCATTCGCCAGAGGGCTATCTCTGCGACTTGATCCTCCAAGGCGCTCTTCTCCTTGCGCAGCTTCTTCACCTCGGTGGCAAGTTTTTCGAGGGTTAATCCCTCCTCACCACCGCTGTGCTCCATCTCGCCGGGGACTCCTGCCGGCGATGGGTTGAGACGGCAGCGCACGGATGGCTCGGAGAGCGACCCATTGGAGCCATGAGTGCTCGCCTCACGCTCACGCAGCCTCTTCTCATAATGCCCATCGGGCATTCTCACGCCGTATACCTCCAGTTTAGCCCTCTTGGGATTAGGGCTGTAACTGCGGGTGTGGCTATCCGAGCCAAAGCTGACCCGGGATTTCGCCCTTGATGGAGAGGGAGTTTCATCACCCCTGGCCTTGACGGCCGGAGACTTCCTCGGGGTGATCTCCCCTGTGGTCGGCCTGGTGGGCGTCCTCAGTTTCTTCTCGGGTGGCACCACTCGAGGAGGATGAAGACGGAGCGGAGACGAGGCCAGGGGGAGTTTCACCCCTGGCGGCCACCCAGCAGGGGTGGCGCCCGCCACTGGACTGGTGGCTGGTGCCTTCCCTGCACCCTCCGGTGGTGTCCTCTTGACATAAGTGCCGTCTGGCAGCACCATTGCTAAAGGAGGCACGTCAAGTATCTCCATGTCATCGTCGATCAAAGATCGAATGATGGCTTGGGTGGAGGACGAGATGGATCCTTGAGGGTTATAGGACTCGGATTTCCGTGGAGATGACATGATTTTGGAGGAGGCTTGGCTAGGCTTCGTGAATAGATGGAGGGAGAAGAAAGAGTTCTTCTTTTAAGAAGGGGGAGAAGTGGAGGGATAAGCCTTAGATGAACTAACATGTCCTCATCTCCTCCTTTTTTCACTCTCCCGAGCTCGGGATTAGCTGCCATGTGGAGAGGGGCTTCTAAACCACCACTTAGAGCGGCGGGCGCCAGGGTTTGGTGGCGGCCGCCACTCCTCCTTCGCCGGGCATTGAGCGGGAGATGGTAAGCCTCCTAAATTTCAAAGTTCCGAGGTCGAAATGGCTTGATTGGGCCTAAAGAGGCCTTTCTCGGGGTTTTGGATGGACTAGGTGCAAGGGGTAAATTGGGTCCATCCATTAATTGTCATGGGCTTGAGCTACTTTAAAGTTAATTATATCAATTTCGTTTAGCTCATTTTTATCAAAGTCATAGAATATTTTTAATCTTTGTCCATTGACTTTGAAGATTTGCCCATCGTCACTTTCTAATGTTACGGCTCCATGGGAAGAGGTTGCAACAACCTTGAAGGGTCCTTCCCATTTGCTTCGAAGCTTACCATGTCCGAAAAGTCGAACACGGGAGTTAAAGAGTAAAACTTTATCTCCTACTTCGAACTCTTTCTTTTTGATCCGTTTATCGTGCCATCTCTTAGTCTTCTCTTTATAGAGCTGTGCACTATGATAGGCTTTCTCTCGCCATTCTTCTAGTTCGAAAATTTGCATCTTCCTATTTTGGCCCGCTTGGTCAAGGTCCATGTTCCATTTCTTAATGGCCCAATGAGCTTTGAACTCAAGCTCAACAGGAAGATGACAAGTTTTTCCATAAACTAGTTGGTATGGGGACATTCCAATCGGGGTCTTATAGGCGGTCCGATAGGCCCACAGTGTTTGCATACCAAGGGTTGGTATATGTGACTTTTAACAGGGTATCATCGCGAAGAAAGTCATTTATTGGGAGATTGTCCGAATTATTGACTTGTAGTCTAGACAAGTGATCAGCTACTGAATTCTCTACTCCTTTCTTGTCTCTTATTTCCAGGTCAAATTCTTGAAGGAGTAGGATCCAGCGGATCAACCTTGGCTTAGCATCTTTCTTAGTGAAGAGATATTTCAGAGCAGAGTGATCGGTATAAACAATCACCTTAGCTCCCACTAAGTAAGATCTAAACTTGTCTATGGCAAAGACTACAGCCAAAAGTTCCTTTTCTATGGTTGCATAGTTTAGCTGGGGGCCAGTCATGGTCTTACTAGCATAAGAAATAGCATAATGCTTTTTATCTTTAGTTTGACCAAGGACGGCCCCCACAGCATAATCACTAGCATCACACATGATTTCGAACCACAAATTCCAATCTGGGGGTTGGATGATTGGTGCCGAAGTTAGAGCCTTTTTCAAAATATTGAAAGCTTGTAGACAATCCTCGTCAAATTTGAACGTGACGTCTTTTGCTAACAGGCTCGTTAAAGGTCTAGCAACCTGTGAGAAATCCTTAATAAACCTTCTATAAAAGCCGGCATGGCCCAAGAAGCTTCAGATCTCTCTCACATTAGTGGGTGGTCGCAATTGTTCAATTATATTGATTTTGGCTTTATCCACTTCTATCCCACGTTCTGAAATTCGATGGCCTAGGACAATTCCTTCCCGCACCATGAAGTGACACTTTTCCCAGTTAAGAACTAGGTCCTTCTCTTCACTGAAAGTAAATACTTGAAGATAGAATAAGATACTAAGTTACCAAAGTTGAAGCGCAGAGCAGAGTGAAGCAGAGGTCTCCGACAACTCCGGAACTCTCCAGACTTCTACTCTTCTCCTCTCCAGCTCCTCTTCTAGTGAGGCACTCACACTCTCTCTAATCTCTCTATCATAGCAAGTGTGCTACTCTAACCAACTAGTGGGGAATGGTGTGAGGCTCCCCGAATGAGAGCTCAAGGGGCCCTATTTATAGTGCTAGGAAGCTAGGGGGGGTACTTATAGAGTGAGGGGGAGGTCGGTTAGGGTTTAGGGGGTGGCGCCCGCCACCAAACCCTGGCGCCCGCCACCTCTCAGCCGTCCGTTGCAACCGCCATTCATCCAATGGTCTTCATTTGCTCTCCCAAGTCGGTTTGAGGGCCGGTTAGGGTTTAGACACGTGTCCAAAGCCCACTATCTAGGTGACACTCTTCTTAGCCCTTGGATCAAACCGCCTTAATGTGCAATGGCCAAGATTTGAGCTTGAGGTGACTCCCACGGATCGATGACGTGGCTTGGGCCACTTTTGGCACGAGTGTCCTGGCGGCCGCCAGTAATAGGTGCCGGCCGCCACCCTACTCAGGCCCAAATGGGCCAGAGTGGCTTGGCCTTGCTCCTGGTACACTTGTTTCGCCCAAATTCCATCATTTCCTGCATTAAGATAAGAAACTATACACATGTGGAAATAGGTTAGTTATAAACCAAATCTCCTACTTTTTATGTTGTTTTACCTTGGTTTGTGGTGAAATGTTGATGGTGAAATGATGCTTTAAGCACCGTCAATAGGGACCATGGGCTATCTTTCTTTTTCTCTTTCATATTTTTATCACAATGCTTTTTCTTCTTTTTTTTTCTTTTGAGGTAGTCGGACACTTGACCCTTTTTATTTCCTCATTTTATACTTTTGCATAGTCCCATGCCTCTAACACTATACTACTTCGGAAGAGTGAATCTTTTAATAAAATGTTCTTGATCTCTAGAGCATGATAAATTTCTCAACCATAGCTAAAAACTTAGAACAAAGCAAGTAGCCTTATCTCAAGATCATATTAATGGCTCTAGGTAGGAATTCATGTTTATGTCATACAGGATCTCATCATGTTTTTTAATCTTTTCAAAGAGTAAATCTCCAGAACTCTAGTATCTGTAGGAATTAGATAAACAGCAGCTCAAACCTTCTTATATCATATCCCACAATTACCTAGACTTTTAGATCAAGCATTTGCCATCCACAGGTTTCAGGTTCAGAGTTTATTCAAAACAGCTTTGTCCAAAACTCAGGAAAATTTAAGGCTGAACACTAGGCACTTAAGAGGGATTACAGCAGAGCAACTATTCATCATTTTCATCATGAGCAAAATTAAGTGTATATCCACTTAGGCATTTATTCATTATATACTATATTTATTTGGTTTTATAATAGTTATTCATATTTTTATGGGTTTATATATATATTGACCTGGATCTAGCTAAAATGAACTAATAATAATAAATAAAAATAGTCTTGGTACGATACTTATCGTGATAACTGAGGGTGCTCTCCCCCAAGCTGGATCTTGACGTGATCTTTTCCCCAGAAGATGAGTAGACCATAAACAATGGCTTAAGTCCCTCTCTTCTTTATTTCCTGTTGAACTTAAAAATAGACAACACAACTAGTGGAACTTGATTAAGCGTTAGTGATAAATATTCTTTCCCTTTATCTAGTTGTCTAAAGCTCTTAAGATCATTTATGTTCTTCCTTTCCACTAAGCAAAAATTCAGCAGTTCTTTATAGTGTCTCCTTTTAGATTTTTCTTTTTACAGATGATGCAATGCAGAAATAAATATGTAGATGTATTTTTTTATGCCTCCACAGAGAATACATTTATGGGTTTTAACACAACACTAAACTGTTCTCATGGGGCTTAGAGTTTTTCATATTTTTATTTTCTTTTCTAATGAAGATATAATTTGCTAAAAAGTAAATATGCAACTAGAAGTAAAATGATATGATTATGCAGTACTTAATTTATTGCTAAAGAAATATGGATAACTACCGAGTTACCTTCTGGCGAGGATTCGATGTTTATAGTCTATCGAACAAGACTTCTTGCACGCTCTTTATTCTTCCTTGGGTGCGTCCGCAGATCCTCGTGGTGAAGACCTTAGTTGCACTTCAGTAGGACTCTCTTTCTTCTTCAAGTGGCTGGTGGACTTGTCTCCTTTGGTTCACTGCTCTTCATATTCTTTAATGGGTGTTGGCATGGTCATTTACTTTGAATCCTTGATAGCGTAGATGTTCATCACTTCTCTTGAGCTATAACCATTGATGATTGGCTCTTGAGTGGACGAAGACTTCGTCGACATCATAGCGGAATTCCTGTCTTCTGTTGAAACTCAGATAGACAACAAAGCTCGTGGAATAGATTAAGGGTTAGTGAAAAACTACACCTTAATTATTTTAGAGTGTTGATTTATTTCTTTCAAGCACAAAGCAACAGAGTTTTGGATTTCCATTTATGTATGTGACTCAATGATGGTGCAATAACTGTTTTATCACATATGTATCAAGAAAATACGAGGTAAATGTCAAACCGACATTTTAAAGTGAAGCATTAATACTGTAAGCTAGCAACATCCTCTAGAATTCGTGAAAAGTGTGTCCTACTCGTAAAACTAAGGCAGAGATCAAGTGCATAAGTTATGCTAGTGAGAAAACACCAATGGAACCAAAACTTCATTTACTCTACTCTAACCTTAGACACATTTAATATGATAAGATTGGTATTTCGTGCATTGTTTCATTCTTAAAACATGAATGATGAAATCAGAAGAATGAACATGAATTTGACAACAAGGGTTGAGTTGTTCAAGACTAAGTGATTAAAAGAGTGATACTCAAAGAACAAGCATGTTGAGTTTTATAGATTGAATTATTTAAAGTTGTAACTCAAACATTTTGATTCTTTTGATTTAAGTGCAGAGCAAGACCAAGGGAAAGCTTTTGTAGAGAATGATCACTTACCTTAAAATATTACCTTCGTCATTGAAACGCAGTGGCGCCATGTGATGAGGGATAGATGATCTATCATGACCCCTTCCTTTTGTTTGAAGCTTCTCCTTGCATCTTGAGCTTGTTCCTGAGCATCTTGTCTCCTATGTTGCACTTTATCTTCCTCAATCTCTAAGCTATCCTTTTTCTCTCTCCTCATGAACTATGTTTGGACTTATTGCTCCACTTATTATTTTATTCCTGAAAGCATTAGTGGACAACACATACCCGAAGGGATATACATGTAATAACAAGGGTAGTGTTGTCATAGAGCTAAAGTCACTTTCTATGCTATAGAGAAGTTAATCTTGGCATTTTAATTAGCATAGAACTTGTATCCCATATTTTATTTACCTTCATTCACCAGTACTTCTTCTCTAAAGGATTAATTTATTTTGTATCTTAAGTTTGATTTTTAAGCTTAGAATTTGTAATATCATTCAAACTTAAAGAGACAAAGTAATAGTGAGTAGAGAGATTGCAAACCAGTGTGTTGGGATGTTGACAACTTCTTGATTGGTAGGATGAGCATGGTTGTAGAATTTTTGGAAGAGCTAGCCTTCCTCCCCACACTTAGCCAAAGGCAAGTGTGAATGTTGAAGCATCCCTCGCGTTGTATTTGCAACTCCCATGTTCTTAGACATTGTTCACCCTGCATTGGTTAGTGACAAGAATACCCAAAGGGAACTAGTCCTAAGAACATAATTATTATTTTTAATTATTATTTATATATATATATTTTGTAAATTAAGACAAAATTCTAAATTTAAAAAGTCATAAGGTAACTACCGATTGACCTCTCGGCGAGGGCTCACAGTTTTAGGTTTGTTGAGCAAAACCTTTCTTTAATGGACACATACTCGAGGGAATATATAAAGTTGAAATACGGGTTGTCCACTATTAAATTTATAATCCTTATCTATGCTAATAGGTAGATGGATTTGGAATTGTTTTAGCATAGACATGATTCATCATAGTTCATAGACAACTTGGTGGCTGTATTGTTTCATGGTTCAAGGCAAAGGTAGCTTATAGCAAAAGACAAAGTGAATATTCTTTGATACTTATAGTTCAGTGATGAATGAGCCATGTCTTTTGTGTGAAGTTGTTAGAGCACGTCCTATGCCTTGCTTCATCCCAGTGTGAGATCATCTCTTGACTTCCCCATTTTGATATTGAGAGATTTCTGCAGGGTTTAGTCCAACAAAATAGTCGATATCTACTAGAGAATACTCTTGGTTCAAAAATCAAACTAGACGCCATGTCTATTTTAATCTAGGAAAGCATTTTAACCTAAGCACCATGCTTAATTTAAAAAGCCTTTGAAAGTAAGATCAACACTCCTAGACTAAGCACCATGCTTAATTTAAAAGTTGTATGAACATACTCCAAACCTTAAGCATACTATAGTAAATAACAGTGGCATGAAAGCACTACAGAGATTCACTTTAATGGAGATGAAAGAGTGTGATCAAGGTGTGTAGTATATATATATTTTTTCTTTTTTAGATGCACATAACATGAGTGGATGCAAGTGATAAAAATTAAACATGTATGAGAGAACATAAACTAAATGGAGTGAATGTATGATGATATGAAAAGGATTTAATAAGATAACTACTCATCAATTTAAAGTCCATGAGCAAGACTGACTCACCTGAATTAAACTTACCATGACTCACAATGGAATTGTGAGTTGTACAACGTCTGGTGTTGTCACTCGTCACGTGCTTGAAAACTTGTAATGTTGACCTTCTTCGATCCTTGTGGGAGTTTGTCAGAAAGTCACAGTGACAACAATTGTCTATACCTTATCTGGTTGATTCATAACAAAGTGGTTGAATGGATCTTGAGGCTTGAGCAAAGCCTCTGGACCCGCAACGTAGTTTGTCGGAAGTTCAAAACCAGTCATACACCTCACCCTGCATAAGATAAAAACTATACAAAAGCCAGGGTGGGCCTGTTTGGATAAAGGGTGAATAATATATCTCAATTATCACATGTGTAAGAGTTCTCCTAGATGTTGAAAATGTATTCTAGCTACCGTCCTTAATTACTCATTCATTCCCCGGCAACGGCGCCAAAAATGCTTGTTGACACTCCTTAATGGAATCACTCTAAGATAGACTTCATAAACAATAACCTAGTGAAGGCACTAAGAAGTGTACGGGACACTACTAGCATCACTTAACGTCAAGTTGTCATCCCCAACATGAAACTAGCAATGTGATTATATCATGGCACTGACTTAAAGATAAATATTTACCCGCAAGCGCACAGATAAATACACCCGTTGTAGCAGCATTTTACCCAGAGATGTTCCAAGTATCGTTATTTATATTTAGCACTAGGAATGAAGTGAGATAAATAAGGACAAGAACTACTCTACACATGTGATAGGAGAATTGAGAACAAAGTAAGAACATACTCCTTTATCCTAAACAGGGATCAGTCACAATAATGAGGTACACTATAAATAATAAAAGATTAATCTATGATAGTCCTTATAGCATTTCAACTTAGACAAGACATGCGGATTAGAATAGACATTATAAAGAAGTATTCCTAAGTTATTCTAATTATAAGTCATAGTATACATTGATTAGTGCAATTATATTTGGCAATCATTGGCTAGGTTATCCCATATTCATAATCAAGAGGCAACTCCATAGTAAAGGTGCCAAACAGAGTAACCCCTAAACCATGAGTTAACTGAGCCATACTGAACACTACATTCGGGAGGTGGAATACAAAGGACTCAACAAGAATATCACACCCGCGATCTACCACTCTATCCGGAACATAGGACGCATTCGTAGATAAATAGTGTATAGGCACCACACCTACACAACATTTATCACCCACCCGTTGTACTTTAAGATGAGCGCTATACGAACATGAGTATAAATATGATGATAATCTATCTATGCCAAATATATAATCAAAGCATACTACAAGCAGTATAATTAAGAATATAGTAATTAATGTCTTAGTCATATCAATTATATCTAAACTATTATGAACTAGACTATGAACTAGCACACAATGATGGACAATATGATGAACTAGAACACATAGATGAACTAGAGTATAAACTAGAACACGAAGTAGAACTAGATTAAGAACTAGAAGATGAACTAGACGATGAACTAGAACTAGAACATGAACAATGAAGAACTAGAAGAACAATTATGAACTAGAAACATAATTAGATCCATAATGTTGATACAAGAGAGAAGATCTTGGGTTTACCGAGCCTTCTCGCGACTAGATCCGGAATCCAAGCGAAGCTTGCCTCTTCTAATTCTAATTCTATCTAGCTATGCCTAAGTTGATGTGGCTCTAAGGAAATTAGGGTTTCTGATTGATCCTCCTCCTCTTCTAATGTCTTGAGATCTGATGATGTCTGATGAGGGGGGTCTGGGGCTGCTTATATAGCCCTGAGCGATGAACCGTGGCCATTGGATCAAACCGACTTAAGGTACGACCGAGATACATCCTGGAGGTCGGTGGAGGAAGATTCCGGAAGGAGGAGACGTGGGGGCCCTGGACCAGACCGACCGATGGGCCTAGGGGACCGGTCGGTCCCACAGGTTAGGGTCCCATGGTGCCTCGCCTCGTGGTGTCTTCTGGTGTCCTCTGCAGTCTTCTAGAAACTTCCTGACATGGTGGTGGAGTTATCTCTCGTCGGTTTCCTTCTAGGGGAAGCTATCGATGTTGATTTCTTGGTTTAGTCCCTATAGAATCACAATTCACCAAAACTCATGGAATATTGTCAATTAAAACCCTAAACCTTTGTTGGTGATCAAATTCTTGCCTTTCTCATATTTATTTATCCTTTAATTATGATAGATAACCAGTGTCAACAATTCCCCCAAGCTTACCTTTTGCTAGTCCCTTAGCAAATAATCATGATGATTCAGGAATTGCTACTATGCTTTCACACCTCAATGGTACATATGTTCAAACAAAAATCTTCCCTTGGATTTAGAGTTAACTATTCTGACTTTCTCATATTACCTTTCACTATGGAGCTTTTGCCTTCACCTGAGTCTTTAAATAATTGAAAGATAGAACAATCAAGTTAAGCACTGTATCTCTAACTCTTTGATCAACCTTCATTCTAGAGTTTTTATATATTTTCAAAATAAAACTCAGAGATTTCACTGTATGACACTCTCAAATCACTCTTTTATATTTTATGATTCCTCACTGATGCATTTTCCTTCTTTCTATGGATATATAGCTGGAGCTTTTAAGAAGTTAATAGCATATCTTACCAAGTCAAAGTTCAAAGCTAGGGAGAAAGATGTCATACTCATAGATCAAGAACTTAGAACTTTTGCAATTTGTCATCTCTTGCTGGCATATTGTAATTAGAGGGACCATGGGCTATCTTTCTTTTTCTCTTTCATATTGTTATCACAATGCTTTTTCTTCTTTTTTTTTCTTTTGAGGTAGTCGGACACTTGTCCCTTTTTATTTCCTCCTTTTATACTTTTGCATAGTCCCATGCCTCTAACACAATACTACTTCGGAAGAGTGAATCTTTTAATAAAATGTTCTTGATCTCTAGAGCATGATAAATTTCTCAACCATAGCTAAAAACTTAGAACAAAGCAAGTAGCCTTATCTCAAGATCATATTAATGGCTCTAGGTAGGAATTCATGTTTATGTCATACAGGATCTCATCATGTTTTTTTAATCTTTTCAAAGAGTAAATCTCCAGAACTCTAGTATCTGTAGGAATTAGATAAACAACAGCTCAAACCTTCTTATATCAAATCCCACAATTACCTAGACTTTTAGATCAAGCATTTGCCATCCACAGGTTTCAGGTTCAGAGTTTATTCAAAACAGCTCTGTCCAAAACTCAGAAAAATTTAAGGCTGAACACTAGGCACTTAAGAGGGATTACAGCAGAGCAACTATTCATCATTTTCATCATGAGCAAAATTAAGTGTATATCCACTTAGGCATTTATTCATTATATACAATATTTATTTGGTTTTATAATAGTTATTCATCTTTTTATGGGTTTTTATATATATTGACCTAGATCTAGCTAAAACGAACTAATTATAATAAATAAAAATAGTCGTGGTACGATACTTATCGTGATAACTGAGGGTGCTCTCCCCCAAGCTGGATCTTGACGTGATCTTTTCCCCAGAAGATGAGTAGACCATCAGCAGTGGCTTAAGTCCCTCTCTTCTTTATTTCCTATTGAACTTAAAAATAGGCAACACAACTAGTGGAACTTGATTAAGCGTTAGTGATAAATATTCTTTCCCTTTGTCTAGTTGTCTAAAGCTCTTAAGATCATTTATGTTCTTCCTTTCCACTGTCACACCCAATTTTAAGAATAAAATTGAATGCAATAACTCATGTGTGCCCAGAGATCAATCACACACATAAGCCACAAATTAAGAAGTACCATCACATATGTTTATTACATAACGAATATTATTCAAAGTCTTTACATAGCAGCGGATAAATAAAGTATCTCTCGCGGTAGCTCCATCACAGGGAAGATGACTGGTTGACAGCAAGACTAGAACTCTTCAGGGAAGTCGTCATTACCATAGCAATCTGTTACCCATCCGGGATTTTTATCCAAGTAGAAAGAAAATAAACAAGCATAAGTACATCTCATACTTAACAAGTGTAACATGGGGTTCATGAGGCTCAAATAAGGCTGACACTGGTTAAACTGCAGTAGCTTTTAGTTGGCACAATTTTAGCATTAGATAGCATCAATAATATCCATCCCATTTAAACATGTGATCAATGTGAACATGAAACCATTGAAAGAGATAGTAACATTAATTTAAAACATTATTTAAAGCAACAACTAAACCATAAGAATTCCAGGTCGCTCGTAACCGTGAGCACGGCTGATATATCGATATCCAGATGCCCGGGTTAATTACTCCCATAACACTTCCGAGGTGAGCGGGCAGGATACACGCAAAGCCTTTCAAAGGTTCGTCTAACAAGTTAGGGCCATTAGCTCTTAAGGCAAGGGGATGTAGAGCCCTCCTTCCAGGTGGCACAATAACACGCAGCCTATACTCACGTGGACAGAAGCCGCACTATATCCGTCTCGGCAAGATCCAACGCGCCTATACAGGTGTCCACTAACAAGCTAGAAAAGGTCCTTATACTGAGCTAAGGTCAGAGCCATATAACTCCCATGGTTGCACTGTTGTCCCGGGTGATCCCTTATAGTAGTTCCTAAACCATGTTGCTATAAAAGCCAATTTTACCAAGTTGCATATATCATTAAATTCAGATTCACATGATCAAAGTTTAATTTGAGCACTAGCATAGTTCTACCCAATGCATACCGAGGATAACAAGGCACAAGATCAACACCTAGGATAAATCTAAATAGGCATCAAGGTAGACACATGCATATGGTGATTATAGTGACTTATGGTTATTAGGACATCAAGGAGGATCCCATGCTATACTTGCCTGATTCAGTGAACTCTGGTTGCTCTTGGTTGTCGTAGAAGGGTTCCTGATCACCAGCGTATGTCTCACCGTCTATACTCGATTACCACATCAACACACAATCATCGGGACAACAATCATGCACAGCAAACAAGCTATAATTAGAACATTACACCAACAGCAAGAAAATAATATATAAAGTTTGAAAACAGAAACTACGATCCAACACGATCACATAAACGCGAAGATCACGAAAAACGGAATTATAACGCAAAAGTTATGAGCTAAACCAGTTACAAAACCTTAGTTAGTAGATTAAACCTAACTCAAATTTTAACTACTGAAAACAGTATAGATTTTCATACCGATAGATAGATCTTTTCAAAACGAATCTAACGCAACTTGAACGGGCTAAAACGGACTAAAAACGTAGAAGTTATAAGCATTTGAAACTGGTGGCAAAACTGTAAATAAATCAAACTTGAATTTGAATTTAAATTGATTTAAATCAAATCTGCGGATTTGGTCGGACTGCGCCTCAAATAGAACGAAGCTGAGGGGCTTAGAAGAAAGTTGACGCAGACTCAAAGCACAGTGCTCATAAGGACGGCGGGTTGAGGCTCGAAAAATTGTAAGGGCTCTTTAGCAAGAACGACATCAAAGGGGTACGGGGCTCCCTGGGGCGTCGGATCGGCGACGGACGCTCCAGATCAGATCAGGGGGTGTCGGCGGCGCTCTTTGCCGGAGCAAAGGGAGGGCGCGGCGGCGCCATGGCCGGAAGGCGGCGGCGCAGCTCGGATATACGCTAGGAAGCAGTAGAGACCTCGGGAAAAGATCCAATCGTCAAAGGAGCTCAATGCGAACTCACCAGTGGTGATGATGGCGTCGGTGGGGTCTCTGAGATGGCAGATTGCCCGGCAAGGCGAAGTTTTTGCTTCTGCAACGACGACGAGAAATTTAGGCACCAAAACGAAGAGGAAAAAGAGGGGAAATCACTCGGTTAGCTTCGAGAGATCAAGGAGAAACTCTAGGAACCTCTTGCGAGCGCTGGAACTCGATGAATCGTCGGGTTGATGGCGCGTACCTTGGCAGGCGGTGGAGTTCGTCGTGGGAGCGAACTAGGGCACGAGAGCAAGAGCTAGATGCGTGGGGAGAGGCGGCGAGCTCTCGGGAGTTTTATAGGGGAATCGGCTCGGCTGTTTAGGCAAACAAGGACGCGTAGAATCGATGGAATCGAACTCGGCATCGAGGTCGAGCCGGATACGAGTTGGGGACGACGTCCCTGGCCGGTGGGGTGCGCTGTCAGCGAGAGGGAGAGAGACACGCGCGCGCGGGCTGGCGAGCAGAGCTGGGCCGTCGGCGCGGGCTGCGGCGCTGCACTGCGAGAAGGGGAGATGGGCCGCCGAGCTGGGCCGTACGCGAGAAAGAGAGGGGAGGAAGCAGGCCGGCAAGAAGAAAACAGCAGGCCGACCAGGTCGGTTCGGGCCAAAAAGGGGAAAAGAAGGAGGAGGGAGAGATAAAATGGTTTTCCATTTTTCAGAACTGATTTCAAAAGTAAATTTGAAATTCCCTTTGAATTCAAACAAGTTTTGAGTAAAACCAATCATCACAAAAATAAAATATGCCCAGCATGTATGCATCATCATGGTCTTTGGCCTAGGATTTATTTTAGCTTTTGCAAATAATTTATTAACTAAGTTTCATGCAACACACAAAATGCATAATTAAATCATATTGCCTATTTTTAAATTGATGCAAATTTTGGGATGTTACAATTCTACCCCCCTTAAAGAATCTCGTCCTCGAGAATCGAGCGATGCTTACTCAAACAACTGTGGGTATGACTTTCTCAAATCTTCTTCTCTTTCCCAAGTTGCCTCTGCTTCTGAGTACCGATTCCACTGAACCTTGCACATCTTTATTACTCTGCTCCTAGTAACTCTTTCAGCTGTTTCCAAAATCTTTGTCGGATACTCATCATAAGTCAAATCTTCCTTAATTGTGAGCTCTTCCAACGGTATCTGCTCTTCGGGCACTCGTAGGCACTTCTTCAACTGAGAAACATGAAACACATCATGTACTCCTGACAAGCTTTCAGGTAATTCTAACTGATACGCCACTTCACCACGTCTTTCAAGGATCTTGAATGGTCCAATATACCTAGGTGCTAGCTTTCCTTTCTTATTGAACCTTTTCACACCTCTCATCGGTGACACCTTTAGGTAGACATAATCACCTACTGCAAAAGATAGATCTCGACGACGGTTGTTTGCGTAACTCTTCTGCCGAGACTGAGCGGCTCTCAGGTTATCTCTGATTATTCTGACATGTTCCTCGGCATTCCTCAACACATCAGGTCCAAACACTTGACTTTCACCTGTCTGATCCCAAAACAACGGTGTTCTACACGATCTCCCATACAAAGCTTCAAACGGTGCCATCTTAAGACTCTCCTGATAGCTGTTGTTGTATGAGAACTCTGCATAACACAAATTCTTGTCCCAACTGGTGCCATACTGCAATGCACAAGCTCTCAACATGTCTTCTAGAATCTGATTTGTTCTTTCTGTCTGTCCATCAGTCTGCGGATGATAAGCAGTACTGAAGTTCAATCTTGTACCCAAAGCTTCATGTATACCCTTCCAGAAATGTGACGTAAACTGCGATCCTCTATCGGACACGATCTTTCTTGGAACTCCATGTAGACAGACTACTCTTTCCATGTATAATTCTGCTAACTTTGCCCCATCGTAAGTAGTCTTGACGGGTATAAAGTGAGCAACTTTGGTCAATCGATCAACTATTACCCATATGGAGTCGTATCCTCTCTGCATACGAGGCAAACCAACTATGAAGTCCATACCAACTTCTTCCCACTTCCATTCAGGTATCTTCATCGGTTGTAACAAACCAGCGGGTCTCTGATGTTCTGCCTTCACCCTCTGACATGTATCACACAGAGCGACGTACTCGGCTACATCTCGCTTCAGTCCATCCCACCAATACTTTTTCTTCAGATCAAGGTACATCTTAGTGCTTCCAGGATGGATGGAGTAAGCTGACTCATGCACTTCTCGCAGTATAGTCTCACGTATCTCCTTGATTTCAGGCACACATAACCTCTTCCCATGCCATAACGTACCATCATCATCTAATCGAAAACCTGGTGCTTTGCCAAGAACAATGTTATCGGCTAACTGCTTCAACTTCTCATCTGCCATTTGACCCTTACGTATCTCTTGCATCAATACCGGCTCAAGTACCAATTCCATTCTATTGATCACAATCCCCAGATTCAGATGCGCAAACTCAGCACACAGTTCCTCTGACATAGGAGCAATTCGGATTCCATTGGCATGGCTCTTTCTACTTAAAGCATCTGCTACTACATTAGCCTTACCGGGATGGTAGTGTATTTCCAAATCATAATCCTTAATCAATTCTAACCATCTGCGTTGTCTCAAATTTAAATCAGACTGAGTGAAGATGTACTTCAAGCTCTTATGATCAGTATAAATGTCTGTCTTGTGACCCACTAGATAGTGTCTCCAAATCTTCAATGCATGGACAACAGCTGCCAATTCTAGATCATGTGTGGGATAATTCAGCTCATGCTTTCTCAACTGCCTCGATGCATATGCTACAACTCGGCCTTCTTGCATAAGTACACAACCCAAGCCTTGACGAGATGCATCACAATAAATAGAGAAGTCCTTACTTAGATCTGGTAGTATTAACACTGGAGCTGTGGTCAGACGTTTCTTCAACTCCTCAAAGTTAGCCTGACATTTATCGGACCAGACAAACTTAGCATTCTTCTCTAGCAGAGCTGTCATTGGCTTAGCAAGCTTGGAGAATCCTTCAATGAACCTTCTGTAGTAACCAGCCAATCCAAGGAAACTACGAATCTCGGACACATCTGTTGGTGGTTTCCAATTCAACACATCTTCAACCTTGCCTGGATCTACTGAAATGCCTCCATTAGAGATAACATGTCCAAGGAAAGAAACTTCCTTCAACCAAAACTCACACTTGCTGCGCTTGGCATACAACTTGTGCTCTCTGAGTTTTTGTAGTACTAACCTCAGATGTTCAGCATGATCTTCCTTGTTCTTAGAGTATACTAGAATATCATCAATAAACACAACAACGAACTTGCCGAGATATTCCATGAACACCTTGTTCATCAAATACATAAAGTAGGCAGGTGCATTGGTCAATCCAAAGGACATGACTGTATACTCATACAACCCATACCTGGTAGTGAAAGCTGTCTTTGGAATATCAGATGCTCGAATCTTCAACTGATGGTAACCAGAACGCAGATCAATCTTAGAGAACACACATGCACCCTTAAGCTGGTCGAACAGATCATCAATCCTCGGCAACGGGTACTTGTTCTTGATGGTAACTTCATTAAGCGATCTATAGTCAACACACATCCGTTGACCACCATCCTTCTTGTCAACAAAGATAACAGGAGCTCCCCAAGGTGATGAACTAGGACGAATAAACCCTTTTTATTGTAACTCTTTAATTTGTTTCTTAAGTTCCTCTAATTCAGATACTCCCATCCTATATGGTCTTTTAGCTATGGGTGCAGTTCCAGGTAAAAGTTCAATAATAAATTCAATGTCGCGATCAGGTGGCATACCTGGCAGGTCATCGGGGAACACATCCGGGAACTCATCCACCACTAGATCTTCCGGGAAAACCTCTTCATTCATCTGATTCACGGTTGCAGTCGGTGTTGGTTGTAGCACTACCTTCACACTGATTCTGTCTCCCTTAGCTGTAGTAACTGTCACAACTTTATCTTGACACTGTATATCTGTCTTACACCTCTTCATCCAGTCCATACCCAGTATCAAATCAATGCCAGCTGTTCTTAGCACAATTGGGGATACTGAGAAGTCTACCCCCCCTAGGGACACATCTATAGGCATACACTGAAGCGTAGCTTGCAAACCTCTACCCGGTGAGGTAACCATTATAGGGGTTTTCATGAGACTAACAGGTAGGTTATGCATTCTAACAAATGTATGTGATGCACCAGAATCGAAAAGAACTGTAGCGGGGATGGAGCTGATATTGAACGTACCAAGCATAATTTCTGGCGCCTCCTGCACGGTCTCTGCGGACACGTGGTTCACCTTGCCTGAGTTAGGTGATGGATTCGGTCGTCCCCTTTGATTATTGTTCTAGTTTTGCGGAGTCTGCTGGTTCTGCTTCTTAGGGCAGTTGTAGGAGAGGTGACCAGCATCACCACAGACAAAACACTTGTTGGGAGTGTTAGGTGCACTATTCTTCACGGGGGTGCTGACAAGGGTACCTTGGCGTTGAGCTTGATTGTTAGGCTGTTGTTGGGGGCGTTGATTATTACCCTGCTGCTGGTATGAAGGTCGTTGCTGGGCCTGGTTGCGGTTCCACTGGGTAGTAGGTCCCTGGTACCTCTGCTGATTGCCTGGTGCAAAGTTGGAACGAGGGCGGTTGTTACTACCAGAGGACTGACCTTGGAGCTTCCTTTTTCTAGCCTCCATCTCCTTGCGCTTGTTGTCAACCACTATAGCACGGTTGACTAGAGTCTGGTAACTGGCATACTCATTGGACATTAGCTGCAGTGCCAGTCCGTCATTCAGACCCTTGAGAAAGCGACGCTGCTTGTCGGCATCCTGAGCAATATCAGCGGGAGCATAGCGTGACAATTGAGCAAACTTGTCATGGTACTCAGCAACGGTCATGGCTCCTTGGCGCAGAGATCTGAACTCTTCCTGCTTCAATTCAATCAGACCAGCAGGGATATGGTACGCTTTGAAGTTGGTCTTGAATTCCTCAAAGGTGACAGGTGGGGCATTGTTGGCTTGACCGAACTGAAACGATTCCCACCAATCCAGAGCAGCTCCTTGCAACTGACCAGAAGCATAGAGCACCTTCTCTTGGTCATTGCATTGCGCGATGGTAAGCTGGCGTTCAATAGCACGAAGCCAGTCATCAGCCTCCAGGGGATCAGCGGCATGAGAGAACACTGGCGGGTGACCCTTCAAAAACTCACCCCTCTTGTCCCTCACTTGCATCGGTGGTGCTCCTCCAACTGGCTGATTCTGCATATGTTGCATCATGGTTTGCATAAATTGGGCTTGGATGCCCATCAATTGCTGAATGTCAACTGGGGGTGGTGGTGGTGGGTTAACAGGTGCTCCACGACCACGGCCACGTCCACGTCCACCTCCAACTCCACCTCCTCTGGCGGCCATCTGTGTTTCCAAGCAGGGATCAAGGTTAGCGAACTTTTTAAGAAAAGATCACTTATATGAGAGGAAACAGGAGATCTGAAAATTTCTGGGCGAGATCCAGTGACAGCAGTACAGAAAAACAGTCATATTCGGAGTTCCAAAACTCCAAACAGGGCGTGCCATACACGGTTGGAAATATGACGAAATTATCTACAACTTTTATTTAAGTGACTTTCCCAGATTCTGTCGTTAAATTAGTCGAAAATAGAGAATAAACGAATCTGTCCAGAGTTCAAAACTGCGCAGAAACTCTAACTTGAAACAGCCATATCTCACAAACCATAACAGCTATTGAGGTGATTCCAGAGACATTGGTTAGATGTAGGAGTCTATTTTCCACCATAAAATTTTCAGCCATGTTGCACGAAAAGAACTTGAGATATAACCAAAAGATCACAGGTTGCTCCAGAAAACAGCATAGGACAAGATATAACTAACCCTCTTATTATTCATAAACGTTATGTCTAACTATAAGATTTGTAGACAAGCCCACAATATCTCAACACTCATTACAAAGATTCAAATCACACATAAGCAGAATAATAATCCAACTCACACATAAAGAAGCACACTAGCACAAAATTTAACTAGACTCGACAAAACGCTTACTAATATCGTCTTATTACATAGAAGGGTGACCTATGCCTATTTGTAGAGCGGTTCACGGAGCCTCTTGTACATAGGGGGTTGGTTGAGAAGTTCCAAGAGCCCATCAATGGTGCTATAACATCTTTTGAGATCTTTTCCCAGGGATATTACTTCCTTTTCCAAGTCCGCGTTAGACCTTTCCCTGTCAAGGAGAAAATCTCGTGTGGCCTTCACGGTTGGAGTTGCATTGGGGTCTTCTACCATAGCCTCCCTATTCTCACTGTTCCAATAGGGCAGGTAGCGGTATGCATCATCCCTCATGTCTTCAATGCGACGACCCCAGAACGCTTTGTAGGCTTCAACCGCCACGGCTTCCAAGGCTGACGCTAGAGTGGACCGACGAGCCCTGTGGCCAATCACCATCTCATGCAGGTATAGGCCACTCTCTGGTTCTCGGACGGCGACAGTCACTCTTGCCTTCCAGTAGGTCCTTTCCATGGGATGGCTGTACCTCCAGTGGGTGTACTGTACGATGATATTCTTGTCGGGGTAGTAGGCATCAAAAAGTCCCATCAGCCTGTGATGTGTGGGACTCTGGGCAGCTGTGGGCGCTCCGACGAAATACCCGGAGTCCACGTCCCATCCCACCGGGAGCTCTTCATCGTCTTCAACCTCCAGCACTTCTGGGGGCACTGGCGCGGGAGGTACTGGAGCTTGTGGAGCTGGTGCTTGCTGAGCTGGAGCTTGCACTGGTGGTGCCAGCGCTTGTGGTTCCACTTCTTGAGGTGCTTGTTCTTGCAGTGCTGGCTCTTGCAGTGCTACCTCCTGTTGTTCTGGCTCCTGGGGTGCTTGCGGTGCTTGCGGAACGGGGTTGCCTGCCCTCAGGCCTGACCTCATGCGACCACCGACAGACTTGCGGACGGTACGACGAGCCATCTATGGAATAGACCAAGAGACAGATACAACAGAATCAATATATTAGTGTAATAGAGCAAGTAAAGAGAAGCATATAGTTTTGATAAATTAACAAGGCTAAGATAAATAGCAAGAATTGAGAAGCAAGGACCACTAAAACGACCATAACTAACTAGGCTTGCGTCCTGCATTCAATATAGCTCTGATACCAATTTGTCACACCCAATTTTAAGAATAAAATTGAATGCAATAACTCATGTGTGCCCAGAGATCAATCACACACATAAGCCACAAATTAAGAAGTACCATCACATATGTTTATTACATAACGAATATTATTCAAAGTCTTTACATAGCAGCGGATAAATAAAGTATCTCTCGCGGTAGCTCCATCACAGGGAAGATGACTGGTTGACAGCAAGACTAGAACTCTTCAGGGAAGTCGTCGTTACCATAGCAATCTGTTACCCATCCGGGATTTTTATCCAAGTAGAAAGAAAATAAACAAGCATAAGTACATCTCGTACTTAACAAGTGTAACATGGGGTTCATGAGGCTCAAATAAGGCTGACACTGGTTAAACTGCAGTAGCTTTTAGTTGGCACAATTTTAGCATTAGATAGCATCAATAATATCCATCCCATTTAAACATGTGATCAATGTGAACATGAAACCATTGAAAGAGATAGTAACATTAATTTAAAACATTATTTAAAGCAACAACTAAACCATAAGAATTCCAGGTCGCTCGTAACCGTGAGCATGGCTGATATATCAGTTTTACACTCTGCAGAGGTTGTACACTTTACCCGATGAGTCATGATATCCAGATGCCCGGGTTAATTACTCCCATAACACTTCCGAGGTGAGCGGGCAGGATACACGCAAAGCCTTTCAAAGGTTCGTCTAACAAGTTAGGGCCGTTAGCTCTTAAGGCAAGGGGATGTAGAGCCCTCCTTCCAGGTGGCACAATAACACGCAGCCTATACTCACGTGGACAGAAGCCGCACTATATCCGTCTCGGCAAGATCCAACGCGCCTATACAGGTGTCCACTAACAAGCTAGAAAAGGTCCTTATACTGAGCTAAGGTCAGAGCCATATAACTCCCATGGTTGCACTGTTGTCCCGGGTGATCCCTTATAGTAGTTCCTAAACCATGTTGCTATAAAAGCCAATTTTACCATGTTGCATATATCATTAAATTCAGATTCACATGATCAAAGTTTAATTTGAGCACTAGCATAGTTCTACCCAATGCATACCGAGGATAACAAGGCACAAGATCAACACCTAGGATAAATCTAAATAGGCATCAAGGTAGACACATGCATATGGTGATTATAGTGACTTATGGTTATTAGGACATCAAGGAGGATCCCATGCTATACTTGCCTGATTCAGTGAACTCTGGTTGCTCTTGGTTGTCGTAGAAGGGTTCCTGATCACCAGCGTATGTCTCACCGTCTATACTCGATTACCACATCAACACACAATCATCGGGACAACAATCATGCACAGCAAACAAGCTATAATTAGAACATTACACCAACAGCAAGAAAATAATATATAAAGTTTGAAAACAGAAACTACGATCCAACACGATCACATAAACGCGAAGATCACGAAAAACGGAATTATAACGCAAAAGTTATGAGCTAAACCAGTTACAAAACCTTAGTTAGTAGATTAAACCTAACTCAAATTTTAACTACTGAAAACAGTATAGATTTTCATACCGATAGATAGATCTTTTCAAAACGAATCTAACGCAACTTGAACGGGCTAAAACGGACTAAAAACGTAGAAGTTATAAGCATTTGAAACTGGTGGCAAAACTGTAAATAAATCAAACTTGAATTTGAATTTAAATTGATTTAAATCAAATCTGCGGATTTGGTCGGACTGCGCCTCAAATAGAACGAAGCTGAGGGGCTTAGAAGAAAGTTGACGCAGACTCAAAGCACAGTGCTCATAAGGACGGCGGGTTGAGGCTCAAAAAATTGTAAGGGCTCTTTAGCAAGAACGACATCAAAGGGGTACGGGGCTCCCTGGGGCGTCGGATCGGCGACGGACGCTCCAGATCAGATCAGGGGGTGTCGGCGGCGCTCTTTGCCGGAGCAAAGGGAGGGCGCGGCGGCGCCATGGCCGGAAGGCGGCGGCGCAGCTCGGATATACGCTAGGAAGCAGTAGAGACCTCGGGAAAAGATCCAATCGTCAAAGGAGCTCAATGCGAACTCACCAGTGGTGATGATGGCGTCGGTGGGGTCTCTGAGATGGCGGATTGCCCGGCGAGGCGGAGTTTTTGCTTCTGCAACGACGGCGAGAAATTTAGGCACCAAAACGAAGAGGAAAAAGAGGGGAAATCACTCGGTTAGCTTCGAGAGATCAAGGAGAAACTCTAGGAACCTCTTGCGAGCGCTGGAACTCGATGAATCGTCGGGTTGATGGCGCGGACCTTGGTGGGCGGTGGAGTTTGTCGTGGGAGCGAACTAGGGCACGAGAGCAAGAGCTAGATGCGTGGGGAGAGGCGGCGAGCTCTCGGGAGTTTTATAGGGGAATCGGCTCGGCTGTTTAGGCAAACAAGGACGCGTAGAATCGATGGAATCGAACTCGGCATCGAGTTCGAGCCGGATACGAGTTGGGGACGACGTCCCTGGCCGGTGGGGTGCGCTGTCAGCGAGAGGGAGAGAGACACGCGCGCGCGGGCTGGCGAGCAGAGCTGGGCCGTCGGCGCGGGCTGCGGCGCTGCACTGTGAGAAGGGGAGATGGGCCGCCGAGCTGGGCCGTACGCGAGAAAGAGAGGGGAGGAAGCAGGCCGGCAAGAAGAAAACAGCAGGCCGACCAGGTCGGTTCGGGCCAAAAAGGGGAAAAGAAGGAGGAGGGAGAGATAAAATGGTTTTCCATTTTTCAGAACTGATTTCAAAAGTAAATTTGAAATTCCCTTTGAATTCAAACAAGTTTTGAGTAAAACCAATCATCACAAAAATAAAATATGCCCAGCATGTATGCATCATCATGGTCTTTGGCCTAGGATTTATTTTAGCTTTTGCAAATAATTTATTAACTAAGTTTCGTGCAACACACAAAATGCATAATTAAATCATATTGCCTATTTTTAAATTGATGCAAATTTTGGGATGTTACATCCACTAAGCAAAAATTCAGCAGTTCTTTATAGTGTCTCCTTTTAGATTTTTCTTTTTACAGATGATGCAATGCAGAAATAAATATGTAGATGTATTTTTTTATTCCTCCACGGAGAATACATTTATGGGTTTTAACACAGCACTAAACTGTTCTCATGGGGCTTAGAGTTTTTCATATTTTTATTTTCTTTTCTAATGAAGATATAATTTGCTAAAAAGTAAATATGCAACTAGAAGTAAAATGATATGATTATGCAGTACTTAATTTATTGCTAAAGAAATATGGATAACTACCGAGTTACCTTCTGGCGAGGATTCGATGTTTATAGTCTATCGAACAAGACTTCTTGCACGCTCTTTATTCTTCCTTGGGTGCGTCCGCAGATCCTCGTGGTGAAGACCTTAGTTGCACTTCAGTAGGACTCTCTTTCTTCTTCAAGTGGCTGGTGGACTTGTCTCCTTTGGTTCACTGCTCTTCATATTTTTAATGGGTGTTGGCATAGTCATTTACTTTGAATCCTTGATAGCGTAGATGTTCATCACTTCTCTTGAGCTATAACCATTGATGATTGGCTCTTGAGTGGACAAAGACTTCATCGGCATCATAGCGGAATTCCTGTCTTCTGTTGAAACTCAGATAGACAACAAAGCTTGTGGAACACATAGATGAACTAGAGTATGAAATAGAACACGAACTAGAACTAGATTAAGAACTAGAAGATGAACTAGACGATGAACTAGAACTAGAACATGAACAATGAAGAACTAGAAAAACAATTATGAACTAGAAACATAATTAGATCCATAATGTTGATACAAGAGAGAAGATCTTGGGTTTATCGAGCCTTCTCGCGACTAGATCCGGAATCCAAGCGAAGCTTGCCTCTTCTAATTCTAATTCTCTCTAGCTATGCCTAAGTTGATGTGGCTCTAAGGAAATTAGGGTTTCTGATTGATCCTCCTCCTCTTCTAATGTCTTGAGATCTGATGATGTCTGATGAGAGGTGTCTGGGGCTGCTTATATAGCCCTGAGCGATGAACCGTGGCCATTGGATCAAACCGACTTAAGGTACGGCCGAGTTACATCCTGGAGGTCGGTGGAGGAAGATTCCGGAAGGAGAAGACGTGGGGGCCCCAGACCAGACTGACCGGTGGGCCCAGGGGACCGGTCGGTCCCACAGGTTAGGGTCCCATGGTGCCTCGCCTCGTGGTGTCTTCTGGTGTCCTCTGGAGTCTTCTAGAAACTTCCTGACGTGGCGGTGGAGTTATCTCTCGTCGGTTTCCTTCTAGGGGAAGCTATCGGTGTTGATTTCCTGGTTTAGTTCTTGTAGAATCACAATTCACCAAAACTCGTGGAATATTGTCAATTAAAACCCTAAACCTTTGTTGGTGATCAAATTCTTGCCCTTTTCATATTTATTTATCCTTTAATTATGATAGATAACCAGTGTCAACAATTCCCTGCAGTCTCTGAGTTCTTGGCCAGCAGGTCCATCTTGGCCACGATCATGTCGGCCTCCTTAAGGGAATGCATACCTCGCTTACGGGGCTGCAGTCTCTCATCATTCCATCCTTGATTCGACACCATCTTCTCTATGTGAGCCTTAGCATCTGCAACATTCAGAGAAAAGAATGCACCGCCGGCGGCGGCATCCAAATGGCTTCTAGAGAGTGGGGTTAGGCCATGGTAGTAGTTCTGGATCAACAACCAGTCCTCCATACCATGGTGTGGACAAGCAGTGACGTACTCTTGCATTCTCTCCCAAGCCTCGGGAACAGATTCCTCGGCTTGTTACGTAAAGCTGGAGATTTTGTTGCGAAGAGTGTTCGTCTTGCCCATCGGAAAGAAATTGGCGAGAAAAGAATTGGAACACTTGTCCCATGTGTCTACAGCGTTGCGATTGGTATAGAACCATTGCTTCGCTTTTCCTAGGAGAGAAAAGGGAAAGAGACGAAGACGGATGGCTTCTTGGGTTATCCCCTTAATGGTGAAGGTGCCGCAAATCTCCAAAAATTGTTGGAGGTGAGCATTGGGATCCTCATGAGCTTTACCAAAGAATGGGCTCGCTTGGACCATCGTGATCAGAGCCAGTTTCAACTCGAAATTGAGGTTGGCATCGATCACGGCTGGTCCTGTCGCTACATTGGCGGCAGAAGGAGCAGAAAACTCACGAATGGTCTTATTGGCCATCGTGAAGGTAGAACGAGATAAGAAAGAAAAAAGTTGAAGAAGATGAAGGAAAAAGATAAGAAGGACTAAGGAAAGAAAGAATGGGGAAAGATGGGATTCGCTAAGCGGGAGCCTAACGAAGATAAATTTGACAAGGACTCGAAGGATACACCGATTGCCTTCCCCGGCAACGGCGCCAGAAATGATTGTTGGTAGTTCTTAACTTCACTAAAGATAGAGCTAGGCAACTATCCCCGGTAACGGCCCAGAAATGCTTGTTGACACTTGCTAACGTCGTTACTAGGAGTAGACTATGGAATCTATCCCTGGCAACGGCGCCAGAAATGCTTGTAGCAAGTCCACTCACTATACCTAAAGGAGTGAAGCTAAAGTAGCTATCTACTAATGTCAAATGGGGTTGTCAATCCCGACACTAGTAGGAGCTAGCTAGAGAGATTGCAATCTACCTAGAGAAGATTCTGCAAGCGCACAGAACTATCGTAGTAGCACTTCGCCTGGGAGTACCAGGTGTTGATTTATTTGATCCCAAAGGAAGGCTAGGGTGGCGTATGAGTCGAGTCAAGGAGGGGATGAGAGTCGAAGAATAAGAAAGGGAAAAGGAGAGGAGAGAAGAGAGGAGATGAAAGGCTAGAAAGAATTTATGAGTGGATAGGTAAGGATGAATGGAATGGCTAAGGTAAGGTGGATAGACAGGTAGATAGGGGGAATAAGATAACTAAGGATAACTAATATAACTAACTAATAATTAATAACTACTCCTAGATAACTACGAAGCAAGATAGGCAAATGCAAAATAAGCAACCAAGTTAAGTATAGTTTTATTCCTATCTTGTCAAGTACCGAGGCGTACTAGCCTTTACCACTGACTTAGGTTGAACGCTAGCACAACGAGCCTTACTGTTAATCTAGACCAACTACGTGGTGGAATTCAAGGCGCACAGGGTTGTCACCACCTGCTTGCTACCACAGCTATCCGGGGGTCTAGCCGTATCTGAAGGTAAGTCTATAACTAAGCACCACGCCTAATTATATTCTAACTATCTCTACCCTGGCCTAGAATAGAGACACCCTTGCGGACGTCAGAGCAAATACTTGACTTAATAAGATAAACACTAAACTAACTAAGCAACCTATTGGCAAACATCAAACACTAAGCACACTAGAGATTAACTACTATGGCTAAGTGAATTGAAATGTAGGATAACTAGGTACTCAAGCAATCAATCAAGTATACTACTCAATACTGGCAAGTAGAGTAAAGTAATACTTGAAATGATGAACTAGAATATAGTAAAGTGCTTGAGTTACAAGAGCAAAACCTGAACTGGAGATGAAGGAAGACTCTTCCCAATTCCAGGACCGATTACTTGCACGCTTCTACTCTTGAGCTAAGCCTTGAGCAGCGCTTCCGCGAGGGCAATGAGGCAAGGAAGCCTTGCTCTACTAGCTACCTACTTGCCTAAGCTTGGCTAAATCATAAGCTATTAGTTCTCTAGCTTTAGCCTTGCTTTCTTCTTCCTTTCTTTCCTTGCTTGAAGTGAAGTGACGCCTCCAGGAGGGTATTTATAGTAGAGAGGTGGAGTAGGGGCTACTCCACCGCCACATCATCGATCCGCGTGATGATGAATGAGAGCCCTTGGATCGTAACCTCCTTCAGATCAATGGTGGAGAAGAATTACGCATGTGCTTCTTTAATTCAGCATGTGCTTCTTTAATTCAACGTGTGCTTCTTTGCATGGCGGCATGCATGATCCACGCCACTCCCTCCTGAGCTCTTCGATGCCACCGACCTAGTGACCGAGGGCTAAGATTTGGCCCTAGGGTGGTCACACGGATCAGTGACGTGGCAGGGGAGAAGTTTGGGCGCCACCTAGGGGTGGCGGGCGCCACCCCACTAGGGCCCAAATGGGCCCTGGTGAGTGGTCTCGGCCCCTGGTGGGTCCATTCTCCAAATTTGGTCCAAATCCTGCATTCAAATAAAAATCTATGGACATGTGGAATTTGGTTAGTTTGAAACCTATTTGACTACTTTTCATGCCTTTTTGGTGAATTTTTGGGTAAAATGTTGATGGTAAAACAAGTGTTTAAGGACCATCAACAAGCTCCCCCAAGCTAACCTGTTGCTCGTCCTCGAGCAACAATGCGGTTTAAGCATAGAGCATGAAATAGATAGCACTTAAGATGTATACAAGTGCATATTGTATAGTGAGAAATAACTTAGTGTATATCATTAATCATAGCAATGTGGGGCTTATAGCTTTTCACTTCAAACATGCAAGAGTGAAATAAAGCAGTAGATAAGAAACTTTTATCTTGCTTAGGTTTGACTAGGATTCTGTCTGGAGGTTTTTTAAGGTTTTCAAAAGATAAAAACTTGCTTAAGTCCTCCAAGATTCACCCAATCACTCAATGGTGTTTAAATCCTCACTTAGGCCAAAATGTAGCCTCTCCTATTTCTAAATAATGATATGTGGAGTTATAGGCAGGCTAAGAATCATGAGCAAATTGCATAATGTTTTTTGCTAAGCTAGACACACAGATCATAAGGAGCAGCAAATCATAAATATTGATCAAGATGTGCATGTGTGGTTATGTGGAAGTGTATAGAGAGATATTTCGTAATCCTTCCTAGTTAATTTCTAGGGTCTAGAGCTAATGATAACTCTCTCTTTTTTTTTCGATACATAGTGAGTAGACAAAAACGTGTCCTCACATTTTCTAGGAAATAGTCCTCTCTTGAGCTACTTTGCTCACTTTTTTTATATCTCTCTTTTTTAGCTCTAGATTTCCCCAGATTGTCTATAGGAAAGGATTTTAGAAATGAAAAGGGGGAAGAGAGAGAAATGCTTATTCCCAGTGTAGGAATAGCATAAGGCTAGCAATGGAACGTTTGGCAAGGTATTGCATATCTCCAATGTAGAGAATGAGCAATTTATTTGGTGGTTGCAAACTTCCAAAGTGGAGAGTAAGCAATTTATGGTGGGTGTGTGTATCTTGATCAAAAGAAATGATAAGCTTCTCTACTAAGATCTATGAGGTTTAACAAAGCTCAACACAAACAAAGCTCTTTGTGGTTTTGACTAACAAATATTTGGCTAGTGGTGGGATGAGATAAAATCCAGGAGGAACTTTTAGCAAGGTTTTCATGATTTTTAAAAGAAATCCTCCAGATTTGGTCCTAATTTCACCTTAGCAAGTTTATAGAATTACTCCATTTCTAACTAACTTTATTCACTAAGCATGATTTTAGTTAAAACATGTGCAACCCACAAAAGCTACAACTTAGATAAAACTAGTTATTCTAACTATAACAATAGCATTTGCATGGCATATTTTATTTCTTATTCAGGTTCCAATATTTTTAAGCAGATTTTATTATTTTTACTCATGGGATAATTACTTAGGCAAGTATATAACATTCAAATTTTTTCAAAAGATATAGAATTTAAGAACTGAACATAAAGAGTAAGGTTGAAACATACCATATTGGCGCGAGGATCTCCCCCAAGCTGGCTTCTTGCTTGGTGAAGGGTCTTCATCTTTCTCGGTCGGAGCTCTTGTTCTTATTTTATTAAAAGGGAAACTATCTAATATTGTGAAAAAGGGAAACTATCCTATTATGATATTTTATTATTCTAGCTAAGTTAACATATACTTATGCATATAACTAATGATAACTGATTTTTTTATAGTTACATGCATGACATATGTTATTTATTTGAAAAAGGGAAATTTGAAGGGAAAAATTAAAAAGTAAATCCATACCTTAGAACCATGGAATTTCATCCTTATTGGGTGGATCTTCTTCCTTGGGTGCTTCTTCTTTAAGTACTTCATCGGGTTCTTCTTCTTTTGGCACCTCTCCTTTGTCATGTGAATTACACAACTCAGGAGAAGGTGGTTCTTTCTTTCTGTTCCACCTTGTTCTTAGGCGCCTCTTCTTGGTACGAATGGGTTTTGCTTCCTGCATGTTAGCGGCATATGCGGGACCACGGGAAAAGGAGAATATTTCCTTCCTCCCTCCTAATGTTATTTGCATTTTACCACACCCCACATATATGCAAACATCAACAGTATTCAAGAAAGGTCTACCTAAGATTAGAGGCACATCTTTCCTATTTCCCATATCTAGTATTATGAAATCAGCAGGAACATATGAACCTCTAATATGAACAGGTAAATCAGTGACTGTTCCTTCTACATAGCGTGTTGATTGATCAGCTAGCATGACATAGGAAGATGTGGATGACATGGGTGGAAAGAACGAGTTTTCATAGAAATCCTTAGATAAAATGTTCACACTCGATCCTAAATCACACATGGCATTTTTAAAGACTTCACGAAAGATTGAGCATCTAATTATGGGACTACCAGGATCACCCTTTTTAACAGTCATGGTTTGATCTTCATAATAGTTAAAATATTTTATTTCAACCATATTTGCAGTTTCCATGTTAGGTTTAGCTAGAATTTTGCCAGTTTCAAAAGATGGTATGATTGCAGCAAGTTGAGCTAATTAGGTTTCTAACATCTTATTAAAGCTAAGTTGATTTTTCAGAGCAGATGAGAAATCTTCCAATTTAGCATTTATGTTCTCAAGCATTTTATCATTTGACATTAATTTCTTATTCAAAAATTTAGTAGTTCTACCTTGAGAGTAGACTAGATTCTTTAAGAACGAGAAATTATCAGTACTTTGGAAATTAGAGCGAGGGAATGAATTATTACCTTGAGAGTTGGAGTGCTGATTCCATCCTTGATTTTGTTGACAGAAACCGTTGTTGTTGATGAAGTTCAAATCTTCATGTAACTCGGGGCAGTGGTTCCCAGAATGTCCGGTTTCTCCACAGACTTCACAAGTCATGTAGGATTCCAGAGATAGGACACTCTCTTGTTGGTTCATCTTCTCATAGCTGTCCAGCTTCTTGGCCAGCAGGTCCATCTTGGCCACGATCATGTCGACCTCCTTAAGGGAATGCATACCTCGCTTACGGGGCTGCAGTCTCTCGTCATTCCATCCTTGGTTCGACACCATCTTCTCTATGAGAGCCTTAGCATCTGCAACATTCAGAGAAAAGAATGCACCGCCGGCGGCGGCATCCAAATGGCTTCTAGAGAGTGGGGTTAGGCCATGGTAGTAGTTCTGGATCAACAACCAGTCCTCCATACCATGGTGTGGACAAGCAGTGACGTACTCTTGCATTCTCTCCCAAGCCTCGGGAACAGATTCCTCGGCTTGTTACGTAAAGCTGGAGATTTTGTTGCGAAGAGTGTTCGTCTTGCCCATCGGAAAGAAATTGGCGAGAAAAGAATTGGAACACTTGTCCCATGTGTCTACAGCGTTGCGATTGGTATAGAACCATTGCTTCGCTTTTCCTAGGAGAGAAAAGGGAAAGAGACGAAGACGGATGGCTTCTTGGGTTATCCCCTTAATGGTGAAGGTGCCGCAACTCTCCAAAAATTGTTGGAGGTGAGCATTGGGATCCTCATGAGCTTTACCAAAGAATGGGCTAGCTTGGACCATCGTGATCAGAGCCGGTTTCAACTCGAAATTGAGGTTGGCATCGATCACGGCTGGTCCTGTCGCTACATTGGCGGCAGAAGGAGCAGAAAACTCACGAATGGTCTTATTGGCCATCGTGAAGGTAGAACGAGATAAGAAAGAAAAAAGTTGAAGAAGATGAAGGAAAAAGATAAGAAGGACTAAGGAAAGAAAGAATGAGGAAAGATGGGATTCGCTAAGCGGGAGCCTAAGCGAAGATAAATTTGACAAGGACTCGAAGGATACACCGATTGCCTTCCCCGGCAACGACGCCAGAAATGATTGTTGGTAGTTCTTAACTTCACTAAAGATAGAGCTAGGCAACTATCCCCGGTAACGGCCCAGAAATGCTTGTTGACACTTGCTAACGTCGTTACTAGGAGTAGACTATGGAATCTATCCCTGGCAACGGCGCCAGAAATGCTTGTAGCAAGTCCACTCACTATACCTAAAGGAGTGAAGCTAAAGTAGCTATCTACTAATGTCAAATGGGGTTGTCAATCCCAACACTAGTAGGAGCTAGCTAGAGAGATTGCAATCTACCTAGAGGAGATTCTGCAAGCGCACAGAACTATCGTAGTAGCACTTCGCCTGGGAGTACCAGGTGTTGATTTATTTGATCCCAAAGGAAGGCTAGGGTGGCGTATGAGTCGAGTCAAGGAGGGGATGAGAGTCGAAGAATAAGAAAGGGAAAAGGAGAGGAGAGAAGAGAGGAGATGAAAGGCTAGAAAGAATTTATGAGTGGATAGGTAAGGATGAATGGAATGGCTAAGGTAAGGTGGATAGACAGGTAGATAGGGGGAATAAGATAACTAAGGATAACTAATATAACTAACTAATAATTAATAACTACTCCTAGATAACTACGAAGCAAGATAGGCAAATGCAAAATAAGCAACCAAGTTAAGTATAGTTTTATTCCTATCTTGTCAAGTACCGAGGCGTACTAGCCTTTACCACTGACTTAGGTTGAACGCTAGCACAACGAGCCTTACTGTTAATCTAGACCAACTACGTGGTGGAATTCAAGGCACACAGGGGTTGTCACCACCTGCTTGCTACCACAGCTATCCGGGGGTCTAGCCGTATCTGAAGGTAAGTCTATAACTAAGCACCACGCCTAATTATATTCTAACTATCTCTACCCTGGCCTAGAATAGAGACACCCTTGCGGACGTCAGAGCAAATACTTGACTTAATAAGATAAACACTAAACTAACTAAGCAACCTATTGGCAAAGATCAAACACTAAGCACACTAGAGATTAACTACTATGGCTAAGTGAATTGAAATGTATGTGAGAATACATATGATGAATGATTGACTGTGTTGAGGAAGGTTTGAGGCTTTTACCCGGTTGAGTCATTATCTTGCTATGCGCTTAATGTTATGACTAACCGGTGGCGTGAGTTGTGTGGTGTTTCTGGGTTGGTGTGTGTGTGCGACATGTGTCTCTTGGCTGTGTTGATGTGCAGGTGTGGAGCTCGGAGACAGTGGTCTATGGCGAGGTGAAGGTCAAGTTGAGCCGTGCCGTGCTGACGGACCGGGTGCGGTGAAGGATGGGCGTGCCGTGCGGCGGACGTGCCATGCCGACGAACCGAGCGGTGAAAGGCGGACGGGAGGCTTGGACTGAGGGACCGGAGGGCCAGAGGACCAGCTGTGGTAGCTGGCACGTGGCATCAGCAAGCAGGAGCACATGGGGATGTGCGGTGCATCGGCCGAGTCGGGAGGAAGGCGCTGGAGTCGGGTCGCTTGGCGGGAGGTCGGACACGGGCTTGCGTGCGGCGCAAGTGCCGTCGGCCGAGTCAAGAAGGAAGGCGAAGGCGTTGTGCCCGGCGTGGAGGCTGGACATGCATCGGCATCGGCGCCGGTGGTCGGGGTGTGAGAACCACATCCCGTCTACGGTGCGGGTTCGGTAGCTGAGCCTCAAAAAGCTACCATCGACGGTTTCCAGGTTTGGGCCTCAAAACCTGGGGTGGACGGTTTCCAGGTTTGGGCCTCAAAACCTGGGGTGGACGGTTTCCAGGTTTGGGCCTCAAAACCTGGGCGTGCGGGTTTCCGAGTTTGGGCCTCAAAACTCGGGGTGGCCGGTTTGCCTGGTTTGGGCCTCAAAACCAGGGGGTTGGTCCGAAAGGACGGTCGACGCGTGGCGGCACCGAGAGGCTTGCGTTGCGGCGAAGCTATCGGTGAGAAGGCGCGGCGGTCGACGGTGGCGGCACGTGGCGGCATCGGGTGAGGTCGCGTCGAGGCGAAGCTACCGGATGTGCGGGCGTGGCCGTCGGATGAAGATTGACCGGTTTGGACGGTTGTACCCCTGGGGGGGTATTTGGTCGAGTGCTTAATGTAAGGGCGTTTGTGTCATTGGACGTGCGCCTATATATATGAGGCGGGCTGCTAGGGCAGCCGTATCCTTGGCAATCCTCTGGTGGTGTCTCTCTCATTTTGTTCCTGTGAGAGTAGGCTAGGGTTAGGGAGAGTTGGCTCTTGTTCTTGAGCTTTTCGCCATCCAAGCTTTGATCTGCTGGAGTGGCTTGTAGCCCGTACACCAAGTGCTTAATGAATCATCCATTCCTCTGAGTCCAAGGATCAAATTCGTGCTTTAATTTGTCTTGCGATTTTGTTCTTCGCGTTTGCACGTTTTCCCCTCTTTCGTTCTTCACGAGAATTCTTGTTTCGAGGGAAGATTCGCAAATCCGTTTGAACCATCTTGTGTAGCTTTGTGAGAGTCTTCTTTCTACCGAAGGAATTTCTCTAATACCTCACGAACTCACAGATCGGGCGGATTTAGTGTTGGATCAAGTTCTTGCCGTTCTTCATCCTTTTTCTCCGATTCACCGATTTGGAGTTAGGTTCGAGCCATGATCTCTTAGGAGTAGCTCACTAACATCCTTGTGACCCCTCACACGAAGTTGAAGCCCTAGTGCTTTTGATTTGAGGGAGATCGGGTTGATTTGGTGGATGAACAGAGGTGCATCGCGGTGACCGGACGCACGAGTCGCACCGACCGGACGCTTGGTCGTGAGTCCGGTCGTTGAACACGTTCTCTGCGTCTCCTTCGTGACTTGACCGGACGCACGCCTCATATCGACCGGACGCTATCCCGTGCGTCCGATCGTTGAAGGCCGAGCGAAATACTGTGCGAGATTCTGACCGGACGCTAGGGTTTCGCGTGTACCGGACGCACTGAAGGCACTGTTCATTGCCTCCTCGGTGCTTGACCGGACGCTCAGTTGTAACGACCGGACGCTTGATCACCGTGAGTCCGGTCGTGAATAGAGAGCATCCAGAGAGGTTTTTCTCTGACCGGACGCGTCCGATCGACACTGACCGGACGCACCTCAGAGTCCGGTCAGTGCAGTGTTTGCGCGTTTTCGCCCGTATCTTTTGCGTTCGAGCTCCGATTTGAGATCTGCTTTTTGCGTTGGATTCCCGACTCTGTGCTCTACAGAAACCGGGCTTCCCGCTTTGCGAAAAAGCCTGAATCCCCCTCGCGTTGCTCGGGGGAGGTTGAGGTTACCCAAACTCCATCCTGTCACTAGTTGACTCGCGTGGATTTGGAAGAGGGAGCTTTTGTGGTGTCCCGCTGTGTTCCTAGGGAACATCCACCCATTCTCTTGGGTCGTGGACATCGCGTGTGTCGGCTTTGCTCTTGGGGTTGATTTTGTTGGGACAGAGGCCGGAATTTCTGAGAAGAAATTTTTAGGCTCCCATTCACCCCCCCTCTGGTCGCCCTGCTTTAGCATTTTCGGTCCTTCAATTGGTATCGGAGCCAGTTAAGGATCTCTCTACCTTAACCGGTTCCGGATCCGCGAAGGCGACCCTTTTTGAGAGCGGTTCTGTTTCCGACTTTGCTTGTCGAGGTGTTGAGCTTGTGTTTTGGCTAACACTAACGGTGCTTTTCGAGATGGCACCAAGTTCTTCTTCCAGTGTGTCTTTGTCCTTAGGTTTGAGTCTTGGACATATGATCGAGGACGACATTTTGGCAAGAAGGAGGAGTACGACTCTTGAGGTGGAACGTGAGGTGGAAGCTTTGCTGGACTTCCTAGGAGATGATGAGCATTCAACGGAGGATCGTATACGTGAACTTGGCAAGGCCAAGAAAGGTACACTTCTCGCTAGTCTTGGGATCTTGTCCCAACGATTTGAAGCTTGTTGTGATGATAACCTGAGATATGATGAGCTTTGTGATACCTTGCATAGAAAGATCAAGAAGTTGAAATGCTCCATTGCTAGGTTGAAATGTGGCCTTTTTCATTGGAAGTCTAGTGCTTCTTTACCTTGCACCTCTTGTAGTGACATGGTTAGGAAGAATGATGAGCTATGCTTTTCTCTTGCTAGCTTAAAATCTGAAAATGAAATGTTGAAATCAAATGCTTCTATACCATGTCTTGTTTGCTTTGACTTGCGCAAGGACCTTGTTTATGCTAATCTGAAATAGCCTTGCTTAGGTCAAAAGCTTCTTTACCATGTGCTTCATGTGAGTCTTTGCATGCTGAAATTAATGAATTAAAATTGACTCACACCACATGTGTAGATGAACTTGAGCATGCTAGGGCTGAAATTATTGAAATAAATGCTAGGCCTTGTAGCTTGTGCTCTTTGAATAAAAATGCTTGCCATGCTTCTAGTGCTACTCATGATTCTTTGCTTGATGGGAATGGTGATGTTTTCTTCCACCGATTTCATGTGCACATCATGCATTGATTTGGAAAAAGAAGTTTTGGTTTTGAAGCAAATGCGCGATGATATGAGCGCTAAGTTGGTTGAGCACAATGATATGAGTGCCAACCTTGAGAGTGAAGTTGAGCTCTTGCGTACCACATATGCCGAGTGCATAAAGGAGGAGATGGAGAATCTGAAAAACACTCCTTGTGGTACTTGTGATCGCCTCATGTTTGAGAATGAGGTTTTAGCCACAAGATGCAAGAGCCTTTGTGCTAAGTCATTTGAGTCACGCTTTTCTTCCAACTCCGATGTTGATATTTCCATTTCTGCATCTTTGCAACCGGAGTTGAGTTCTTGTGTTGCGCGTGAGTCTTTTGACGTTAGCACTAGTGCCAAGGTTTCGGATAGCTCTTTCATAGCTACTCTTAACCTTGCTAGTTCTTCGAGTGATGTCCCTTCTCATATTTTGGGACTCGTCCTCCCAATCCGGTTTTTCATTGCAACCTTTTGCAGAAGGAGGGACATTCGCTCGATTTTTGTTTCGCCGTGTCAAGCACGAGCGGCGGATTCGAGCTAAGGGCTTTTAGGAAGCCGCGTAGCCTTTCCCATGGCACGTGTGCTCCTAACGTTGGCACCAAGTTGGTGATTGATTCTTCTTGTTCTAAGTCCCAAGGGACTTCTCACTTGTCGGAGAATGGTGTGCCTTCCAGTAGGCCTTTGTACCATTGCTTTTTTTGTGAGAAAGATGGGCATCAAGAAAGCTTTTGCTATCGGCGTGCCAAACGTTTGCGCCAAGCTCGCTCTTCTAGGAAGATGGTGATTCATAGCCCGTCTCATGGCATGAACGCTTGTGTTCCTAGTAAGAAGCCCAAATTTTTGTTTGATGGGATTTTTAAGACTCCTTTTCTGTGGTAGGCATGGGTCTGGACATGTTTCTACTACTGCTTCTCTCCTCGTGGTCCACGCATGCGTTCTCCATGGGCATCTATTGGTTCGTTTCTTTCAAAGCAAGCCTTGGAAGATTTTGCCTCTTTTCTCCTCGTGTTGACTCGTTCTTCCCCTGAGTGTCCTTTTGGGAAAGCTTCCAAGGGTTGTTCAAAGTGCATTTTGAACCCAACATGTGCATCATATCTAACCCACATAGAGTTGAGATTGTTGACCAAGTTCCTGATCCCCAAGTACATGCTTGCTAACCCTTCGGATCCAAGGGCTCGCTTTATCTTCCTCTTGTGTGTAGATATGAGGACGCGGGGTGGAGACATGCTCCTGATGGAGCTGATCTTTTAGATGTGATCAAGTTTGCTGGTTCTCCTGCATCCCGCCCAGAGTGCCCTCCAAAGAGGTTTGTTATCTTGGTGAGCTTTCTTATACACTCATACCTTGTACAATCCCCGCCTCTATTGTCTTGTGGTATGAGATGGTTCGTCAATATGCTCACTGTATAGTTTTTACATGGACCATTTTTCTTTTGTATCTGTTTTGCTTTATCTAGCATGTGCTATCTTCTGTTTCTTGTCATGCTACCTTTGTGTATATCTTCTGTGGATTATCCCTTTTCAGCTAGTCTGTGAATCCTTATGAACATTATGCCATGTTTTACCATACCTCTCCATGAGGCGTTACCTTGTAGAGGTGTATGTTCATTAGGTGTCACTTTTCAGGTGCTAGTTTTTGATTAGCTACATGTATCCTGTTCATTAGGATTAGTTTGAGGCACTAGTCTTTCCTTCCTCGATTTTATCATGTTTACAATGACAATGCTTTTGGATCTAAATTGCTATGAACTTATCTTGCATTGTAGCATGGTTTGAGGCTTAGGCTATGTTTGGGTGATTCATGTTTTTTAAGGCTGCATTTTGCTATCACCGTGCTTTATTTATCCTGTGCTGTTAGTCTAGCTGGTTTTGAGTTCAGATCCCTTGCGTATCATTCCTGGTTTAGACTCTTTTTGTTGATTGAGGGGAGCTTTACCTTATGCTTTTGTGACTACCGTTTTTCGTGGAGACCTTGAGGTTCACACGGACTAGACAACGCCTTGTGTTTCTTCTGCTTTTGAGTGTGCAGAGAACAGGAGCCTGGAGAGAGCATTTCGGCTCACGGACCCTATCCCACTTCTTCCAAGACTTTGGGGTTCCGTTCGAGCATATTCCCTCCAGTGAGCACCAGCAATCACCAGTGGGCGAGCGACAGCATCAGTCAAGGGAGGCGACTTCGTCCGAGGATGCTCCGCCCCGATTTCACAGCATCAATGGCGTCCCCCTCGGGCATCACACCATCAAGGCTCATGTGCTTCAATGAGGTACCGTCCGCCACAACTTTGCTTGAGTTCGGTTTTTGGTACCCTCCTTCTTCGACCCCTTTTCTGCTGTGTGGTCCTTTTCGATGTGATTTTGCCGCCTGTCCCTTGAGCATTTCCTGGCTCTCTTTCGCTTGTGACTGGATGTGTGTTTCCCTTTTTAGTTGGGGAATCATTTTGCTTGTGTATCTTAGTTGTCTTCTCCATACCTTTTTACCTTGGGTTTCCCTTTTTAGACTACTTTTGATTCGTTCCTTAAGACTATGGCTTTTGCATGCATCTCACATGTACATTTTGCATTTTAAGCTTCATGATATACAATGAAGAATGAGACTAATGCTCTTTTTGGTAAATGCCCTGCTTATTCATGATGATGCGTGTAGCTTTAGGCTCGTTTTGATCACTTTATACTGTTATGGAGCTAACTATTTTGCAATGGTGAACCTTGACTAATTAACTATGAAACCCTTATTTTGTTACCATTGACGATTGGGGCAACTAGCATGGGTAGGATGTGTGTGAGATCACTTGTGCGTATCTTTGTATGCTAGGTTGCTATGTCTCTTGCACTGAGTCATTCACTTGCTTGGATTGTTCATAGGTACATTGTGCTTAAAGTTTGATCCAAGTATTTTGTAACTGAAAAGATCGAGATGGGATTGCTGTGTTCCAGCACATCCGGTATCCAGACTGTTCTCATTGCAGCATTTGAGTTAAACTTGAGCCTGTAGTGTAGAATACCGAAACCGGTGCTTTAAGCTTTCCTATGCTGTATGCATAGGCTAGCCTGGTGAAAGTTAGGCAATGACCATTCTTTCAAAACACAAACAACCTCTCGCATCACATGCTTTATATATGAACTTGTGTTAATACCGCTGCAACCCCCAATAAAGTTGAAAAAAATAACACAAGTCCTATGCTTCATTCTATGCATGATGATTGACCCTTGCTAGGAGTGTTTCACCTTTTATACTGAGTTAAAGCACTTGGTTGATTCCTGTCTATCCATGCTAAGTGTTATTTTAGTGGTGAACACCTTTTCGAATGGCTTAAAACTGCTCATATGCTTAATTGTTCATATTCGTATTCATTTGATCAGTTTTGAGCCTTAGCTAGCATTTGGTATTGATTGCTACATTCTCAGGGCAGCACCCCTTGAGCATCTTTTTTTCTGATTGCTATACACTGGAGCTGTTGCATTGTCACATTTCCCATGCATTCTAGCTAGTGTGCATACCCCCAGCTCCGCTATTCTGGTGTCTGGCACACCACACATTCAATGTTTCGGCTCCTTTATAAAACACAACCCTGCTTCTTCTCACTGCCCCTATGTTTTGGATGACTTGTCTTGTGTTTGTGTCAATTTTGTGGAAAATTTCAAACCCTCGCATGTCCCTTTGTCAAGGGGGGAGGAGCTGTTTTCAGGGGAGCTTGAATGTTGGCACAAAGGGGAGAGTCATGCATTTGGGAGAGCGTTAGCGAGGGGGAGTTTTAGCCTCTTTTGTTTTCTTTCTTCTCAATTGGTATCTTCACTCGGTATAAAGCCTCTTTTCGTTTAGGTGTTTTCCAATTGGTATCCATTTTCGGTATGGAATGCAATGGATGTCAATGAGCTGTATGCATAGCTCTTGTATCTAGGCTTGCTTTCAGGGGGAGTCTCTTTTGTCTGCTGTCTTTTTCCTCCGCTTGCACCGAGTGTCTTTGCTCCAGTTCGCCTTGCCTTTTCCTGGTCTTTTTCCATTGAAAATTGACCTTCCGTGTGTTCCCTTCATTGTAAACGCTTCGATTGGTTTTTCATCATTGGTGCGGAGCAGTTTGGCCGTCAAGGCTGGTATCGAGCGTGCTAGTTGTTTTGAGGAGCCGTTTTGCCTCTCTCTTGAGGACTAGCGTTTTTTGCTTCGTGTTTTTTGATTGGTTTGGAGCCTCACTAGTTGTGTTTTGAGCCGTTTTGCCTCTGTCCTTGAGGAACTAGCTTTTTCCACCAATTTGTGGGCTGATTTTGATGGTATCAAATTTTTCTGCTATTTTGTTGAGCCTCTGTGTGCTCTTCTTGAGGGACCTACGTTTTGCTTCTTATGCGCTGTTTCAGCCATCTTTGGTGTCGAGCCTTGTAGCTAGCGGTGTTTGAGCCCTCTTCTCCTCTTCTTCTTGAGGACTACTCATATTTTGACTTGTGTTGCGTCGAGCCGTTGCCCATGTCCTTTGGGAACCAATTCTTTTTGCTCTTGTCGAGTTGTTGCTCCGATCCTTCGCTTGGTTTGCGTCGATCCGTTTGCCCATGTTCTTTGGGGACAAAGCTTCGGTGTTGGTAAATCTCAAACCATCTCTTGTGCTTAGTTGTTTTCATTCAAATCATCAAGTGGGAGAAATTTAGAAACCAAGTAAGGGGGGAACTTTAAAAACCCAAGTAAGGGGGTGATTAACCCAAGTTGAATCCAAGTGGATAAGTACCGAGAAATATTGTTTCTTATTTTTTTTTGTTCTGCTTGGTTTGACAATTTTGCGCGTTGGTTTTTCGAGTGCCTTTTGTGGGATTCATGAAACTCTGTCTTCTCTTGACTCTTCGGTTCTGTGAGGCTTTGCCCGCTTTTCCCCTTTCTTTCGGTACGCGAGCTTTTTTCTTTGAGATTCATGATCCTCCCTCTCCTCAGTGTCCGTGTGTTTTGCTTTTTACCTACCTGGCTTTTGGGCACTGTGAGTGAAGACTGGTTTCCCCCCCCCCCTTCAAACCCTTCCTTTGATTTTCTTGTCAGTCATGCATTCATCAAGGGGAGATTGAGAATAGCTATGAATGAATGATTGACCGTTTGAGGCAGGTTTGAATGCTTTTTTTTTTTTACGGTTTGGTCATATCTTCTATGCTCTTAATGTTATGAACTAACCGGTGGCGTGAGTTTGTTGTTGTGTTTTCTGTCTGTTTGGTGTGTGGTGTACGACATGTGTCTCTTGGCTTGTTGAATTGTGCAGTGTGGAGCGCGGAGACAAAGTGGTCTGGGCGATGTGAAGGGTCAAGTTGAGCCGTGCGTGCTGACGGACGGGTGGCGGTGAAGGATGGGCCTTTGCCGTGCTGCGGACGTGCCTGCCGACGAACCGGCGGTGAAAGGCGGACGGGGAGGCTTGGACTGAGGGACCGGATGGCCAGATGACCATCTGTGGTGCTGGCTCTGGCATCAGCAGCAGGAGCCCATGGGGTGTGCGTGCATCGGCCGATCTGGAGGACGGCCGCTGGAGTCGGGTCCGCTTGGCGGGATGGTTCGACCGGGCTTGCGTGCGTCGGCAAGTGCCGTCGCCGCGTCAAGAAGGAAGGCGAAGGCGTTGTGCCCGGCGTGGAGGCTGGACATGCATCGGCATCGGCGCCGGTGGTCGGGGTGTGAGAACCACATCCCGTCTACGGTGCGGGTTCGGTAGCTGAGCCTCAAAAAGCTACCATCGACGGTTTCCAGTTTGGGCCTCAACCTGGGGTGGACGGTTTCCAGGTTTGGGCCTCAAAACCTGGGGTGGACGGTTTCCAGGTTTGGGCCTCAAACCTGGGCGTGCGGGTTTCCGAGTTTGGGCCTCAAAACTCGGGGTGGCCGGTTTGCCTGGTTTGGGCCTCAAAACCAGGGGGTTGGTCCGAAAGGACGGTCGACGCGTGGCGGCACCGAGAGGCTTGCGTTGCGGCGAAGCTATCGGTGAGAAGGCGCGGCGGTCGACGGTGGCGGCACGTGGCGGCATCGGGTGAGGTCGCGTCGAGGCGAAGCTACCGGATGTGCGGGCGTGGCCGTCGGATGAAGATTGACCGGTTTGGACGGTTGTACCCCTGGGGGGTATTTGGTCGAGTGCTTAATGTAAGGGCGTTTGTGTCATTGGACGTGCGCCTATATATATGAGGCGGGCTGCTAGGGCAGCCGTATCCTTGGCAGACTCTGGTGGTGTCTCTCTCATTTTGTTCCTGTGAGAGTAGGCTAGGGTTAGGGAGAGTTGGCTCTTGTTCTTGAGCTTTTCGCCATCCAAGCTTTGATCTGCTGGAGTGGCTTGTAGCCCGTACACCAAGTGCTTAATGAATCATCCATTCCTCTGAGTCCAAGGATCAAATTCGTGCTTTAATTTGTCTTGCGATTTTGTTCTTCGCGTTTGCACGTTTTCCCCTCTTTCGTTCTTCACGAGAATTCTTGTTTCGAGGGAAGATTCGCAAATCCGTTTGAACCATCTTGTGTAGCTTTGTGAGAGTCTTCTTTCTACCGAAGGAATTTCTCTAATACCTCACGAACTCACAGATCGGGCGGATTTAGTGTTGGGATCAAGTTCTTGCCGTTCTTCATCCTTTTTCTCCGATTCACCGATTTGGAGTTAGGTTCGAGCCATGATCTCTTAGGAGTAGCTCACTAACATCCTTGTGACCCCTCACACGAAGTAAGCCCTAGTGCTTTTGATTTGAGGGAGATCGGGTTGATTCGGTGGATGAACAGAGGTGCATCGCGGTGACCGGACGCACGAGTCGCACCGACCGGACGCTTGGTCGTGAGTCCGGTCGTTGAACACGTTCTCTGCGTCTCCTTCGTGACTTGACCGGACGCACGCCTCATATCGACCGGACGCTATCCCGTGCGTCCGATCGTTGAAGGCCGAGCGAAATACTGTGCGAGATTCTGACCGGACGCTAGGGTTTCGCGTGACCGGACGCACTGAAGGCACTGTTCATTGCCTCCTCGGTGCTTGACCGGACGCTCAGTTGTAACGACCGGACGCTTGATCACCGTGAGTCCGGTCGTGAACAGAGAGCATCCAGAGAGGTTTTTCTCTGACCGGACGCGTCCGATCGACACTGACCGGACGCACCTCAGAGTCCGGTCAGTGCAGTGTTTGCGCGTTTTCGCCCGTATCTTTTGCGTTCGAGCTCCGATTTGAGATCCGCTTTTTGCGTTGGATTCCCGACTCTGTGCTCTACAGAAACCGGGCTTCCCGCTTTGCGAAAAAGCCTGAATCCCCCTCGCGTTGCTCGGGGGGTTTGAGGTTACCCAAACTCCATCCTGTCACTAGTTGACTCGCGTGGATTTGGAAGAGGGAGCTTTTGTGGTGTCCCGCTGTGTTCCTAGGGAACATCCACCCATTCTCTTGGGTCGTGGACATCACGTGTGTCGGCTTTGCTCTTGGGGTTGATTTTGTTGGGACAGAGGCCGGAATTTCTGAGAAGAAATTTTTAGGCTCCCATTCACCCCCCTCTGGTCGCCCTGCTTTAGCATTTTCGGTCCTTCAATTGGTATCGGAGCCAGTTAAGGATCTCTCTACCTTAACCGGTTCCGGATCCGCGAAGGCGACCTTTTGAGAGCGGTTCTGTTTCCGACTTTGCTTGTCGAGGTGTTGAGCTTGTGTTTTGGCTAACACTAACGGTGCTTTTCGAGATGGCACCAAGTTCTTCTTCCAGTGTGTCTTTGTCCTTAGGTTTGAGTCTTGGACATATGATCGAGACGACATTTTGGCAAGAAGGAGGAGTACGACTCTTGAGGTGGAACGTGAGGTGGAAGCTTTGCTGGACTTCCTAGGAGATGATGAGCTTCAACGGAGGATCGTATACGTGAACTTGGCAAGGCCAAGAAAGGTACACTTCTCGCTAGTCTTGGGACTTGTCCCAACGATTTGAAGCTTGTTGTGATGATAACCTGAGATATGATGAGCTTTGTGATACCTTGCATAGAAAGATCAAGAAGTTGAAATGCTCCATTGCTAGGTTGAAATGTGGCCTTTTTCATTGGAAGTCTAGTGCTTCTTTACCTTGCACCTCTTGTAGTGACATGGTTAGGAAGAATGATGAGCTATGCTTTTCTCTTGCTAGCTTAAAATCTGAAAATGAAATGTTGAAATCAAATGCTTCCATACCATGTCTTGTTTGCTTTGACTTGCGCAAGGACCTTGTTTATGCTAAATCTGAAATAGCCTTGCTTAGGTCAAAAGCTTCTTTACCATGTGCTCATGTGAGTCTTTGCATGCTGAAATTAATGAATTAAAATTGACTCACACCACATGTGTAGATGACTTGAGCATGCTAGGGCTGAAATTATGAAATAAATGCTAGGCCTTGTAGCTTGTGCTCTTTGAATAAATGCTTGCCATGCTTCTAGTGCTACTCATGATTCTTTGCTTGATGGAATGGTGATGTTTCTTCCACCGATTTCATGTGCACATCATGCATTGATTTGGAAAAAGAAGTTTTGGTTTTGAAGCAAATGCGCGATGATATGAGCGCTAAGTTGGTTGAGCACAATGATATGAGTGCCAACCTTGAGAGTGAAGTTGAGCTCTTGCGTACCACATATGCCGAGTGCATAAAGGAGGAGATGGAGAATCTGAAAACACTCCTTGTGGTACTTGTGATCGCCTCATGTTTGAGAATGAGGTTTTGCCACAAGATGCAAGAGCCTTTGTGCTAAGTCATTTGAGTCACGCTTTTCTTCCAACTCCGATGTTGATATTTCCATTTCTGCATCTTTGCAACCGGAGTTGAGTTCTTGTGTTGCGCGTGAGTCTTTTGACGTTAGCACTAGTGCCAAGGTTTCGGATAGCTCTTTCATAGCTACTCTTAACCTTGCTAGTTCTTCGAGTGATGTCCCTTCTCATATTTTTGGGACTCGTCCTCCCAATCCGGTTTTCATTGCACCTTTTGCAAGAAGGAGGGACATTCGCTCGATTTTTGTTTTCGCCGTGTCAAGCACGAGCGGCGGATTCGAGCTAAGGCTTTTAGGAAGCCGCGTAGCCTTTCCCATGGCACGTGTGCTCCTAGCGTTGGCACCAAGTTGGTGATTGATGCTTCTTGTTCTAAGTCCCAAGGGACTTCTCACTTGTCGGAGAATGGTGTGCCTTCCAGTAGGCCTTTGTACCATTGCTTTTTTGTGAGAAAGATGGGCATCAAGAAAGCTTTTGCTATCGGCGTGCCAAACGTTTGCGCCAAGCTCGCTCTTCTAGGAAGATGGTGATTCATAGCCCGTCTCATGGCATGAACGCTTGTGTTCCTAGTAAGAAGCCCATTTTTGTTGATGGGATTTATGACTCCTTTTCTAGTGGGATAGGTCATGGTCGTGGACATGTTTCTACTGCTTCTCTCGTGGTCCACGTCATGCTTCTCATGGTGCATCTATTGGTTCTTCTTCAAAGACCTTGGAAGATGTTTGCCTCTTTTCCCGTGGTTCGACTCGTTCTTCTCCTCGAGTTGTCCTTTTGAGGAATGCTTCCAAGGGTGTTTCAAAATTGCATTGAACCAACATGTGCATCATGCTAACCCACATGAGAAGTTGAGATTTGTGACCAAGTCCTGGATCCCCAAGTACATGCTTGCTAACCCTTCGGGATCCAAGGCTCGGGTTATCTTGTCCTCTTGTGTGTAGATATGAGGACGCGGGGTGGAGAACATGCGCCTGATGGAGCTTGATCTTTTAGATGTGATCAAGTTTGATGGTTCTCTGCATCCCGCCTAGATTTGCCTCCAAAGAGGTTTGTATATCTTGGTGAGCTTTCTTATACACTCATACCTTGTACATCCCCGCTCTATTCTTGTGGTATGAGATGGTTCTTCATATGCTCACTTGTATAGTTTTTACATGGACATTTTCTTTTGTATCATGTTTGCTTTAGTCTAGCATGTGCTATCTTCTGTATCTTGTCATGCTAGCTTTGTGTATAGCTTCTGTGGATTATCCACTTTTCATGCTAGTCTGTGATCCTTATGAACATTATGCCATGTTTTACCATACCTCTCCATGAGCTTTACTTGTAGAGGTGTGATGTTCATTAGGTGTCACTTTTCAGGTGCTAGTTTTGATTAGCTACATGTATCCTGTTGATATGATTAGTTTGAGCACTAGTCTTTCCTCGATTTTATCATGTTACATGCTTTTGGATCTATTGCTATCATTATCTTGCATTGTAGCATGTGTTGAGGCTTAGGCTATGTTTGGTTTGATCATGTTTTTAGGCTGCATTTTGCTATACAGTGCTTTATCCTGTTGCATGGTAGTCTAGGCTAGTTTGAGTTCAGATCTCCTTGCGGTATCATTCATGGGTAGACCTCTTTTTGTTGAGAGCTTACCTTATGCTTTTATGTGACTAACCGTTTTCGTGGAGACCTTGAGGTCACACTGGACGAGACAATGCCTTGTGTTTCTTCTGCTTTTGAGTGTGCAGGAGAACAGGAGCCTGGAGAGAGCATTTCGGCTCACGGACCCGATCCCACTTCTTCCACGACTTGGGGTTCCGTTCGAGCAGTTCTCCAGTGAGCACCAGCAGCACCTGGGCGAGCGACAGCATCAGGCGAAGGGGAGGCGACTTCGGCGAGGCAGGCGCCCCGGAGTTCAGCAGCATCAGGCGTCCCCTCGGGCATCACACCAGCAGGCGGTCATGTGCTTCATGAGGTACCTCCGACACACTTCTGAGTTCGGTTTTTGGTACACTCCTTCTTCGACCCCTTTTCTGCTGTGTGGTCTTTCCGATGTGGATTTTGCTGCCTGTCGCTTGAGCATTTCCTGGCTCTTCGCTTGTGAGCTGGATGTGTGTTTCCCTTTTAGTTGGGGAAGCATTTTGCTTGTTGTATCTTAGTTGGTCTTCTCCGATACCCTTTTGTTTTGGGTTCCCTTTTTAGACTAGTTTTGATTCGTTCCTTATAGACTGGCTTTTGCATGCATCTCATCATGTACATTTTGCATTTTAGAGCTTCATGTATATACAATGAGAATGAGACTATGCTCTTTTTGGTATGCCCTGCTTATTCATGATGATGCTTGTAGCTTAGGCTCTTTTTGATCACTTGATACATGTTATGAGCTAAGCTATTTTTGCAAATGGTGAACTTGACTAATTAACTATGAAACCTTTAATTTGTTCACCATTGAGATTGGCAACTAGCATGGGTAGGATGTGTTGAGATCACTTGTGCTATCTTTTGTATGCTAGGTTGCTATGTCTCTTGCACTGAGTCATTCACTTGCTTGGATTGTTCATATGTACATTGTGCTTAAAAGTTTGATCCAAGTATTTGTAAAATGAAAAGATCGAGATGGGATTGCATGTGTCAGCACATCACGGTATCGAGACTGTTTCTCATTGCACATTTGAGTTAAACTTGAGCCGTGTAGTGTAAGACCGAAACCGGTGCTTTAAGCTTCCGATTGCTTTTATTGCATAGGCTTAGCCCGGTTGAAAAGTTAGGCAATGACCATGCTTTCAACCTCTCGCAATCACATGCTTTAATATGAACTTGTGTTAATACCGCTGCAAACTCCAATAAAATTTGAAAAAAAATAACACAAGTCTATGCTTCATTCTATTGCATGATGATTGAACCTTGCTAGGGGTAGTTCACCTTTTATACCTGAGTTAGCACTTGGTTGATTTCCTGTCTATCCATGCTAAGTGTTATTTTAGTGGTGAACACCTTTTCGAATGGCTTAAAACTGCTCATATGCTTAATTGTTCATATTTCGTATTCATTTGATCAGTTTGAGCCTTAGCTAGCATTTGTATTGATTGCTACATTCTCAGGGCAGCACCCCATTGAGCATCTTTTTATTCTGATTGCTATACACTTGAAGCTGTTGCATTGTACATTTCATGCATTCTAGCTTAGTGTGCATACCCCCAGCTCCGATATTCTTTGTGGTCACCTTCAATTGGTTTCGGGCTCTTTTAATGCTTCTCACTGCCCCCATATGCTTTTGGATGACTTGTCTTGTGTTTGTGTCAATTTTGTGGAAAATGTCAAAACCCCTCAGCATGTTCCCTTTTGTCAAGGGGGAGGAGCTGTTTTCAAGGGGGAGCTTGATGTTGGCACAAAGGGGAGAGTCATGCATTTTGGGGAGAGCTTTGAGCGAGGGGGAGTTTTAGCTCTTTTGGTTTCTTCTTCAATTGGTATCTTCACTCGGTATAGCTCTTTTAGGTGTTCCAATTGGTATCCATCTTTCGGTATGGAATGCAATTGATGTCATGAGCTGTATTGCATAGCTTTTGTATATAGGCTTGCTTTCAGGGGGAGTCGCTTTTGTCTTGCTGCTTCTCCGCGTGCTCCGAGTGTCTTGTGCTCCATTTCGCCTTGAGCCTTTTCCTTGGGCTTTTTCAATTGAAATTGAACCTTCCTTGTGTTCCTTCATTGGTACGCTTCGATTGGTTTTCATTGGTGCGGAGCATGTTTGGCCGTAAGGCATTGGTATCGAGCGTGCTAGTCGTGTTGAGCCCGTTTTGCCTCTCTCTTGAGGGACTAGCAGTTTTTGCTTCGTATTTTTGATTGGTTTGGAGCCTTCAGCTAGTTGTGTTGAGCCGTTTGCCTCTGTCTTGAGGAACTAGCTGTTTTCACCAATTTGTGGCTGATTTTGAATGGTATCAAATTTTCTGCTAGTTGTGTTGAGCCTCTGTGCCTCTATCTTGAGGGACTAGCAGTTTTGCTTCTTATGCGCTGTTTCAGCCTCATTTGGTGTCGAGCCTTGAGCTAGCGGTGTTGAGCCCTCTTCTGCCTCTTCTTGAGGACTAGCTCATTTTTGACTTGGTTGCGTCGAGCCGTTGCCCATGTCTTTGGGAACCAAGTCTTTTGCTCTTTGTCGAGTTGTTGCTCCGATCCTTCGCTTGTTTGCGTCGAGCCGTTGCCCATGTCTTTGGGGACCAAGCTTTCGGTGTTGGTATCTCAAACCATCTCTTGTGCTTAGTTTTTGTCAATTCAATCATCAAAGGGGAGAAATTTAGAAACCCAAGTAAGGGGGGAATTTAGAAACCCAAGTAAGGGGGAGTAACCCAAGTGAATCCAAGTGGATAAGTACCTTGGTTTCTTTTTGTGATGATTGTTTGACAATTTTTGAGATTGGTTTTCGAGTGCCTTTTGGGATTCATGAAACTCTTGTCTTCTCTTGACTCTTCGGTTATGTGGAGGCTTTGCCCGCTTTTCCCATTTCTTTCGGGACCGAGAGCTTTTATTTGGAGTATTCATGATCCTCCCTCTCTCAAGTGGCCTTGTGTTTGCTTTTACCTGGCTTTTGGGCACTTGAGTGAGACTGGTCTTCAAACCCTTCCTTTTTGATTTTATTGTCAGTCAATGCATTCATCAAGGGGGAGATTGAGAATACATATGATGAATGATTGACTGTGTTGAGGAAGGTTTGAGGCTTTTACCCGGTTGAGTCATTTCTTGCTATGCGCTTAATGTTGACTAACCGGTGGCGTGAGTTGTGTGGTGTTTCTGGGTTGGTGTGTGTGTGCGACATGTGTCTCTTGGCTGTGTTGATGTGCAGGTGTGGAGCTCGGAGACAGTGGTCTATGGCGAGGTGAAGGTCAAGTTGAGCCGTGCCGTGCTGACGGACCGGGTGCGGTGAAGGATGGGCGTGCCGTGCGGCGGACGTGCCATGCCGACGAACCGAGCGGTGAAAGGCGGACGGGAGGCTTGGACTGAGGGACCGGAGGGCCAGAGGACCAGCTGTGGTAGCTGGCACGTGGCATCAGCAAGCAGGAGCACATGGGGATGTGCGGTGCATCGGCCGAGTCGGGAGGAAGGCGCTGGAGTCGGGTCGCTTGGCGGGAGGTCGGACACGGGCTTGCGTGCGGCGCAAGTGCCGTCGGCCGAGTCAAGAAGGGAAGGCGAAGGCGTTGTGCCCGGCGTGGAGGCTGGACATGCATCGGCATCGGCGCCGGTGGTCGGGGTGTGAGAACCACATCCCGTCTACGGTGCGGGTTCGGTAGCTGAGCCTCAAAAAGCTACCATCGACGGTTTCCAGGTTTGGGCCTCAAACCTGGGGTGGACGGTTTCCAGGTTTGGGCCTCAAAACCTGGGGTGGACGGTTTCCAGGTTTGGGCTCAAAACCTGGGCGTGCGGGTTTCCGAGTTGGGCCTCAAAACTCGGGGTGGCCGGTTTGCCTGGTTTGGGCCTCAAAACCAGGGGTTGGTCCGAAAGGACGGTCGACGCGTGGCGGCACCGAGAGGCTTGCGTTGCGGCGAAGCTATCGGTGAGAAGGCGCGCGGCGGTCGACGGTGGCGGCACGTGGCGGCATCGGGTGAGGTCGCGTCGAGGCGAAGCTACCGGATGTGCGGGCGTGGCCGTCGGATGAAGATTGACCGGTTTGGACGGTTTTACCCCTGGGGGGTATTTGGTCGAGTGCTTAATGTAAGGGCGTTTGTGTCATTGGACGTGCGCCTATATATATGAGGCGGGCTGCTAGGGCAGCCGTATCCTTGGCAATCCTCTGGTGGTGTCTCTCTCATTTTGTTCCTGTGAGAGTAGGCTAGGGTTAGGGAGAGTTGGCTCTTGTTCTTGAGCTTTTCGCCATCCAAGCTTTGATCTGCTGGAGTGGCTTGTAGCCCGTACACCAAGTGCTTAATGAATCATCCATTCCTCTGAGTCCAAGGATCAAATTCGTGCTTTATTTGTCTTGCGATTTTGTTCTTCGCGTTTGCACGTTTTCCCCTCTTTCGTTCTTCACGAGAATTCTTGTTTCGAGGGAAGATTCGCAAATCCGTTTGAACCATCTTGTGTAGCTTTGTGAGAGTCTTCTTTCTACCGAAGGAATTTCTCTAATACCTCACGAACTCACAGATCGGGCGGATTTAGTGTTGGGATCAAGTTCTTGCCGTTCTTCATCCTTTTTCTCTTTTCTCGATTCACCGATTTGGAGTTAGGTTCGAGCCATGATCTCTTAGGAGTAGCTCACTAACATCCTTGTGACCCCTCACACGAAGTTGAAGCCCTAGTGCTTTTGATTTGAGGGAGATCGGGTTGATTCGGTGGATGAACAGAGGTGCATCGCGGTGACCGGACGCACGAGTCGCACCGACCGGACGCTTGGTCGTGAGTCCGGTCGTTGAACACGTTCTCTGCGTCTCCTTCGTGACTTGACCGGACGCACGCCTCATATCGACCGGACGCTATCCCGTGCGTCCGATCGTTGAAGGCCGAGCGAAATACTGTGCGAGATTCTGACCGGACGCTAGGGTTTCGCGTGACCGGACGCACTGAAGGCACTGTTCATTGCCTCCTCGGTGCTTGACCGGACGCTCAGTTGTAACGACCGGACGCTTGATCACCGTGAGTCCGGTCGTGAACAGAGAGCATCCAGAGAGGTTTTTCTCTGACCGGACGCGTCCGATCGACACTGACCGGACGCACCTCAGAGTCCGGTCAGTGCAGTGTTTGCGCGTTTTCGCCCGTATCTTTTGCGTTCGAGCTCCGATTTGAGATCCGCTTTTTGCGTTGGATTCCCGACTCTGTGCTCTACAGAAACCGGGCTTCCCGCTTTGCGAAAAAGCCTGAATCCCCCTCGCGTTGCTCGGGGGAGGTTGAGGTTACCCAAACTCCATCCTGTCACTAGTTGACTCGCGTGGATTTGGAAGAGGGAGCTTTTGTGGTGTCCCGCTGTGTTCCTAGGGAACATCCACCCATTCTCTTGGGTCGTGGACATCGCGTGTGTCGGCTTTGCTCTTGGGGTTGATTTTGTTGGGACAGAGGCCGGAATTTCTGAGAAGAAATTTTTAGCTCCCATTCACCCCCCCTCTGGTCGCCCTGCTTTAGCATTTTCGGTCCTTCAGTATGATAGGTACTCAAGCAAAAATCATCAATATACTACTCAATACTGAGAAATAGAATAAAAGTAATACTTGAAATGGATGAACTAGAATATAGAGTGTTTGAGTTACAAGAGCAAACCTGAACTGGAGATTAAGGAAGACTCTTCCCAATTCAGGACCGATTACTCGCACGCTTCTCTCTTGAGCTAAGCCTTGAGCAGCGCTTTTCCGCGAGGGCAATGAGGCAAGGATGCCTTGCTCTACTAGCTCCCTACTTGCCTAGCTTGGCTAAATCCTAAGCTATTGCTCTCTAGCTTTAGCCTTGCTTTCTCTTCCTTTCTTTCCTGTCTTGAAGTGAAGTGACGCCTCCAGGGGGGTATTTATAGTAGAGAGGTGGAGTAGGGGCTACTCCACCGCCACATCATCGATCCGTTGATGATGGATGAGAGCCCTTGGATCGTAACCTCCTTCAGATCAATGGTGGAGAAGAATTACGCATGTGCTTCTTTAATTCAACATGTGCTTCTTTGCATGGCGGCATGCATGATCCACGCCACTCCCTCCTGAGCCCTCCGATGCCACCGACCTAGTGATGACCGAGGGCTAAGATTTGGCCCTGGGGTGGTCACACGGATCAGTGACGTGGCAGAGGAGAAGTTTGGGCGCCACCTAGGGGTGGTGGGCGCCACCCCACGAGGGCCCAAATGGGCCCTGGTGAGTGGTCTTGACCCCTGGTGGGTCCATTCTCCAAATTTGGTCCAAATCCTGCATTCAAATAAAAATCTATGGACATGTGAAATTTGGTTAGTTTGAAACCTATTTGACTACTTTTCATGCCTTTTTGGTGAATTTTTGGGTAAAATCTTGATGGTAAAACAAGTGTTTAAGGACCATCAACAATCTCCATCTCCACAGACTGACAACCCCAGACTTGAGAACTTTATCTTTCCCATCATTTTATCCAGATGGCCAAGAAAAGCTACTGGCTGATGATGCCAAGGTGAAAAGATGGACTTCATTTGGAGAAGCTGCTACTATTATATTTATTGATGAGCCAGCCAACTTCTTCTTCAAGATTTTTTTATAGAGGATTCCCTGCAGCTATTTTCAGTTGGTTTCAATATCTAGACATTGCAGAATTTGAGAATCCATGTAGCTTCAGATTTCAGAGAGAATGTGATGAAGAAGGTTTGAAAATTCTATGTGAATTGATGAAGCCTTGCCTTCTGCCTACTGAAATCAGGCACGGTAGGGAAAAACCTCCCATGTCCTATGAATTTTATCATCCTGTCATGGCAGCTAGTAAAATAGGTTTTGGCCAAGTGCCCCCAGCTCTCTACTTTACTGATAAGCTCAGACCAAGGGAAGCAGTAGACTCTGCTTTAGAATACAACAGAATTCTTCAACAGGAGCAGTCTATCTCCCTGAAAATGGTCAAAGAATGGAACTTCCGACCCTTTTCCTCATCTTTTTTCCAAAACTGGTGGCAGCAATGGAGCATCCATCTTTTTAATGAGGCTGTGGTCACTTACTGCCTCAAGCTAAACTCAGATTTTCAAGCAACTAATGAGGTATGACTTTATTCTCAAGTTCTATACTCTCATCATCTGTCCTTTTCTGATATCACATGGCAAATACTTGTAGGATTTGGTCACTTTAAACTCTCCAGAAATAAACTACAATGTATGGTGTCGAAATCCAAGAATTGGCTGTGATGCTCCTACCATTAAAACCTTGATGAAGAGGAAATTTTCTGATATCCCAGATGATCAGACTCTCAGCACCTTCATAAAGGAAGTTTGCTCTTCTAAGAAGCAAAAAACTGATAAGCCAACCACGAAAGTTATATCCAAGAAGAAGAAGAAAAGCACTTCTGTCGACAGCCAATCCTTGATTGAAAATGCCAATATAGAAGTAAGAAAAGCTGTCTTTTCTACTCTCATTATCTAGTCTATAACTTCTTCTGTCTTTTAAATCTTCAGGAGCAGGTTGACACTCAGATGTTGAGTTTGAAATTCTTCCTCTCCCTGACATTGATCAAGAGCTTCCTCAACTAGGTATAACTTTTAGCCGATTGATCTTATTTTTTCAATAGGTGACCATAAAACCTGATGAAAATCTTTTTCAGATGTTCTTCCTGAGTCTTCATCGGCTGCTCCTGAGCTTCAGATCATTCCATCTGACCAGGTGCTTCAAATAACACTATCTCTTTTTCACAACCTTTCATTTGTGATCACTTACACACCTATCCTTTCAGGAACAAGGAGAGCCTTCTTCCCCTATCATCCCCTTCAATTTGAAAGATTATATGGATGAAGAGGAAAACCCTGCACCAAGATCTCCAAGAGAACTTCCTGAAGAAGTTAAGCTTCGGCTTCAACCCTTAACCCCCCTTCTGGAGATCAATATAGCCGATTTGGTGCAAGATGCAAAGGGAATCAGAGATATTATGGATTTGGTCAAGAATGACATCCCAGAAGATCCAAAGGAAAACTTAACCTCTGTTGCCCACATAGAATTTCTTGGGTCGAAGCTCTCCAAGGACAAGGATATGCTCAGGGCACGTGAAGCTCAAGTGCATCTGCCAGAACATGAAGAATGATGTATCTCTAGCATGGTTACTGCAAAGAACACCATAGACCATCTTAATGCAGACTCTACTGTCCTCATCGGCAGCCTGTCATCTCTAGAAGCTGAAAGGGATCAGTTGCTGAGCAGGCTCCAGGTCATCAATGAGCAGATCAAATCAGAGAAAGAGAACTTGGTGCGGATACAAGGGTGTATACCGAGTCTCTGAGTGATGAGTGATTGTCAACTGGGATAATGCACATGTTCTTTGGCTTGTGTTGTGCAGGTGTCGAGCACAGATACAGTAATCGAAGGCAAGGTGAAGGTCAAGTAGAGACGTGCCGTGCCGATGGACCGAGAGTGGCGAAGGGCGGATGTGAGGCTTGGACTGAGGGACCGGTGGCCCGAGGATCAGTTCTGGTGGCTGCCAGCCTGGGACAGTGACGAGCAAAGACTTGCGGGCACGGTGTTGCTTGGGTCAAGGACCTGAGGACATGTGTCGGTGGACGAGGTGCACGGGCGGTGCATCCCCTCTACGGCTCGGTTTGGTGGTTGAGCCACAGAAAAACCACCGAGAGGACGGTTTCCAGGTTTGGGCCTCAAAACTTGGGTGCTGATGGTTTCCGAGTTTGGGCCACAAAACTCGCGGTGAGGAAAGTTTCCAGGTTTGGGCCTCAAAACCTGGCGCCTGCAGGTTTCTGAGTTTGGGCCACAAAACTCAGGCGATAGACGGCTGGTTCCCGGTTTGGGCCTCAAACCCGGGGGTTGGTCGTGAAGGCTGGTTTCCCGGTTTGGGCCTCAAAACCGGGGCCGAAGTCCGAGAAAAGAACGGTCAGAGCGGAGGCGGCACGTGGCGGCAATCGGTGAGGTTGCGTCGAGGCAACGCCACCAGTTGTGCGGGCGTGGCCGTCGGAACACAACTATCTTGAGTTGGTCCAGAATAACCCTAGGGTTTAGCTGGTTCGCTCTGTAATTAGTTAGGGGTAGAGTGGGAATTATAATTAGGATAAGTAGAGGGAGACACCCACCTCCCATCCTATCTCAGTCATTTTGCTCTTTGCCTTCTAGGTTTTCCTGCTCTCCCAATCCCCTGCTGTAGCAACTGAGATTGCGGATACATGGGTGTATGCCGAGTCTCTGTGTGATGAGTGATTGTCAACGGAGATGATGCGCATGTTCTTTGGCTTGTGTTGTGCAGGTGTCGAGCACGGAGACAGTGATCGATGGCGGTTGAAGGTCAAGTTGCGACGTGCCGTGCCGACGGACCGGGCGCGATGAAGGATGGGCGTGCCGTGCGGCGGACGTGCCATGCCGATGTATCGGACGGTGAAGGGCGGACGTGGACTTGGACTGATGGACTGGAGGCCGGAGGATCAGCTGTGGTGGCTGGCAGCCTGCGACAGCGACAAGCGGAGAAGTGCGATCATGTCGGTGGAAGGGGTGCACAGGCGGTGCATCCCCTCTACGACGCCGGTTTGTTGGTAGAGCCCGGGAAAAACCAACGGTGGACGGTTTCCAGGTTTGGGCCTCAAAACCTGGGTGCTGGGTTTCCAGGTTGAACCACAAACCTGGGCGTGACGGAGGTTTCCTGGTTGAGCCTCAAACCTGGGCGTGGGCTTGTTTTCCGAGTTTGGGCCCTCAAACTCGGGCGCTGTCGGTTTTCCGATTTTTGGGTGCCACAAAACTCGGGCTGAGGCTGGTTTTTGCCCGGTTTGGGCCTCAAAACCGGGGGCTGATGGAAAGGCGTTTTCCCGTTTGGCCACAAAACCGGGTGTGCAGAGTGGTGGCGGCACGTGGCGGCGATCTGAAAGTTTGCGTGGAGGCGCACGCGGAAGACCGTTTGGCTGGCGTTGGCCGGCGGATCGTACCCCTACCACCAGCAGGTGGACTAGAATAGCCTTAGGGTTAGGACTGGTCCGCTCTGTAAATACAGTAGTGAGGGGTAGAGTAGGAAATAGGCTTAGGCTAGGTGTAGTATAAGTAGTCTAGGGGAGACACCCTCCTCCCATCTCAGTTTTTAGCAATTTCAGTTAGTGCCTTCATTTGCTAGGTTTCCACTCTCCCATCCCTGCTTTAGCTAGTTGAGATCCGCAGAGAGACTCCACTCTGTGTACTGTTGATTTGAGGAAGTGAGGCCGTATCCTCACCTTGGATCCCATCTCTTGGTGTCAATTCGCGTTTTGATTTCATGTTCATCATGTTCTTCGCGGATTGCTTTGTGCCTTGAGTTTTCCCGTCGCTTGATCTTTGTGCTCGGTTCATCTTTTGCGATTCCGTTGAACTGATTTTCTGGATCGTGAGGCACTTCTTTCCACCGAAAGAAATCATCTCTAACCTCACGGTCTAGGAGATCGATCAAGTTTTAGTTTCGGGTCTCTTTTTCTTTCTTCCCCCGAATTCCTTTCGATTCACCGATTTGGAGTTAGGTTCGAGCCATGATCTCTTAGAGATAGCTCACTAACCTCCTTGTGACTCCTCAGATCGAATCCCAAGCCTAGAGCACTTGGTTCGGAGGAGATCGGGTTGAATCGCCGGAGTTTCAGTGGCATTTCGGGGTGACCGGACGCTGGTCACGACTTGACCGGACGCGTCCGGTCGTTGAACATTCTTCGCGTGGTTCACTGTAGACCGACCGGACGCTCGGCGTTTTGCGTGACCGGACTCGCCTCTATCACTGTTCATCGCGGTTGTTTTTTGACCTGATCAGACGCTCAGTAACGACCGGACGCTTGAGCACCGTGCGTCCGGTTCGCGAACAGAGAGCTCCAGAGCCGATTTCTGACGACCGGACCGTCCGGTCCCTGCGACCGGTCGGAACGGCTGGTTCCAGGACGCTGGCAGAGTCCGGTCGATCCAGTTTTGCGCGTTTTCGTTCGCGGTTCGTTCGTTCGTTGACGGATTTGATTTCCGTCTTTTGCGTTGGCTTTCTAGGGTTGTCTAGTGTCCCGCTTGCTTCTAGGAACATCCACCCTACATCTAGGGTCGTGGACATTAGCAAGCTCTAGGTTTCGCTTTTGGGGGTTGAGTTGGGACAGTGGCATCTAGTTTCCGAAAGGAAATTCTGAAGCTCCCATTCACCCACCCCCCTCTGGTCGCTTCTCGGAGCTTCTCGGGCCTTCAGAGATCCGCAGAGAACCATACCTCTGTGTACTGGAGATTTTGAGGAAGTGAGACCGTAATCTCACTGTTGTAGCGTGTGGTAGCCACACGGTTGCAGATCATTGAATTGATTCATGTTTTGTTCGTGTTCTTCGCGTTCTTCGTTTCTCCGTTTTTTTCTTTCCCGTCACTTGATCTCCCTCTCTACTCTGGTGTCTTTGTGAAATCCGTTTGAATCAACTTGTTCTTTATAGTGAGGAGATCATTTCCACCAAAGGAATTCATCTAACTCCTCACGAACAAGTAGATCGGGTTGATTTCGTTTTCATGGCGCTTTTTTCGTTCATACTTCTTCCCTTTTGATTTCACGGTGATTGAGTTGATTTGAGCGGATGATTTCTTGGGGATAGTCTCCTAACTACCTCGTGATCATCTTCTCCAAGTTTGGGAACGTGGGATGTGATTTGATTCAGATTTGGGTGGTTGTGTGTGAAGGGCGACCGAAATTGCCTTCACTGTGAGGTCGCGGACAGTCCGGTTTGACCGGCGGACAGTCCGCGCGTCGGGGACGAGCCGGACCAGTGGCTGTGTTCCTTGGCCATTTTGCTTTTGAGTGACTGGCGGACAGTCCACTGTTGGAGTTCGCGGACAGTCCGGGAACGTCCAGGGGACTTGCAGCAACTGTGCTGTTTCGGGGTTTTTGCCGGCAGACAGTCCGCCATCCCCCCACGGACAGTCCGCGGTTGAGCCGGACAGTCCGGGACCGTACTGGCGGACAGTCCGGGAATCGGCTGTGTGTTGAGTTTTAGTGCGTTTACTCTCCCGGCTTCTTCGCTTGGTTTCCGGACTTCTCGGTTGGTCCTGTAGTTCACCTAGGCACCTCTCTAGGTATCTTTGCTACTTGTTAGCATCGATATTTGGGGATTTCCCGACGTAGCCTTCAATCTACGTTTGAGACTCGGTTTCTAGGCATCGAACTTGTGTCGGTGCTTTTGGCTTTGGTTGCTGTCACTTTGTGGTGCCTCGCTGTGATCCTAGGGATCATCCACCCTCTTCCAAGGGTCGTGGGCATCACGGTTTCGATCGAAGCTTTTGGGGGTTGATTTGTGGGACAAAGGCCAAAAGTTTCGAGAGAAATTTTTGAGCTCCCATTCACCCCCCCTCTGGTCGCCTTGCTATTGCATTCTCGGTCCTTCAATTGGTATCGGAGCAGGTTAAGGATCTTCCACCTTAGCCGGTTCCAGATCCACCGAAGGCGACATGGATCGCGGCGTGGGCAAACCGCCGTTTTTCGATGGGACGAACTATGCGTATTGGAAGATACGCATGTCGGCCTATCTGCAGAGTTTGGGTGCTTCCATCTGGGATATTTGCAACTCTGCTGATTACGTGGTCTTGGCTGCTCGTGCTACTCAGCATCAGATTGATGAGCACGATGCCAATAGCCGAGCCCGTAATGCTCTTTTCTCATGTCTGAGCATGAGTGAGTTTGATCGCGTTTCTCACCTCGCTACGGCTCGGGAGATTTGGGCTACCCTCATGCGTTTCCATGAGGGAACCACTCAAGTCAAAACCGTCTCTACGAGTCGTTCAAGCGAGAGTATGAGAACTTTCGACACATGCCTGGCGAGAGCATAGAAAGTTTATTCGCTCGCTTTCAGGTGATTGTCAACAGGATGAGGGCTAACAAGGAGCTGTTGCCTTTCGACGATCATGAGAGAGCTTTGAAGCTTTTCCATACTCTTGATCGATCGGTGTGGGATTCCAAGGTTCAGGCGATCATCGAATCGCCTAACTATGAGACCCTCACGTGCGACGAGCTCTTCAGTAAGCTCAAGTCCAGTGAGATTGATGCCATGGCGAGGGCTTCTTATGAAAATCCTTCTGGCCCGTCGATGGCTTTGCTTTCTGGCTCTTCTGCTAACCCCTCTGGAGGCTTTGCACTTTCTCTCTTCTTTCTGTCACAGAGGAGCAGCTGGAGTTCATGGGGGATGACGAGTTGGCTTTGCTCGCCAACCGGTTTTCGCGGTTCCACAACAACCGCATGAACCGTCGCCGCGGAGGAGGACGCTCGGGATGTTTCGAGTGCGGCGACCCCAACCACTTCATCGCCAATTGCCCGAAGAAGAACAAGCAGATCTCTTCGGCAAGGCGGATCATGGGCACAAGTACGACTCCGGCAAGCGCAAGGAGAAGTACGTCCCCGCGAAGCACAAGCGGAAGGGCGCTTCAACAAGGAGTACATCAAGACCAAGTACTTGGAGAAGGCCCAGGCTGAGCAGCGTGCATTCTTCGCCACGCTCAGCGACGTCGACGACTCGGATGACGACTCCGCTTCCTCAAGCGACGACGAGTCCGAGAAGAAGAAGAGGATCGAGGACAAGCTCAACGGCCTCTGCTTCTTCGCCGACGACGAGGGCTTCTGCACCATGGCCCTCGGCAAGGAGGTCGACGGCGAGCTGGAGGAGATCCCTCGGAACGACGATGATGACGACGACACCTCCCAAGTATCTCTGACCCCTGATGAGCTTTCTGCTGAGGTCGAGAAGCTTACTGCCGCCCTTCTTAGTCAAGACAAGTTGCTTAGGCGCGCTGCTAGAGAGAGGAAGGAGTTTAGGCAGAAGTGGGAGGATACGGTGAAGGAACTTGAATCTGTCAAGTCCACCGTTGTTGTCACCGAGGAGGAGGAGTGCGAGATGTGCACCACACACATGACTGACCTTCTCACTTTGAGAGGTAAGTATGTTGCGTTGGTAGGAGAGGTGGATGAGCTTAAGGCTAGATCCTCGCTGTTGGGTGCGTGCAAGTCCTGTGCTGGCTTGCAAACCGAGTTGGCAGAGAAGAATGCCAAGATTGTGTCTCTTGAGAAGGCCAGCTCGGATAGCACGTGTGTGACTAGGTGCGTATTGTGTGAGGGTTTGGAGATGGAGATTGCAAACGTGAAGCATGACAAGATGCAAACCGAGGAGGAAAACACATACCTTCGGACCATCTTGTCATGGGTGTCGAGTGGTGAGCCGCAGCTGGGGATGATGATCTCCCAGTTCAAGCGTGCTGCTGGAGGTCCAGGTGTAGGCTTTGCTCAGGGTGTTGAGTGCGCTTTATCTTTTGGGAAGATTGGAGAGTCGAGTGGTCTGAACCCGTGTGAGAAGCCCAACTCCACCACTACTCCCAAGCTTACCAAGATTCCACCCAAAAGCCTCAAAGCCTAACACCAAGGATGGGTATTTTGTGGAACCTCCGAGAGCTCCACCCAAGAAACATCATGGGCTCCAAACCAAACCACCTCAAGAACAAGCTAGACACCATGCCACCCATCCAAGAGGAGCTTATGCCACAGAAGGGCAAAGTGATCCACACCCACTACCGTGAGTACCAACAACCCCCTTTGAGAGCGGTGAGGTACCATTGTGAGCACTGTGGGAGAGATGGACACTTGAGTGAGTTTTGCTTTGGCGCAAGAGAGAGGCGCGCCGTGCAAAGGAGATGAACAACACGGACATGTACCATCCTTTCCATGATGTACATGTGCCGAATGTTCAGAGGCGTGCTGCTAGGCCTAGAGGTCCAAAACCTCAAGTTCCTAGGCCTAGGCCGCGAGGAGGTCGTGCCCGGCGGGAGCCTGCAGTTGTGGGCTATGGACCCCGTGGCGGTGGCTTTGTAGTTGAGCGTTTTCCACCACCGCGTTTTGAGTATCGCGATGGACGCTCCTCCCTTAGCGGACCACGTTTTCCTCTACGTGGTGATCGCTCTTCCCGTAGGCGTGCTAGGAATGGTTTTTCTGCTAACCGTTCTTTTGAGCAGCCGGCCCAACACTGGTATTCTTCCTACTTCACTAACCCCAGTGTTGGACCGTATGCTCACCTATGTCTTTTTATTGATGTAGGTAAAACGATTGGAGAACGTTTGGTTGGTGGATTCCGGTTGCTCGAGGCACATGACCGAAACGCCAAGTGGTTCTCCAGTCTTAGTCCGGTCGCCGGAAAGGAGTTTATCACCTTCGGCGACAATAGCAAAGGTAAAGTGTTGTCTCGTGGGTCGGTGCGAGTTAATGAGCACTTTGTGTTGCGTGATGTTGCTCTTGTTTCTAACTTGCATTTTAACCTTCTTTCTGTTTGCAACTCTTTGATGATGACTATGAGATTCGTTTTAAGCCGAATCTCAGTCGTATTTTGGATCCTCAGGGCAATCTTGTTTGTGTGATTTTGCCCTTTGGGAAAGTCTTTCGTGCGGATTTCTCGGAGTCATTTGGAGTTTCTCGTTGTCTTTTGGCTGGACCCTCCTCCTCTGATCTTTGGAAGTGGCATAGGAGACTAGGACATTTGAGCTTCGACTTGCTTGCAAGACTTAGTTCACTTGGCCTAATCCGAGGATTGCCCAAGTTATCCATGGAGAAGGATCTTGTTTGCCATTCTTGTAGACATGGGAAGATGGTTGCCGCTCCCCACCATCCAGTGACTCAGGTCATGACCAAGCCCCCGGAGAGCTTTTGCACATGGACCTTGTTGGTCCGGCTCGGGTGAGCTCGGTTGGGGGGAAGTGGTATGTGCTTGTTGTTGTTGACGACTTTTCGAGATATTCGTGGGTTTTCTTTTTAGCTGAGAAAACTGAGACTTTCTCTTTTGCTCGCAATCTGATTTTGCGTCTTCAGAACGTTTCCCTTTGAACTCATGCGAGCTATTAGGAGTGATAATGGTTCCGAGTTCAAAAATTGGATTTTGAGAAGTTTTGTAACTCTTTGGGTTTAGAGCATCAGTTTTCTTCTCCCTACACAACGCCTCAGAATGGTGTTGTAGAAAGGAAGAATCAGACCCTTGTAGAGATGGCCAGGACGATGCTCGATGAGCATAGGACTCCTAGGCGATATTGGGCCGAAGCTATGAGCACTGCATGCTACATTTCCAATCGCATTTTTCTCCGAGCTTTCTTGAAAAAGACGTCTTATGAGTTGCGTTTTGGAAAACTGCCCAAGGTGAGTTATTTTCGAGTTTTTGGTTGCCATTGTTTTATACTCAAAAAGGCAACTTGGACAAGTTTGAGTCTCGTTCTTCTGATGGTGTATTTTTGGGTTATGGCACTCATACTCGTGCTTATCGTGTACTTAACCTTGTACTAACCGAGTCATGGAGACATCTGATGTCACCTTCGACGAGACCATGGTTTGTCCTTCTTCTCGTTTTGAGCGTGCAGGTGATCATGAGGTTGGTGAGCCTCTTTTTGATGATGAGGAAGAAGGTGCTGAAGGGATGGATGACCCAGCACCTCCTTCACCTGCTGTGCCGCAAAGAGCGGCTTCTACTACGACTCACGGCCCGATCCCTCTTCTTCGACTTGGGGGCCGTGGGATCCGCCACCTTGAGTGGTACCTTTTGTACCCGAGGAGGCACCAGCTGCTGTTGAGGGGGAGGCTACATCAGCTCGGGAGGCGCCACGACACATCCAGCGCCAACACCCCGCCTCAGCAGATGATCGGCAGCATCGGCGAACGTGTCACTCGGTCAAGGTCACAACAAATCTCTCACTTTGCTCATTCTGCATTTGTTGCTGATTTTGAACCCCGAGATGTTGGACACGCTTTGATGGATCCAGATTGGGTCAATGCCATGCATGAGGAGCTTGAAAACTTTGAGAGAAATCGGGTTTGGGTTCTGGTTCCTTTTCCTCCTGAGTGTCACCCTATTGGGACAAAATGGGTTTTCAAAAACAAACAAGGAGAAGATGGCCATGTTGTGAGAAACAAGGCCAGACTTGTAGCCTAGGGGTATAGTCAGAAGGAGGGGATAGACTATGAGGAGACTTTTGCTCCTGTAGCTCGTTTGGAGGCAATTAGGATACTCTTGGCTTTTGCTGCATCCAAAGGGTTTAAACTTTTTCAAATGGATGTCAAGAGTGCCTTCTTAAACGGCTACATAGAAGAGGAGGTGTATGTGAAACAACCCCCCGGTTTTGAAAATCCCAAGTTTCCAAACCATGTTTTTAAACTTCACAAAGCTTTGTATGGTTTGAAACAAGCCCCTAGAGCCTAGTATGATAGGTTGAAAACCTTTTTGCTTGCTAAGGGTTTTAAAATGGGATGTGTGGATAAAACGCTCTTTCTCCTCAAGCAAGGCAATGACACTCTCTTGGTCTAGATTTACGTGGATGATATCATTTTTGGTGGTTCTTCTCATGCTTTGGTTGCCAAGTTTGCAGACACTATGAGCAGGGAGTTTGAGATGAGCATGATGGGCGAGTTGACGTTTTTCCTCGGGTTGCAAATCAAGCAATCCCGAGAAGGGACGTTCGTGAACCAGGGCAAGTACACCAAGGACATCGTGAAGAAGTTCGACATGGGTGAGGCCAAGCCTCTTCCAACACCCATGCCGACCACGGCGGCCCTGGATGCGGATGTGGATGGAGAAGCGGTGGACCAGAAAGAGTACCGAAGTATGATCGGGTCGCTGCTGTACCTAACGGCGACACGTGTGGACATCCAGTTCGTGGTGTGTCTGTGCGTGCGATTTTAGTCGTCGCCACATACTTCTCACCGTCAGGCGATCAAGCGCATTATGAGATACTTATGCTTCACTCCAGAGTTTGGGATTTGGTATTCTGCTTCCTCCGCCCTCTCCCTTTGCGGTTATTCTGATGCCAATTTTGCTGGTTGCCATATTGATCGCAAGTCCACTTCTGGGACATGTCAGTTTATTGGTTCTTCTCTTGTATCATGGTCTTCTCGCAAGCAGTCTAGTGTCGCTCAGTCTACCATGGAGGCTGAGTATGTTGCTGCGGCTAGCTGTTGTTCCCAGTTGCTTTGGATGATGGCCACTTTGCATGATTTTGGTCTGAGCTTTTCTCATGTTCCTTTGCTTTGTGATAGGACGAGTGCTATTAGCGTCGCTAAGAACCCCATGCTGCACTCTAAGACCAAACACATTGATGTGCGCTTTCATTTTCTGCGAGACCACTATGAGAAGGGTGATATCGACCTTCGCCATGTCGATACTCATCATCAGTTGGCTGATATTTTTACCAAGCCTTTGGACCAATCAACTTTTGCTAGGAGAGATGAGCTTGGTGTGTGTTTCCCCTTTTAGGTGGGGGAAACATTTTGACTCTTGTATCATAACCTGACTGTGTGTTTTTCGATCGGTATCTTTTTTCTGCATTTCATCTTGCATATTTACATTCAGAGCTTCGTGAATATAATCTTTAGAATGTGGCTATGCTCTGTATAGTATTTGCTCCGATGCTTTATGATGATGCTTGTAGCTTGTGCTCCTTCTGATCACTAATGCATGTTGTGAGCTGAGCTATTTTTGAATGGTGAACCTGCTTAATGAACATAAAACTTGAAACTATTCACCATTGAGATATGCAACTAGCATGTGTAGGATGTGTAGATTTCACTCGTGCTTTTCATATATGCTAGGTTGCTATGTCTCTAGTTCTGAGTCCTTCACTTGCTTGGTATGTTCATATTCTGAGATAAAATTTGAACCAAGTTAAGTGAATTGGAAAGATCGAGATGGGACTGCTTGTCAGCACATCACAGTTTCGAGACTGTTTCTCATTGCACTTTGAGTTAAACTTGAGCTGTGTAGTGCATGACCGAAACTGCTGCTTTAAGCTTCTGATTGCTTCTGCATAGGCTTCGCACAGTTTAAAAGTTAGGCAATGACAAGCTTTCAACCTCTCGCAATTACATGCTAAAATTTGAACTTGTGTAATCTAACCGCTGCAACTCCGATAAAATTTGGATACACAAGTCTATATTTCACTCTATAGCATGATGGTTGAACTGTGCTAGGGGTAGTTCACCTTGTATACATGTTTAGCACTTGTTTGACTTCCTGTCTATACATGTTTGGTGCTATTTTGATGGTGAATACCTTTTTGGCTAAGAACTGCTCACTTTGCTCACATGTTCATATTTCACATTTGGTGATCAGTTTGAGCCTTTGCTAGCATTCTGTGCATTTTATGAGTCATCGGATCAGCACTCTGTCGAGCATCTTCTCATTCTATCGACTATATTCCTGAAGCTGCTAACTTGCATTTTGACTCATCTGCATTTTGGAAGGGAGAGTTCTTCTGTCAAGGGGAGAAACTTGCTCTTTGATGGTGCATTTTCAACTAAGGGGGAGAAAATGCTTGACAAATCAGGAGTGCCTTTCTGTGTTCAAACTAAGGGGGAGATAATATTGATAAATCATGTACTTTCCGAGTTGAACTAAGGGGGAGATTTCCTGGTTCCTGGTTGTGTGCACCATTCGAGGGGGAGTTTGCTCGCTGCTGCGTTTTCGAGCTGGTAACAGTTGGTTCGGAGCATTTTTGGTAGCTAGTGTGTGTTGAGCCTTTGCCTCGTCTTGAGGGACTAGCACCTTTGCTGTTATGCTCTTCAGCTGGTATCAAGTTTTCTTTAGTTGGTGTCGAGCTTCCTCGCTAGCGGTGTTGAGCCTGTTCTGCCTCTTCTTGAGGGCTTGCTCTGTTTTGCTTGAATTTCAGTTATCTTTCAATTGGTATCGAGCTTCCCGCTAGCGGTGTTGAGCCTGTTCTACCTCTCTTGAGGGCTAGCTTTGCTTTGCTTGGTTGCGTCGAGCCGTTGCCCATGTCTTTGGGAACCAAGTTGTTTGCTCTTTCCACTTGACCTTCTTCGGCTTTGATATGCTTTTGGGTCATTTGGTCGAGTTCTCTCTCTTCTTCCTTCCTTCCTCTATTCCATTATGATTTCTGTTGGTAGTTGACAATGCACTCATCAAGCGGGAGATTGCGGATACAAGGGTGTATGCCGAGTCTCTGAGTGATGAGTGATTGTCAACTGGGATAATGCACATGTTCTTTGGCTTGTGTTGTGCAGGTGTCGAGCACGGATACAGTGATCGAAGGCAAGGTGAAGGTAAAGTAGAGATGTGCCGTGCCGATGGACCGAGAGTGGCGAAGGGCGGACATGAGGCTTGGACAGAGGGACCGGTGGCCCGAGGATCAGCTGTGGTGGCTGGCAGCCTGGGACAGCGACGAGCAAAGACTTGCGGGCACGGTGTTGCTTGGGTCGAGGACCTGGGGACACGTGTCGGTGGACGGGGTGCACGGGCGGTGCATCCCCTCTACGGCTTGGTTTGGTGGTTGAGCCACAGAAAAACCATCGAGAGGACGGTTTCCAGGTTTGGGCCTCAAAACCTGGGTGCTGATGGTTTCCGAGTTTGGGCCACAAAACTCGGGCTGACGAAGGTTTCCAGGTTTGGGCCTCAAAACCTGGGCGCTGTGGGTTTCTGAGTTTGGGCCACAAAACTCAGGCGATGGACGGCTGGTTTCCCGGTTTGGGCCTCAAAACCGGGGGTTGGTCGTGAAGGCTGGTTTCCCGGTTTGGGCCTCAAAACTGGGGGCGAAGTCCGGGAAAAGGACGGTCAGAGCGAAGGTGGGACGTGGCGGCAATCGGTGAGGTTGCGTCGAGGCAACACTACCAATTGTGCGGGCGTGGCCGTCAGATCACAACTATCTTGAGTTGGTCTAGAATAACCCTAGGGTTTAGCTGGTTCGCTCTGTAATTAGTTAGGGGTAGAGTGGGAATTAGAATTAGGATAAGTAGAGGGAGACACCAACCTCCCATCCTATCTCAGTCATTTTGCTCTTTGCCTTCTAGGTTTTCCTGCTCTCCCAATCCCCTGCTGTAGCAACTGAGATCCGTAGAGAACAATACCTGTGTTGTACTGGAGATTTGAGGAAGTGAGACCGTAATCTCACTGTTGTAGCGTTGTGTAGCCATACGGTTGCAGATCGTTGACTTGATTCACGTTTTGTTAGTGTTCTTCGCGTTCTTCGTTTCTCCGCGATTTTCCCGTCACTCGATCTCCCTCTCTACGGTGTGTTTGCGAAATCCGTTTGAATCAACTTGTTCTTTATAGTGAGAAGATCATTTCCACCAAAGGAATTCATCTAACTCCTCACGAACAAGTAGATCGGGTTGATTTCGTTTTCATGGCGCTTTTTCGTTCATACTTCTTCCCTTTTGATTTCCCGGTTATTGAGTTGATTTGAGCGGATGATTTCTTGGGGATAGTCTCCTAACTACCTCGTGATCATCTTCTCCAAGTTTGGGAACGTGGGATTGTGATTTGATTTAGATTTGGGACGTTGTGTGTGAAGGGCGACCGAAATCGCCTTCACTGTGAGGTTGCGGACAATCCGCGGTTTGACCGGTAGACAGTCCGCGCGTCGGGGACGAGCCGGACTAGTGGCTGTGTTCCTCGGGCATTTTGCTTTTGAGTGACCGACGGACAGTCCGCCATTGGAGTTTGCGGACAGTCCGGGAACGTCCAGGGGACTTGTAGTAACTGTGCTGTTTCGGGGTTTTTGCCGGCGGACAGTCCGCCATCCCCCCACGGACAGTCCGCGATTGAGCCGGACAGTCCGGGACCGTACTGGCGGATAGTCCGGGAATCGGCTGTGTGTTGAGTTTTAGTGCGTTTGCTCTCCCGGCTTCTTCACTTGGTTTCCGGACTTCTCGGTTGGTCCTGTAGTTCACCTAGGAACCTCTCTAGGTATCTTTGCTACTTGTTAGCATCGGTATTTGGGGACTTCCCTACGTAGCCTTCAATCTACGTTTGAGACTCGGTTTCTAGGCATCCAACTTGTGTCGGTGCTTTTGGCTTTTGGTTTGCTGTCACTTTGTGGTGCCTCGCTGTGATCCTAGGGATCATCCACCCTCTTCCAAGGGTCGTGGGCATCACGGTTTCGATCGAAGCTTTGGGTTGATTTGTGGGACAAAGGCCAAAGTTTTGAGAGAAATTTTTGAGCTCCCATTCACCCCCACTCTGGTTGCCTTGCTATTGCATTCTTGGTCCGTCACTTGGAAAAGATCCCTGTTGCACTTTGCAAGCAGAAGAAAAAGATAGCACTTCTCCATGGTGAGCTTCAGAACATCAAGGCTAAGAAAAAGCCAATTCTAGGTTCAATCAAAGAAGACCAGAAGGAGATCGATGACATAGACGCCATCCGTCTGAATGCTCTGAATGCACTGAAATCTGTACTTCGGTAACTGAAGGACCGGATTAGCAACCGGAGGGGGGGGGGTGAATGGGAGCCTCAAATTCAACTCGTGAATAGGATGGCCCTTGTCCCAGAAAATCACCCCAAACGCGAAGACTCGATACAACCGGAGAGTTCACGACCTACGAGTAGGTGGATACCCTAGGAGATGTCCTAGTGGTACAACGGAACCCCATAGAAACACCAAAACCAACTGCCAAAGCCTCAAACCAAAACAACACACTCTGCAGGTTCGCGGACTGTCCGGGGACAGGTTCCCGGACTGTCCGGTGAACGCCGAACTGTCCGCGGCTGGAGGTCCGGACTGTCCGCCGGCAACTGAGCCCAACACAGACTGTTCTGCAAGTCTGCTGGACAGGTCCCGAACTGTCCGCGGGTTTGTACCGCGGACTGTCTGCCGGTCACGAGACCGAGAATAGTATCGCACAGCGCTGTTCTGAACCTGCCGAGTCCCAAGTCCCGGACTGTCCGCCGCTGGGGACGCGGACTGTCCACGGATGAATAGAGAGCAGAAAAACAGCTCGGGACAAAAGTCAATTCGATCAAAACTCTACCAAATCAAAAGGGACTTTGATCAAACTTCTCCCAGGTGATCCTCTATGTATTGGGGTGCTAATCCTAGGAAATCATCGCACCAAACCAAGTCAATCAAGAGAGATTCGTGAATCACCGAAAAAGGGGAAGAACGAAGAACGAACGAGAAATCAACCCGATCTATGGATTCGTGAGGTTAGGAGAGAATTCCTTCAGTAGAAAGAAGGGGCTCACGACCAAGAACAGATTGATTCAAGTGGAATCGAAAATCATCTCACGAAGAGGGAGAACAAGGCAAATCTCCGGGAGACAAAAAACCAAAACGTGAAGAACACATGACACAAGACACGATTTGATTTGATTCCTGCCGAAATTCCTCCACACGAGGAGGAGACAACGAAATACGGTCTCATTTCCTCAAAAGACCCAAATACACAGAGGTATGATTCCCATCTCTGCAGATCGCTTGCAGCGAGGTATGATTAGAACCTAAGCGGAGGCTAGAGAGGGAGTGCTCATGAGCAAATGACTGCAAGGATAGAGGAGAGGAGGGTGTGCCTCTCTTATTTATAGCCTAAAACAATAATCCCTTTCTACCCCTAGATACAAGAACGAAGCGGCCAACCCTAGGGGTATCCCGGTCCAATTCTGCTGATGGCTAATCTGACGGCCACGCGCCTTCCTCACCCTTAGCTTTGCCTCGACGCAAGCCTCAGGATGCCGCCACGGGCCGCCCAGTCGACCGCCGTGCCTACCTCGTGGATAGCCTCGCCTCCGCGCCAGCCTCTCCACGCCGCCACGCGTCGACCGTCCTTTTTGCGGACCTCCCCCTGGTTTTGAGGCCGAAACTGGGAAACCTGGGCCTTCCCCCGGTTTTGAGGCTGAAATCGGGAAACCTGTCCTTAGGCTGAGTTTTGTGGCCCAAACTCAGAAACCCGCGCGCCCAGGTTTTGAGGCCCAAACATGGAAACCGTCCACGCCGAGTTTTGAGGCCCAAACTTGGAAACCGGCCACCCCGAGTTTTGAGGCCCAAACTCGAAAACCGTCGAGGGTAGCTTTTAGAGGCTCAGCTACCGAACCCGCGCCGTAGACGGGATGTGGTTCGCACACCCCAAGTTCCAGCACCGATGCCGGAGCATGTCCAGCCTCCACGGCGGGCATAGTGCATTCGCCATCCTTCTCGGCCTCCCGCCAAGTGTCACGACGCCATCACCTTCCTCCCGACTCGGCCGATGCACCGCATATCCCTATGTGCTCTTGCTTGTCAACGCCACGTGCCAGCTACCACAGCTAGTCCTCAGGTCTCCTGGTCCGTCGGTCCAAGCTCCACGTCCGCCCTTCACCGCTCCCGGTCCATCGACACGGCACGTCCCTACTTGACCTTCACCTCACCTTTGACCAATGTCCGAGCTCCGCACCTGCACATCAACACAGCCAAGAGACATGTTGCCCGTTGATCGATCACTCATCACTCAGGAAGGGAACCACAAGGGCACATATCAACCTTGTGTTCTCAATCTCCCCCTTGATGAGTGCATCGTCAACTCACAGTAACCGTAACCAAAATAAACGAAAAGCAGAATTAGATAGAAGGAGAAGAACTCACTCGAGATGTCCAAAAGCCAGAGAAAAGGCCGAATAAGAACAAATCGAGATAAGCGACGCTTGGTCCCGAAAGACATGGGCAACGGTTCGACACAACCAAGCAAAGATTCGGAGCAACAACTCATCAGAGAGCAAAACTCGATCAAAATCAGAGCATAGGACTTGGTTCCCAAAGACATGGGCAACGGCTCGACGCAACCAAGTCAAAAGAAAGCTAGTCCTCCAGGGGAGGCAGAAAAGGGCTCAACACCACTAGCTGAAAGCTCGATACCAAATGAAGACTGCATAAGAAGCAGCTACTGCTAGTCCCTCAATATAGAGGCACAGAGGCTCAACACAACCAGTAGTAAGCCCGATACCAATCAAGAACCATCAAAACAGGGTGAAAACAACTAGTCCCTCAAGACAGAGGCACAGAGGCTCGACGCAACTAGCTAAAAGATCGATATCAAATAAAACCGACTCGGAGCAGACAGAAAAACTCCGACAGAAAAACTCCCCCTTACTCAAAGAACTCCCCCTCAGCAAGTGAAGCATAAATTGCAAATTGACACCACCGGAAACATTCTCCCCTTGGGACAAATTGCAATCAAAGGAGAGGGGAAAAGGACTCAAGTAAGTAAAACAGAGCTAGGTCATGCCTATCGGAGTCAAGCAAATGCACATGAGTAAAAAATGCATGTTTAGCAGCTTCAAGTATATACTCGAAAGAGTGAAAGAATGCTCTAAAGGGTGCTGATCCGACTACAAAGCAAAATGTAAAAGTGCTGGCAAAGGCTCAAACTGATCACCGAATACAAAATATGAATGCAGAAGCTTAGTGAGCAGTTTTAAGCCATTCAGAAAGGGGTTTCACCATCAAAATAGCACTGAACATGTATAGACAGGAAGTCAAACAAGTGCTAAACATGTATACAAGGTGAACTACCCCTAGCAAAGTTCAATCATCATGCTATAGAGTGAAACATAAACTTGTGTTTTCAGATTTTATCGGAGAATTTGCAGCGGTTATTAACACAAGTTCAAATTCAGCATGTGATTGCGAGAGGTTAAAAGCTGTCATAGCCTTACTTTTCAACCGTGCTAAGCCTATGCATATGCAATTGGAAGCTTAAAGCATCAGTTTCGGTCTTACACTACACGACTAAGTTTAACTCAAAGTGCTATGAGAAACAGTCTCGATACCGTGATGTGTTGACAGAGCAATCCCATCTCGATCTTTTCAATTCACTAATACTTGGTTCATTTTAAATAGAATATGAACAATCCAAGCAAGTGAAAGATTCAGAACTAGAGACATAGCAACCTAGCATATATGTAATAACTCAAGTGGCCTCAACACAACCTACACATGTTAGTTGCCAATCTCAATGGTGAACATGTATCATATTTTAAGTTCATTAAGCATATTCAACATTCGGAAAAATTAGCTTAACTCACAACATGTATCAGTGATCAAAAGGAGCCTAAGCTACAAGCATCATCATATATCATCGAAGCATACATTAATCAAAGCACAAGTTCATTCTAAGGAATATAGACATGAAGCTTGAAAATGCAAGATGTATGCATGATGAAGTCAGAATCGGAGCCAAAACAAAACTAGAAAGACTCAAGACCCAAAAACAAAAAGGATCAGAAAGTCAGTCTATTATACAACAACCAAAATGCTTCCCTCATCTAAAAGGGGAAGACACACACCAAGCTCACCTCTCAACCTAGCAAAAGTTGAGAGATCCAAAGGCTTGGTAAAATATCCGCAACCTGGTTATGGGTGTCTACATGCCTAAGATCAATGTCGCCTTTTCTCATAGTGATCACGAAGAAAGTGAAAGCGAACATCGATGTGTTTGGTCTTGGAATGAAGAACAGGGTTCTTTGCTACACTAATGGCAGAAGTGCTGTCGCAAAGCAAAGGGACCCGACTGAAATCTAGACCAAAATCACGCAAAGTAGCAACCATCCATAAAAGCTGCGAAGCACAAGAAGCAGCGGCAACATACTCGGCTTCAGTAGTAGACTGGGCTACGTTCGACTGTTTGCGGGAAGACCATGAAACCAAGGAAGAGCCAAGAAACTGACAAGTCCCAGAAGTAGACTTGCGCTCAAGTCGACAGCCAGCAAAATCCGCATCGGAATAACCACAAAGCGAGAGGGTCAAAGAAGAAGAGTACCACAGTCCGAACTCAAGAGTGTATCAGAGGTACCTCATGATGCGCTTGACCGCTTGCTTGTGGGAAGTCCGAGGGGACGCCTGAAAACGAGCGCACAGACACACAGAAAACTGTATATCCGGCCTCGTCGCCGTCAGGTACAGGAGCGAGCCGATCATGCTCCTATACTCCTTCTGATCAACCAGCTCTCCGTCCTGGTCCGCATCCATCGCAACAGTCGTCGGCATGGGCGTCGTAAGAGGCTTGGCCTCGCCCATGTCGAATTTCTTCAGGATGTCCTTCGTGTATTTTCCTTGATGCACGAACGTCCCATCTCGGGTTTGCTTAATTTGCAACCCGAGGAAGAAAGTCAACTCACCCATCATACTCATCTCGAACTCCCTACTCATAGTATCTGAAAACTTGGCCACAAGCGCATGAGAGGAGCCACCAAAGATGATGTCATCCACGTAAATCTGGACTAACAGGGTATCGTTGCCTTGCTTGAGGAGAAACAAGGTTCTATCGACTCGTCCCATTTTGAAACTCTTGGAGAGTAAAAAGGTTTTCAAACGATCATACCATGCTCTTGGGGCTTGTTTCAAACCATACAAAGCTTTCAAAAGTTTATAAACATGGTTTGGAAACTTGGGTCCTCGAAACCCAGAGGTTGCCTAACATAAACCTCTTCCTCTATATACCCATTCAAGAAGGCACTCTTGACATCCATCTGGTAAAGCTTAAAACCCTTCGAAGCAGCAAAGGCTAGAAGGATTCTAATGGCTTCTAAATGGGCTACAGGGGCAAAGGTTTCCTCATAGTCTATCCCTCTTTCTGGCAGAAACCCTGGGCTACTAGCCTAGCCTTGTTCCTCACTACCATCCCATCCTCACCCTCTTTGTTTTTGAAAAGCCTTTTGGTACCTATAGGGTGGCATTCTGGTGGAGGTGGAACTGGGGTCCAAACTTGGTTTCGCTCAAAGTTTTCTAGCTCCTCATGCATGGCATTGACCCAGTTAGGATCAGAAAGTGCGTGTCCAACATCTTTGGGCTCAAAAGAAGCAACCAATGCAGAATGAGCAAAGTGAGAGATTTCATACGCTCGCAACCGCGTGACTCGCTGGTCGATGCCGCCGATCATCTGACGCGGAGGGTGAACTTGTTGAACGCTCTGGGGTGCTTGCCTCGCCGAAGTCGCCTCCCCCTCGCCAGATGCTGTCGTTCTCTCCGGTGCAGCGGGTGCTCGCTAGAGAGGTGGCTCTAGAGGACCCCAAGAAGAAGACGTCGTGGGATCGAGTCCTCGAGCTGAGGTAGACGTCGCAGGGTCGACGGGGGCAGCCAGTGGAGTTGGCTCGGGATCACCCCAATCGGCATTCTCCTGCTCCTCCTCCACAAAGATGGTCTCTCCCATCTCCTGTTCTCCTACAACATCAAAAGCAGAAGAAACACAAGGCATAGTTTCGTCGAATGTGACCTCGCAGGTCTCCAATATCCGGTTAGTCTCAAGGTTAAGAACTCGATAAGCACGTGAATAAGAAGCATAACCAAGAAACACCCCATCAGCAGAGCGAGATTCAAATTTGTCCAAATTTCCTTGTTCAGGATAAAGCACTTGCACCCAAATACCCGAAAATGAGACACCTTAGGAACCTGTCCAAAACGAGCAAAAGAAATAAGTTCAAAAGAATGAAAATGCACGCAAAAAAGAAGAAAGAGAGGAAACAACGTGTCATCAGAAGAATCCATTAACAAAACAAAAGTAACGCTCGAAGAAAGATGCGATTTGAAAATGGCAAGCGGTGTTGATCGCCTCGGCCCAAGCGCCTAGGAGTCCTATGCTCATCGAGCATCGTCCTGGCCATTTCAACAAGGGTCCGGTTCTTGCGCTCAACAACACCGTTCTGCTGGGGGACATAAGGAGAAGAAAACTGATGCTCGACCATTAAAAGAACAGAAAGAGGCAAACTTTGAGTTATCAAACTCAGTACCATTATCGCTACGAATAGCTCTAATAGTATCAGGGGGAAACTCAGTTTTCAACCACAACATCAAATCACGAGCAAAAGAAAAGGCTTCATCCTTACCCTCCATAAAGAACACCCAAGAGTACCTCGAAAAATCGTCAATGATCACTAGAACGTACCACTTCCCACCCGCTGAGCAAACCCGAGCTGGACCAACTGTGTCCATGTGTAAAAGCTCGCCGGGTCGCTTTGTCATCACCTGATTAACAGGTGGGTGGGAAGCAACAACCATCTTCCCGTGACAACAAGGATGGCAAACAAGATCCTTCTGAAACTTAAGCTTGGGCAATCCTTGGATTAAGCCAAGTGAGCTAAGTCTTGCAAGCAAGTCAAAACTCAAGTGACCGAGCCTCCTATGCCACTTCCACAAATCAGAAGAAGGACCAGCCATCAAACATCTAGCAGAGCCAAACGAACGAGAAAAATCGGCTCTGAAAACACGGCCAAAAGGGACGATCCGATAAACAAGATCTCCCCGAGGGTCTAATACACGACTCAGACCCTTCTTAAAACGCACCTCACAATCATCCTCAAGAAGTTGCGAAACAGAAAGCAGATTATAATGCAAGTTAGAAACCAAAGCAACATCCTTAAGAACAAAGTTCTCATTGAGCCGAATAGCTCCATGAGAAATAACCTTACCTCTACTATTGTCCCCGAAAGTGATGTACTCCTTGTGCATCACGAGGCTAAGGCTGGAGAACTATTCCTTCTTTCCGGTCATGTGGCGCGAACACCCAGAATCCATGAGCCACATGTTCTCCAACCGAAGTTCCTGCATCAATAGAAAGGCAGGAAATGAGCATATGGCACAACACTGGGGTTAGTATACTGAGAAGGATACCAGTGTTGTGTTATAGGCCCAGAAAAAGTGTTAGTAGCAACACCAAGCTGTCCTCGTCCCATGGGTGGATAGCGATCACCACCAAGCTGAAAGGGTGGTCCGCTATGGAACGGAAAACCTCCAAACTGACCTACTTGTCCCATTTGAGCAAAGCGATCACCACCATACTGAAAAGGTGGTCCGCTATGGGACTGAGCAGCAAAACCTCTTACACTCGGCTCACGATCGTATTGAGGACGACCGGAACCGCGACGGGCACGACCACCACCCTGTGGTCTAGCTGCCTGAGGCCTAGCAACCTGAGGGGGTGCACCTCCAGGTCTAGCGCCCTGCCTCTGAACTCCCCGACCTTGCACACCATGGAGAGGGTGGTGCCTGCCCTGGTTGTTCAGCTTCAACTCCTTCCTAGTGTCTCTCTTCCTCCGAAAGCAAAACTCAGCTAGGTGGCCCTCACGATGACAATACTCGCACTCGAACCTCACCACTCTCTTGGGTTGTTGGTTCCTACGGTTGCGAGGGTTGTTCACTCTGGCTGGCTGCTTGCCTCTCGGAAGAGGATCACTAGAGACGTCAGGAAGGGTGTCAAGTGTGTTCCTAAGATGGTTAGGTTTGGGAACCCACACTTGCTTGTGAGGTGGAGCCTTGGGAGGTTCATCAAGGATGCCATCCTTGGTGATAGGCTTGGGAGGCTCAGGTGGGGTGATCTTGGTAAGCTTAGGGATAGTGGATGGCTTCTCACTAGGGCTCACTCCACTAAACTCACCGATCTTGCCAAAGCTACTAGCGCCCTTCCCACCTGAAGCAAAGCCTACTCCCGAGCAATCAGTTCCCCTCTTGAACTGACTGATCATCATGCCCAGCTGCGGCTCACTGCACGACACCCAACTCAGGATGGACCGGAGGTATGTGTTTTCCTCCCCGGTTTGCATCCTGTCATGCCGACAGTTGGCAATCTCAAGCTCCAACCCCACGCATCGCTCACATGGAGCGGACAAGGTGCTGAGCTAGCCTTCATGGCTTCAGCAAGCTTGGCATTAACTTCTGCCAACTCAGTTCGCAAGCTAGGGCAAAGCTTGCACGCACCCAGCAAAGAAGGCCTCGCCTTCACTTCCTCCAGCTCCTTCATGGAAGCACACTCACGACACTCACCCACCAAGTCTAGCCTACTCTTCAGCTCATCATACACCTCGATCAAGGAGGCATACATGGTTTGTAGAGTGGAAAAGTATGCCATGTGTGTGGTACACTCATCGTACTCTTCCTCATCGGTCACCCTCACTTCGGACTTAGCAAACTCAAGCTCCTTAAGCGCCTCTTTCATCTTGGCCTTAAACTCACCGCGCTCATGGAGAACCTCCTTGAGTCTCTTCTCCAAAGCAAGGACTAACTCCGCAAAGCTATCGCACTCATCAGTGAGACGATCGACAAGAGAGGAATTTGATACCTCAGAGGCGTTGCCGTCGTCGTCGTCGCTGTTGGCGTCATCGGCGTCCTTCGCCTGACACTTGGAGTCCTCTTCATCTAGGGCCATGGTGCACATGCCCTTGGAGGAGTTGCCGAAGAAGCAGAGTCCGTTGAAGCGATCTTCAGTCTTGTGCTCAGACCCATCGTCGCTGGAGTCACTGTCGGAGGACTTGTCGGTGTCGCCCTTGCCGGCGAAGAGCACGCGCCGACCAGCGTTGAAAGCCCTCTCCAAGTCCTCTTGGCGAAAGCTGTCCTTGTTCTTCTTCTCGGTCTTGTACTCCGGCTTGCCCTTGCGCCTGAAGTTGCGATTCTTGCCGGAAGACTTCTTGTTGTTCTTGGGATAGTTCGCCATGAAGTGGTCTAGATCACCACACTTGTAGCAGCCCTCGCGTGCGCCACCACGCCGGCGATTCAGGCGGTTGTTGTGAAACCACGAGAACCGGGTGATGGCGAGGGCGAGCTCATCGTCTCCAAGCGCCTCCAACTGCTCCTCTGTGACTGTATGCAAAGAAGACAAGGCAACAAGAGGAGGTGAAGCATTAGCAGAGACAGTCGATCCACCTGTGCCTGAGACCAAAGCCATGGAATGTGAAGATGGGTTCTTCAGCTTGGCCTGAGTCAGGTGATCGATCTCGGTGGACTTGAGCTTGCTGAACAGCTCATCCACGGTGAGGGTGTCATAAGTGTTGACACCTGGGGTGGCACGTAGAAGAAACCGCAAGCGCACGACTGTCAGTTGTAGCTTTTCACCTCAGAGTATTCCGGGGTATCGAATCCACGAGGAACGCGAAGTGATTTTGAGAAAACTAGGGGGATAAGGATATCTAGGATAGATGAAGGGGACAGACACTATCTACTTGGGTAGATCCTAGTTCTATTAGACTTCTAGTGATTTAAGTTCTTTACTAGTGTATTGTGGGCGTACTAGCCTTTACCACTGACTTAGGTTGAATGCTAGCACAACAAGCCCTACTGTTAAACTAGACCAACTACGTGGGAATTCAAGGCGCACAGGGCTGTCACCACCTGCTTGCTTCCACAGCTATCCGGGGGCCTAGCCGTATTCACTGGCAATATAAAGCCTAAGTACCACACTTAATCTATATTACTACTACTAGCCCTGTACTAGAACTAGAGCACTTGAAACTAATATCAAGCAATGAAACAAACACACAAGTACTGAAAGTAAATACTTTAAGATAGAATAAGATACTAAGTTACCAAAGTTGAAGCGCAGAGCAGAGAGAAGCAGAGGTGTCCGACAACTCCGGAACTCTCCAGACTTCTTCTCTTCTCCTTTCCAGCTCCTCTTCTTGTGAGGCACTCACACTCTCTCTAATCTCTCTATCATAGCAAGTGTGCTACTCTAACCAACCGGTGAGGAATGGTGTGAGGCTCTCCGAATGAGAGCTCAAGGGGGCCTATTTATAGTGCTAGGAAGCTAGGGGGGGTACTTATAGAGTGAGGGGGAGGTCGGTTAGGGTTCAGGGGGTGGCGCCCACCACCAAACCCTAGCGCCCGCCACCTCTCAGCCGTCCATTGCAACCGCCATTCATCCAACGGTCTTCATTTGCTCTCCCAAGTCGGTTTGAGGGCCGGTTAGGGTTTCGACACGTGTCCAAAGCCCACTATCCAGGTGACACTCTTCTTAGCCCTTGGATCAAACCGCCTTAATGTGCAATTGCCAAGATTTGAGCTTGAGGTGACTCCCACGGATCGATGACGTGGCTTGGGCCACTTTTGGCACGAGTGACCTGGCGGCCGCCACCTTACTTAGGCCCAAATGGGCCAGAGTGGCTTGGCATTGCTCCTGGTGCTCTTGTTTGGCCCAAATTCCATTATTTCCTGCATTAAGATAAGAAACTATGCACATGTGGAAATATGTTAGTTATAAACCAAATCTTCTACTTTTTATGTTGTTTTACCTTTGTTTTGGGTGAAATGTTGATGGTGAAATGATGCTTTAAGCACCGTCAACAATAAGATGGAGACTCAATGATAGTCGACACCTTCACCTCCCATACCCTCTGATCCAGAGCATATAGTAACTTGAGTGCCCTCTCATGATCGTCATAGGGTAGGTTAGCCCGATTGGCACGCATCTTGTTCACAATCGTTTGGAAACGAGCGAACAAGGCGTCAATCGTTTCTCCCTCCAACTGAACAAAGTTCTCGTACTCGCGCTTGTACGTCTCAAAGAGTCTGGTCTTGACATGGGCTGTCCCCTCGTGATAGCTTTGAAGCTTCACCCAGATCTCTCGTGCCGTCTCAAGCTCAGAGACACGTTCGAACTCAGGAAGGGAGATGCTGGCCAAAAGAGCATTACGAGCCTTGGAGTTGGCCTCGTGTTGGTCAATCTGGATCTGACCCACACGAGCCGCAAGGACTACGTACTCAGCATTCTCGCATATCTCCCAGATAGAAGATCCGATGCTGTTGAGGTAAGCACGCATCCGAATCTTCCAATAGGAGTAGTTTGTTCCATCGAACCAAGGAGCCTTACCGTTCCCTCGTTCCATGTCACCCTTAGGATCTGAAACCGATTAAGGTAGAGAAGATCCTTAACCGGCTCCGATACTAATTGAAGGACCGGATTAGCGACCAGAGGGGGGGGGGGGTGAATGGGAGCCTCAAATTCAACTCGTGAATAGGATGGCCCTTGTCCCAGAAAATCACCCCAAAAGCGAAGACTCGAGACAACCGGAGAGTTCACGACCTACGAGTAGGTGGATACCCTAGGAGATGTCCTAGTGGTACAGCGGAACCCCCGGAGAAACACCAAAACCAACTGCCAAAGCCTCAAACCAAAACAACACACTCTGCAGGTTCGCGGACTGTCCGGGGTCAGGTTCCCGGACTGTCCGGTGAACGCCGGACTGTCCGCCGGCAACTGAGCCCAACACAGACTGTTCTGCAAGTCTGCTGGACAGGTCCCAGACTGTCCGCGGGTTTGTACCGCGGACTGTCCGCCGGTCACAAGACTGAGAACAGTATCGCACAGCGCTGTTCTAGACCTGCCGAGTCCCGAGTCCCGGACTGTCCGCCGCTGGGGGCGCGGACTGTCCGCAGATGAACAGAGAGTAGAAAAACAGCTCGGGACAAAAGTCAATTTGATCAAAACTCTACCAAATCAAAAGGGACTTTGATCAAACTTCTCCCAGGTGATCCTCTATGTATTGGGGTGCTAATCCTAGGAAATCATCGCACCAAACCAAGTCAATCAAGAGAGATTCGTGAATCACCGAAAAAGGGGAAGAACGAAGAACGAACGCGAAATCAACCCGATCTATGGATTCATGAGGTTAGGAGAGAATTCCTTCGGTAGAAAGAAGGGGCTCACGACCAAGAACAGATTGATTCAAGTGGAATAAAAAATCATCTCACAAAGAGGGAGAACGAGGCAAATCTCCGGGAGACAAAAAAAACCAAAACGTGAAGAACACAAGATACAAGACATGATTTGATTTGATTCCTGCTGAAATTCCTCCACACGAGGAGACAACGAGAATACGGTCTCGTTTCCTCAAAAGACCCAAATACACAGAGGTATGATTCCCGTCTCTGTAGATCGCTTGCAGCGAGGTTTGATTAGAACCTAAGCGGAGGCTAGAGAGAGAGTGCTCAGGAGCAAATGACTGCAAGGATAGAGAGAGAAGAGGGGTGCCTCTCTTATTTATAGCCTAAAACAATAATCCCCTTTCTACCCCTAGATACAAGAACGAAGCGGCCAACCCAAGGGGTATCCCGGTTCAATTCTGCTAATGGCTGATCTGACGACCACGCGCCTTCCTCACCCTTAGCTTCGCCTCGACGCAAGCCTTAGGATTCCGCCTCGGGCCGCCTAGTCGACCGCCGCGCCTACCTCGTGGATAGCCTCGCCTCCGCGCCAGCCTCTCCACGCCGCCACGCGTCGACCGTCCTTTTTGCGGACCTCCCCCCGGTTTTAAGGCCGAAATCGGGAAACCTGGGCCTTCCCCCGGTTTTGAGGCTGAAATCGGGAAACCTGTCCTTAGGCTGAGTTTTGTGGCCCAAACTCAGAAACCTGCGCGCCCAGGTTTTGAGGCCCAAACCTGGAAACCGTCCACGCCGAGTTTTGAGGCCCAAACTTGGAAACCGGCTGGTACCACTTCTACAGTGTCTCCGATCCACTGCATCACATTTTGATGCATGGTAGATGGAACACAACAATTGGCGTGGATCCAATCTCTTCCAAGAAACACACTATATGATCCTTTTGCATCGACTACAAAGAAAGTAGTTGGCAAACTTTTGCTGCCAACTGTCAACTCGACACATACAACATCTTTAGTAGTTGATATGTGGCCAGCAAAGTCTGTCAACCTCATATCGGTTTGGGTTAGATTTTCTGCAGTCTTTCCAAGCTTTCTAAAGGTAGTGTAAGGCATCAAATTAACAGTTGCACCTCCATCAACTAACATTCTGCTCAGAGGCCTTCCATCGACAAACCCTTTCAAATATAAAGCTTTTAGATGTGAATGCTTTTCGGGCTTCTGAAATGTGGCCCCTTCTACGTGATAGATCCACTGAGCAATTGCTTCTTCATCATCAGACTCTTCTTCATGATCAGAGGACCTAAATTCAGCAGGCAACATGAACAAAACAAATATATTAGCCGATGATTCCCCCTTATCGGCTACTCGTTTCACTTGCCAGACTTTGGGTTTCTTTTTCTGAACCTCATCGTTCCTTAGTCTCTGAACCCGTCGTTTCTGGCTCTTAGTCAAACCACAAGGACACCATTGTCCTTCTTTCCAAGGATGATCTTGATCGACCAATCTTGCTCCAAGCAGATTATGAACATTCTGATTTTTTATGCGCCGATCTGTTCTTTCAAATCTTAATCTTTCATGCACAGATCGACGGTTGTCCCTCGACTGCCTATACTCCCAATACTGCTCACTGCATTTTGGGCAATTACGAAGAGTAGGAATTTTTAAGCCTTCATTCCAACAATGTCTAAAGAAATGGCAATCCCAATGATTCTTTTCCAAATCCCAATTTATTACTTTTTAATCATCTCAATACGCCTCTGTTCTTCACGAGGGAACTTCTGTATTCCTCCTCTTAAGCCACTGTTGATATTCTTGTTCATCTCCTTATCTTTGCATTTGATTTCTTTCCTTCTAACATTGCCACTTGTTAAATAAGATCCTGACAGTTGGATGTCTCCTTGCTTCACCAACCCTTAAAGTCTCAGGTTGATCATGTTGATCAGTATTCTTCTTTCCTTTCATCTCCTGATACTCCTTGGCTGTTAGCTGCTTCTTTAGATCGACCGTCCCAGCTGCCTTGGCTTTGTCAGAAGTCAGTACTTTGATTTCACTTCGAGGTGTAGGAGCCACCATGTTCTGTGGAAAAGGATGGCCATTGATGCTCATACCCTGGGCCTTTTCTAAGCCAATTCTTCCTTTGACAACAGCCCTCTGGATCATATCTCTGAAAACTCGACAATCATTAGTAGTATGAGTACCAGAGTTATGAAATTTGCAGTACCTTTTATTTTTGAGCACTTCAGCCGATGGGATATTGTGGTTCCTAGTTAACTTGATTTGACCTTTCTCCAACAAGTAGTCAAATATTTTATCGGCCTTAGTGATGTCAAAGCTATACTTTATATATTTCTCAATACTTTTAGCCTTTGCCCAGGCATGTATTCAATGTTCTTCCAAGCCCAGTCAACAACAGCTACCTCATCTTCATCTTCACCGCTTGAATTATCTTCATCTTCTTGTAAGAAGAAGTGACTCTCTACATTGTAGGCTTTCTTGGGCTTAAAGACTTGATTGTATCTATTCTGAGCATCAATATTTGTCACCTTCTTAGCCAAATCAGCCATATTGTTACAAACGAAGCCAACTTTTTCTGATGGCTAGTATTAATCCTCGAATTGCAATGCTAAAAACCTCTGGATCTGACAATGACAAGGTATAGCATTGATTCTTCATTTCTCTAAATCTCTAAAGACAATGGCATCCGGTCTCATTATTTCCTTGCCTCGTATCGACTAAGTCCATGAGTCCTTTCTCCAATACTCCAGAGTCAAAGTATTTATGGAACTTGTCTTCCAAATCTTGCCAACTTTGAATGGAGTTGGGTGGTAGAGATGAAAACCACGAGAAAGCTGAACCAGATAGAGACAAAGGAAACATTATGACTTTAAGTGTTGGTTCGTCACCAACTTCCCCGAGCCAGACTAGAAACTGAGTTATATGTTCCACAGTTGTCACTGAGCCCGTTCCTGTGAATTTGGTAAAATCAGGAACTCTATGTCTTGGAGGAAAAACGACCTGATCATACCACTCTGGATATGGCTTCTTGTAGCCAGTCAAAGTAGTCTTTGGCGTCAAACCAAATTGCTTTTGAACCATGTCAGTGACCTGACTCATCAACTGATCTACCTGATTCACCGGCCCTTGATAGCCGATGTTTTGGCTCCGAATGTATTGCCATGATATCCTGGATTCTCCTGAGCATCCAAAGTATAAAAATCGGAAACATAATGATATCTAGGAGGAATGTCACCAGGCACTACGTTTCCTTGATACGGTGGTGCATTGAAATCTCTGGTAATTCTCCTTGCATGGGGAGCTATTTTTGTAGTCGATGAGTATATGTTGTTACTCATGTTCGGCTGTTGCATTGGCTGCGGTGTCATGCCCCCAGGGCTGACAATCATCTGGTTTCCATTGCCATTGGGACCATTCATCTGTGGACCGCCAGAAGTTCCAGCTCCTTGATTACCTCCAACTGTATATGTTGTGAAGGACCGAAAATGCTATAGCAAGGCGACCAGAGGGGGGTGAATGGGAGCCTAAAAATTTCCTTTCAGAAACTACGGCCTCTGTCCCAACAAAATCAACCCCAAGAGCAAAACCGACACAAGTGATGTCCACGACCCAAGATAATGGGTGGATGTTCCCTAGGAACACAGCGGGACACCACAGAAGCCCTCTTCCAAATCCACACAAGTCAACTAGTGACATGATGGAGTTTGGGTAGCCTCAACCTCCCCCGAGCAACGCGAGGGAGGGGGATTCAGGCAACCTCGCAAAGCGGGAAGCCCGATTTCTGTAGAGCACAGAATCGGGAATCCAACACAAAAAGCGGATCTCAAATCGGAGCTCGAACGCAAAAGATACGGAGGAAAACGTGCGCTGACTGCACTGACTGGACTCACTGGAGCGTCCGGTCAACAGGCACCGGACGCCGAGGCCGAGGCGGAAAGGCTTCGGGGAAAACCTCCGATTCGCCCGAGGCTCACTAGAAAGGCCTCAGGGAGAAACCCCGACTCGCCCGAGGCTGAGGGAGGCCTCGGAGCAAAACTTCGTTTCGCTCGAGGCTCACGGGAAGGCCTTGGCAAAAAGCTCCGACTCGCCCGAGGCACGAGGCCAGAGGCTCGAGCCGAGACCGAGACTCGAGGCAGAGACTCGAGGCCGAGGGTCGAGGTCGAGACCGAGGCTCAAGACAGAAGCTCGAAGCCGAGGGTCGAGGTCGAGACCGATGCTCGAGACAGAAGCTCGAGGCCGAGGCTCGAGGCCGAGGGTCGAGGCCGAGGTCGAGGTCGAGACCGAGACTCGAGGCAAAAGCTCGAGGCAGAGGCTCGAGGCGATGACTCCGCCTCGCCCGAGGCTCGAGGGAGGCCTCGGGAAAAAAAACCGATTCGCTCGAGGCCAACAGCCACTGCTCGGCTGAAGCCGCGATGCGTGGACTGACTCGGCTCGCTCGAGGGACGAAAACAGATGCGTCCGATGCTCTGACGACGGACGCGTCCGATGCTAAAAAGGCAAAACTAAAACATTACTGGACTTGCATCGGACGTAGTGAACAGTGGACTCGCAGCGTCCGATGGCAACGTCCGATGGCTACTCCAAAAACACCAAAACTGGCACGAGGCAAAGGAGCCTCCGATGCAAAAGGTGTCAGCGTCCGATGGAACAAAACCGAGCGTCCGATGCCCCCGAAACTGAGCTGTTCTTCCGCGGATTCAACTCGATCTCCTCCGAATCAAAAGCTCTAGGGCTCGGATTCGATCTGAGGAGTCACAAGGATGTCAGTGAGCTACTCCTAAAAGATCATGGCTTGAACCTAACTCCAAATAGATGAATCGCAAGAATTCGGGGCAAACGAACAAGAACGGATCCAAAACTAAATCCGCCCGATCTGTGAGTTCGTGAGGTATTAGAGAAATTCCTTCGGTAGAAAGAAGACTCTCACGAATCTACACAAGATGATTCAAACGGATTTGCGAAACTTCCCTCGAAATAAGAATTCACGTGAAGAACAAAAGAGGGAAAACGTGCAAACGCGAAGAACAAAATCGCAAGACAAATCAAAGCACGAATTTGATCCTTGGACTCAGAGGAATGGATGATTCATTAAGCACTTGGTGTCGGGCTACAAGCCACTCCAGCAAAACAAAGCTTGGATGGCAAAAAGCTCAAGAACAAGAGCCAACTCTCTAACCCTAGCCTACTCTCACAGGAACAAAATGAGAGAGACACCACCTAGCACTCCCAAGGATGCGGCTGCCCTAGCAGCCCGCCTCATATATATAGGCGCACACGTCCAATGACACAAACGCCCTTACATTAAGCACTCGACGAAATACCCCCAGGGGTACAACCGTCCAAACCGGTCCATCTTCATCCGACGGCCACGCCCGCACATCCGGTAGCTTCGCCTCGACGCGACCTCCCTGATGCCGCCACGTGCCGCCACCGTCGACCGCCGCGCCTTCTCACCGATAGCTTCGCCGCAACGCAAGCCTCTCGGTGCCGCCACGCGTCGACCGTCCTTTTGGACCAAACCCCTGGTTTTGAGGCCCAAACCAGGCAAACCGGCCACCCCGAGTTTTGAGGCCCAAACTCGGAAACCCACCACCCCAGGTTTTGAGGCCCAAACCTGGAAACCGTCCATCCCGAGTTTTGAGGCCAAACTCAGAAACCGTCGATGGTAGCTTTTTGAGGCTCAGCTACCGAACCCGCACCGTAGACGGGATGTGGTTCTCACACCCCGACCACCGGCACCGATGCCGATGCATGTCCAGCCTCCACGCCGGGCACAACGCCTTCGCCTTCCTTCTTGACTCGGCCGACGGCACTTGCGCCGCACGCAAGCCCGTGTCCGACCTCCCGCCAAGCGACCCGACTCCAGCGCCTTCCTCCCGACTCGGCCGATGCACCGCACATCCCCATGTGCTCTTGCTTGCCGATGTCACGTGCCAGCTACTACAGCTGGTCCTCTGGCCCTCCGGTCCGTCAGTCCAAGCCTCCCGTCCGCCTTTCACCGCTCGGTTCGTCGGCATGGCACGTCCGCCGCACGGCACGCCCATCCTTCACCGCACCCGGTCCGTCAGCACGGCACGGCTCAACTTGACCTTCACCTCGCCATAGACCACTGTCTAAGAGCTCCACACCTGCACATCAACACAGCCAAGAGACACATGTCGCACACACACACACCAACACATAAACACAACACAACTCACGCCACCGGTTAGTCATAAGCATTAAGCGCATAGCAAATAATGACTCAACCGGGTAAAAGCCTCAAACCTTCCTCAACACAGTCAATCATTCATCATATGTATTCTCAATCTCCCCCTTGATGAATGCATTGACTGACAATAAAATCAAAAAGGAAGGGTTTGAAGGCCAGTCTCACTCAAGTGCCCAAAAGCCAGGTAAAAGCAAACACAAGGCCACTTGAGAGAGGGAGGATCATGAATACTCCAAATAAAAGCTCTCGGTCCCAAAAGAAATGGGAAAAGCGGGCAAAGCCTCCACATAACCGAAGAGTCAAGAGAAGACAAGAGTTTCATGAATCCCAAAAGGCACTCGAAAACCAATCTCAAAAATTGTCAAACAATCATCACAAAAAGAAACCAAGGTACTTATCCACTTGGATTCACTTGGGTTACTCCCCCTTACTTGGGTTTCTAAATTTCCCCCTTACTTGGGTTTCTGAATTCTCCCCCTTGATGATTGAATTGACAAAAACTAAGCACAAGAGATGGTTGAGATACCAACACCGAAAGCTTGGTCCCCAAAGAAATGGGCAACGGCTCGACGCAACCAAGCGAAGGATCGGAGCAACAACTCAGCAAAGAGCAAAAGACTTGGTTCCCAAAGACATGGGCAACGGCTCGATGCAACCAAGTCAAAAATGAGCTAGTCCTCAAGAAGAGGCAGAAAAGGGGCTCAACACCGCTAGCTCAAGGCTCGACACCAAATGAGGCTGAAACAGCGCATAAGAAGCAAAACTGCTAGTCCCTCAAGATAGAGGCACAGAGGCTCAACACAACTAGCAGAAAATTTGATACCATTCAAAATCAGCCACATATTGGTGAAAACAGCTAGTTCCTCAAGACAGAGGCAAAACGGCTCAACACAACTAGCTGAAGGCTCCAAACCAATCAAAAATACCAAGCAAAAACTGCTAGTCCCTCAAGAGAGAGGCAAAATGGCTCAACACGACTAGCACGCTCGATACCAATGCCTTACGGCCAAACATGCTCCGCACCAATGGGAAACCAATCGAAGCGTACCAATGAAGGAACACAAGGAAGGTTCAATTCCAATTGAAAAAGCCCAAAAAAAGGCTCAAGTCGAAATGGAGCACAAACACTCGGAGCAGAGAGGAGAAGCAGCAAGACAAAAGCGACTCCCCCTGAAAGCAAGCCTATATACAAAAGCTATGCAATACAGCTCAAGACATCAATTGCATTCCATACCGGAAGATGGATACCAATTGGAACACATAAAAGAGCTATACCGAGTGAAGATGCCAATTGAAGAAGAAACCAAAAGGGCTAAACTCCCCCTCGCTCAAAGCTCTCCCCAAAATGCATGACTCTCCCCTTTGTGCCAACACTCAAGCTCCCCCTTGAAAACAGCTACTCCCCCTTGACAAAAGGGAACATGCTGAGGGGTTTTTACATTTTCCACAAAATTGACACAAAACACAAGACAAGTCATCCAAAAGCATATGGGGGCAGTGAGAAGCATTAAAAGTGGCCCGAAACCAATTGAAGGTGACCACAAAGAATATCGGAGCTGGGGGTATGCACACTAAGCTAAAATGCATGAAATGCACAATGCAACAGCTTCAAGTGTATAGCAATCAGAATGAAAAGATGCTCAATAGGGTGCTGCCCTGAAGGTGTAGCAATCAACATAAATGCTAGCAAAGGCTCAAACTGATCAAGTGAATACAAAATATGAACAAATAATCATATGAGCAGTTTTAAGCCATTTGAAAAGGAGTCCACCACTAAAATAGCACTTAGCATGAATAGACAGGAAATCAACCAAGTGCTAACTCAAGTATAAAAGGTGAACTACCCCTAGCAAAGTCCAATCATCATGCAATAGAATGAAGCATAAACTTGTGTCATTTTTCAAATTTTATTGGAGATTTGCAGCGGTATTAACACAAGTTCAAGTTAAAGCATGTGATTGCGAGAGGTTAAAAGCATGGTCATTGCCTAACTTTTCAACCGGGCTAAGCCTATGCAAGAAAAGCAATCGGAAGCTTAAAGCACCGGTTTCGGTCTTACACTACACGGCTCAAGTTTAACTCAAATGTGCAATGAGAAACAGTCTCGATACCGTGATGTGCTGACACATGCAATCCCATCTCGATCTTTTCATTTCACTTAGACTTGGATCAAGTTTTAAGCACAAGATAAATATGAACAATCCAAGCAAGTGAATGACTCAGTGCAAGAGACATAGCAACCTAGCATACAAAGATAGCACAAGTGATCTCAACACATCCTACCCATGCTAGTTGCCGATCTCAATGGTGAACAAATTAAAGTTTCATAACCAATTAGTCAAGTTCACCATTTACAGAAAATAGCTTAGCTCATAACATGTATCAAGTGATCAAAAAGAGCCTAAGCTACAAGCATCATCATGAATAAGCAGGGCATACCAAAAAGAGCATAATCTCATTCTCATTACTATATTCATGAAGCTCTAAAAAGCAAGATATACATGATGAAATGCATACAAAAGCTAGTTTATCAAAGACAAAACAAAACTAGCTTAAAAAGGAAAACCCAAAACAAAGGGTATCGGAGAAGACCAACTAATATACAACAAGCAAAATGCTTCCCCAACTAAAAGGGAAACACACATCCAGCTCACAAGCGAAGAGCAAGGAAACGCTCAAGCAACAGGCAGCAAAATCCACATCGGAAAGACCACACAGCAGAAAGGGGTCAAAGAAGGGGTGTACCAAAAACCGAACTTTGAGAAGTGTCGGAGATACCTCATGAAGCGTATGACCGCCTGCTGGTGTGATGCTCAAGGGGACGCTTGAACTTGCTGAACTCCGGGGCGCCTGCCTCGCCGAAGTCGTCTCCCCTTCGCCTGATGCTGTCGCTCGCCCAGGTGCTGCTGGTGCTCACTGGAGAACTGCTCGAACGGAACCCCAAGTCGTGGAAGAAGTGGGATCGGGTCCGTGAGCCGAAATGCTCTCTCCAGGCTCCTGTTCTCCTGCACACTCAAAAGCAGAAGAAAACACAAGGCATTGTCTCGTCCAGTGTGACCTCAAGGTCTCCATGAAAACGGTTAGTCAAATAAGCATAAGGTGAACTCTCAAGAAAAAGAGATCTACCTATGAATGATACCGCAAGGAGAACTGAACTCAAACTAGTCTAGACTACCATGCAACAGGATAAAGCACTATATAGCTCAATGCAGCCTAAAAACATGATCAACCCAAACATAGCCTAAGCCTCAACACATGCTACAATGCAAGGTAATGATAGCAATAGATCCAAAAGCATGTAACATGATAAAATCGAGGAAAGACTAGTGCTCAAACTAATCATATCAACAAGGTACATGTAGCTAACAAAACTAGCACCTGAAAAGTGACACCTAATGAACATCATACCTCTACATGTAAAGCTCATGGAGAAATATGGTAAAACATGGCATAATGTTCATGAGGATCACCAACTAGCATGAAAAGTGGCTTCTCCACAAAAACTATACATAAAGCTAGCATGACATGATATACAGGATAACACATGCTAGACTAAAACAAAACATGATACAAAAGAAAATGTACATGTAAAAGCTATACAAGTGAGCACATGATGATCCATCTCATACCACAAGCAATAGACCATGAATGTACAAGGTATGAGTGTGAAAGAAAGCTCACCAAGCTATACAAACCTCTTTGGAGGCAAATCTAAGCGGGATGTAGAGAACCATCAACACTTGATCACATCTAAAAGATCAAGCTCCATCAGGCGCATGTTCTCCACCCCGCGTCCTCATATCTACACACAAGAGGACAAAATAACCCGAGTCTTGGATCCCGAAGGGTTAGCAAGCATGTACTTGGGAATCCAGAACTTGGTCACAATCTCAACTTATCCTGTGGGTTAGCATGATGCAAATGCTGGTTCAAAAGCAATTGTGAAACACCCTTGGAAGCATTCCTCAAAAGGACAACTCGAGGAGAAGAACGAGTCGTACCACGGGAAAAGAGGCAAACATCTTCCAAGGTCTTTGTAGAAGAACCAATAGAAGCATCATGAAAAGCATGACGTGGACCAAGAGAAGAAGCACTAGAAGCATGTCCACGCAAGCAACTAGAAGCCATGTCCCAGACCATGACCTATCCCACTAGAAAAGGAGTCATAAAACCCATCAACAAAAATGGACTTCTTACTAGGAGCACAAGTGTTCATGCCATGAACGGGCTATGAATCACCACTTCCTAGAAGAGCGAGCTTGGCGCAAGCGTTTGGCACGCCGATAGCAAAAGCTTTCTTGATGCCCATCTTTCTCACAAAAGAGCAATGGTACAAAGGCCTACTGGAAGGCACACCATTCTCCG